>OX422207.1:663217835-664417835 GCA_949130495.1 Sambucus nigra
AATTCCTCAATAGTGGCATGGCCTTCCCTTGGGAGTAGCATAGGTCTTTGGTGCCAGTTGTCATTTTAACTAAAGTTAGAGGTTATTCGAGGATCCACTTTCCTTTGCTCAAGGGGTTTAGACCATTATATCAGTAATCCCTTGTTATTTTTTGCAAGAACTGAAAAGGAAAAAACTTATCATCTTATTTTAGATAGGGAGCAAAGATTTAATTTTCCACTAAAATATCTGTTGTGGTATTGGAAAGGAGTATTTAAGCGATTGAGAACATTTATAGGACTAGAGATATTAAAGTGTTATCCTTTGGAGCCTTTCGGGCAACATTAATACATACCGTTTTCTCTAAATTTTTTGAACCAAAAGCTATTAACTTTCCTCTCCCCTTTGTCGAATATGTATACTTTCCCTTCATAAGTCCTTGACACAAGACCCCTATCTATCGTGGGCACCCTCGTCTCCCTTCATTTTCCTGAAATGGAGAGCACTGGAAGTTATCAAGACATCTATCTAGGGGTGAGTGACTCTAACTTTTTTGGTGGGGCTTATTATCCCTCTTGAATTACCGATATAGACCTGGTGAATATCATAAAGATTTACCAAATACAAGATCCCTTCATTTTGAGGGCCTTTAAGTATGATAAAAGGGACTACTATTTGATCCCTTAATATGTCTACTTTAATGAATGCTTCTTACAATATGGGGCTAGATTCCCCTTACCTCTTCCAGTGCTAAGATCACTAATGGCCACAATCCTTCCTTTAAAGAGTCTAGTGGGGGTCAGTGTGATGTGATACTGGCCCAATTTTCTCGGTTGTACTAGATTTAAGAGTAGAGTAAGCCCAAAGATTAGGATTGAAATACCTCTCTCTGAAGGATGTTATAGTATTCTCTAGGTATGGTAGTAAAGCCCCCAAGAACTAGAGAAAGAAGTATTTCTTTAGGGGTGGTACCTGGGCCACCTCCGGTCTGGATGATCCAGTGGGTTGATCCACTTATGGGTGTATTCCCCTAGCTTTGGGTGAGTATTTATTTCCCTTTGTGCTTCGAAACTGATCATTGGATCTCGCCTTTGTATAATACATGATAATCCTCTTACTTTGTTTGTAATGGCTACTGAACCATATGGGCAGGAGAGGGGGGAGGCAAAGAAGGCCTTGACGTTGACATCCATACCTTTTGAGACCTTTGTCACATCCAAGTGAGTTTTTGATAGTGGTCTAGGACTTGAGCCAAAGTTTATGACTTTAGGATGTAACCCTTTTGCCCCCCCCCCCCCACCCCCACCCCCCTCCCCACCCCAAAAAGCTATTCCTAAGTTGGTGTCTGAGGTTCATGAGACATCTAATGTGGAAGATAAACCCTAAGATGTATTTACTCCTCCTTAAGTGGTTAATGAGGCCATTTTATTGGTGTCTGAAAGGTATTTGCCAAGTTAGTGGCTGACCTTGTCCTTTTTACTATTGTTTTTTTCTTTAATTCGATTATTTTGATAGCCAACCCTTTCTTATCTTACTAATGCAGTAAATAAATGGGAAGAGGGAAGGATGATGAGGAAATTTTCCAAGTATCCTCAACCGAGGTTTTAGATGCCAAGTGGAAGAGGCACCTGATGGTTAAGAAGTTAAATCTTGACATACTGGTAGGTCCTCCTTCTTTCAAGGTCGAATTGGGTAAGTAGGCTGAGGAGGAATGCAAGACCATAAACCTACCCTTGCTACAAGAATCATTGAAGTTAGGTGGAATCCTTAGGTAGACTATGGGTTGTTCTTCTACTCCAAGGGACTTCCATCTCCTTGTCTCCATGAGGAAAGTAAAGGAGAAAGTGGTCTTTCCATAATAGGGGAAACCTAAAGAGGGGTGCTAATACCCTTAGCCATTAGGAGGGGTTTATAATAAGAAAGAGGTAATACCAACCTCCTTATGTCGAGGAGTTGAAATTTTCTTCTTATTTGGTGGATTTCGTCCATTCAATGGCGAGGATGAAGTGCCTTAATGTTGTATCCAAGATGAGGAACCAAGAGACCTTTGCCAATGTTGCGTTGTTTACACACCTATTAGGGAAGGTACCTTTAAAGTTACTATTCTTTTCTTTTAGTTTTTCCACCTTATATTCCCTTTCTCTTACATCTCCTTTTCTTTTTATAGTCTCATCACCTGACCGAGGCTTTTCTGGACGATGCCTTAGATTCTAGCAAAGTATAGAACATGGAAGTTAAGATGGTAAAGGGATGGAACCTTACTTATATGGAATTGGATCGAACCATTAATGATTTGATGGTGGAACAGATGTCATTTGGAAGGAAGAAGAAGATCCGGGGTCTTGGTTCATTATTCTAGAGGAAGAGAAACATTTGGATGCCAAGAATCTTAGGGACAGTGCTTCCCTGATGGTTGTTATGAGAGACTCCCTAGACGAGGTAGAGAAATTTCATACTCATGACTAGATTAAAATTTTTGATATGACAAATACTCTTCGGGGCTAGAAGGACGATTTCTAAGGATTACAAGAAATATTCTTCATGCTGATGGTGAAATGTAACTTTTGAAATGGTTCATTTGAGAGCTCACTATCGTGAAGGCAAAACTAACCTCTAAGGGCTAGGAGATTCATAAACAATATGATAGGGTTTCCTTTCTTTATTTTTCTCTGTAGGTGGAAATCTACTCTACTATTAACAAGAATAGGGACGTTTATCTTGAGTCTGATCCCTTTAATAAGTACCTTTTCTACATTTATAGCTATGTCTATTATGATTGCAAGATGAATGTTTAGAGGTTATTCCTCGAAGTGGATGTTTTTGGCATGTATGTTGAGGTCCCTAGATTAGGTGGGGAGATTGGGGGAATAATTTTGTTAAAGTAGATTTGAGGGACCTGAGGCCTATGCTTCATACTTGCACAGTTTGTCGAAGTTAAGATTGTGGTTCTGTAGTGTGGCATTGAGATTTATAACCTTAGAATTTTTTATTCTTTTGTTTTTTTGATATTGGAAGCCTATAATTTTTATTCAGACACTTATCCCCACACCCCCGCCCCCCCCAAATTTTTTTTTTTCGCAAATGTGCAGAAGTCAAGTCTGTAATGGGTCCTAGGACTTTAGGCTTTAAAACTTGAACTTAAGAATTTGAAATATAAAGTCTTTATAAGTGTCCTATGATATCTGGACTGAATAAAAGTGAAACTTGAATTCCCTTAAGGGGTAATTAGATCTTTGAATGTAGGAGATTTTCACTTTTGAAATCCTTATAAGGGTCCTAATACCTCTGAATTTACAAGACTGCAACATGTTGTCCCTCAAAGGGTCATAAGACCTCTAAAGTAAGAAGAATTTAACTTTTGAAATCCTTATAAGTGTCCTAAGACCTCTCGATTTAGAAAGAATGCAACCTAAAGTCCCACAAAGGTCATCAGCCCTCTTAACTTAGGAGAATTTGATTTCTTAAATCCTTTTAAGGGTCGTAAGACCTCCGAATTTAAAAAGAGTGAACCTAAAGTTCCACAAAGGGTCATAATACCTATGAACTTAAGAGAATTTGACTTTTTAATTCCTTATAAGGGTCCTAAGACCTCTGGAATGATTTTTTTTTTTATATTTTGAAGACCTCATAAGGGTTGAGCACCCCTGGACATAGAAAAAAATTGAAATTTTAAAGTCATTTTATGGTTCTGAGACCTTCAAGCTAAGTGTTTTTGTAATTGAAAGTCCTTATAGGTGTATAGGACCTCCAAACTTAGCAAAAATAAATAAATTTTATAGTCTTATAAGGGCCTAAGACCTCTAGAGTGAAAATTTTGTATAAGGGTCAAGGACTTCTGAACTTAGAAAACATTTAAAATAGTGAAGTCCTTATAAGGGTCTGAGACCTATGGACTGGACATTTTTGTAATCTAAAATCCTTATAAGGGTCTAGGACTCTGAACTTAGAAAAATATTGAAATTTTGAAGTCCTTTTAAAGGGATGAGACCTCCGAATTGCAATGTTTTGTAATTTGAGGTCATTATAAGGGTCTAGGACCTCTGAACTTAGAAAAAATTAAAATTTTAAAGTCTTGGTAAGGGTATGAAACCTCTGGACTGAAATTTCTTTGTAACCTCGAGTCTTTGTAAGGGTCTAGGACCTCCAAACATAGAAAAAAATGAAAATTTGAAGTCCTTAAAGGCTCTAAGACTTTTGGACTGAAATTGTTTTTTAATGTCAAGTCCTTATAATGGTTCTGGACCTCCAAACTTAGTAAAAAATTGAAAATTTTAAATACTTATGTCTTTTGGTTAAAATCAAGGTAAAGGAAAGGTTTTGTTTGTAACGAAATGGGTTGCTCGTGGGTCCTTGGACCATAGACTTTTGGAATTATGGATGATAAATGTCAATAATTATCTAAGTATTTTATGGGCCCAAAGGGCCTATGTCTATGCTTTTTGGGTTGTTTAACTTGAGGACTATAGTCTTTTTTTAGGTCCTAGGATCTTTAACTGTTATTCTTAAGTTGAGGTCGAAGTTCCTGCAACTTGAATGGTAAACCCTAAGACCTTAGTTTTATATATCCAAGGCTAAATTTCTTATTGCTCTTAAAGAATAGTCATATAGAACACATCGTGGGCAAAAAAACTTCATTTTACTTCATTCAAATATTGAATACATCACTGATAGTATTTCTTGAAGTGTTCTATATTCTGGGGTGAGGGAGCTCGTATACCTTTATGTTTATTAGGTAATAACTACTAGTCTCACAATCTTAATTAGTCAAATATGAAATTATGCATATTGCTTTGTAATTAATCCTTAAATCTTCTTGAAGATTCTGAGTTCCTTCCTCGAATCTTCATCTTCTTAGTTTGAGTTATATATTTTAGATTGTTTATGAAGGATTTGTAGTTCTGGGGAAATAATAGAGAGTATTTTAGCATTTTCTAGGTTTTGAGAGAAATGGGTATTAGAAATCTTGTGGTGAAAAATGAGTCAAATTCGTGCACAACAACTTATAAAAAAGCTAGCCACCTTAGTGACTGTTGAGCATCCTATGTCTTGCCATACTTGTGCTCGAGGGGTGGTTTACACACATTCGTAGTACACCACTATGGCCACGAACCATTAGGGGCACATTCATGGCTCTATTGACTCTCCTAGTCCAATTTCAATTCATTTAGTTCCACACGTGATTAAAATTATTAGACCCTAGTCTTAATCCCCCCCAAATGAACAAATTACTAGTTTATCCTTGGGGTTTCACCGTATTCCACCACATAGTATTTCTCTACAATGCTAGCCCAAAAAATTAAGACCACTAATCCTAATTTTTCATTATTCATTCAAAGACCAAATTAACTTATAATGCAACTAATTTGACTTACACAAGTTCAAATAATTACAAATATAAATTTAATACTTTCTCATGAAAAGTCCAAATTACATTTTAGATTCTGAATTCCATTTTATTTATTAAGTTTATCATTTTATTTATTTCTAAAAAATATGGGGTATTATGATTTTCACCTTTAACAAAAAGAATTCAATCTTTGGAATTTATATAAACATAGCTACTTAATACAAATGTGGATTGTTGTCACTCTCCCATATTCACTCAGAGTCTATATTATTACTCTACTAAATAGGAACTAACGGAATCCCTTAGAAACTCAAAATACGAACTCTACATTATGAAGCATCGAGATATAACTTGATATCTTCCAAGTCTATATGCTAATAAAAAACCTCCTTCAGCAGAAATATACAAAGCATTGAAACATTAAAAACATTAGGTGCCTAATCTAGATGGTCCAAAAGTGATAATTTATATGCAAGAGTCCCCATTCAATGTGTAATCATGAAAGTCTCAATATATCTCAGGTGCATGTCCCCCTTCTTCTCTTAGTGCATTGCTTCTATCATGGTTTATTCCTAGAGGAATACCTGATCTAAAACAAAAAATGTAAACGCTACCTCCCCAAATCTTCATAACTCCTATACCATCTCTAGGGAATATATCCGATCGTAGATCATCTTGATCATAACCTGAAAAAAATTAGACCCCAATAATCTAATCTTACTCGACTCTAACTAATATATAGGTGATCTACAAGGTCACCTATACAATCCCTCACAAGGTGTCATACCTATCGAATATTGATTTTTGTTGTTGTAAGGGAACTCTGTTAAGGGTAAGTTCAACTCCCTATTACCCTTAAAATAAAAAATACAAGTTTGTAGTATGTCTACCAAAATCAGGTTCACCCTTTCCGCTTACCCTTATCCTAGGATGATACAATGTATTAAAGTGCAAATGTTTCCCCATCACCTCTTGAAAGTTTCCCCATACTTGAGATAAAAAAGTAAAAACTCCCCTCTTCACACCTTCCCACTAATACTTCATCTGTATATACTAGCACATTTATACCCTCAGGGACACATTGTGAACTGAAACTCGTTAGCCTCCTGCATTACCTCCCTTCATATATCCTCATCAAAGGGTACCACTAAATTCTCCTCATAGAGTAGTCCCCTATTTTATCCTATTGTGTAAATATGTACTTCGATATTAAGAATTCGTACTACCTTTACTTGCATCATATCCTTCTATGTAAACAAATATGGTAGGCTCTTATGGTTATTAAAGGGCCTAAATTTCTCACCCCACAAATAGTGACTTCATACATGTAGTGTGAACACTACTGCCTCCAAATCCAAGTACAATCTCTATTATTTGAATATCATAAACCAACTTCCACATCTTCTTATACACCTAACCTAGTCAACCATTATTACTAACGAATACCTTGACATTATTGTTGGGAAATAATTGGGATTGAAATTTAAAACACAAAAAAATTTATCCTTACGATATTTGATTAATCATGCATTGAAAAAAAAAACACTAAATTTGATGATTAAATGCAGGGTTTCAAGAATACAATAATATAGAAAATCATGTTATGATTCGTAGAAGGATAAATAGTTTTATGATTGTGTAGAACTTGTTACCCTTTGGTGGTCTCCAAAAAACTTGTTAGTAAAAACTACGAACATCTCAAATATTCTAGAATATTATTCACCCGAAGTAAACCTTGTGTGTGGGTACTTTTGGATATGACACCATGGTCACCTATGATAGAATACCTTCTCACCCATTCACAACAACGTGAATAGTTTTTCCTCTCCCTTTATAACCCTCCATAATGGATAATTAACCTAAAACCATATCTTACACAAAGGTAAACAGGTTTAAGTCATGGGCTTTGCATTATTTGGGCTTCCAGAGAGTTTCGGGCCTACTACTTGGGTATTGGACTATACTAGGGCCCCATGAACAATAATTACACTCACTTTGGAATTAATACTCGAACATTCCAATTACAATCATCGTTATTATTTTCATTCTCTATTGAATTATGATTAGATCCACCAAATAATCACGACTCTAATTTAATTATCTGTAAATCACTCACAATAAAGATTTTTATTTGCAAATTTGATTGTGTTACATAATGTTGGTCAAATAAATTTTTCACTATTCGATTTTAACCAACATATGATCAATTCTTTAATTTTCAAACCTAACTTATTTTCCACTCCATCGGATTATAAAGGAATCCATCGATTGGGTTTTACTGTTTAAAACAATATGTATGATTCTATCAACGGAGCATCATAATCCAAGATATCTCATGGACTCGAATTCCTCCAAATTATATTCTCAGACCTACCCACATAATCATTTCCCAACTTGCGTGGATCAATTGATTCAATCTAAAATCAAATCGCACGCATAAAAATACAAGAAACAATTTTATCGGCATTTCAATCCTCATTATTCAAGGTATTAATAATATATTCACCCATTGAAAATGGCATGAGATTACCTTGGTTTAATCAAGATAACCCTTATATTTAAAAACTCACGGGTTGTCTTGTTTAATACATTTCTAGATGTATCGCTCACAATCCTCTATTGAACCATCACACAAGTTCTCTAATCAACAGAGAAGTTATTTTAGTTTGAGATAAACTACTAGGATTGTGCACACGACCATGCTTGTAGGATGTTAACTCCCTATCTAATTTTGAGCTGATGAATTGTTCTAGATATGGAATTGTGATCTCCCGTGATCAAACCAAACCTAAGTCACTGGAATTACTATTAAGTATAATTGAATGAAATTATATAAAATATATTTAAATCATAAATATAAGGAATTATCTTAACCATGATTCTTATGTCAAAATAAACTGATTCACCTTTACTTAAAATGAAATGTCATTCATGGTTATAAGAATAAAACGCCAATGATCTCCCACTTAGTCTAAAGTCATGTATCCAAATCTTAGCTTATATATTCGATAGTTTACTTCCTATGATTAGAAGCATTAACGGGGGTTATTTGATAAAACCTTGGTCATAAACTTTTCACCTATCATGTCCAATATATAGAACTAGGTGAAACCTCATATTAATGGGCTTAACCCTTTTATATGCTATGAGTTCTTTCGATTTTATAATCATACCACTATGAACACTAAAATTTGAATAACTAATTTGACTTGAAGTAACCTCACCCATGTTACTTCGAAAGCAACTGAGCCATATATCCTCTTTAGTTTACATTAAAATGAATATAACTTCGGCCTCCTTGGTGGAGTCCTCAATCTAAAATTACTTCACACTCCTATAACTTATTGCTTAACTTCCATGGGTAAACACATATTTCGAGGTAGAAAACTTGGCCTTATCTGAGTGAAAATGTAGTCTTTGTACCTAAAAGGTACAAGATTATTACACTCAAATATGTTGACCATGCCGATAGGAAATAACATATTTTGTCTAACACATTATACAACATACATTATGATATCCACCGCCGAAGCATTAGGTATAATCCCCATAAATTCCATCTCATCAAGTTTTTCCACTAATTCCCATAGAATGATTCTAAATATGTTTTCATGGAGTGTAGATGCTAATCCTATATGTATAATATTGATATAAGTCACTTGGGATAAGCTCAACATCCTTTTATTCCAATCTAGGGAAAACTTGATCACAAGGATATGCCTAGCTTGTCCTGAGTTCTTTATATCCATTCACCTGGACAACAACACTCCCACGTAGACAATACTCCCACCTCGTTCTTGATTCTATATGTGATTCCCAAAGTTATTAATAGAAATTTGACCATGAGGGATTAAAGAATTATAAATAAATCTACAAAAATAATTTAATTATGTGAACGACCTCTTTAATATTTTGAGGTTTATGCTTGTTCTAGGTAAAGATTTGCCCTATTTCGATTTGTACATATATGACAAATGCTCCCATTACCACCTTTTTGTTATGGAATTCTCTTGTTAAGACCCTATGAATCGATTCAAAACTCATATTCATAATACAACCATGATGATTTAATAAATATCCTAAGATACTCCCAAGGATCATCACAAATTATACTTAGAAATGCCACCACATTTCTGTCATTTTTCTTATACTAATAAGTATTATTCGGGCTTTGATAAAAATATCAATTACTTAATGAAAGAATTACCCAAGACCTTAGGATGAGTTTAGATCTATAAATTTATCTCGAAAGCTTACATCACTTTTCTTTCCTAACTTCTTACTGTGTACGTATCAAGATAATCGTTCAACAATGTAGTCTTGACTTTAAAAGAATCCCGACAGACTTTAGCATGGCTACTAGTGACAAGGTATTCTCACATTCAATATCTATATTTTTGAGTGAACCATTTTTCAAGTCTTTCTTAGAAGTTTTGCATCTTTTGATCCATTTATCTTTCAACTTCTTATAGGTCCATTTGCACTTGATGGGTTTTACCCCTCAAACAAGTCTACAAGTCCCAAAACCTGATTCGAATACATCGAAACCTTTTGTCATCCATAGTCATAAGTCAAAGTTAAAGTAATTGTTTGGGAATGCCTCGTTGTAGTTCTAGGAACCCATGCATGTTCTACTGGGATCATATTAAAATTATCACCCAAAACACTAACTAGTCAGGATGACTCCTGATGCTCCCACTACGACATATCATCACATATTCTTTAGTATAATTGACACATGTATTTTGATCATCGGTAATACTCCCACTATAATTATGCAGTTTATTTTAGATATCAGGTTATATTTCATCTTATATGGGTGGTCTAATAATATTGGTAATATGATGTTCCTTTTATCTTGTAAGTCCATCTTACACTTGGGCATGTGGTTTATTATATATTCCTCTTTCAAGAACTGAACATTTATGCAAATAATAACCTTATTGTAATAAGGAAGATGACATGAATTACTTCTAAAACCTATTGGTGTAACCAAAAAATAGTCACGCATCTATTCATAATTTCAACTTCTTTATATCCTACTATAGCACATGTGTCACGCAACTCTAAATCAAAACATTCCATAGAATGAGCTTTTGCCCACTCCAATGTTAAATGGGAGTTGAAAAGATCAATTAAGAAGAAACTAAATTCAGAATGTATATGTTGTACCTCACTTGAGATCCTAATATGGATGTTGTAGTCCTGAATAAATAACCACAAACCTTATCATATATAATATAAATGTATTCCTTCCTTTCCTCTACACCATTCTGAAATGGAATGCCCAATACAGATAATTAGGATATAATACTAACCTTTTATAAATTATCCTTAAAATATCCGAAGATGTATAGACCCATATGACCGATCGTAGAGTTTGGATTAGTTTACCTCACCCATACTCCACTTCAGTCTTGCACACTTTGAAATAATCAACAGTTTCAGACTTGTGGTGCGCAAGGTAAGCACATCCATACTCTCCATAATCATCAATGAAATTTATGAAGAACTAAAAACAACCTCTTTACCGGATAGTCACAAAATGACACTAATCAAAATGAACCATTTCCAACATATCTTTTGCTCTTTAACCTTGGTCCGCAAAGGGCACCATGGTCATTTTACCTTCTAAACGATATTCGTGATAAGAAGTTATAAAATATCAAATGAACTCAATTGCTCATTTTAAACCAGACTTTGAATTATTTTTAGATTAAAATAACCTTAGCACAAGTGGTAAAATTGTATTTGGTTCTTAAAAGGAAAATTTCTCTTAAATGATTTTTCCATTAACATTATTCCTATCAGTATTTTAAACTATTGATTAAATCAAACCTTATAATGTAAAAATTATTTTTCAATGTACTAGAATAGATAATAGGCATCCAATTTTGATAGAACTATTTGATTAAAACAATCGAGTAATTGTTCAAAAGGAATTTAGAAAGAGGAACCAACTTTTGTGAAAACATGTACATTAAAATAATTTACCTCGATTATCTTTGTCTCATCACCATAATGGAAAAATATATCCATTTATACTGTTGCCTAATTCTATTTTACCATAATTTTGAAACATATCTCTTATAAGTAGTTTCTCGGCTACCTAGAACCTCTGTAATGAGTTGCAATCCTCATTTGTTCTTCCTGAGTCTACACACCATGTTGTGATAGATCAAATCATAAATCATGCATTTACTTTTAAGAGATAAGCAATTATAATGTACTTTTCCCTATAGTGCAAGGATAACCAGACTTTATTGATATAAAATTTCTAACTACTTATAGTGAGAATACTTTTCTTTCATCTATTATACTACGACCAAGGAATATGAACTTTCTTAACATAATTTGATGTACTTGAGACTTAGACTTATCCTCCTACTTCCCTTTCGAGAAAGAAGCAAATCACTTCTCAACAACTAATACCATCCATTAGATACCGGTCATTCTAAATTCTAGATTATGAAATGGACCTGTTTCCTTATCATATCTAATCCAAAAAATCCTTTATTCAATCAATGATGAAGATCATTTCAAGAACATGATTTTTACTTGAGCGTCATCAACCAACACATGTGTTAAAAAATTCTAATAGGTCAAATATTTAAAATAAAACATGTACACAAAAAAATTCCCCTTTGGGGGAACAAACATATGTAATGCTTAATTTAATACAATTTTCACATATTTTAAAATGCTATGATTTCATGATTAAAACCGTCCATTGGGGGGTAAAAGATATTATGTGAAGAGTTAATCACATCCAAATTTTAAAACGTTGATGGGATTTGTGGGTTAACTAAGTTTGTTATCCTCTTAAGTTAGAATAATGTCCAATTACATTTTCAGTCCTTGAAAATCATTCCAGTTAAAATTATATGACTAAAATATTGAGAAAATGTTGGATTGATTTTTTGAAATTTTAGAATGAGTAGGGAAAAATTAATCCCATAGGACATCCTAGTTTTGTTATGCAGTGAGATTTCTCATTTGGAGCTTATATCACCCCATCTTGAACTAGACATTTTTTCATCTTTCATTATGTTATTAGAACACTCCAAGAAACTTTTGTTGCAGTGCCAGGCTAGAGGGACCCTTCAAGGCGAGTCCAATTATTTTATTAATTTGAAAATTTTCATTCAAGAACAAGAAGTTTGACCCCCCCCCCCCCAAAAAAAAAAAAGAAAAGAAAAGAAAAAACTGCTAGTGGGGTAAGACCTCCTAGGGATAAGAGAGATAGGGCTAAAAAGAGAGTCAAAAAAGGATATTTCGTATATAACCCTGTATAATCTCGAATGTTATCAGTTTCGGTACGTAGACCAAATGATACAATGCGAGCAAAAGTTCCTAGATTCATAGTGATATTGAACATCATATAAGTTATCATGCTTGCATATCATTAATTTGAGTCCATTGGGGATGATATTATTAATTATATGTTAGTGTATTCCATCGATGACTCCTCAGATTTGAATCGACTCTTAAAAGACTTCCCTGTTGGGGGGACCGAACTCACTCACATCCAATTATTGGAACTATAGTGTGACACCCCTAATTTTCTGTGCCCAATTGACCAGGCTGGACACAAAATACCACGATCCCTAAAGCAATTTATGGCATTCTCAGCATCAATAATAAACGAAAAACTATAATAAATAAAAAACATCCACAATAAAAAATCATCAAAGGATTACAAGAAGGATAACTAAACTGAAATAACTGAACTCCAATAAATAAATCAAATAAATCAAATATCTTATTATAAGTATCCAATTGAAAAAACTAGATTACAACTGATACCTCCTCTAAATACAACTCTTAAATACATATGACCAACTATAGTGAACCGAGGGCTCTAACTCTACGGTAACAAGGTGGATCTCCGCAACTGCAAGTCAGACTTCTCAGCCCTATTAACCTATATATCCAGTAATAATTCCTAGGGATACAATTTATAATTTTGGGTAAGCGCCCTAAAGTTGCAAAAATATCTCCAATACAACAATATAAACCATGCGACTAATTTGCAATAAAAATTCAGCCCTTCGAAACTCACATGTAATAAAACCTCACCTCTGATCTAAGTTCAAGTTCTACATGCATGTCCCAACCCTAGATAATTAAATACTATCACGTAATAAACAACTAAGGAATGCTACTAATTACCAAAATAGGATTTCACCCCAAGGTCCACACATATATTTTCATAAAGATATTAGCAGTCTCATAAAGTAATGCTCTCTCTATTTTAATGTCTTTTTAATTAAACAAATTATTCTCCAAACTACAATAAAGGATAAACAACTATATATCATGAAATAGGGACATAATTATCTACACTTACAAGAATAAAACTCGAATACTAACCCCCACAATGTCACCCCCAAGAATAAAAATAAAGCACATAATGTATTTTACAAGACATAGGGTTCATTATCAATTCTCTATCATTAGGTTATATTAATTTTTTTTTCATTAGTTATTATGTCACATGAAGTCCACTACGTTCAGTGTCTATCTCGTGCCTCTATCAGTAAGTCCGTAGGAATCAAGAGAAACACAAAAAAAAAATGGATAAATCACTACGCAGTAAACACCATTAACGGCCCATACCCACACTACATCGATTCATCAATTCATCCTACTTGTCTCATCATGAAGTGGTGATCACTGAATGTATGTGACGCGACTCAGAAAGTGTATCTAATGTGCGTTCACTCTAGGCTCAAGTGCAAGCCTGTCGCGTTTGTAATAAACCCGGTAAGTCGGGATCATATCCATAGGGAAATAGGACAACAAAGTTATAACGATGTTGGATAGATGAAGAAATCCTAACTCTAAAGGAAAAAGAAAAATGATTTGATTTGTGGAATGACTACACTAGATTCAATTATGAAATTATGAAAAGGTGCAATTATACTAAATTACCAAAAATACTGATGAATACTGATTTGAAACTTCAAACTATATGATAAGAAAACAGGACGGGAATACAATCCCCCAACCCTAGTGTATTGCAGGTAAAATACTAATCGTAAATTTAAATGATTAATTAGACCCAGAATTTAGTGCTCCCAAGCATGACGTATATGAGCTTCAAGCCCGCACCATACTTAATCAGAGGACGAGTAAATCGGTATTGCGATAAATGCACCCGAATTGCATTCTAAAGCATCCCGGTTACTCGTAAGCAAACGAGATCCAAAGATCTATAATTATCATGTTCCCATGCAATACGGTCGTAATAAATCACTAAATTCAGAGGATTAATGTTATACACATTCAACTATAACATCAGGTTGGGTTCATGTATCCCGACCTTAGAAAATCTAGCCTAGCATGCTGAAACTAATGAAAACAATTTTTGAATTGAAAAAAACCATGATTAAACTAAGGAAAATTTGTGGCATGATGTAGAAAGTAATTTTAATGAAGAAAAGTAAATCCTAATCTTACCAAAGCAGTAAAAGAAGAAATTAAGAACACTTGTAACCACATAAATTTGAATAATCTTCTCTCTTGGAATTGAAATTGTAAACTATCTCTAAACTAGGGTTTTATGGAAAGAATGGAAAATTATATTAATTCTCCATTGTTAAAAATGATAAAAACTTAGCTTTATATACCCTACAAATATTCCAAGAGTTTTAGCTGCACTAGGACTCCCCATTAGAGAAGGATAAGATTACAAAACTCGAGGCTCTTGCGAATCGGTCTGCCTGAAATGCGGACCGGTTCTTTTATTTCTGGGGAGGACAGGTCCGGGGCAGATAGGTTCTTTTATTTTTCTTCCCTCTTCGATTTGCTTTCGATCCGGGGTCCTCTGGAATATGGCACTGCGGACCGGTCCGGGGCTATTGCGGATTGGTCTGCCTCTTTGACTTTTTTCTCCAACTTTGATTGCCCATAAATTTTATTCCGAGACTCAGATTGAGGTGCCGTTTCTTCCTATGTGTTCATGAACTTGATATCTTCAACTTATCTTTAGGTGCCTCATCCGAATTCCAGGTAGAAATTACACTTTTTCCCTTTTGACTTTCCTTCTTGTCTTTCTCGACTCTTCTGATTTCTTTCTTTCGTTTTTGACATTAAATACCTGCAAAATTAGTATGAAATACCAGAAACTCGGTGTACTCGTTAGGATAAGTCAGTAACGAGATTATGAGATAAAGTCAAATCGATTACGTTGTTCGAGGTGCTAAAAGTAACTAAATTAAGGGATAAATTGGGAAGAATTGATGCCTAATCAAACCCCCCTAACTTAGAACTTTGCGCGTCCCGAGCAATGTAAAAGAATCCTAGTACGACTCAACTCTTGAAAAACATTTTATTGGGATAGAATACCTTTTTTCCGGGCAAGCGATTGCATTTGGCGTATGCAACAAGCATTTAAACCCCTAGGTTACCCTAGTAGGACGAGTAGTGTCTCGTGAGGGTTTGCAGTGAATGTACTCACAAAATTCGACTCAAAGAAAAAATCAAAATACTTAAAAATTGTACAAACCAAACTTTCTTAGAAAATAGTCGTCATCAAGTCATGTTCACAAGTCTCAAATCATAGTGCGTGTGTGTGCAAAGCTAGAAATATAACCGCTAATTTCCACCGATTGATCATTACGTTACTTATCCGAAATTCGTTTTGATTTCAAATTCTCACGGAATGCTCTCTCAAACGAATCACTCGGAATGTTCATATTCTCTCGGTATGCGTGATATAAAGAGTAAATGTAATGGAAGCAAAATCACGCACACAAATAAAAAGAGGGAAATTTTATAGTGATAGGATCTCATCAACGGACTACGGTTTTAAAAATGGGAACATTGCCTCTAATTTGCGCATTCAATCTCTTTTATTATCTTTTGGTGTATTAGCTCTCCACGCGGTAATCAATTTCGCAATTTAGACTCGGTTATGACTTTTTCGGGTTTTAAGGTGTATAGGGTAAAATGAAAATGGTAGGGAAGGTTGGAATTGGAAAAGTCATTTATGGTGTCCATTTGTGCTTTTTTCGGGCTATTGCTCATTTTTTTCCTCTTTATCTCTATTTTTCTTTGTTTTTCACTTCTTTTCTTTTCTTGCAATTTTTGTTGAGCATATCTATTGTTTTTCTTGCCCCTTTATATGCACTTATCGGACTTAACTTCTGAATTTTTCCATTTTTCTCAATTCGGGGATATTTGGGTTTTTCGGGCTGTCAAACGAAAGGATAAATTTTATTCGGCTCAATTGGGTTACAAAATGGATGATTTTTCACAACTTTTTCTGGCCAATATTTTTGGGTAACAAACGAGGGCCTACTTCATTGTCCAAAATACCAATTGCATTACCATATGCATTTCGAGATGAATTTAAGTTTAGAGATCAATTTTGGCACGTTTTTCAAAGCAATATCACACACGTTTTTCATAACCAATCAAAATTAAAGGGTTGAGATCCTCGACGACTTTTTAAGCGCTGAAAAGAACTTTGAGTTAACAATTAACTCGGATTGATTTAAAAACTAGCAAAAAGTGATTGACTCGAATCTCACCGGGTTTGTTAATCTCCACACTTATTCGTTAAGTCATCAATTTTCTCTCAATTTCCATCTTTACTCAATTTCGGCATTATGTATGTTAAATTTTACAACTTGAGACTTTAAACCGACTTTTAATGATATTTTTCAAAAATTTGGATTCCAATTTTTATTTATTTTGAACAAAAATATTTTTGGATTTTTCAAAATTTTATGATTTTTCTGGAAATTTCTAGGCATTTTTGAAAATTTGTGAAGTTTTAGAAATATGCACTTGTGACCCCCCCCCCTAACTTAGACTTTTGCATTGTCCTAAAGTAAAAAGGACTAAAATCTAAACAAGGCAAAATAATAAGCGCGATAAATAAAACAAACAAATGGAGAAAATGCAGATTTTATAGAAAACAGGACTGTGGTACAATTTCAGGGAAAAACATAAAACCATGTGAAACAGGGAAAACAAATAAAAAATGCCATAACTATATAAAGCTTCACTGGGGTGGGTGTTGGGAAGAATCGGGAGCGTCGGGGCCATAGGGGTCATAGAACTAGAATGGTAATGGCTCGTTGGGATCCCCTTAGCGTCGGTATATGTCCACTTGGAAATGGAACATCATGCTCGTATCGCGACGGTAGTCTATAAAAAAGTTGCTGAATCTCGTCTCAAGCGCCTCCATACGGTTCGTGAGGTCTCTACCCACCCATTCAAAATCAGGGTCGTCTTCTTCATCCGCCGACTCTTCATCCTCATCGACATCACCCATGTCTACATCAGCATCGGCTTCTTCTTCTTCCTCCTCTTCGCCCTCACTCGAGGCAGCTTCTTCCTCTCTATCACTGCCCCGCCTCTCCCGAAGGATGGCTAGCTATTTGGTGCTCTTAGTGCGGGTTCCCTGTCCAAAAGGACCGGGAATGCGAGTACGATCGAGCGGCGCCACAATGGCAGCATCCTTGAGGATGGAGGTAATCAATCTTGCATATGGAAGTTGGGTTGCACCTTTTTCATCCAAGGCTGTGACCATGATGTCGGCGTATAGGGTGAGGGACAAGTGTATGGAAGTGTGTGGATCAAATAGGTGATAGGTTAATGTGGCCTGGCGGGGCCGCATCGCGGAATCATTGGACGTTTGCAAAATATTGGCGCACACAATTTGAAAAGTGAGGCGCGCCTTCTCATTAAGAAGTCCAACGACGATAGTTTGCCCCGTCCATGCAACATTCGGGGCAATACGATCCATGATCACTTCTTTGGCGATCGGGGGGATGTTCCTCGGGTAAGTGAATTCTTGAACATCCGGAACATCGTATTCGGCCAACTTATACGTGAGAAGAGCCAACGAAAAGGGGATGGCGGTACCATCCACGTATGCTTGAGCCTAGAATTGGCCCGTCTGAACAAGGGTGCCATAAAAGGAGCGGACCTCAGCTACCCAAACCGCTTCATACGGTTCATTGAGCAATCATCACCAATCCCGAGCCATGAAGAGGGCGGTAACGGAGTTGGGTGTAATACCCCGTATTATTATGCTATATTAATTTGGGGATTTATTAAGGTTAATGTGAATGAATTATTTAATAAAAATCCGAAAATTAATTATGTTATAATTATTAACGTGACGAGAGTTAGTAATTATGGGAAATTTGTTGAATATTACTAATGAGCAAAGTAATATATTATATTAGTTATATTAAATGTCATGAGTGAGTTAAATGACAATTTCGGAAATTTAAATCGGAACGTGCTCGTGTCACGTCGGGACTAAATTTTGATAAATAAAAAGTAAATATTTTATAAGTTGCCCGTATGGTCATTTTGAGCGCCCCTACACGTCCGGAAGGGTCGAGATAGTCAGAAAAGTGTACCCGGGGGTGTAGTTAGGGTCTCGGGGCGTTTTTGGGCCTAATTAGTAACCCGGGAGGGCATTTTGGTCATTTTACATTTTTGGGTAATTAAACCCATGTAAATTAGAGGAGTTATATCAGATACCTAGGTTACCTTCTAGGTTTAGAAACTCTAAACACAAGTGACGGCCATTGGAGAAGAGAGGAGAGAGCTCTCAAGCAATTTCAAGGCCCAAAACTCAACGGTTTGCGACGTTGCCACCACCAATGCGTAGATCGCGAGACAGGGAACGCAACCATACCAAAATCATCCGCATTCCAGACTTCTGAAAATCCAAGGCAAGTGTTTATCTTGCTATTTTCATTGGTTCAATTTCCATATTAGTTTAGGAATGATTAGGGATGAAATATGTGGAAGAAAACCCAATTTGTGATAGGAAAATCCATATAGTATTGGTTGATATGATGATTCTGGAAACCCTTTCCATGTAGAGGAAATTAACCACGAAATTATGATGATTATAAGAAAGAAATTCTGGAGAAAAATTTGTTAGAAATCTGTTTAAGAAAATTTTAGGGTTCTTGATAATTAGATATAATTTTGGGTTGAAAATCCATGTTTAAATGATGAATATGTACATGTCTTATGTTAGAAACATCTGGTATATTGTTATAATGTTAGTAGTAGAATTCTTGGGACGTTTGGGGTTGGAAAACATGGATTTGGACGAAGAAAATTGGTAGAACCCGTAACTGCAATTCTGCAGAAATCAAAATACCTGCTTGATCGATCGATCGAGCATAGAGCTTCGATCGATCGAAGGTTCGATCGATCGAGTCCCAGACCTCGATCGATCGACCCCGCCTGGCAGACTCCTATTTCACTTGTTTAATTAGTTAAACTAAATTTATCGTGAAATAATTCTTGGGTATTCTTAATAAAATGTTTTGGGAGATAGGAAAGACCAGTAGGACATATGAATAAGTGTTGGGAAGTTTATTATAAGACGAGAATTTTTCTTTTGGGATAATTATATAATGAACGATGAAACTACATATTTCAAGTGAGAGATTTTGGTGAATAGCTACGATATTGAATAGAGGTATACCTACTGAATTTTCTACTTGGAAGGATAGAGTCCACGAGTGTCACGTAATAAGTGAGAAAACTCTCCGAGTTAAGGTTAGAGATGAAACCTTATACGTAATACTAATAATGTGAAATTAAGGATAAATGTTGTAATTATGGGTGACGAGAGGAACCTATATTAATATGATAAAAGTGGTATATTTATATGATTGTGTGTACATATATTATATACATGTGAAAAACATACCGCGCTACTTGCTATCCTTGAGGTTACCGCGCTGGGACAATCTTATCTCGATGGAACCTTTATGGGGGATATTGACTTGTTCCCTAGAATATAGATGTACAGGCTATCGAATTAATAGTTCAGACGGTCCTAAGAGACGCGAGTATGTGCCATACTCTTAGAGACTTGGAATTTATGCTTCGCCTCGATATTGTTTGTGTATGTGTTAATACAGTTCGAGAGTGATTCCGAATTTGTATTCCCCTTGATATGAGTGGTATGGGATTTGGATAGTAGAAGTATGCACGCACCATAGTTTTATTTGGGGTGCTGTTATTATATATATATATTATACGAGTAGTTAATATATATATATGAGATTCGGGAATTTGAAACTGCCTACTGTGATTTGATAAGTAGGACATGGTTGATGACTCAAATAGTAAATACTTGTTTTGTGAAAGTATAATATGACACTGGGAAGCTTTATAAATTAATAAAGCTAAAACGAGAGTTGTGCTGCTAATTGGAAGTATTCTTTTTAAACAATGATATTGTTCGGTTTTGAAATCTTATGAGTAAGTTAAGATAAGCTAAATTATTGGGAAGGTTAGTATGATAAAATGATAAGATAAACTTTTGGGAAGGTTAGTACTATAGGCGTGCACATTAGAAGAGAGGTGAGAATTTCTCAAAAGAGTGTCGCTCTAATATGTTGTTGCATTGGCCTGTATCAATTTCAATACTTGCTAAACAAATTTTAAATCATACACACTATCGGGCTCTGACCCATTTCTTTTCTACCTTTCTCTTGTATATATATGTATATATTTCAGGTGCCCAGCCACCGGGGCGTCTTGCTTAGGATCCCTTGAAAGGAACGTGCTGCAGCTTAGGTGCGAGTTGCAGGTCACTTGCGTAGACGGCTTCCTTTATTGACTCCACTTCTAGCATTCTCATTTATTTGGCATGTGTCGCCCTTTCCATTATTTCATTGTTATTGGGACATTTGTATTTCAGTTATTTCTTGTATTATCACTATGGGATTTATTCAGTTTGAATTGTGTTACTTTATATTTTGCATGTTGACATTCGATTGACGAATGTTTTAAATTAATTGGATTGTGTTCCAGGTTTATTGTGGCGTGATTCTTAATTGTTGAAATGTTGTTAATAAATAAATAAATCATTTTCTTTAAATAAAAGCTTGGAAAGTAATGTTTAAATATGGCTTTGACACTTAGCTTAATTGTTTAGGGTGTTAAATTGGATAGTTTATTTTTACGACAGTGATGCTAAGAATGAACCAAACTGTTCACCTTGATTTAATTTGATAAAGGAGTGATCGCCCGCTATTTAATTAGGTGGGGTGTCACAGGTAGTATCAGAGCATCATGTTCTAGTGTCCATAGGATCTGTATGGATTATTTGCGCTTTCAGCTTAACGTTATTGCTATAGAGCCCTATTTTTAGGATTGTTGTACTCTTGTTTTACGGTTAAGTCTTCAGCTATATGAGATTTGATAATAACTGTAGACTAATAAACTTCTTCACGTTTCAGATGCCTCCGAGACGTGCTCCGAAGGATAGGCGTGCCCAGGCCGAACAGCCAGCAGTTCCGGCATAAGGCACGATGAATGCAAATGCAGTAGCCTCCATTGTTGCTCAGGCGGTGAATGCCTCACTAGCGGTTGTTCAGCAGGCTCCACCCCAGGTTCAGGCAGTGGCGCCAGTACCAGCACAGCTTCCATCTGCATGGGAGAGGGTTCGGGATGCTTTTCAGAAAGCACATCCCCCTGAGTTCTCTGGTAGCTCCGATATTGTTACAGTTAGCCAATGGAAGAAAGACATCCAGCGGCATCTCCGAATGTATGAGTGCACCGACATGCAGAAGCAGTTATTGGCTTCCTTTAAGCTGTTGGGAGCCGCTTTGCAGTGGTGGGAGTCCACTACCACATTGGAGGAGAGGGACACAATCCCTATTCAGTCATTTTGGGAGCGGTTTGACCACAAGTATTTTCCACCCGCCGTGCAGACTGAGATGAGGCAGAGATTACTGAATCTGAAGCAGGAGAGTCTTACTGTAGCGGAATATGAGGAGGAGTTCACGAGACTTCTCACCATTGTGCCAGATGAGGCACCTACTGAGAGTAAGAAGATTATGCTGTTTGTCGATGGGTTAGCTTGGAGGATCCGTCAGCACCTTATTGGGAATTTATCCCTGAGTACTTTCACTGATGTACTCAATGCCGCGTTACTACATTGCCTGGATCACCGCTTCCATCTTCAGGGGAGCAAGAGAGAAGGAGAGTCCATCCAGCAGGGCAGGACCGTGGGTAATAGTTCCAGTAGGGCACCATCTCATGGACAGACTCGTCAGCACGAGCAGAGTTCCCATCAGGGGGACCCTGCTAAGAGATTCCGTTCAGGTGATTCTAGGCAGGGATATGGGAGCTATAGGCAGGGCCAACCCTAGTCAGCAGGGCCAACAGGGCCAACAGCGACAGCAGCAAGGCCAGCAGGACCAGTAGCGTGCTAATCAGGGCTGACAGGGCCAGGGGCGAGGAGGTAACGGCCAGCATGGCCGTGGTCAGCAGGGACAGAGGGGAGGCAACTTCAAGGGCCAATGTTTTGGATGTGTTAGACACGGCCTTGGGCACCAGGATTATTCGGAGGGAGATATGGCCCCACAGCAGCAGGGTGCCCGTAATGAGCCACATAGACCACTTTTTCCGGCTGCACTCCTAGCTCCGGCCCAGGTGCCAGCCCTACCAGCCTTTCCAGCAACTCCGATGAGGCAGGGCAGTTACAGTACGGACGTGTCTATAACGTCCACTAGGCCGCTGCTCCACAGGCACCACCCGCGATTGAGGGTATGTTTCCTATCCATGGTACTATGGGTCGGGTCTTGTTTGATACGGGGGCAACACATTGTTTTATAGCTAAGCATTTTGCGAAGGCCTTAGGGTTGTTAGCCAAAGCAGAAAGCACCATGACGTGTGTAGACTCACCACTTAGGAGTGGGTCCCTTATTTTCTTTATATGCCGAGGAGTGGGGGTAGAGATCGGTAGCTTGGTATTACCTGCAGACATGTTAGTTTTAGACATGCACGAGCATGATGTGATTATTGGTATGGACTGGCTCGCAGCTTATAGAGCCATGATTGATTGCTTCGGTGGGAGCATTGTTTTTGCCATTCCGGGCAAGAAATGTTTGTAGTGGCGATGCCTCACCCAGAGGGAGGTTCGACCGCTCATTTGTATTATATAGAGGAGGAAACCTTTACGGAGGTTGTGATTCCCTTAGATTCGATCCCAGTTGTTAGGGAGTATTCCGATGTGTTTCAGGAGATACCAGGCCTACCCCCCAGTCGAGAGATAGACTTTGTCATATATTTATTGCCAGATACGAGACCTATAACACGCGTACCGTACCGTATGGCTCCGGCAGAGATGCGAGAGCTACGAGATCAAATAGATCCGCTGTTAGGTCAGGGCTTCATTCGCAGGAGTACCTCACCTTGGGGCACTCCATTTTTTTTTGTGAAGAAGAGAGATGGTTCACTGAGATTGTGTGTGAACTACCGAGAGCTGAACAAGGTCACGATACGGAATAAGTATCCGTTGCCTCGAATCGATGACCTGTTCTACCAGTTGAGGGGAGCAGCTTTCTTTTCGAAGATAGATCTGAGGTCGGGGTACCATTAGCTACGTATTAGGGAGCATGATGTTTCGAAGACTGCTTTCTTGATGAGATATGGGTCTTATGAGTTCCGGGTGATGTCATTCAGACTCACAAATGCTCCAGCCATTTTCATGGACTTGATGAACCGAGTATTCAGAGAGTTCTTGGATCAGTTTGTCATCGTTTTCATAGATGACATTTTGATATATTCACACTCCGAGGAGGAGCATGCCGAGCACTTGAGGCAGGTTCTTCAGACTCTACGAGAGCATCAGTTGTATGCTAAGTACGAGAAGTGCGGATTTTGGTTGCGAGAGGTACAGTTCTTGGGGCATGTCGTTTCTGAGCAGGGGATAGCAGTTGGCCCGAGTAAAGTATCAGCGGTGAGGGAGTGGGGATAGCCCACGACACCGACAGAAGTGAGAAATTTCTTGGGGTTAGCTGGTTACTACAGGAGATTCATTCGAGGATTCTCCAAAATAGCGGGTCCATTGACCAATCTGACTCGCAAAGGGGTACCATATGTTTGGGATGACCCTTGTCAGTTGGCTTTCGACGAGCTGAAAGACAAGCTTACTTCAGCACTAGTCCTTGCGTTACCGAAGTCGGGTGTGGAGTACCTGGTTTACACCGATGCGTCCTTACGGGGACTTGGGGGAGTACTTCAGCAGGAAGAGAAGGCTATAGCTTTTGCCTCCCGCAAGCTTAAGCCGCATGAGAAGAATTACCCTACCCACGACCTGGAGTTAGCAGCAGTTGTCTTTGCATTGAGGATATGGAGGCACTATTTGTTGGGAGAGAAATTCTGTTTGTTCACAGACCACAAGTCGTTGCAGTACCTGTTCACTCATCGAGTGGTGAATATGTGTCAGCACAGATGGCTAGAGTTTGTGAAGGACTACCAGTTCGACATACAATATCATCCGGGAAAGGCCAACGTAGTTGCTGATGCGTTGAGTCGTAGACCGGTAGACGAAGTAGCAGATGTCTGGAAAGCAAAGTGGAAGGAGTTGGGTCACCAGGACGAAGTATCACGTTCTTTCATATCCGTGATGTCAGTCACACCCGAGATTGTTACAAGGGTGATACAGGCACAGACCACAGACCCGTTTTGCCAGGAGCAGATTGTGCGACTTCTAGCCGAGGGTGCTGAGTCCTATTCTGTTAGTTATGATGGAGGTTTGCGGTTTAATGGGAGATTGGTGGTTCCAGAAGGAGCATAATTACGCCATGCAGTGATGACTCATTCTCATGGGTCCCGATTTGCAGTACATCCGGGAGGCAATAAAATGTACCAGGATATGAGGCGACAATACTGGTGGAGTGGGATGAAGAAGGACATCGCCGAGTTCGTGTCCAAGTGTTCTACCTACCAACTGGTAAAGGTGGACCACTAGAAACCGTCAGGATTACTTCAGCCATTGGAAGTACCCGCGTGTAAGTGGGAGAGTATTTCCATGGATTTTATTACAGGGGTGCCTACATCACAGCGGGGCCACGATTCTATCTGGGTGATTGTAGACCGTTTGACCAGGGTGGCTCATTTTCTGCCGGTGCGGACAGATTATACCACGGGTCAGTATGCTCAGTTGTTCATCACTGAGATTGTCAGATTACATGGGGTGCCCCTGAATATTGTGTCAGATAGGGACAAGATTTTCGTGTCACATTTCTGGGAAAGCTTTCAGGAGGCTATGGGTACTGAGTTGAGGTTGAGTTCAACTTATCACCCACAGACAGATGGACAGACAGAGCGTACTAATCAGATGTTGGAGGATATGCTACGCATGTGTGTTCTTGATTTTGGAGGAGGTTGGGAGCCACACCTTCCACTGGTAGAGTTTGCTTATAATAACTCTTATCAGTTCACGATTGGGATGGCTCCATTTGAGGCTTTGTACGGCAGGCCTTGTCGTTCCCCAACTTGTTGGCTCGAGGTGGGGGATACCAAGTTGCTAGGACCAGAGGTGATTCAGGAGACCTCCGCAAGGATCGAGATGATTAGGAGTCGCATTCGGGTAGCCCAGGACAGGCAGAAGAGCTACGCCGATGCGAAACGGTTCTTCCGAGAGTTTAGTGTGGAGGCCAAGTGTTATTGCATGTATCTCCTATGAAGGGAGTGATGATGTTCGGGAAGAAAAGGAAATTGGCCCCGAGGTACGTGGGACCATTTCCCATAATCGAGAGGATTGGGCCGGTTGCATACAGGTTGGGACTGCCAGAGCATTTACATCGCATCCACGATGTATTCCACATCTCGTCGTTGAGACTATATCTTCGGGATGATATGGCCCATACTCACATTGCGATAGATGAGATCGACTTACAACCTGATAGCTCTTACGAGGAGAGACCGGTGGCTACCCTAAACTATAGTGAGAGGAGATTGAGGTCGAAGATAGTTCCACTTGTGCGGGTCCAGTGGGACCATCATAATGTGGAGGAATCCACTTGGGAGCGCGAGGCAGATATGCGCGAGAGATATCCAGAGTTGTTTTTACCAGGTATGCCTTATTTTCCGAATTTCGGGACGAAATTCCGTTATTAGGGGGGAAGTATGTAATACCCCGTATTTTTATGCTATATTAATTTGGGGATTTATTAAAGTTAATGTGAATGAATTATTTAATGAAAATCCGGAAATTAATTATGTTATAATTATTAACGTGATGAGAGTTAGTAATTATGAGAAATTTGTTGAATATTACTAATGATCAAAGTAATATATTATATTGGTTATATTAAATGTCATGAGTGAGTTAAATGACAATTTCGGAAATTTAAGTCGGAACGTGCTCGTGTCACATCGGGACTAAATTTTGATAAATAAAAAGTAAATATTTTATAAGTTGCCCGTATGGTCGTTTTGAGTGCGCCAACGCGTTCGGAAGGGTCGAGATAGCCAGAAAATTGTACCCGGGGTGTAGTTAGGGTCTCGGGGCGTTTTTAGGCCTAATTAGTATCCCGGGAGGGCATTTTGGTCATTTTACATTTTTGGGTAATTAAACCCACGAAAATTAGGGGAGTTATATCAGATACCTAGGTTACCTTCTAGGGTTAGAAACTCTAAACACAAGTGACGACCATTGGATAAGAGAGGAGAGAGCTCTCAAGAAATTTCAAGGCCCAAAACTCAACGGTTTGCGCCGCCGCCGCCACCACCAACGCGTAGATCGGGAGACGGGGAATGCAACCATACCAAAATCAGCCACATTCTAGACTTCTGAAAATCCCAGGCAAGTGTTTATCTTGCTATTTTCATTGGTGCAATTTCCATATTAGTTTAGGAATGATTAGGGATGAAATATGTGGAAGAAAACCCAATTTGTGATAGGAAAATCCATGTAGTATTGGTTGATATGATGATTCTGGAAACCCTTGCCATGTAGAGGAAATTAACCACGAAATTTTGATGATTATAAGAAAGAAATTCTGGAGAAAAATTTGTTAGAAATATGTTTAAGAAAATTTTAGGGTTCTTAATAATTAGATATAATTTTGGGTTGAAAATCCATGTTTAAATGATGAATATGTACATGCCTTACGTTAGAAACATCTGGTATATTGTTATAATGTTAGTAGTAGAATTCTTGGGACGTTTGGGGTTGGAAAACATGGATTTGGATGAAGAAAATTGGTAGAACCCGTAACTGCAATTCTGCAGAAATCAAAATACCTGCTTGATCGATCAATCGAGTCCCAGACCTCGATCGATCGACCCCTCCTGGCAGACTCCTATTTCCCTTGTTTAATTAGTTAAACTAAATTTATCATGAAATAATTCTTGGGCATTCTTAATAAAATGTTTTGGGAGATAGGAAAGACCAGTAGGACATATGAATAAGTGTTGGGAAGTTTATTATAAGACGAGAATTTTTCTTTTGGGATAATTATATAATGAACGATGAAACTACGTATTTCAAGTGAGAGATTTCGACGAATAGCTACGATATTGAATAGAGGTATACCTACTGAATTTTCAACTTGGAAGGATAGAGTCAACGAGTGTCACGTAATAAGTGAGAAAACTCTTCGAGTTAAGGTTAGAGATGAAACCTTATACGTAATACTAATAATGTGAAATTAAGGATAAATGTTGTAATTATGGGTGACGAGAGGAACCTATATTAATATGATAAAAGTGGTATATTTATATGATTGTGTGTACATAAATTATATACATGTGAAAAACATACCGCGCTACTTGCTATCCTTGAGGTTACCGTGCTGGGACAGTCTTATCTCGATGGGACCTTTATGGGGGATATTGATTTGTACCCTAGAAGATAGATATCCTTCGTACAGACTATCGAATTGATAGTTCAGACGGTCCTAAGAGACGCGAGTATATGCCATCCTCTTAGAGACTTGGAATCTATGCTTCCCCTCGATATTGTTTGTGTATGTGTTAATACAGTTCGAGAGTGATTCCGAATTTATATTCCCCTTGATATGAGTGGTATGGGGTTTGGATAGTAGAAGTATGCACGCACCATAGTTTTATTTGGGGTGCTGTTATTATATATATATATATTATATGAGTAGTTAATATATATATATATATATATATATATGAGATTCGGGAATTTGAAAATGCCTATTGTGATTTGATAAGTAGGACATGGTTGATGACTCAAATAGTAAATACTTGTTTTGTGAAAGTATAATATGACACTGGGAAACTTTATAAATTAATAAAGCTAAAACGAGAGTTGTGCTGCTAATTAGAAGTATTCTTTTTAAACAATGATATTGTTTGGTTTTGAAATCTTATGAGTAAGTTAAGATAAGCTAAATTATTGGGAAGGTTAGTATGATAAAATGATAAGATAAACCGTTGGGAAGGTTAGTACTATAGGCGTGCACATTAGAAGAGAGGTGAAAATTTCTCAAGAGAGTGTCGCTCTAATATGTTGTTGCATTGGCCTGTATCAATTTAAATACTTGCTAAACAAATTTTAAATCATACACACTATCGGGCTCTGACCCGTTTCTTTTCTCCCTCTATCTTGTATATATATGTATATATTTCAGGTGCCCAGCCACAGGGGCGTCTTGATTAGGATCCCTTGAAAGGAACGTGTTGCAGCTTAGGTGGGAGTTGCAGGTCACTTGCGTAGACGGCTTCCTTTATTGACTCCACTTCTAGCATTCTCATTTATTGGGCATGTGTCGCACTTTCCATTATTTCATTGTTATTGGCACATTTGTATTTCAGTTATTTCTAGTATTGTCACTATGGGATTTATTCAGTTTGAATTGTGTTACTTTATATTTCGCATGTTGACATTCGATTGACGAATGTTTTAAATTAATTGGATTGTGTTCCAGGTTTATTGTGGCGTGATTCTTAATTGTTGAAATGTTGTTAATAAATAAATAAATCATTTTCTTTAAATAAAAGTTTGGAAAGTAATGTTTAAATATGGTTTTGACACTTAGCTTAATTATTTAGGGTGTTAAATTGGAAAGTTTATTTTTACGACAGTGATGCTAAGAATGAACCAAACTATTCACCTTGCTTTAATTTAATAAAGGAGTGATCGCCCGGTATTTAATTAGGCGGGGTGTCACATTGGCGAGACCCGAGCTCGACGTGGAGTTTGCGATCCGGACCGAAGAATTGATTGCACCAACGTTCCTCTTGGCGGGAACGGAATTTTCCATGGCCGAAGGGGAGGATGTCGATGGAGTCGTATTTGGTGGGGGCAGGGCATTGGGCCATGATAACAGGGAGAGGGTTTGCTGGAAATTTAGGGAGATAGAAGAGAGGAGTGATGGTTGAAGGTGTGGAGAGAAAGGGTGGGGGTGGGTGGTTATTTATAGGTGGAATGGGGTGGGTAGGGTTTGGATTTGGAGGGAAAGTGTTTGGAGGGAAAAGGGGGTGTATTTGGGAGGGAAATGGAAGGTTTGGGAGAGAGGGGGACGAATTGGGAGGGAATGAAGTGGATTGGGGAGAGGGGGTGCACTTTGGAAAGGGGGAAAATAATTTCTGCAGACAGTGGACCGGTCCGCCCAGGACCGGACCGGTCCAGTCCTTTAAGTTGCAAGCCATTTCGACTACAGGACTAGTCCGGCTAAAAAATAAAGGAACCGGTCTGTCCCAAAATTAAAGGAACCGGTCTGGCTCTTATTTTCGAGCTGGATTTCCCCCTAACTTAATTTTTATCGCTCTTCTCCGAAAATTTCACTTTCACAACATACTCCCTATAAATTTTGGATTAAAAACCTCTCGATACCAATGGTCAATGTGACTTGATTAAATTTCCCAAAAATGTGAATGCTCTCTCCCGAATGTACCCTAATCCTATCGACGCTCACTACACACGCGACTCTTATCTACTATACACAAGAATTCACCCCATACGCATCGGGGGTGCGACGACCTCGCTGTAGCAGCTCACTCTACCCCGTAAATGGGGTCCGACAACCAAACGACGTCGACTTCTTCCACACATGCCTCTAGATATGGCTTTAGGCATTGTCCATTTACATTGAATGTATTTCCCCCTTTCAAATCATCTAATTTAACAGATCCATGAGGGAAAATATTCTTTACAACGAACTGGCCAGACCATCGTGATCGCAACTTTCCCAGAAAGAGATGAAGCCCAGAGTTATAGAGAAGAACTTTTTGTCTGGGAAGAAACTCTTTGCGACGAATGATGTTATCGTGAGCGAGTTTCATCCTTTCTTTGAAAATTTTAGCATTCTCATACGCATCATTGCATAGTTCTTCTAACTCATTTAATTGAAGCTTGCGAGCTTCACCGGCCTTATCCATGGCATAATTCAACTGCTTAATCATCCAATATGCCTTGTGTTATAACTCCACGGGAAGATGGCAAGGTTTTCCATACACAAAGCGGAATGGGGACATGCCGAGTGGATTTTTGTATGCGGTACGATAGGCCCATAGTGAATCGTTCAATCTAAGTGACCAATCTTTTTGGGTAGGATTGACAGTCTTTTCAAGAATGTTATTGATTTCTCGATTTGCTAGTTCGACCTGACCATTTGTTTGCGGGTGATAAGTCGTTCCAACCTTGTGAACGAAACCATACTTTCTCATTAGCTTCTCGAATGGCCTATTGCAAAAGTGCGTGCCATTTTGTTGATTATCGTTTTCGGTGCACCGAAGCGGGAAAGTATGTGTTCCTGGAGGAATTTATCACCACTTTGTTGTCATTTGTCTTGGTAGCTATAGCTTCCACCCATTTAAAAACGTAGTCTACCGCAACAAGGATGTATAGGAAATCAAATGACGGGGGTAAAGGACCCATGAAATCAATACCCTAACAGTTGAAGATCTCAATGATAAGTATGGGGGTAAGAGGCATCATGTCTCATCGGGTAATGGCCCACATCCGTTGGCACCTATTCTAAGATTTACACGCAGCGTTCAAATCTCGGAATATTGTGGGACAATAGAGGCCGCATTGCATAATTTTAGTGGCCTCCTTTTTCGTCAAAAAGTGGCCTCCACAAGCTTCCGAATGACAAAATTGGATGACTTTCGGGATCTCATCATCCGGTATACATCGTCGGATGATTTGGTCGGCGCAATATTTAAAAATTAAGGGATCGTCATAGAAAAACATGCGCAAGCAAGTAATAAACCTCTTCTTATCTTGCAGTGTCCAGTCGGGAGGGACGGCTCTCGTGACAAGGTAGTTCACTATATCCGCAAACTAGGGCAAATAAGAGGTAGCAAAGAGTTGCTCATCCAGAAAGTATTCGTCTATGGGTATGGGATCACTAGTTACGTCAGACGAAAGCCGTGATAAGTGATCGTCAACGACGTTTTCTACTCTTTTTTATCTTTAATGGAGAGATTGAACTCTTGTAGGAGTAGGATCCACCTTATGAGGCGTGACTTTTCATCCTTCTTTGCAAGTAGGTATTTCAATGCCTCATGGTTGGTGAAGAAAATAATGGGAGAACCGATAAGGTATAACCAAAATTTATAAAGTGCAAAGACTACCGCTAACAACACCTTCTCCATGGTAGAGTCATTGAGTTGTGGTCCGGTAAGAGTCCGGCTAGCGTAGTAGATGACATGAGCTTCTTTATCTTTTCTTTGGCCCAAAATAGCCCCTATGGCATAATCGCTCGCATCACACATAAGTTCATATGGTAAAGACCAATTCGGAACTTGCATAATGGGAGCGGACACAAGCATGGTTTTCAGTTTTTCAAAAGATTCGGCATGCTTCCGTCCACTCAAATGGGGTGTCTTTCATGAGTAGGTTTCTTAAGGCTCTAGCGATAGCGCTAAATTCCTTAATGAACCTTCGATAAAACCCCGCGTGGCCTAAGCAGGAGAGCATGTCTTTGAGCGATTTTGGTGGGGGAAGATAGGCTATGACATCTATTTTTTCCTTATCAACTTCTATCCCTTTGAACGATACTATGTGGCCAAGAACTATTCATTGAGTGACCATGAAATGGCATTTCTCCCAATTCAGCACTAAGTTCTTTTCCACACACCGGGCAAGTACTTGTTCCAATTTTTCAAGACAAAGATCGAAAGAGGTACCAAAAATGCTGAAAACGTCCATGAAAATTTTGAGTCCTCTCTCGACCATGTCTCTAAATAGGCTCAACATGCACCTTTGAAAGGTCGCGGGTTCTTTACACAAGCCGAATGGCATACTTTTGTAGGCAAACGTACTAAAAGGGAAAGTAAAGGTCATTTTCTCCTGTTCAAGTACATCTACGTCAATCTGGTTATATCCAAAATAACCATTAAGGAAGCAATAGTAAGGGTGGCCCGCTACTCTCTCAAGCATTTGATCAATAAATGTCAAGGGGAAATGGTCCTTCCTAGTCCCCACATTGAGTTTTCGGTAATCAATGCAAATGCGCCACCCGGTGGTGGTACGTTGGGGAACTAGCTCTCCCTTAGCATTCTCAATCACTGTCATGCCCGACTTCTTCAGGACGACTTGAATAGGGCTCACCCACTTGCTATCCGATATTGGGTAGATAATCCCGGCATCCAATAACTTGATAATTTCGGTTCTCAGTACTTCTTTTATGTTGGGATTTAGCCTTTTTTGCATTTCTCTTGAGGGCTTGACATCCTGTTAGAGATGGATCTTGTGAGTGCAAATTAAAGGACTTATCCCTTCAAATCATCAATGCACCAACCAAAAGCACTTTGGTGCTTGCTCAGAATTTTTAACAATTTACCCTCCTGCTCTTCGTTTAGGCTAGAGGAGACAAAAATAGGAAATGTCTCATCCTCTCCTAGGTAAGCATATTTAATATGGGAGGGGAGTTTCTTCAATTCGAGGGTTGGAAATTTTTCGTTGGAGGGAACCATGCGTGTATCCCTCGGAAGTAACTCCTCGAATCTAGAAACCCAATTTACATCTCTCGTGTCCTCGTCCAACGCTTTCTCATCAAGAAATTCTCTCCACTCCTCAACCATCCTCTCGAATTCAGTGTACGTCCCCTCACTCTCATGTCTCAACACTAAACATGACCCTAAGGCGTCTCCGCAATAATTATCCTCAAAGTACTCCTCTACTATCTCATCTATGAAGCTCACCGCGTGAAGATCATCTTCTTCCCCCGTATGTTGGGCTATATGGAAGATGTTGGTCTCTAAAGTCATGTTCCTAATAGTGAGTTGCCTCTGCCCATTCCTAGTGTTGATGATAGAATTAGCCGTAGCTAAAAATGGGCGTCCGAGAATGATGGTAACATGATTGCTTGAGGCGAAAGAAGGCTCCATATCCTAAATGACAAAATCTATCGGGAAGTAGAAAGTGTCAACTTGGACGATCACGTCCTCAACTACACCTCGTGGGATCTTCACAGTTTGATCCGCTAATTGGAGAGTGATTCTTGTGGGCTTGAGGTCGCCCAAATCAAGTTGTTTATAGATGGAGTAAGGTAGGATATTGACACTTGCTCCCAAATCAAGTAAGGCTTTTTCGATTTTGTTTTCTCCAATGATGCGGGAAATGGTGGGTGCACCGGGATCTTTGAATTTAGGCGGGAGATCGTTAAGTAGAATAAAGCTCACGTTCTGTGCTAGAAAAACATTTTTCTTTACCTTCATCTTTCTCTTTACTGTCAATAAGTCTTTGATGATTTTTGTATAAGCTGGAAATTGCTTAATAGTTTCGAGGAAAGGTAAGTTCATCTTTACTTGCTTTAGCACCTCTAACACGTCCTCACGTGGGTTTTATTTATGGCAAGGAATTAACATTTGGGGAAACGGTGCCGCAGAGGGTGGTTTCACTACTACCTCGGGCTCACTAGTGTCTTCTTTGTCATTCTCGTTCAAGGGGACATCTTCAGCCTCCTTCGTGTCGGGCGAAATCTCTTTGTCTTTCGTTATGTCGTTTGGGGGAGGTGATAAATCAATGACTCTCCCACTATGAAGAGTGGTCATAGTTTAACATTTCTCCTGATGTTCAGTAGAGGTGGATCTAACACTAGTTTGACCTTGGGGAGGTCTTTGGCCCTGGCGAGGAAACTTGCCCTTCTCTTGAACACTCAATGAGGACTGTATCATTGACAAACTTGCATTTATGTCGCTAATCAGGCGATCATATCTAGCATTGGTTGCAATCTGTCTAGTGATAAATTGATTCATAGTATCCTCGAGAGTTCTCCGCGGTGGCGGGATATATGCTCCTTGAGGTGGTGGTGCTTGAACATGTCCATGCATGTGTGGAGCTTGTGGAAAGTGTTATGGTGGAGGAGGGGCAACATGGGAAGTAGGGTTCATCGCAGCATGTTGTTTCCCATAGCTAAAACCAAGATGGTTTTTCCATGAAGGGTTGTAAGAATTCCAGTGCGGTGCACCGAAATTACCCTTAAATCCTCCTATACCACTAACTTGCTCCTGAAGCATCACTTTGTAGGAGGGTATAGTCGGGCATTCCTTAGTTGAATGACCCGCCTAACAAATTGCACACACCTTTTTGATGGGATTTGGTATGGATCCAGTTGGTCCTCTTCCATATACCTCATATAGGTTTTGAAATCCTTTCTCCAATGTATCCAATCGACTGTCCGTCGTAGAATTCTTATCTACGTGAAATAGACCGAACGCCGCTGGAGTGGTGGTCACTTGACGATTTCGATTTTAGCATTAGGATCAAATGTATCCCAGGATTGGGTAGTCTCAGCGACATACCTCAGGTGAAGCTCAGCATTGTGGGCGTCTAGTTCGACAAAATGACCACTACCCATGGTTTCAACGAGTTGTTTTGAATTAAGATTCAGACCATTATAGAGAAAGGAAATGATTTGCGCTATATCGAATCCATCATGGGGGCACGAAGTAACAAACTCATTGAAACGCTCGTAACATCGATGAAATGGCTCATTTTCTGATTGTCTGAATGCTTTAATTTGAGCCTTTATAGAGATTGTTCGATGTGGTGGGAAGAATTTCTTGAGAAATCTAGATTGCAACCCTTTCCAAGATGGGATTGATCTTGGAGGTAAAGACCATAGCTAGGTCTTAGCTTTATCTTTTAGCGAGAATGGGAAGAGTTTGAGGCGGATCACCTCTTGTATGCAAGTTTGATCATTGAGAGTATCACACACATCCTCAAATTCCCTGATATGGAGATATGGCTTTTTAGAATCCATACCATGGTAATGGGGTAACATCTGGATCATCCCATTTTTAAAACGAAATTTCCCGGCATTACAAGGAGTATAATGCATACCGGAGTGACAGTGCGCTCGGGAAATAAGATTTCTCTCAGCGGGCGGTATGGGGCCTCTTCCTCACCGGCGGCTGCACTACCGTGTTGTGACATTTCTCTCTCTCTTAAAGACTCGGTGTCCTCGCTTGGTGTGATCTAAGTCTTCTCAGAGATGTTTCCTAAGAAGGAAAACGAAATGTTATTTAAGATTGAGTGTGACGGTGTGGGAGGTGGAATCCAGAACTGTGGGGCGTTAGGAGTGTGAGGGCTATCGAGGTCATACTCAACTATTGGATTTTCGTGAATGCTGGTTGGAGTATTATGAGGTGTGGAAGTTAGTTTAGAATTTTTCATTAACAGCTTATGAGAGATGGTGATGAATCATTTTGTGCTTTTTTGAAATTTTCATACATTTTTGGATTTTTTGAAATTTTTGGTCAAAGTTTTAGATTGACCCGATCTAATCCTAAGTCTACCTAGTTCTCCGAAAATGGCGCCAAAAACTTGACGCGACTCAGAAAGTGTCTCTAATGTGCGTTCACTCTAGGCTCAAGTGCAAGCCTGTCGAGTTAGTAATAAACCCGGTAAGTTGGGATCGTATCCACAGGGAAATAGGACAACAAAGTTGTAACGACGTTGGATAGATGAAGAAATCCTAACTCTGACTCTAAAGGAAAAAGAAATTTGATTTGATTTGTGGAATGACTACACTAGATGCAATTATGAAATTATGAAAAGGTGAAATTATACTAAATTACCAAAAATACTGATGAATACTGATTTGAAACTTTAAACTATATGATAAGAAAATAGGACGGGAGTACAATCCCCCAACCCTAGTGTATTGCAGGTAAAATACTAATCGTAAATTTAAATGATTAATTAGACCCAAAATTTAGTACTTCCAAGCATTACGTACATGAGGTTCAAGTCCTCACCATACTTAATCAGAGGACGAGTAAATCGGTATTGCGATAGTTGCACTTGAATTGCATTCTAAAGCATCCCGGTTATCCGAAAGCAAATGATATCCACAGATCTACAATTGTCGTGTTCCTACACAATACGGTTGTAATAAATCACTAAATTTAGAGGATTAATGTTATACACATGTAACTATCACATCAGGTTGGGTTCATGTATCCCGACATTTGAAAATCTAGCCTAGTATGCTGAAACTAATGAAAACAATTTTTGAATTGTAGAAAAGCATGATTAAACTAAGGAAAATTTGTGGAATGATGTAGAGAGGAATTTGACTGAAGAAAAGTAACTCCTAATCTTACCAAAGCAGTAAAAGAAACAATTAAGAACACTTGTAACCACAGAAATCTGAATAATCTTCACTCTTGGAATTGAAATTGTAAACTATCTCTAAACTAGGGTTTTATGGAAAGAAGGGAAAATTATATTAATTCTTCGTTGTTAAAAATGATAAAAACTTGGCTTTATATACCCTATAAATATTCCAAGAGTTTTAGCTGCACTAGGACTCCCCATTAGAGAAGGATAAGATTACAAAACTCGACACCCAGACCGGTCCGGGGCTCTTACGGATCGGTCTGCCTGAAATGCGGATCGGTTCTTTTATTTCTGGGGTGGACCGATCTGGGGCGGACCGGTTATTTTATTTTTCTTCCCTCTTCGGTTTGTTTTTGATCCGGGGTCCTCTGGAATATGGCAATGCGGACCGGTCGGGGGCTACTGCGGATCGGTCTGCCTCTTTGACTTTTTTCTCCAACTTTGACTACTCATAACTTTTATTTCAGGACACCGATTGAGGTGCCGTTTCTTCCTATGTGTTCATGAACTTGATATCTTCAACTTCTCTTTAGGTGCCTCATCCAAATTCCGGGTAGAAATTACCCTTTTGCCGTTTTGACTTTCCATCTTGTCTTTCTTGACTCTTTCGATTTCTTTCTTTCATTTTTGACATTAAATACCGGCAAAATTAGTATGAAATACCAGAAACTCGATGTACTCATTAGGATAAGTCAGTAACAAGATTATGAGATAAAGTCAAATCGATTACGTTGTTCGAGGTGCTAAAAGTAACTAAATTAAGGGATAAATTTGGAAGAATTTATGCCTAATCAGTATGATCTAATATAATGACCTCCACTACGTCATGTACATCTCAGTTGGTGTGTGGTACATGGTCCGATATGGAACACAACTCATAATCGATAAATTCACCATGAGTAAAGGTATGTTCACATAATCAACGTAATATATATATATATATATTTATATTTATATTGGATAACGCATACACTTAAGCATACCAAAAAATTTAAATCCCCACCTCATTTGATCCTCATTCCAATTAGGTTTACAATCTCTCAAACCCATGCCAAACATATGTAACACCCCGTAATTTTGAGGATTTAATATTTAATTATTTTTGGGCGGAATAAATATTTAAATTGGAGAAACTTAAATTTATGATTTAGAGCATTTATTTAAGTGGGAAGAATTATTTATATTTGGCGAGTTTAAGTTAAACTGTTCGAATTAATGTGTGTCATATTTTTTAGGTCAAAATTGGAGAATGTTATAAAGTATTTCAGATGACGATTCTGAGTGTGCGGTTGAGTTCGAATGGGTCGAGATAGTCAAGAAAGAGTACTCGAGGGTAGTAATCGGGTCTCGGGGAATTTTTAGGCAGAGACAGGCCCACACGGGGTGATTCGGGCCATTTTAATAAGGCCCATGTGGCCAAAAACGGGATTAGGAGTTTTAAACCTAATTGGGGAAGTGTTGAATGATAGTTAACAATTCTAAACCTAGGTTTTGAGAGAGACACAGAGGAAAGAAATCAAAAAAAAAATTAGGAACCTTTTTGGAGATAAATCGAGGGATAAAGTGAGTGTTCGTCATCAACACCTTCTCTGTGCCAACGGATCAGACTCTATGAACAATTAGAGGCAAGTGGTTAATTGTTGCAATTATTCTTGATGATAATCAATTCATATTATGGGAGGTGTAAAGACCTAAATTCGTTTTTAGGTGGGCTATTGCATGAAATGATTTTTTTATGAAATTTAATCTGTGGGGTGATTGGACAGTCAAATTAATGTTACAAAAGTATTTAGTATTGATTGGTATAAGAATCATAATAGAACACAAGTGTTACATTTGAATTTATTGTGATTATGGGATCATATTGGTGAATGATAACTGGGATTTTACCATAGGAATTTGTATTCTTTAATGGGTAAAGATTCGTAATATCAATGATGCTAAAAGGTTTAGATGATGATTATAGTTCATGATAGATGTAAAAAGATGATAAATAGGCTGGATTGAGGTTGGATTTTGAGAAAAGAAACCATAAATTTTCATCAATGGCTGAACAGCAAGCCGGAGAAGAAAGGGGACTAGTCGATCGATCGATCGATTGACCTAGGGGATCGATCGATCGATAGTCCTAGAATTTTGACAGTTCGCCCAGTTTCATATATAAAGGGGAAATAATATATAATTCAATTCCTATGCTTTATTTAATGATAAATAAATTGGAGGCACCTATTCGTAACAAGTATGGGGAAACTTAATTGGAGTTAAGGAGGATTTACATGAGGAACTTTATGGTTAAATTTGGGGAATTAGATTCCAAATTTTAATTATATACTGATTGAGTGAGCAAGTCCAGGTATATTGGTTGAGCAACGCCAAGGTGTTAAATTAATTATGTAGATAACCAAATTAATTTGGAGTCGGAATATAGACTCGAGAAATATTAAGTTATGGGCCAAGTGAGCGAGTTCGGGTATGTTGTTTAAGTGACACAAGGGAATAAATTAATTAATGTGTAAATTAATAAAATTAGATTTGAATCATAGACTCGGGTAAATATTATATAAATTAATGTGCAAAGTATTTATATTAGAGTGAGACCATAGACTCGGGAGAAAATATTATATTAATTGATGTGTGAATTAAATAAATCAGAGTCAGACCATAGACTCGGGAAGATGATAAATTATTAAGTGAGAAAATTAATTAAGTTGAGTCGGGATAGAGACTCGGGAAATTACAAGCTAGTGTTACGGGTTTTTGAGTACACGGTGAAGCCGGGGTATATATTACATATATATGGTGTAGTGATAATATATATATATATATATATATATATATATATATATATATATATATATATATATATATATATATTGTGTGTGTGTGCTATTAAATATCAGTGACTAGATATTTATTTAATTTATATACTCTAGTGCTATCAAGGGAGGTTGGACGATGTGGGTGAATCCCCTAGCTTGAGGAGTAGGGTGAGTATATCCCCAGGTCACAACATCTGGTATATGGGTGAGGGGCTTATCTCACTTTCAGGGAAGGAATATGACTGCCTCCACTACGTTTATAATTTGGGCCAGGTTGGTGAGCGATTCCAACTTGGGTAACTAGGTTATGTGAGCACACCTAGTGAGATAACACGTTAGAGGGAATCATCCGATGAGGGTATACTCGGAGGGATGGATGTATATATATATATATATATATGTGTGTGTGTGTGTGTGTGTGTGTGTGTTTGTGTTCTTAGTAAAGGTACGTATATAATGGTAGTAAATATTATATGCGGGAAATAATACAGTGTGTGATGTATATACTTTATATAACTTGTGTCACGATTATATGTTATGATTTAAAAGAAATTAATTAAGTTAATTGGTGAGATAAATTATAATTCGTATGGAAAGGGGAGATTATACCAGGACTAGTTGGATGGGGTAGTGCAACTAGGTGGGGTTAAGGTAACCGTTGGGCGTGCACATTAGTGGAGGGGTGAGTATGTCCTCAAGGGAGTGCGACACTAACGTAAATATAAAGCGCATTCATGCATTTTAAATTACTGCAGTTAATTCACTTACTAAATATTTTCAAAATGTTTTGGGTTCTAACACTTGCTATAAAACTATTTTCAAAACCTTTTAGGTGTCCAGCCACAGGGACGCCATACTTGATATTCTATTCCAGTGACACGAAGTTGCGGCATATGTGGATGCTAGCAGGAGTTTGTATTAGACGCATCGTTCATTCCTTCCTAGAGTAGGAATCACTTATCAGTTTAAGTTTCCTTAGGGCATGTCGCCCAGACTCTTCAGTTACAGTTTTCAGTTGTATTTATTCTTGTGTGGGCCGATTGTTGTTGGACTATTTACTTTAGTGGCCGATGGTTTATTCGGCAAATTTGTTTAAATTATTATTCAGTTGATTTAATTTCAGTTGTGTGAATGGTTATATTTATTTCCGCATGTACTGTTTTGTCTAATTAAAAAGTTAAAATTTGACACCAACTTTTGGAATACTAAGTGGTGCAAAGGATGAACCAACTTGAATTTCTGTTTTAATTTGGTATAGGACTGATCACCCGGTATTTTATTTGGCGGGTTGTCACAACATATATAACGAACTAGGATACCACATACACTCAAGCCTACCCCAAATCATTTAAATCCCTATACACCAAATTATTCGTTACATTCTCAGGTTGATCAATTCTTAACCTTCTTAAATTTGACTCCTAGTTTATTTCGTCTCTTGACTATGAGTGCACCCACCCACCCACACACACACAAAGTCTCTCTCTCTCTCTCTCTCTCTCTCTCTCTCATAACGTACATATATATTTCCTCATTTAATTACTACATTAATTTCATGGCCTATAATCTCTATCGACCATAATTAATTTTCCAAACACTTTAACACGTTACTCTTTATGTTCGATATATACATACGACCATAGGATACCGCTCACTCAAGCATTTACCCACTTAAACCCAATCCTAACACCGGCTGTAAATACAATAGTACAAAGGTCACATATTTAACATACATAAATATCCTCCATATTAACCAAGTTTGATATCTTAATAAACTAGGTGGAGAAATCCTAAAATAATGTCCAACACAAAATCCCAAAATTTTAATCTCGCTCACTATTTAGTAGAAAATTCATATCAAATCCCAACAAAATCAAAAAAATATGAAACCAGCATGCTCACCTTTGTGTTATGATTCTGCACAACATGAACAATGTTTGAAAGTCTTTTGAACGAGAAACCTACCTCGTTCGAAAGAACATCGATGTATATCATCCCTAGCTAGAAAAATTAGCCCAAACCCCTCAAAACCTCCATTAATACCCAAACCATGCTCCAAAATAGTAGACAATCAATATCAAAAGCAAGTCTAAGTTTGGGAACATGTTTCTAAACCTTTTTACACCATGCTATGGCTTCAAGAATATCAAATCTATGACTAAAACTTAAAGATCCAAACTTTGGAATATAATTCATCTTTAAAAAGTGTTAGGGTTTGTTTATCACTAATTTCATAACTAAAACTTAAATTAATGTGGGGAAACTTCATCATAATGTATCCTCCTCCTAAAACATTGATTAAATCTCAGGTTTATAATATTTAGCCCAATAATTTCTTGATTTGCTCATCAAAGTACATGTATCTAACGCATAAAAAATTGTATTACTTGTAATTAACCCATGTCTTTAGTATGTTCAAACCTAAATGGATTAATACTTAAACATGATTCAAGATTTAAATTTAAAAAGGAAAAAAATGTAATCTGAAGCAGTTATAAATTCATAATGAAGACTGCCAGATACTGTTTCCTGAAAATCGAAGAACACATAATGTAGGCTTAAGTCCTTCTGATTTTCCCTCCTTGTAATTTTCTCTGCTTCTACAAATGACGTATGGCTTCTAGGGTTGTCTTATCCTTAGAATAAATTATAATTAATGACCCTTAATCCCACTTTAAAAACTTGAATTCTCGTACCTCCATCGAATGGATATTTTTGGGCCCCCAAATGGGCCTAAAATGCTACCTGGATTGACTTGAGACTCCTCCTAAGAGCGTAGCTATCCTCCGAGCCCAATTTAAAGTGATAAAAACACAATCGGGCCTCCATGACACTCCATACTCCAGTCTAAGTGATACTACCTACAATACATGGTAATACCTCACGACATTAATACATTATTCATTTATTTATTCTATGTGTACTCATAGTCCACAACAATATAATTTACATCACTAATTAATTATTCCAAACATACATAACAAATTATACCGCATGAAAAATTTAATTATTGTATAAATTATGCAAATTTATTATTACCAAACCACACATATAATAATTAGTCCAATTTATTAATTTATTTCTCACTTAATAAATAATAAATATAGTCCATGAAAATATGAGGTATTACATTCTCCCCCACCCCCCAATAAACGAATTCCGTCGATGGAATTCACTAAAGCATAAATTCAAAACATAACCCACACAAATATCATATGCTTATACACAATTTTTTCATACTCGTATCCCATGAGATTAAAGAAAAAGTCTCACATACGACTACCATAGTGTTCTACGGATGGGGCGCCCGTACATCATGTACCATATGTACACATGAACAAACGTCACATATAGATAACACACATATACAGCCAAAAGTCAACCATGCATACATTGCATAATTATAGAGTAAAGTTATACTCGAATACCCTACTAATCACAACTAAACTCTTTTTAAGATTTCCATACTAATTTAACTAGTGGTTCAAATATCCCTTAGTTCTCTCGACGTTCCACTCCTTAGCCCCGCTGGCCTTAAATCATATAATACCCTATCCCTCAATGCGTTATATCTCCACACATGAAAAATATAATGTACTAAATCAAACGTTCTATACCCCAAACATCTTCCAACTCCAAACACTTAATAAGTTTCAAGCGTGGCATGTCTAGCATGCAAAATCCACCCCCCCCCCCGATACATTATTGCATCGTCCAGTTGGTTATCGATATTATTTGGCCCAATACAACACATAAAATAATGCACGACCCACACAAATATCAACTTGTCACAATTCAAACAAAAGGCTTACCCCTTTCAAGAGTGATACAAAATCCTTTAAGTTAATCGATCCAATAACGCTCAAAACTTCATGATTTTCTCAAATATCTGGTAGGACACTCTCTACTCATCCTTAAATACAATAGAGTTCTTAACAACTCCTAAAAATCTAAACATTAAACCACTCCAATAAGTGTTTATTTTCAACAGTCACCCTAACAATATCACTATTCTAACACCATAAATGACCTACACATTTTCATGTAACTGAGGTTGTCACTTGCCATAAAATTCTCTAAATAAACAAGACTCTTACAGTTCAAATGCTTCTCATCACACATATCCTTACATACTAAGATAAATCAATCATTGTCTAACCATCCCACGTAGACATCCTTTAAAGTATACCAACACTAGCATATATATATATATATATAGCCCATATAAGTACTCCGAACTCGAAAATCACCTCCAATAGACCTACCCATCCCATAAATCGAAATAATTATCACCATCACATTCATTATAAAAATCCACAGTAGGGCATTGCCACCACCCAAGAATAATGAACATAATAAATAAGGAATTTACGGAACCCATCTACCATTTGGGAACTTTCCTAACAGATAAATAAGTAATAACAATGTAGAGGACGTGCACATGCCCGCCACTATCCAACATCTAGGGAAGAATATGCACATAATCTACCCATACACAATAAATCGCATAGTCACTTTCGTATGAAATAACGTATCTCACCGCCAACAACATATCCTAGTCAACACCAACCCACAATCCACGTGATTGCATCAGCAGTCAATCCACATATAAAGAGATAAAACTAAAAAAAACCACTATGAACATACAAGGTATATCACAATACAATATCTAGATATTATGAACATCACGCTTCATTATATCCCTAAACAAAGAAGTACGTCAATAGCTAGTTTAAAATTTTTGCATCATTGCGCCTACTCTCGATAAAGTGATACTTCCCAAATCACGTGAAACACATGGCTATAATCCCAGTGTCCTTAGTAATGCCCACTACATAAAATATATAAACCTCGACCAAACAATCCCTTGTTCTATCCTGAATCCACATTTTGGTACCCGCCAACGACATGGTCATATACAGTTTATCTTAAGAGCTCTTTATCTTGGTTTAACTCATTATTTCGTAACATCATCTTCCATTTTATCCAATTGTCTTTAATAGGGATACTCTCAATCTTACATTCTCAATAACAACCCTCAATCGAAACATGCTATTTCTTTTAACCTCTTGGTACTTACTTATTCCTAAACCTTATTCATAACTAATACATTAACAAAATACACGCCTATAATGAAAAGAAAAATTCATCCTCATAAAAAAAATATCTAAATGAGTACTCTCAACTCGAACCAATAGGATAATCAATACTCCCCTCTCCAATTTCCTCTCACTCATGTGTACTACTAAATATTTTTAACTAGTCTCCAACTCATATTTCATAAGCATACGGTTACCCTAATCCTAGGTCCAAACACTCTCACATTATAATCACTTTAATAACAAAACATTTAACAACATAAATGAACCTTGCTCAAATCTGTGCACAACACCAAATCCACTCCCTAATGGGAATTAATCCGCACAAAAATTTATCATCAAAATCCTTATATTTTTTGTACAACACAGAAATCAATTTTACGCTCTCTTAAATGCATAAAATTTCATAAGGTCATTCTAATATTCTAAATTTCGATCATAATTCATATTAACAACAGTAAAATCCAAATATCAACTTCGCTCCTCAAAACTCAACTTCCAATAATCTCTCCAAAAATGAACTTTACATGGAACACAACCACTACTTATGATCACAAAAATCATGCTCACTTTTGTGGTCAACACCTTTGTCTAGCCACTCGTCCTATCCTTAACCATTAACTCGTGACAGTTCTCATGCTCATGCTTTTCTAAGCTCGAATATTCCTTAAGTCATGCAAATGCTCAACCACCATGAATGATGTCAATGAACATGTTATCGTGACATTAGAGTACAAAACCTATGAAAGGCTCTAACAAATCAAAGAACACTCAAAGGAAAATGAAACATATGCAATACAAACGCTAAGGACATTAGAAACTGGATTCTCTGATAGTAATCGTGACAACCCTGATTTTTCACTACCAGTGATCTGGCTAGATACAAAAAAATGGAGCGCTAAAACAATTTATATCATTATCATCATCAATGATAAATCAAAAACTATAATAAATGAGAAAACCATCCACAATAAAAACTTAACAAAGGATTACAAGAAGAAAATCTGAATTAAAATAACTGAACTTTAATAAATGGATCCACTATATCAGATCTCTTATTAGAATTGTTTAACTAAATAAAATAGAGTACAATCGAAACCTTATCTAAATACATATAATAACTTCAATGAACAAATGTCTCCAAATCTACGGATGCCAAGATGGATCAACATAACTACAAATTTGATTGCTTATCCCTATTAACCTGCATATACAGAATAATGTCTAGGGGATATTTTATAATTTTGGGTCTGTGGCGCTAACTTACAAGAATATCTCTAATACAAAAATATAAATCATACGACAAAATTGCAATAAATATTCAATTCGTCGATTCTCACATGTAATGAAACCTCACCTCTCATATAAGTGAAAATGCTACTCGTCTGTCCTAACCCAAGGCATAATCGATTCTTGAAGTCTCTATATCTAGATAGTTAAGTAATATCACTTAATGAACATCTAATATGGACCACTACTAATTGCCTAAATAAGATTTCAACCCAAGGTATACACATATATTTTCATTAGGATATTCGCAGTCTCATAAAATAATGTTCTATCTATTTTAATACTGTTTTAAGTAAACAAGTTATTATCCAAACTACCATTAAGGATAAACAACAACTATGTACTGTGCAATAGGGGCGTTCCTATCTACCCGTATAAGAATACAACCTGAATACTAACCCCTACAATGTCACCCCTACAATTGTCTATCATTAGACTATTTTAATTCTTTCTCATTTGTTATTACATCACGTGAAGGACACTACCTTCGGTGTCTATTTCGTGACTCTATCGATAAGTTCGTAAGAATCCAACACCTAATGGGCTTAAGTGAAACACGAAAAAATAATGGGTTAATCACTGCAAAGTAAACACACCAACGACCGATACTCAATGGATCAAGTCATCCTTATTTTCTCATCATGAAGCGATGGACATTAATGGTATGATCTAACACAATGACCTCCACTATGTCCTGGACATTTTCATTCGGCGCGTGGTATATGGTCTGATATCAAATGCAACCCGTAACCGATAGAATTCACCACGAGTAAAGGTATGTTCACATAATCAACACAAAATATATATGTATATATACACACACACAATATATATATATATATATATATATATATATATATATATATAGGATAACGTATGCACTTAAGCATACCAAAACATCTAAATCCCGACATCGTTAGATACTCTTCCCAACTAGGTTTTCTATCTTTGAAACCAAATCAAACATATTTAACCATCTAGGATACCGTGTACACTCAAGCATACTGTAAATCATCTAAATCCTTAAACAAATGATTATTCGCTACATTCTTAGGTTTATTAATTCTAAACCATATTAAATTTGACACCTAGTTTATTTCGTCTCAAAACTATGAGTACAACTATCTCTATATATAGACACACTCTCTCGTAACTTAAATATATGTTTCCTAATTTTATTACTTACTTAATTTCATGACCTATAATCTCTCAAGACCCAAATTAATCTCTCATAAAATTTAACTCGTTACTCTCTAAGCTCGATATATACGTACGACCATAGGATACCGCTCACTCGTGCGTTTAACCATTCTAACCCAATCGTAACACCAGTAAATATAATAGGTCAAATGTCATATCTCTAACCTACATAACTATCTAAATATTAACCCGGTTTGATATTTTAATAAATAAGGTAGAGCAACCCTAAAATAATGTCCGACCCAAAATTTCGGTCTTGCACACCGTTTAATAGAAAATTTGTATCAAATCCAAAAAAATTAGAAAAATATGAAACCAACGCCCACGCCTTTGTATTTTGATTCTTCACGACTTAAAAAAATTTCAAGTTCGTTCGAATGAGAAAATTAGCTCGTTTGAATGAATATCTTTGTACTTCGTCCCAAACTACGAAGCTCAACCCCCAAACCCATCAAAACCTCTATTAATGCCAAAACCAAGCTCCAAAACTGTAGTCAATCAATACCAAAGCCAAATCAAACTCTGGTAACATATTTTTAAGCCATTTTTAACCATTATATGAGTTTAAGAACATAAAATCCAAGACTAAAACCTAAAGATCCAAACTTTGACATAACTAATCTTTAAATCATCTTAGGGTTTGTTCATCATTAATTTCAGAACTAAAACTTAAATTAACATGGGTAAACTTTGAAATAATGGATCCTCATCCAAATCACTGATTAAATATCAGGTATAAAACATTTAGCCCAAAAATTCCACGATCTATTCATTAAAGTACAAGTATTTAATGAATGATATATTTGTATTACTTCTAATTAACCCGCGTCTTTAGTATATTTGATCTTTAACAAATTAATCCTTGAACATGCTTCAATATTTAGATTTAAAAAAGGAAAAACAATTATTATAAACCAATTACATATTTATAATATGGATTGTATGATATTCTTGTCTGAAAATCGAAGAACACGCGGTGTAAGCTTGAATCCTTATGATTTACCCTCCTTGGACATTTCCCTGTTTCTCCTAAAGACCCATGGGTGCTAGGGTTTGCTTCTACTTAGAATAAATGATAATTAATAAAATCCGAAATGGCTATTTTCAGGCCCTAAAATGGGCCCAAAATACTACTCAAATTGACCCAAAACTCCTCCTAAGGTTATACCTACTTCTCGGGCCCAATTTAAAGCTTTAAAAACACATAATAGAGCCTTCGTGACACTCTAGAGTCTAGTCAATATGATTCTGCCCATAATAAATAATAATATCTCACGGCGTTTATAAATTATTCACTTAATTATTCAATGCATACATAGAGTCCACTATCATATAATTTATATATCACTGTGACACCCCGACTAATTAAATACGGGGTAGCTACTCCTTTATTAAATCAATACAAAATGCCAAGTTGGTTCAGTTAATAGCATCACTGTCGAAAACATTTTTAAAGATTACTAAACACCTAGTATTTAAAAAGTGAGTTGCTAAATTTTAAGTTAACTCTGATTAACATGCAATAAAAGGATAATGATAGGATAACAACATTCACCATAACGAAACAATAGAATAACCAACAACATAATAATAAGTCCGGAGGAAAACTCCTCACAACAATCCCATAACTGAACTAAGTAAAACAATGTAACCTGAATTAATTACATGCCAAAAGTCTTAAAATCTGAAATAGGAAATGTTTCTAATAAAAATGGGCGACATGCCCTACAACTGATGAAAACTGAATATAGAGTCAAGATGAATGAAACGTCTACTAGAAAAGTCCTGTAACTTCCACAAACAGCTACAGCTCATCACCTGAATGAAATCCTATGCATGGTGTCCTTGTGGCTGGGCACCTAAAATGGTTTTTACAAAAATAGATTTGAAAGCAAACGGGTCAGAGCCCGAAAGTGGGGATTATTTTAAAAACAGCAAGTGTTTTAATATCATTAAAACAATGAATGCAAAATACATGTTAGGACGTGCACTCACATGCAATGCTCACCTCTCGACTAATTGTGCACTCCTAACGTACCGTACCCATCTAAGCGACATACATATCTAAGCAAACCGTAATAAGTTCTATCCCTTACTACTCAATTCCCATTATACGTTCTAGCGTTATCAAATAAATAGAGGGCTTACTGAACTCAGGTTCTCAATTATTAGCAATACAATTCACTATCGGTTAACCCGTTATGATTTCTCAAAACATTACCATAACTATATTCACAATACCAACATGAAAGTTCCCATTATTTAAGTGTATAATATTCACGTCATAAATATACAATACAAGCACCCCGAGACTAAGCTGCAGTGCACACATACTCTGCTATCCATCCCGGTACATCACGTACATAAGGATCACGCATTCTGAATCTCTCAGGAATCGTTCTCAGATAATAGCAAATCATAAACAATGGAGGTGAACACAGTCACATCACATGGGTCACGCACATACCTACGCTCCCACGATCAGCAAACTTATTAACATCCCAATAATTCCTTCTCTGACCTATGTTCTCGAGGTACCAATCTAAATCCGGGAAACACAAGGATTAGAGGGCCCTAAGCGAACGTAATCCTCCCGTGATAGCAAGTATGGTAGGTATGTCATACACATAAGATCATATACATATACTAAATATACACACAACTTAGTAGTCACAATAATTTATTTGTGGTACACATCTTATTCTCGTACCGACTTATAATGTTACACAATTTACATATTCCCAGTTAATATAATTATATAAGCCGTCAATAATTCTCGCATCGTAATGGTCACTCACGTCCTATTCTCCAATTTCCATTCAATTCGAATCACAATTCTATGTTTTACTCCTCAATATATATCCCAAATGTCTCAACTATATCAATTTAACATCAAGGGAATGTTATCTCTACAATTAAACAAGGTTACGGGACACGCGAAATCAAAACAGGCAAAAGAGCCTAAACTGTCAGCTCGTTAGAAGTCTCGTTCGAACGAGGCAGTTCGAACGAGAGTTCGTTCGAACGAAGTGAGCCTTCTGACGAGATCTCGTTCGAACGAAAGTCATTGAAACGAACATCCCTCTCGTTAAAAATCAACCTGTCAACTCGTTAGAAGCTCGTTAGAACGAGCTCGTTCGAACGACCAGGGCAGGTCTTCTAACGAGGGGCCAGTTTCGAGCCCAGATTTTCCCAAATTCGTTTTTCCAACTTTTCTTCACCTCTAACCTCATCTAAACATTAATCTAACAATTGTTCATGGGTTTTAATCATTCCTAAACATACTTAGGTCATATATTTACGTTTATATAGGGCCAATTCTTCCTAAACATCATTGAATCATCAAATCCCTTCATTTATCCCCAAATCACATGAACATGAACCCTAAAATTTAAAGTCACCAATGGGCATGATTAAATCCGTTTTGTTAGGAACAAGGTGTATTTCCATCAGAATAATCCTCCTAACACAATTCTACATGCAATCCTTTCATCAAAAAGTTCTAAATCCAATTAATGGGTTTTTATCAAACTCCCAAGAACAATACAAATTTTGTCAATTTCCTATGCATGGAAGAAACATTCTTTGTAATAAACGAAATTAAGCCACTTGCCTTATGTATATCTCTGATTTTGATGGAAAATTGATGAGTTTCTCTCTCTCTCTCTGCAGGATTCTCCTCTCTCTACAAGCTCTTCTTCTCCAAGGTGACAATGGTGGCTAGGGTTTGCCTTAGGAACTTTTGGGACTAATTCTAATAACCCCCGTAGCCCATTAAGTTATTAGTGGGTTTAGTGGGTAATTACCAAATCAGATATTTATTTCCTAATTTTCGTGGGTTTTAATTCCCAAAAATCCAAAATTACCAAACTACCCTTATACGTTGCCGGTATGGCCTAAAAATGCCCCGGGACCCAACCTAAACTCCCGGCTAGTGTTTTCTGACTATTTCGACCCTTTCGGACGCGTTGGCGCACTCAAAACGACCATACGGTTAATAGAAATGAAATTCCCTTTTTAATAAAAATAATTATATTCCTGACGCGACTGTCACACGCGTCTCAACAAAATTTCCAAATTGCCGTATTTCAATCTCACGACAAATTTCATAATTTCCATATTCATATAGCCATATATACCCATTAAAATCAAATACCAACTCGCATCTTTCTAGTATTTTTATCCGGATTAATTCCCAATTAATACACATTGAATTCAATTAATCCCATAAATAAATATCATAAAAATACGGGGTATTACATACTTCCCCCCTAATAACAGAATTTCGTCCCGAAATTCGGAATTAGAAAAAACCTGGTAAGAACGACTCTGGAAAACGTTCGTGCATCTCATCCTCACGCTCCCATGTGGACTCCTCGACATTATGATGTCGCCACTGAACACGAACTAACGAAACTATCTTTGACCGCAGTTTCCGCTCACTTCGGTCCAATATAGCAATCGGCCCCTCCTCGTAGGAGCTATCAGGCTGGAGATCGATGTCCTCCAAAGAAATGTGAGAATGAGCCAAATCGTCTCTAAGATATTTCCTTAGCGAGGAAATATGAAACACATCGTGAATCCGATGTAAATGCTCCGGTAACCCAAGTCTATACGCAACCGGTCCAATCCGCTCAATGATAGGAAATGGTCCCACATATCTCGGTGTTAACTTCCCTTTCTTCCCGAAATTCATAATCCCCTTCATAGGAGATACTCTGAGCAAAACCTGGTCCCCCACTTCAAATTCTCTGAAGGACCTCTTCGCATCAGCATAGCTCTTCTGCCTGTCCTGAGCTACCCGAATGCGACTCCGTGTCATCTCTATCCTTGCCGAAGTATCCTGAATCACTTCCGGCCCAAGTAGTTTGTTGTCCCCCACCTCCAACCAATATGCTGGGGAACGACAAGGTCTACCGTACAACGCCTTAAATGGAACCATGCCAATGGTGAACTGGTAGGAGTTGTTGTAAGCAAACTCCACTAGTGGAAGATACTTCTCCCATCCACCCCCGAAATTAATGATGCACATACGCAACATATCCTCCAACATCTGGTTTGTACGCTTGATTTGCCCATCGGTCTGCGGGTGATACACCGTACTCAACCGCAATTCCGTGCCCATGGCCTCCTGAAAACTCTCCCAACACCGTGAAACAAATATCTTGTCTTTGTCAGACACGATATTTAGGGGCACACCGTGAAGTCTCACTATCTCTGCAATAAAGAGCTGGGCATACTGTCCCGTAGTGTAGTCTGTCCTTACGGGTAGAAAATGAGCGACTTTGGTCAACCTGTCCACAATTACCCAAATGGAGTCATGACCTCTCTGTGACTTAGGCAACCCCGTGATAAAATCTATGAATATGCTCTCCCACATCCACATTGGGACCTCCAATGGCTGTAGAAGTCCTGCCGGTCTCTCAGGATCCACTTTTACTAGCTGACAAGTGGCGCATTTAGAAACAAACACGCTAATATCTCTCTTCATCCCGCTCCATTAATATTGTCGTCTCATGTCTTGGTACATTTTGTCCCCACCGGGATGTACTGCGAACCGTGAGCCGTGCGACTCTGCCATCACCTCGTGCCGTAATTCCTCCCCTTTCGAAACTACCAATCTCTCATTGAAGCGTAATCCCCCGTCTGAGCTAACGGTATAGGACTCGGCTCCCTCTGCTGATATGCGAACAATCTGCTCCTGACAGAACGAATCATCTGCTTGTGCCTTTACCACCCTCGTGACAATCTGTGGTGTAACCGTCATCACCGACATGAATGATCGGGCCACTGCATCCTGGTGTCCCAACTCCTTCCACTTGGCCTTCCACACCCCTGCCACTTCATCTACTGGTCTACGGCTCAACGCGTCTGCTACCACGTTAGCCTTCCCCGGGTGGTATTGGATATCAAACTGATAATCCTTCACGAACTCAAGCCACCTTTGCTGCCGCATATTCAACTCTTTCTACGTGAATAGGTACTGTAGGGACTTGTGGTCCGTGAACAATCGAAACTTCTCCCCCAAAAGGTAATGTCTCCAAATCCGTAGGGCAAATACCACTGCCGCTAACTCCAAGTCATGAGTGGGGTAATTCTTCTCCTGAGGCTTAAGCTTACGGGAAGCATAAGCTATGGTCTCACTCTCCTGCTGCAATACACCTCTAAGTCCTTGCAAGGACGCATCGGTGTAGACTATATACTCAACTCCCGGTCTCGGCAATGCTAACACAGGTGCTGAGGTCAACTTATCCTTCAACTCATCAAATGCCAACTGACAGGCATCACTCCAGATGAATGGCACACCTTTACGAGTCAGATGTGTCAAAGGACCCGCTATCTTGGAGAAACCCCGAATAAACCTCCTGTAGTATCCTTCTAGGCCCAAGAAACTACGGATCTCAGTCGGTGTCGTGGGTTGTCCCCACTCCCTCACCACGGATACCTTCCTCGAATCAATAGATATCCCCCGGTCGGAAATAATGTGCCCCAAATACTGGACCTCCTTCAGCCAAAACCCGCACTTCTCATATTTTGCATACAGCTCGTTCTGACGTAGCGTCTGCAAAACCATTCTCAAATGCTCTGCGTGCTCCTCCTCTGTCTGGGAGTAAACCAGAATATCATCAATGAAGACAATGACGAACTGATCAAGGAACTCTCTGAACACCCTATTCATCAAGTCCATAAACACTGCTGGAGCATTGGTCAAGCCAAAAGTCATAACCCGAAACTCGTAAGAACCATATCTCGTTAAGAACGAAGTCTTCGAGACATCCTCTTCCCTGATACGCAACTGATGGTATCCCGATCGTAAATCAATCTTCGAGAAAAAAGAAGCTCCCCTCAATTGGTCGAATAAGTCATCGATTCGGGGCAACGGATATTTATTCTGTATCGTGACCTTATTCAACTCTTGGTAATCCACACACAACCTCAACGATCCATCCCTCTTCTTCATGAATAACACAGGGGTACCCCACGGTGAAGTACTCCTCCGTATAAACCCCTGACCCAGCAACTGCTCAATCTGATCTCGTAGCTCTCGCATCTCTGCCGGAGCCATACGGTACGGTGCGCGTGCTATAGGTCTCGTATCTGGTAATAAGTCTATGACAAAGTCTATCTCTCGACTGGGGGTAGGCCTGATATCTCCTGAAACACATCGAAATACTCCCTGACAACTGGGATCGAATCTAAAGGAATCACAACCTCCTTAGAGGTATCCTCCTCTATGTAATACAGATGAGTGGTCGAGACTCCCTCTGGGCGAGGCATCGCCACTACAAACATCTCTTTCCCCGGAATGGCAAAAACAATGCTCCCACCGAAGCAATCAATCATGGCTCTATAATCTGCGAGCCAATCCATACCGATAATCACATCGTGCACATGCATATCTAATACCAACATGTCTGCAGGTAATACCAAACTACCAATATCTACCCCCACTCCCCGACATATAAAGAAAATAAGTGACCCACTCCCCAATGGTGAGTCTACACATGTCACTGTGCTCTCTACTGTGGCTAATAACCCTAAGGCTTTCGCAAAATATGTAGCTATAAAATAATGCGTTGCCCCCGTATCAAACAAAACCCGACCCATAGTGCCATGGATAGGAAACATACCCTCAATCGCGGGTGGAGCCTGTGAAGCTGCTGCCTGCTGAAGCTGGTATACTCTCCCATACTGCAGCTGCCCCTGCTGAACTGGGATAGCTGGAATGGGTGGTAATGCTTCCATCTGTGGTGGAGCCGGGAGGGCGGTGGGAAACACGGGTCTCTGCGGCTCCTGTCGAGCACCCTGCTGCTGCTGCGGGGCCCTACCCCTATCAGGACAGTCCTGGCATTTATAGCCAGTCTTGCCACAAACGTAACACTTCCCAGGAAGTTCCCCCCTCTCTGTCCCTGCTGCCCTCGGCCCTGGTGGCCGTTACCGTTCCTCCCATAGCCCTGCTGGCCCTAGTGAAACTGCTATTGACCATTCTGACCCTGCTGGTTCTGATGGCCGTTCGGACCCTGATGGCCCTGCCAGAAACCTCCCTGTCCGTGCCTGAAATTTCCCGACCTGAACCTCTTGTGATCCCCCTGCTGGGAACCCTGGTCACCCTGTCTCTGCCCCTGAACAGATTATGCCCCGCTGCCACCATGTCCTCCAGTCCTGCCCTGATGGCTGGGCTCTCCCGATCTCTTTCCCTCAACCATGTGAAAGCGGTGATCCTGGCAGTGTAACAGTGCAGCGTTAACCACATCAGAGTAAGTGGCCAATGATAGATTCCCCAATAAATACTGACGGATCCTTCAAGTCAACCCGTCTGTAAATTTATGTATCTTCTTCTCTTCTGTCGGTATCTCATTTGGAACGATATTCAATAGATTGGTGAATTCGGCCTCATACTCGGCCACAGTCTTACCTTCCTGTCTGAGATTCATCAACTTCCTCCTCATTTTCGTGTGAATAGCTGACGGAAAGTACTTGCGGTCAAACTGCACCCAAAACTCCTGGATTGTGAAAGTATCTCTCTCCTCCATGGTGGTAATAGACTCCCACCACTGCAGTGCAGACCCCACTAGCTTAAAGGTAGCTAGTATCTATTTCTGGACATCAGTGCACTCATACATCCTCAGGTTCCGCTGAATGTCCTTCCTCCACTGACTCGAAACCACTACATCGGAGCTACATGCGAACTCCGGTGGGTGTGCTTTCTGAAAAGCATCACGTACACGTTCCCAAGAAGACGAGAATGCATGTGCCTGAACTGGCGTGGCTACTGGCGCCTGAAGTGGTGCCTGCTGAACTACGGCTAGTGCGACATTTACCGCCTGGGCCACAATGGCTGCAACCTCGGTGGCATTCATCGAGCCCTGAACTGGTGTGGGCTGTGGTTCTGGCGTAGCATCCCTGGGAACCCGTTGTGCACGTCGTGGAGGCATCTGAAATAAGAATAAAGTTTATAAGTTCGCAGTTATAAACTTGAAATAGCTGAAGAACATAGCATATACATAAGAATACAACAGTCCTAAAATATAGGGCTCTATATCAAAGAAATCTCAGCGGAAACATAATAAGCCGTACAGATCCTAAAGGACACTAGAACTTGATGCTCTGATACCACCTATGACACCCCGACTAATTAAATACCGGGTAGCTACTCCTTTATTAAATCAATACAAAATTCCAAGTTGGTTCAGTTAATAGCATCACTGTCGAAAACATTTTTAAAGATTACTAACCACCTAGTATTTAAAAAGTGAGTTGCCAAATTTTAAGTTAACTCTGATTAACATGCAATAAAAGGATAATGATAGGATAACAACATTCACCATAACGAAACAATAGAATAACCAAAAACATAATAATAATTTCGAAGGAAAACTCCTCACAACAATCCCACATCTGAACTAAGTAAAACAATGTAACCTGAATTAATTACATGCCAAAAGTCTTAAAATCTGAAATAGGAAATGTTTCTAATAAAAATGGTCGACATGCCCTACAACTGATGAAAACTGAATATAGAGTCAAGATGAATGAAGTGTCTACTAGCAAAGTCCTGTAATTTCCACAAACAGCTACAGCTCGTCACCTGAATGAAATCCTATGCATGGTGTCCTTGTGGATGGGCACCTAAAATGGTTTTTAGAAAAATAGATTTGAAAGAAAATGGGTCAGAGCCCGAAAGTGGGGATTATTTTAAAAACAACAAGTGTTTTAATATCATTAAAACAATGAATGCAAAATACATGTTAGGACGTGCACTCACATGCAATGCTCACCTCTCGACTAATTGTGCACTCCTAACGTACCGTACCCATCTAAGTGACATACATATCTAACCAAACCGTAATAAGTTCTACCCCTTACTACTCAATTCCCATTATACGTTCTAGCGTTATCAAATAAATAGAGGGCTTACTGAACTCAGGTTCTCAATTATTAGCAATACAATTCACTATCGGTTAACCCGTTATGATTTCTCAAAACATTACCATAACTATATTCACAATACCAACATGAAAGTTCCCATTATTTAAGTGTATAATATTCACGTCATAAATATACAATACAAGCACCCCGAGACTAAGTTGCGGTGCTCACATACTCTGTTATCCATCCCGGTACATCACGTACATAAGGATCACGCATTCTGAATCTCTCAGGAATTGTTCTCAGATAATAGCAAATCATAAACAATGGAGGTGAACACAGTCACATCACATGGATCACGCACATACCTACGCTCCCACGATCAGCAGACTTATTAACATCCCAATAAGTCCTTCTCTGACCTATGTTCTCGAGGTACCAATCTAAATCCGGGCAACACAAGGATTAGAGGGCCCTAAGCGAACGTAAACCTCCCGTGATAGCAAGAATGGTAGGTATGTCATACACGTAAGATCATATACATATACAAAGTATACACACATCTTAGTAGTCACGATAATTTATTTGTGGTACACATCTCATTCTCGTACCAACTTATAATGTTACACAGTTTACATATTCCCGGTTAATATAATTATATAAGCCGTCAATAATTCTCGCATCGTAATGGTCACTCACGTCCTATTCTTCAATTTCCATTCAATTCGAATCACAATTCTATGTTTTACTCCTCAATATATATCCCAAATGTCTCAACTATATCAATTTAACATCAAGGGAATGTTATCTCTACAATTAAACAAGGTTACGGTACACGCGAAATCAAAACAGGCAAAAGAGCCTAAACTGTCAGCTCGTTAGAAGTCTCGTTCGAACGAGAGTTCGTTCGAACGAAGTGGGCCTTCTAACGAGATTTCGTTCGAACGAAAGTCATCGAACGAACATCCCACTCGTTAAAATTCAAACTGTCAACTCGTTAGAAGCTCGTTAGAATGAGCTCGTTCGAACGACCTGGGCAGGTCTTCTAACGAGGGGCCAGTTTCGAGCCCAGATTTTCCCAAATTCGTTTTTCCAACTTTTCTTCACCTCTAACCTCATCTAAACATTAATCCAACAATTGTTCACGGGTTTTAATCATTCCTAAACATACTTAGGTCATATATTTACGTTTATATAGGGCCAATTCTTCCTAAACATCATTGAATCATCAAATCCCTTCATTTATCCCCAAATCACATGAACATGAACCCTAAAATTTTAAAGTCACCAATGGGCATGATTAAATCCGTTTTGTTAGGAACAAGGTGTATTTCCATCAGAATAATCCTCCTAACACAATTCTACATGCAATCCTTTCATCAAAATATAAGGTTCTAAATCCAATTAATGGGTTTTTATCAAACTCCCAAGAACAATACAAATTTTGTCAATTTCCTACGCATGGAAGAAACATTCTTTGTAATAAACGAAATTAAACCACTTTCCTTATGTATATCTCTGATTTTGATGGCGAATTGATGAGTTTCTCTCTCTCTCTCTGTAGGATTCTCCTCTCTCTACAATCTCTTCTTCTCCAAGGTGACAATGGTGGCTAGGGTTTGCCTTAGGAACTTTTGGGACTAATTCTAATAACCCCCATAGCCCATTAAGTTATTAGTGGGTTTAGTGGGTAATTAACAAACCAGATATTTATTTCCTTATTTTTGTGGGTTTTAATTCCCAAAAATCCAAAATTCCAAACTACCCTTATACGTTGCCGGTATGGCCTAAAAATGCACCGGGACCCAAACTAAACTCCCGGCTAGTGTTTTCTGACTATTTCGACCCTTTCGGACGCGTTGGCGCACTCAAAATGACCATACGATTAATAGAAATGAAATTCACTTTCTAATTAAAATAATTATATTCCTGACGCGACTGTCACACGCATCTCAACAAAATTTCCAAATTGCCGTATTTCAATCTCACGAAAAATTTCATAATTTCCATATTCATATAGACATATATACCCATTAAAATCAAATAGCAACTCGCATCTTGCTAGTATTTTTATCCGGACTAATTCCCAATTAATACACATTTAATTCAATTAATCCCATAAATAAATATCATAAAAATACGGGGTATTACAATCACTAACTTACTATTCCAAACATACGTTACAAAAATCATACCGTAAGCAAAATTTAATTATCATATGTATTATGATAATGTATTATTACTAAACCACACAAGTAATAATTAGTCCTATTTATTAATTTATTTCTCATTTAATAAATAATAAATATAGTCCATAGAAATACAAGGTATTACATATTGTTTAAGAGTTTTGAGAATACCATATGCCCTGATTAATTCTCTCTATTAGAGAGCCAAAATATCTGATAGGAGGTATTAATAACATCACATTCATAAAACACCAATGGAGACCATGGGGTTTCTATTGAAACACCACTCTCACTTAATGTTTTAAACTTGAGGGTGTTTATAAAAACTATTCATTCAATTCTAAATGTCCAAATTAAATTCTTGGTAATTTCTCAATTTACTTGTACAAATTAAATCACTTGATCTCACTATTTTAATTTTCCCAAAATAAAAAAATTAAAATAAAACCCAAAGATCAAAATTTGCATGAAAAAACAACCATAACTCATCCGATCTTCATGAAAATTCATGAAACATTTTCCAGCACCCAAACCCATGTAAGTACATCATTATAGTAGTAATTGAACATTAAATCCTCTCACAAATGCCTCCAAATACATCGACACAGAAATAACTACAAAAACCTAATTATTATAACCATACAAAATTAAAAAGCAAAAAATAATTTCAAATACACAACTATAGGATCCTTTCACATAAAATAAATATATGTGACTATGATCAAAAGGCTATAAAAATATAATTTAAATAAAACCATGTTAGTAAGATACTATACACAAAGATTCATAATCATACAACATGTAAAACTAGGATTTTTCAATGTTGGACAACATGAACCATTCCAAATCATGGTCAATATACAATCGAGAGCTCTGCTACAAATTGTTGGGAAACAAACTAGGATTAACATTTAAAATGCGAAACAATTCCAACCGTAAGATATATTATTAATCATGCATTGCAAATAAATTAATAGCTAGGTTTGAATATTAAACCAAGTTTTTCAAGAATTCAATACCATAGCAAATCATATTGTGATTCGTATGAGAGGAAATATGTTAATGATGTTGTAGAAATTGATGCCCTTTGAAGGTATCCATAAAACTTGTTAGAAAAATCTCTGAACATCTCAAATCTTTTAGTATATGATCCTCCAAAATTAGGCATTGTGTGTGAGAACTTTTGGAGATGACATCATAATGAAATTTGATAGAATTGATTTTCTCTCCCCTCATCCCCTTACAAAATGTGAATAGTATTTTTACTCTTCCTCAATAACATTTTGAATGTATCAATAACCTAAAACCCTAACTTACACTAATAAAAATATGTATAAGTGATCGTATTAGCCTTAGCTGAGATTCCGGAGAGTTTCGGGCCTATTACTTGGGTATTGGATGATATTAGTGACCCAAGATAAATAATTAAATTGACTTCCAAATAAATACTCAAAACTCCCAATTACAATATCGTAATTATTTCCATTCTTAATCATGATTAACTCCACTAAATAATCATGATTGAACTTCAATTTAACTATTTTAAAACAATCGAAATAAAGAGGTCTTATTTGAAAAGTTGATTTTGGTAAATAATGTTAGTCCACATGTTCAGTTTCGATACTTGTTGGTCAAATTAATTTGTCGCTAATCAATTTTAACCAAAATATAATTAGTTCCATGATTCTCACACTTAACTTATGTGCTACTCCACTAGGTTATATAATAATCCACCGGTAGGGTTTTAGTAGTGAAAATAAAACATATAAGTCCATCAAGGGGTATCAAAATCCAAGATGTCTGTTGGACGCGGATTCATTCGAATTATTATCTTAGAACCACTTACACAACTGTTTCCCAACTTGTGTGGATCATTTGATTCAATCTAAAATTGAATTGCACCCATAGCGATCAAAGAAACAATTGCTTTGACATTCTAATCCCCATTATTCTTGGGATTAAGAATATATGCACCATTTTTAAATGGTGTGATATTACCCACCCTTAGACTTAAAGTCTAATGGGTGATGGTATTCAATAAATTTCTAGAAATGCCGATCACAATCCTCTATTGAACTATCGTACAAGTTCTCAAACCAATAGTCAATTTCATGTAGTTTACTATAAACTACTAGGATTGTACACACAACCATGATGATAGGATGTCAACTCCCTATCCTGGTTCTTAACTCTTTTAAATTAAATTGAAAGACATTATATACAATATATTTAAATCATATATGTTGATACCAAAATTAATATGCTGAGGTGGGCGAATAATACGAAGACATTTGTCAAATCTACGTGGCACAATAACAACGAGGAAGTTCATTTCCCCGACCAACCCATGTTCTCTCCGAGCAACGAGGATATACTGAGGGACTTCAGCACTCCGAGGTACTCTAGCACTCCGAAGAACTCCTGAGCAACGAGCAACTAAGGCGGTCCGAGCTGCATCTCGGCCGTAGTATTAATTGTCAGAATATCAACAGTTCAACTATTCATTGAATGATTATCATCTTGACACACACGCTGCATTAAATGTATTACCCTTTCATATGTATATCATTTAATGTATCAACCCATTCATGTACAGCCTAAAGGCTATAAATACCTTGTATCACCCTCGTTCAAAGGGACGGGAATTTCTTGATAGAACTTGTAATCGAGAATTCCCAAACACTCAGCAATAACATAACAGTGGACGTAGGCCATTCTTATGAGGCTGAACCACTTTAAAAATCTTTGTCTCATTTTATTATCTGTGATTGAATAATTAGAACGATCTAATTTTTTACATCAACAATATATATAAGGCATTCTTGTAACTACGATTCTTTTTTCAAATTGAACCGGCATACTTTTACTGAAAGGTAAACTTCATAAATAGTGTTATGTATAAAACCTCAATAATCGTATCATCACATTATCTCCCAACTCCTAACATCAACTAGAATCGATCTATGGGATATCTCATAAAGAAATTCCAAACATGGAACCCTACTAATAAACTTGTGTATACATCATCTAGTCGCTGAGAGCTAATGGTTTCTCAAGATCAACCTAAATTACATCAACAAAGTTCCAAATATATTATCCTTTCATCAAATAACTAACACTAGACTGTGACACCCCGACTAATTAAATACCGAGTAGCTACTCCTTTATTAAATTAATACAAAATGCCAAGTTGGTCCAATAAATAGCATCACTGTCGAAAACATTTTTATGATTACTAACCACCTAGTATTTAAAAAGTGAGTTGCCAAATTTTAAGTTAACTCTGATTAACATACAGAAAAAGAATAATGAAAGAATAACAACCATTCACCATAACGAAGCAATAGAATAACCAACAACATAATAATAAGTCCGGAGGAAAACTCCTCACAACAATCCCACAACTGAACTGAATAAAACAAAGTAACCTGAATTAATTACATGCCAAAAGTCTGAAAATCTGAAATAGGAAATTTTTCTAATAGAAATGGGCGACATGCCCTACAACTGATGAAAGATGAATATAGGGTCAAGATAGATGAAGCGTCTACTAGAAAAGTCCTGTAACTCCCACAAACAGCTACAACTCGTCACCTGAATGAAAATCCTAAGCATGGTGTCCTTGTGGATAGGCACCTAAAATGGTTTTTTTTTACAAAAAAATAGATTTGAAAGCAAACGGGTCAGAGCCCGAAAGTGGGGATTATTTTAAAAACAGCAAGTGTTTTAATAACATTAAAACAATGAATGAAAAATACATGTTAGGACGTGCACTCACATGAAGTACTCACTTCTCGACTAATTTGTGCACTCCTAACGTACCGTACCCATCTAAGCGACATACATATCTAACCAGACCGTAATAAGTTCTACCCCTTACTACTCAATTCCCATTATACGTTCCAGCGTTATCAACCAAATAGAGGGCTTCACTTAACTCAGGTTCTCAATGATTAGTATTACAATTCATTACAGGTTATCCCTTTATAGTTACTCAAAGCATTTATGTATTTATACGCACAATACCAACATGAAAGTTCTCATTAATTTAAGTGTATATTAATCACGCCATAAATATACAATACAAGCACCCGAGACTAAGCTGCGGTGCACACATACTCTGCTATCCATCCCGGTACATCACGTACATAAGGATCACGCATTCCGAATCTCTCAGGAATCGTTCTCAGATAATAGAAAATCACAAACAATGGAGGCGAACACAGTCACATCACATGGGTCACGCACATACCGACGCTCCCACAATCAGCAGACTTATTAACATCCCAATAAGTCCTTCTCTGACCTATGTTCTCGAGGTACCAATCTAAATCCGGGCAACACAAGGATTAGAGGGTCCTAAGCGAACGTAAACCTCCCGTGATAGCAAGTATGGTAGGTATGTCATACACATAAGATCATATACATATACTAAGTATACACACATCTTAGTAATCACCGTAATTTATTTGTGGTACACATCTCATTCTCGTACTGACTTATAATGTTGCACAATTCATAAGTTCCCGATTAATTGAATTATTTAAGACGTTAATAATTCTCGCATCGTAATAGTCACTCACGTCCTATTCCAAAATTTCCATTCAATTCAAATCACACTTCTATGTTTTACACCTCAATATATCCCAAATTTCCCAACTATATTAATTTAACATCAAGGAAATGGTATCTCTCCAATTAAACAAGGTTACGGGACACGCGAAATCAAAATAGGCCAAAAAGCCTAAACTGTCATCTCGTTAGAAGCCTCGTTCGAACGAGGCTGTTCGAACGAGAGTTCGTTCGAACGAACTGGGCATCTAACGAGATCTCGTTCGAACGAAAGGCATCGAACGAACATTCCTCTCGTTAGAAGGAAAAATGTCAACTCGTTAGACGCTCGTTCGAACGACCTGGGCAGGTCTTCTAACGAGAGGCCAGTTTCGAGCCCAGAAATTCCCTTTTTCATTTTTTCCAACTTTCTTCACTTCTAATTCCACATAAAAATCGTCCCAACATTATTTTAAGTTTTCTAATCCATACTAAACATTCGTAGGTCATAATAGAACATTTTAAATAGGGCCAAATCTTCCTAAACATCATCAGATCATTAATTCCCCTCATTTATCCCCAAATCCCATGAACATGAACCCTAAAATTTTAAAATCACCAATGGGCATAATTAACTCCGTTTTTGTTATATAAAAGATGTATTTCTATCAGATTGATCATCCTAACACAATTCTACATGAAATCTTTTCATCAAAATATAAGTTACTACTTCCAATTCAATGGGTTTTTCATCAAACTCCCAAAACAATATAAGTTACCACTTGCCTTTGATATATCTATGAATTTGGTGTTGGATTGATGAAGGTTGATTTGTTCTCCCTCTCTCTCTGCAGAGTTTTCCTTTCTTTCTCTCTCTACCATCTTTTCTCTAAGGATGACAATGGAGGTGGAGGTTGGTTTGGCAAGTTTAAGGTTTCTAAACTTCTCCCGTAGCCCACTACCTAGGTTGGGGTTGGAAATGGCTTAGTGGGTTAAGACTAAGTCAGATTTTTAACTCTAATTTTCGTGGGTTTTAATTCCCCAAATTCTAAAATTACCAAACTACCCTTTTACGTTGTCAATATGGCCTAAAAATGCCCCGGGACCCAAACTAAACTCCCGGCTAGTGTTTTTTGACTATTTCGACCCTTACGGACGTGTTGGCGCACTCAAAACGACCATACGGTTAATAGAAATGAAATTCACTTTTTAATTAAAATAATTATATTCCTGACGCGGCTGTCACACGCGTCCCAACAAAATTTCCAAATTGTCGTATTTCAATCTCACGACAAATTTCATAATTTCCATATTCATATATAGCCATATATACTCATTAAAATCAAATACCAACTCGCATCTCGCTAGTATTTTTATCCGGATTAATTCCCAATTAATACACATTTAATTCAATTAATCCCATAAATAAATATCATAAAAATACGGGCTATTACATAGACATCCTATCCTTGTAGACCCTAAGGAGTATAACCCTAACCTGACCCTGAAATCGAAAGAATCATATTTGTTCAAGAATGTAGTCTTAGGAATATCCTCCTCACGTTCTCTCAATTGGTGATATCTTGGCTCAAATCAATCTTGGAGGAGAATGGATATACATCCAATAGATCAAATAATTATCGATCCTCAGTCTTGGATACTTATTCTTCATCGTCAATTTATTCAAATCCATGTAATCAATGCACGACCATTGATATCCATCTCTCTTCTTCACGAATTAAATTGAGCTTCCCATGGATAAGTTTTCCGTCGAATGAAGTCCTACTTTAAAAGTTTTTTAATGTGATCCCTCAGATCCCTCATCTCTAATGGAAACATTCGGTACAATATTCTGACAATTGCCTCAGTGTCATTTCTCGATGTGAATGAAAAAATCAATCTATCTTGTGGGTGGTAATCTTGGAACCTCCTCAAAACACATTAGCAAACTCATAAAAGACAAAATTTTAGCCTAAAGTAACTGTAATATACGCATGAGTATACTCATATTTAAAATACCATTGTGTCATGGAATCATCCTCTGATTTCGACATGTCCACTAAATACATCATCTACCCAGCACAGAAAACATCACCACTCGTCCACTACAATTTTTGTGAGACTCATACGTGACTAGTCAATCCATGCTAAAATTCACATCATAAGCATGGGTATTTAAAACTAGCAAATTGCCTATGAATTATATCCAAAAAATATTTATCATGACCCACTCACATAATTTAGACTTACATTTAGACACTTCCAAAGGAGTAAAAAATGTTAAATCCCTATCTAGGGTCTCATATCTATCACAAGAAATGTTCCACGATATAAATGAGCTAGGGCAAGTAAGATAATGAATCCATGCAACTCAAAGCATTTATATATGTATAGGCCATGTCCATAGTTGTGTATCCTATAATAACGAGTTCAAAATTTAACTCACATCCTCACAGTCCATTTTAATTTTAAGTTCCATAATTAAGTAATTTCTTAATTAACTAAATTGTAACCACATTGAGTATCATCACATAAGACTAAGGCTACCATCACACAATACACACACATAATAAACATCGACATATCTAGTCTCACTATAAACAACATGGGACCAATATCACATGTAATTCCTAACAAAAATATTGCCTGTTGACACAAAAAATTATCCATCTACATGGACCAATTAGAAATGGATGCTTTTCTCATTACATGGCAACAATCCTAGTCAGAAGTCGCTTAGGCGGCCCAGAAGATAGCTTCTCTACAAGTAGGCCGACCAACATAAAGAATGCAGATCATCACGATAGATTAATAGTCACCATGTGGGAAATAACGAAGGGTCACATCACACGTGTTCAAGACTGTCAACAATCACATTCATTATGTACAGGTGTAAATGCTTGAATATATAAAGTCATTCCAACCCGTGATCTTCGGGTCACTATAAATACATTGTATTCCAACACAAAAGGGAAGATAAAATGGAATATAGGTTATTCTTCTTGTACCAAGAGCGCCTAGATTTTTGTAATCACTAAAATCAATACAATAACAATGGATGTAGGCTTTTCTTCACAGTCGAAGCACTCTAAAAACTCCTTATCTCTTATACGTTTATTTCATTGCATATTATATTTTATTCGTGATCAAAAAATTGGATCTAGTCCATTTTTTGGCATTAACATATTGCCACCGTTTATGAGAACATATGTTTAATGCCATTCTCTATCACGTATGTCTTTATTCAAAATAAATGATTGACCCTGAGAGTAGTAGTAGAAACGAAGGCAATACTACCATCCCATCTTATCCACCCATATAAATCGATTTAAATGGAATTCTTGCCAGTATTGCTAGGGGTTAAGATGCCATGCATGAAACCATGAGACAATTGGCTCAATCATTACAAGCTAGGTCTTTAGCTCTTTCCAAGAAAAATACGTCTTCATCTCTGAGGAGAAAAATGCCACCTCCACCTCATTGGAATAACCGACATAATTATTCGAGGTCTTCTCGCGATAGGTCTTACAGTCTAGGAGTAAGCTCATGTGACACCCCGCCTAATTAAATACCAGGTGATCCGTTCTTTATTAAATTAAATCAAAGTGTCCGGTTGGTTCATTCTTAGCATCACCGTCGAAAAAAATTTTCTAAATTTATCACTTAATAAATAATTCAGCTAAGTGTCAAAATATTTAATTTTATAAATTAAGTCCCATTGTTATGAGTTAATACACGAAACCATTTTTATGAACATAGATAATAATATTGAATACCAAACCATCCAAGTGAAATAAATAGGCTAGATTAATCATCCCAAATAAAATATCCCAAATTGAGGGACAATGTAATAATTAAAACAATCTCAACTAAATTAGAAATAACTCTTTAATTTTCGTCATTAATGAAGGCCCAAAATTAAAAATTACTAAAATCCCTCCCGGTTTTCGGTTAGGCTTAAAAATCCTCCCGAGACACAAACTAAACCCTTGGGTACACTTTTCTGATTATCTCGACCCTTCGAGACACATTGATGCACTCAAAATGACCATATGGGTGACTTAGAATTAATTTACTTTTTATTATATTAAATTAGTTCCGAAACGACTAACACGCACGTCTCGACCTAATTTCTATAACTGTCGTATTATTCACTCGCGACAATTTTAATAAATTCAATCGCATATATTAATTTACTCATTAAGTAATATTCAACATAATTCTCACCAATAATTACTAACTCTCATCAGGCTAGTAAATATTTATTTTAAAATTCAGATTAATATTAAATTAATTTATCCTAATTTAATTCAATTAATTCGATAATTAAAGGCCATAAAATTCTATGACCACTATTCTTTCTCTGCTTAAAGGCCAACCATTTTGGAAAGGCTAAGAAGAGCCTCACCTTTTAATCGCTTGGGACCCCGAGCAAATAGGAATACCCATAAGGAGTTATCTAGACCTTATGAACACCCAGTCGAACATCATAAAGGCTCGATCAGATCCAGGTCAAGCGTTTAACGATCCATGCACGTCGAGCTGACTTCTCATGAAGAGAACTCAGCACAAACATATGGTCGTAATGGATGAGCTTCCTTGAATAGATCTAATGTAGGAAATCCTTTATGTAATGGATCGATCCATCGGTTAGAAGATCGATTGGGAGAAATGGCCAAGGTAAAGAACCCATTGTAGTGGAATTTTTTCAAGGGGTCTTCCTTCATCTAAGCAATTGTTGATTTTCCAACTCCATCCAGGTTTAAAACCCAAGTGGCTACCCTCACATATGATGGTAAAATTGACCGAGTTTTACACATTGAGCAGTATCAGGATACAACTGACATATATTCTATTCCTGATGAAATGAGATGTAAAGCTATTTCAAGCACCATTAGTGGTACAACCCAAATATGGTACAACTTGCCACGAGGAAAAATTAATAACTTTAATCAACTTGACAAGATATTCATTGGAAACTTCTATTTTGGGGCCATGCCAGTTAAGAGAGTATCCCATATCCTAAGTGTTAGGTAGCGAGCAGAAGAAACCACTAGAGAGTACATTACTCATATCAATAAGGAGAAGCTATACGTGATTGATTTTGAAGAAAAAATAGCCATCACCTCCTTGATGAATGGATTACTTCTAGAGAAGCTATACTACGCTTTAGAAAAATATCCTCCCAAAACCATGACAGAGCTCATGGCCAAGGTAGGAAAAATCATGAATGCCGAGGAAGCAATGGCTACAAAACAAATTCCCACCACTAAGCCCGAGAAGAAGGAGCAACAAAAATAGAAGAAAGATGATAGTCGCAAAAAGTACTAAGCATATACTCCATTGATGGTCAGTATCCATCATATACTGGAAGAAATTAGGCACAATATATATTTGAAGTGGCTCAAAAAACTGAAGGCACCCGCCAACAAGAAGGATAAATGCAAATATTTTGAATTCCATAAGGATAATAGTCCCATGCTGGATTATTGTATTTATTTTAAGAATGAAGTTGAGTCCCTTATCGCCTAGGAAGGTTGAGCAAATTTTTTAATTGGCATGAAAGCTAAAAAGCGTGAGGAAGGCCAAATTCTCCTTGTAAACCTAGATTTGGCAGGAAACCAAATCATGAACATGGTTATAAAGAAGATCCCGACTTGCCAAAGAAGCCAAAGTAACCCAAAATTGAGGTAGCCATGATAAGTTTTGTTTCTTTTAATTGTCATGTCATCACAGGTGGAGATACATGAGGAGGAGATCAAACTGCAGAAAGGAAGGCCTATCTGAATGAAGCACAAGCCCGTTACTATATACAATGAATTAATCCGAACGATGATAATCGCCCCAAGAAAGTAAATAAAGACAAATCAAATTTTTCAAAAATTATCTCTCTAGAGTACTGTATCCTCATGACGACCTAATGGTCGTTATGTTTAGAATCCAAGATCCCATCATCGCTAGGGTCTTGATAGACAATGGAAGTTCAACTGATATTAAGTTTTATCCTTGTTTCTATAGTTTGGTCTAAATGATGAGTCAATTGGAACCATATCACAGACATTTGATTATCTTTTTAGGGGAAAAAGTTTATCCCCTAGGAATAGTCAAGTTGGAAGTATCATTTGGCACTTGGACAGCAAGATGTATAAAAAGGATAAGATTCTTTATTATGGATACAAATTTTCAGTCTTCTTATAATGTGATGTTCAGCAGGGTAGGACTACATAAATTTGAAGTTGTACCATCCACAGTCCATCAATGTTTGAAGTTACCGACTCATTTTGAGGCTGGTGTCATGAAAGGTGATCAAAAGGGGGCCAGATAATGCTATTACTCCTTGGACGAGTTGGATGACTTGGTCAATGAGAAGAAAAGGACCACTACTTACCAAGTTAACACTCTATAGCCTAATAGTGAATCATAAGTTGATACATTAGATTCCAATGACGAGACAGACCTAGTCAAAAGGGCATATAGTAGAAGCTACTGAAAGCATAATTTTGGATGATGAAAGAACGGAAATGACCACCAAAATTGGCTCCACACCTCAAACAAGTATTTGTTGTATTTTTAAGGGTACGAAAGAATGTATTTGCTTGGAGTCACGAAGATAGGCCTCGGATTAATACTAATTTCCTCTATTATGAGCTCAGTATTAACAAAGACGCTAAGACGATCAAACAAAAGTGTAGGGTGTTCAGTCTTAAGAAAAAGTGAGCCATACAAGAAGTAGTAGAAAAACTACAAAAAGTCCAATTCATTGAGGATGTCAAATATCCAGCATGGTTGTAAAATGTTGTGATAGTGAAAAAAAAAATGATAAGTGACGAATGTGTGTAGATTTCACTAATCTTAATAAGGCTTTACCAAAGGACCATTTTCCATTGCCCATAATGATTAGTTGGTAGATGCCACATCGAGACATGAGTTTTTGAGTTTCATAAATGCATATTCTGGGTATAACTAGATAAAAATAAGATTAGAGGATAGAGAAAACACGTCTTTCATTACCAATCAAGGTTCTTATTACAATAATGTAATGCCCTTCGGGTTAGAAATTATGAAGTAACATAGCAGAGGTTAGTCAATAAGGTGTTTGAAGAACAGATTGGGAAAAACATGGAGGTGTACATAGACGATATGCTAACTAAAAGCAACAAACCTTCAGATCATATCAAGGACCTCAGTCAGACTTTCAATCAGCTAGAAAAACATCAAATGAAATTGAATCCTACCAAGTGGGTGTTCTGTGTCTAAAAGGGAATGTTCATCAATTTTATAGTGAGCCAAGGAGGAATTGAAGCTAACCCTGCCAAAATCAAGGATCTAATAGAGATGCAGTCGCCGACCTACAAAAAAGATATTAAAAAACTTATTAGTAAGGAGGCTGCTTTAAACCGGTTTGTTTCTAGAGAAACAGATAGGTGTTTACCATTCTTTAAGTTGCTTAGAAAGACCTTTGAGTGGAATGGAAAGTGTGAAGAAGCATTTCAAGAATTGAATAAGTATCTGGGATCTCCACCATTGTTGTCCCGACCAATCTTGGGAGAAAAATTATACTTGTAATTAGATGTTTCTGAGTTCGCAGTTAGCTCGATAGGATAATGGGATACAAAAACCAGTCTGCTACACCCATAAAGCATTCGGGGGAGCCTAAATTAGGTATCCATGCTTGGTAAAACTGGCCTTATCTCTTATGAAAGCCTCCAGGTGAATGAAGCTTTATTTTAAAACACATACCACAGTAGTGTACATTGATCTCCCTATTCAACAAGCACTTCACAAACCCAAAAATTCAGGCAGGTTGATGTATCGGGCAATAAATCTAGAAGAATATGACATCATTTACAAGCTAAGGTCATCATTAAAAGGTAAGGATTTAAAATATTACATTACGGAATTCACATGTCCAGAGGTTACTGACCAATCAAACTTTCCTTCCAAGCAGACTTCTTTGGAAGAGAGCTCAGCTCAAAAGCAAGCCAAAGTCGCAGCCGACCAATCAGATTCATCCAGCGCTCAAGAGATGGCTTAAAAGTATGCTGAAGAAAGTAAAAAGATATTTTTCCATGGATTTATTGTAATACCCCATAATTTTAAATGACTTTTAAAATGTGTTATATTTTAAATTAATGGATTAATTAGATTTTATTATTAATTAATTCATTTGGGTTTTATCCGGGCTATGGATATGGATGATTTTTAATATTACTTAAAGATATTTAGGTAATATATGAATGTGATGTCATTGAGATGACCGTATGATATAAATTCGGTAATTTATATTTTTAGTCAGACGCGATATGGGACGTGTCGGGACTAGTTTAGTAAATTAAAAAGGCAATTTTATTTTCTATCGATCTAATAGTCATTTCGACTACGTAGTTGCGTCCGGAAGGTTCGAAATAGTCAGAAAAGTCTATTTGGATGTCAATTTTGAGTCTCGGGTCATTTGGGAATGAATAGACAACCCGAAAGGTCATTTTGGTCATTTTTCTAGGGGGGATGAATAGTGTTACGGATTTGGAACTATTATAAGTGTTTGTAGATTAAGTGAATGGGAGTTATTCATCTCCTCTTCACAAATAAGAGCAGCCATCTTCCTAGAGAGAAAATAAGAGTGCTTGGGAAGGGAAAAGTCACTTGGGAAGGTGAAGAACTAAAAACCAAGGTTCACCACCACCAACCACCACCAGCCAGCACCGGAGTTTGACCGGAGAAGGGACAACCACTTGAGATAAACTACACCAAAGGATCAGACCTACACTAAAGGCAAGTGTTTAATAATAGCAATTGAAGTTTGTATATTGTCCATGTTAAAATATATGAAAAGAGAAGATTATTCATGTTTGGAAGAGATAATGGATCATTAAATGGATTTCTGGAAAACTGAAATGATATAGGAATTTAACTCATGTGTTAGGATGATAATAATCCACGAATTAGTCATGAATCTGTTGAAGAAATGACAGAAACCATTGATGTGTTCTTGAAGAAGTTATGTTAATAAATTTCTGGGAATAAGGAGAATAACATGCTTTTTAATCCAATCCTTTGATGATTCTAGGATGTTTAGAGTAATGGAAATCGTTCATCTATGTTGTTATAACATGTAGTAAAGTTTATAAGACATTTGGGATGTTTAGATGAAGGTTTAAATGATCAAAAGTTGTTAAACCCGTAGTTGCAGAAAATGCAGAAAATGCAGGCCTGGACCTGAGGGATCGATCGATCGACCCCAACCTTCGATCGATCGACCTCCCCAGTTTAAGTAAAGTTTTTTTTTTTTAGATGTTGATTTTTATCCCAAACCTTTTGTGGATCTTTGGTGATTATTATTTGGAGATTATGGGACTTAGAAAATATCAGTGAACCCTTGTTAAGATTTGGATTAAATTGATTTATATTCAAGTGATTAAAAAGGATGAAAATTATATCGAATGAAATTTCGGTTGCTAGAATTCATTTGTTAAATTCTAAATGGAGATGTATGAGGATTAAAGATAGGACCAGTAGGGGGATTGAATATAACACCTGGGTATTCTTAGGTTTACAAGAGAGTTTAATCCTAAGTGAAAGAATACGTGTTTATAAGAGAATTGAAACTATCGGTTTTAACCTTAATTAAAAGGAGAACTAAACTCGTAATAGTTCGGGAGAAATAATGTTATGGACCAGTAGTATATTAGTGACTTCTTACTGAATATATGTAGAGGAAAATCCTATTTGAATCTAATGAGATGGGAGCTTAGAATACATTTGGTTGAAAGAGGTTATGAGATTATCCCGATCGCATAGTTTAAGTTTTCGGACCTCCTCGATCGACGAAGTTAAGTAGTAGTGTATTGGAGGGGTTCCTTGTTTGGATTTCGCTTTGCGAGATGTTCCGCGCATGAACCTTAACGACGTCGGTATTGGAGAGATGTTATAGGATGCGAGGATAATTAATTTATGAAGTAAAGATTTGATATTTTAAAAGAGAGTTAATGCTACGTATGGGAAATATCTTAGGGTAGTAATAATTACCTTATTGTTATTATATTATAGGTATGATAATACCTATTTGATTGATTGATAAGTTATGTGTATGACATACCTAGCTTACTTGTTATCGGTGGGAGGTTTGCGCGTGAGGGAATTCATATCCTGATGAATCCATGGGATCTTTTGATTTGTCGCTCGAGAACATAGGTCTATGAAAGACTTATCGGGGAGTTGATAAGTCCGCTGACTGTGGGTGCGTAGGTATGTGCGTGATACATGGATACGAGAACTATGTTCGCCTCCAATTTGTTTATTGTTTGTGGTTCGTGGAATCTTACCGAACCTGTAATCCCCTATTCAGCGACATGCGATGACGGGACATGATAGCAGAGTAATGCATTGCACCACAGCTGTGACTCGGGGTGATGTATTATATATGAATATATATATAATGGATTAAATGGTTACATAATTATTTATCTATCTACGGTGATAATTGTAGATAACGGTGAATAGAGAAAGATAATGGAATTAAGTTAATAGATGTTTATTCTTTAAGAATTGAAAAGCTTAACTCATATTAATGAGTAATGATTCATGTTAATGAGAAACTAATAAAGGAGAAATGTAAATGGATAATAATGGGACGTATGGTATGGGACATACGGGGATTATGATATGGGAATGGAACTGTAATATGAAGATTAGAAAAGAGGAACCATTAACTAGGAGGTTAGTAGGAAACGTTAAGTGTGCACTCTAGTTGAGAGGCGAGAATTGCAAGTGAGTGTTGGATTTAACATGTACATAATAAATGCTTTATTGCACTTGTTAAATACTTGCTGTTTTAAAAATACTCTACACATTCGGGCTCTGACCCGTTTCCTTGCATATTTTTCTCTTCTATTGTATCTCTATATCAGGTGTCCAGCAACAGGGACGCCAACCATAGTTGATTTTGACGAGCTATGGAGCTATGGATGTTTTGCTTAGACACTTATCATCGTTTTGATTCACAGTATTCTTAGTTAGGGCATGTCGCCCAAAAGGATTTCAGTTATCATTCTCTGTTGGAGTTAAATATTGTTGTAATCAGGTTTCCTTATACATTTTACATTGTTGGGATTATTGTAAAGGATTTATATTACTTGGGAATGTTTATTCCAGTTTCATTTAAATTATTTTGTGATACTTATTGTGTTACCAAATTTGTAGAATAAATGTGTTGTGTTATTCTTAAAAATGAAAAATGGTTTTGTTGAAAATTAAATTGGAAAGTTTTTAACACCTGCTTAATTGAGTATTGGGTGAGTTGTAAATGTTTTCGACAGTGATGCTAAGAATGAGCCAACTGTATATTCTGTTTTAATTTGGTATGGGACTGGCCACCCGGTATTTAATTTGGCGGGGTGTTAAATTTATATCTACAGAAAGCTTTAGCAGTGATATTACCTTATGGAACTTTTATGTGGATGGATCTTCATGCGTCACTGGTAGTGGAGTAGGTATCATACTTAACACTCTTGAATATATTGATGTTGAATACGCCCTCAGGTTTTAATTCAAGGCATTAAGTAATGAAGATGAGTACGGGGCTTTGATCGATGGATTAGAATTAGCCCAGTCATTGGGCGCTGAGCAGGTAGTCCCCCACAGTGATTCCTAGTTGGTTGTCAACCAAGTACTTTATTGTAACGCCCCCTAAATTTGAGGACTTTGAATTTAATTATTATGGGATAAAATAGAAATTATTTAAATTGAAATTTATGATTTGGAGTAAATTTATGATTTGGAGAAATTAATTAAATTAGAAGATTTATTTCATTTGGCAAATTGAGTTTTAAGTACTCGGATTATTTTGTGTCGCATTTTTTCAGGACGAATATTGGAAAATGTTACAAAGTAATTCAAATGACAATACAGAGTGGACAGTTGACTCCGGATAAGTCGAAATAGTGGAAAAAGAGCACCTGAAGGTAGTAAATGGGTCTCGAGGCATTTTTAGGCATAACCGGGCTCACACCGGGCTATTTGGGCCATTTTCAATTAGCCCAGAAGGCAAATTTTGGGATTTTTATTAGAAAGGATAATTTTAAGAGTTTAAAGTGGACATAACTCCAGAGGAGAGATATTATAAAACCCAAATTAGAAAGGTTGGGGGGGACACAACTCAAAAAGAAACCTAGTTCTGCTGAGATGAATAGAGGGCTAACTTTGGGAGCTTTTGCAATCATCTTCTTCAATGGGATCAGACTCAGCAAATTATACACAAGAATTTGGTTAATGTGTTTCAATTTAAATTGTAATATCCAATTCATATCATAGTGGGTGTATGTGATAATCATTTTTTGTGGGTTTACACATGAAAAAAAATTATGTTGGGGGGGGGGGGGGGGGTAAGAACTAAATAAGTTATGTAGATTACAAGTTGATTGATTTTGTATTATGATTAAAAAATGTGAGAATCTAATTTATATTAAGATCCTAGCAATCGATGTCGCTTAAATAAGGTTTTATGAAGTCGTACTTGAGGGAACTATCGAATGTAAAATCGTAAAGATTCAACTCGTAGATTATTGGGTTAAACTGAATTTTGATGATGGTTAATGGGGTTTAATGAATGAAAATCCATGAAATCATGTTATTTGTGGTTGAGAAAATTAGAATATAAATATGGATAAACAAGTTAAGTTTTACAGGTTTATGTAAGATATTATGGGAAACGGTTTGAAGTTATGATTGGGGCCCACATTCGCACGATGCCACCTGTCGTTCGAATGACATGGTGGGTCGTTCGAACGACATGACTAAGACAGTCCCACTTGCATTGGTTATCTGGGTTGGTTTAGAGATAACAATTTTGAATTTTGGGGTAACTCATTAAGGGTTTTTCTCTTTCAAAAATTAGGAATTAACGAGGGAGATGAGTATAGATTTTTATGTAGAAATAAAAGAGTGAAATCTTGATTTTTGGAATTTGGGACGATAAATTCTAAGAAATAAATTACGGGCCAAGAGAAAGAGTGTCTGGGTATTTTTATCGTGTGGCACCATGTTAATAAAGTTAATTAAAGTGCAAATTAATTAATCTGGAGTCAAGAATTTGACTCGAGAATCTAGTCTAGTGCTACGGGATATGTGCACGAATTAGCCGGAATTAATTATATATATATATATATATATATATTTGTGTACTTCATAAATATTTTTATGAATAGTATTTATAGGAATACATACCCCTCTAGTGCATTCATAGGAGGTTGTGCGATGTGGGTGAATCCCCGAGCTTGAGGAGAAAGGCGAGTATAATACTCAGGTCATAGCATCCATTTTCATAGGTGAGGCGCTTTGGGTATGATTTGTCCTCACTCTCGGTTAGAAATATTACCACCTCCCACGCTTATATTTTTACCTTATACGGTGGTATTTAATCATCTACAGGTAACCATATGGATGAGTATACCTAGGGTGATCGCATTTTAGAGAACATTCAGTGAGTGCCTACTCGGGAGGGTGGTTATATATATATAGAACATTCGATGAGTGCTTACTCTGGAGGATGGCCATATATACGACATGTGTGTGATTGTTGTAATATAGGATACGTATATATGGTGTATAATTATATATAGGTAAAATACTTGGGGTGGAATTATATTAATTATATACGCATATAAGAGTGCAGATATTTATATACGGGTGAATTTCTTGGAAGAAAAAGTTATTAATTTTATATAACTATTGAGACAGCTATATAGTGATTTTAAAGAGGATTAATTAAGTTAGTGTAATAAATAACTTATGAAGTAAATATATAAGTTACTCGGGCTAGAGTAGAGTATAAAGGAGCTTTAAGACAAGGTTAGTTAGACAGGGTAGTGTATTTAGGAGGGTTAAGAAGAATCATTAGGTGTGCACAATAATGGAGAGGTGAGAAGTATCTCAAGTGAGTGTGACACTAACTTAAATATGAAGAGCATTCTTGCATTTTAATTCACTTGCAAAATATTTTCAAAATCATTTGGGATCTGATCCGTACTTCAAAAAATATTTTCAAAACCTTTTAGGTGTCCATCCACAAGGATGCCAGACTTGATGATCGGTTCCAGGGATGTGTAGTTGCAGCATGTGCGGATGTTGCAGGATTTGGACCTAGTCGCTTCAGTTCTTTCATTCCTAGAGTATATTGCAGCTCAATTATTTCGTTTGGGCATGTTGCCCCAAATATTTTATTTCAGTCAGACTTTGTACCCAGTTTCTATTTTCTATTAATTTATTATTTTGGATTTAGGATTTTAGCTGCTGGTTTGTCACCAAGTCATTTATGTATTTATCTCAGTATTGATGTAGACTCAGTGATGGTGTGAATGGTTTAAATTATATTTTGTTGCATGGTGTTATTATGTAAACTAAAGATAAAAATTTGACATCAGCTATTGAATACTATGTTCTTAGTAAGTTTTAAAAAGTTAACGACAGTGATTCTAAGAATGAACCAGTTGAGAAACATGTTTTAATTTAATAAAGGACTGGTCACCCGATTTTTAATTAGGCGGGGTGTCACATTCATATATATAGAGTCAAGGGGGATTTGATGGTTAGATACTTGACAAAGGCAATGTAAGTCATTTTTAAATTTTCAGGCACACAAATGAATAGGATACCAGGGATAGACAATGCTCAAGATTACGCACTTGCTCGGTTGGCTTCAGTAATAAGAATAGAACTCAGGAAAGCATTCCAATTGAGATATTGGAAACCATAAGCATAGGTGAGTATCCAATGATAAATTTTATTACTGCATATTTAGGACCATCCTGGATGGATCCAATTAGATCTTACATCAAAGAAGGAACCCTACTAACTCACCCCAAAGAGGAAAAATAACTTCGGTAGAAAGCAGTCAGATATGTGTTGGAGAAGGGAGTATTATAATAAAGGGGATTTATTTTTTCCCTATTACACTGTGCCCATCCGTTAAAAGACGATGATTTGATCATGGAAGTGCATCACGATTCTTATGGGGCTCACTCAGCTAGTCGGTCATTAGTCCAGAGAATCAACATGCAGGGGTATTACTGAACAACTGTGAGGCAAGGTTGTAGGGCCTTCACAAGAAAATGTGATACATACCAGAGGTTTTCTGCCATTCACAAAGCACCCAGCGCTGATTTAGCAGATATCACTTCTCTTTGGCCATTCGTTATTTTGGGAATTGACTTGGTCGACCCACTACTGACCACCAAAGGCAGGTTCAAATGCCTTGTAATTGATTATTTTATAAAATGGGTGGAAGTAGAGCCATTGATAGAGATACCTTATGAGAAGGTATACTAATTCATCTGGAAGAAAATAATATGTAGGTATGGCATGCCTTATTCCTTCATTACTAAACATGGCACCGAATTCGATAATGATGAATTTGAAGTATACTGTGTTCAATACAAGATCCAAAAATTTCACTCTACCCCAGGGCATCAACAAAGCGACGGTCAAACACAAGTGATAAATAGAACCTTGCTTAGTGGATTGCAAAAGAGGCTTGATGCAACTAAGGGTTCTAGATTAATGAATTACACTCTGTTCTTTGGACTTATACAACAACGCCGAGGACAACAATTGAAGAAACACTTTATATTATTGCATTTGGAACATAAGACATATACCAATCAAGATAGGCCTACCAACTCATAGAGTGTTAAACTTTGATTCTCCCAAAAGTGATCTAATAAGAAGATTGGACTTGGATACGATTGAAGAAATTCGCGAAGATGCCGCACTCAGAAGTGCTACATATCAACAAAGTCAGGATGACTAACTTAAAAGAAGGAGAATACATCCTCAAGAAATTCATCTAGAGGGGAAACAATATTGAAGCTAATTGGCATGGACCATATCGTATTTTAATGGTAATCTGACCAGGGACTTTTCGACTAGAGACACTTGATGGGAAAGAATTCAAGAACCCTTTGAATGCTAATCACCTCCATAAATATTATCAGTGCATAACGACATTGGCATATCGTATTCATTTTTACTTTATGTTCGTCAAAAATTTATTTGAAGTTTAATAATATATCTTGATTTTAGTTTTCCAAATTTGTTTAATTTTTTTTGGAGTACGGTGATATACATCCCCAGTAACAATAACAAAAATGTCTCTTGGTCTTTAGCCCTTGCCGATCAACAGACGACAATATCTACACAAACTACAAGACTCAAATACTTAATAAGGTTGAACTTATCAAATTCAATATGCACCAACAGCTTAACAAGCAGTTCAAGATGCACCAATAGCTTAACAAGCAATTTTTTTCTACCAAGATATTACTTCATGTATGACTTCATATTAACAAGTCACGAATAATAAGTCAGTAAAGCTCCATGTATTAATTCAATAAGCTTTACCCAACCAAGTTAAACACATGAATATACACATATATTCCTAACACTCTTGGTCACCACTAGTAACTTAGTTCATGTATGACTTCGTCTTTAACAGGTCAAGAACAAGAAGTTTGTAAAACTTCGTATACAACTCAACTAGTTAAACCCTACTATGTTAAATTTAGGAAAACGTGTATACATTCCTCATACGCTTGGTCCCCACTGATAACTAATGTTATAACTTGGACCAACAAAACTATTTATAGTTTCTTTAAAGTGCATTGGTAAAATCTAAGGCCCTACAATCACAGTTTGATAATAATTTAGTCGACTAACTGATTTACTAATCATAAGTTGACAACAATAACATATATTTTTAATCATCTACTAAAGATATTACATTCAAGATCAGCAAGTACAAAAAATAGGCGAATTATTCAGTTGGATGTTTCCCTTGTTCTTTGGTCATTTCAGAAGGGGTTTGTTGCACCCTCTCCATCCCAGCAGGAGGGTCATCAATGGTATAGGTGGAATTTATGGAATTAAAATCCTTCGATATTTGCCTACTAATGCTTCTCAACATGATGATAAGATGAGGATGATGAATTATTTCTTGCACATCATGAAAGCCGCATTCTCCCAGGTATTTGGCGATTAAACACTGAGGAATGGCATCAGGAGGGATCCATGATATGTCTAACTTAAAAGGAGGCTTGTCATAATCAAGAAAACCAAGTTCATTTCATTACTATAACTCACTGTTTTGGTAATATTTCAGTAAGGTCAGCAAGTTAGGTCATCCCCATCTATAACCTTCACGATGACTTTGTGCAAGATTATCATCTACATGACCGACGGCCTTATTATAGCCTTCCATCCAAACTTCCTTGGGTTGCTTGTGAAATTGAAATGTTTCTTTCAACTTGATGTTGAAGTTTCTTCAAGACAACACTCTTGACTTTTAACTGGACGAATTGATCGGCGATAGCATCATCTTTAGCTTCCAGCTAGATATATAAGTCACCAATGGCCTGAATCTTTGATTTCAACTGGGTGGCTTGGTAGTCTAGAGTTTTTCTATTTATTTCCTCATCCATAGTTGGTTGGGTAGTTACCCTTTGCCTGTAAGTTTGCGCAAGTTTGAATTTTTGCAATTCTTCAAGTTCCTCTACTAGGTAGATGATTTTTTCAGACTATCTAGTTCATTTCTAAGTCATTATTTTCCTATTTAAGAAATTTTTCCTATCTCTCGAGCTTCATTAACTTCTTAGTTCATTAGAATTCCTTTCGCTTATACATGAAAGCATACTCTTCAAGTTTCTTTTTAAAGACCCATCCTTAACTCAATTCTTTATACTTAGATTCATAGTTGGCATGGAGAGAATCTAAAGAAAATTTATGGCCTTCTTACAAATCTTCAGTCATCTCATAATATGCAACATTATTCGCTACCGCCCTATCTAGCAAGCAATGAATATGAATGTGTGATTCTTTAATTTTGAGCAGACACATCAAGACCAGGCGATCTGACTAAGTCTTCTTCAGATATATGAACATGGCTAACTTTCAGAAGGTCTCTACTCCACCTGAGCAAGTCGGATTCAACAGAAACTATAGCCTTTTTCCTAGCATAAAACTAAAAATTACAAATGTAAGAATACAAGGATGATTGCTGAGAAAATAGAATACAAGGTGTGTGACCTCATGGAGATAATACAATCTTGAGGCATTTACCAATGAAGAAGAAGTATATGCTTCTATAACAGATCTCAATGAAGTATTTTCTCCAGGACCTGATGGGTTTGGAGGTTATTTTACAGGTCATGCTGGTCAATTATTAAAGAAGATTTGATTTTTGCTATTAACTCTTATTTTGCAGGTTTTGATCTTCCAAAAAGTTAGACGAGTACATTTATCGTCCTAGTTCCTAAAGTCAATCTTTTAAAGAAATGTGGGGATTTAAGGAAAATAAGCTTATGCAACTTCTCTTTCAAGATTATTACAAAAATCCTAAATACTAGACTATGCACAGCTCTCCCCTCTATCATTTTTTTTAATCAAAATATATTCATAAAAGGAAGGTATATTTAAGAGAATGTTCTCCTGGCAAAATAAATGGTTAACAATTTGGGGAAAAAATCATTATGGAAATGTAATTTTCAAATTTGATATGGAGAAGGCTTATAATAGAGTGGAGTATGGGTTCTTGATCTAAGTTCTAAGAGATTTTGGCTTTAGAGAGAGGTTTATTAACCTTATTTGGAGAAGTATATCTAAAAAATGGTTCTCTGTCTTAGTTATTGGACAAACATGTGGTTTTTTCGAGTCTTCCAGAGGTTTGAGGCAAGAGGATCCTCTGTCCCCTTCCCTTTTTATTATGGCTACAAACTGTAACACCCCATAATTTTGAGGATTTAATATTTAATTATTTTTGGGAGTTATAAAAATATTTAAATTTGGAGAAACTTAAATTCACGAGTTGGAGAATTTAATTGAGTGAGTCGAATTATTTATAATTGGCGACTTTTAAGTTTAATGGTTCAAAATCTCGTGTGTCACATTTTGAGGTCGAAATTTGGAAAATTTGAAAAGTATTTCGGATGGAAATTCCGAGTGCACGGTTGCGTCCGGATGGGTCGAGATAGTCAGAATAGAGTACCCGGGGGTAGTAATTGGGTCTCGAGGTATTTTTGGGCATAGCCGGGCACACAGGGGGTGAGTTGGGCCTTTTTAATTAGACCCACATGACCAAAAACGGGATTGGATGTTTTTAACCTAATTGAGAGATTAGGGAACGACGGTCAACTCAACTCTAAGCCTAGGGCTTGAGAGGGAAATTGGGGGAAAACAAATCAAGAGCCAATTTGGGGATGTTGGAACCAAATTAAGGGACTACACCAACGGATCAGACACTACGAACAATTCTAGGCAAGTGGTTAACTGTTGTGATTTATAAATTGATGATAATCAATTCATATCATAGTGATGTGTAAACCAAAATTCGTTTTGGGGATAAATGGGTACAAAAATGGGGTATTGTTCATGGAACTATTGAATGAGATTCAAAGTAAAAATTGTTGTGTTGTATATCTCTGAGTATGGATATCTGATTTGAATGAGAATTCGGAATATAAACTGGTGGTATTTGGATTTGGAATTTGGTTGGTAGAACAAAGTTGATGAATTTTGATGGGAACCCCATTTTGGGAAATTATGAAAGTAAGTGGAGAAAATTGTGTATCTTAAGATCCCTATGATGTGTGGGATGTGAATTAATCATGTTTATGTGATGGGGTGGTGTGATTAGAGGTCTAAATTAAGGTTTACAAACCTTGTGAAGGAGTGTGGAATCCCCGGTGATTTAAATAATTCACTCGATTAAAAATTTTAATTTCCTTTCTGAAAAACTCAGTAGAGATGATGCGGAAGCATTATAAAGGTGATGGTTCAACTTTCAAAACAACAACAACAAGTTTTAATTTCTCAAAACAAATTAAAACCTAATTCAAGTCTTAGAATATGGCTAAGTAATAATTAACAATTATCCAAAGTTAGGCGAAACCAATTTTAGCAAATGACTTGAATAAACCTAATTTACCCAATATTTAATATAAGTCCCAAATTAAATGAGTGTGATAAACTAAACCAAATTTTATCTTGAAATTATCCTAAGCATGGATTCTAAATTAATGAGCAAGATAAAATAAACAATATCACACTACGCCGAGATGTACGAGGAAAAACCCAAGACGGGAAACAACCTCGGACGGCCCTAGCCACAAGTCCACTAGATACCGAATTATAATTACAAGACAAATAGACTTACAATGACTGACTCGATCCCTCTCTAGCCTCGACGCTCCTTCTCGTAGAAACCTCTTCCTAGCGGACAACCTCGAAACACCACCGCGGTCTCGGAATTCACCGATGGGACTTTATATGGTCACCGCCACCCAAGCATGGAGCCTTTCTCCGTGTGGGTAGAATCTCAACAAAAAGTCTTCTTTGTGATGGGGTGTAGAAGCAAACCCGAAACGTCTCTTCTTGAATTCGGTAGAGATAAACCGGTGCCAAAACTCCAAGTAAAGAATATGAATATAGAAACTTGGAATAAACAACTATTGGGTGTAAACTAGAGTGTGTATGAATTTTTCTTTAAAAATTAACACTAAAAAACATGAACATTTTCCCTAAATAAATTATCTCTCCAACTCTCTCTAAGAGATGGATATGGAATGGAAAAGTTAAGAGGAAAAATGTGTTTCCCGCACATATTAAGTCTTGAAAAAGTTGGTTAAAAACCAAGTCGGGAAAGTGGGAGAAAACTGCAAAAAATTGCTCAAAACTGTTCTCGCCCTGGCGTCTCGTTCGAACGAACTTGACTTTCATTCGAACGAGGCTTCTAACGAGCGACCAGCCTGGGCTCGTTAGAATCTCGTTAGATACCTCGTTAGAACGAAAAACTCGTTCAAACGACATATCGAACGACTGGCCAGTTTAGTGTCGTTGGCAAACCCGTTCGAACGAAACCTGGTTCGAACGTAAAACTCGTTCGAACGAAACCTGGTTCGAACGAAAAAACTCGTTCGAACGACATTTCTAACGAACGACCTGAAAGTTTGTAAAATTCGATTTTGGCCCTGAAACTTTTATATACTTATTTTAAAGTTCTAATTGATTCTTTCTGAAAATAAAATGAAGTTTTTATTACACCTAACACCCAATACAAATTGTTCCAAGCTCCTATATAAATATAATTACATTCATACTTTGGGAGCATGAAACCTTAGTTAATGACGTAGAAACGAGGCACACAAACCGGCATTTTGATGAAGCTTTAAATTCTTTGCCGCTACGTCTTCAACACACACTTCATAGGCTTGAGAATATTACAATAAATCAGTAACCTATGAATAAATGTTTTTGTCCAGAATTGAGCCAAAACTATATATGGACTCAATTGGAAATTTGTGTCCTTACAAATCTCCCCCTTTGGCTATTCCGGGACAAAAACCAAACAAAATCCTAAAAGGGTCGTCAAGCTCTACTAGACTCAAAGCATAACCCGCCCAAACTTGACTCAACCCAAGGATCAAATGCTTTGCCATTGAAAGATGCCGCTTTAGAATAATTCCTGCACACTTAAGCAAACTCATCAAATGCATAGGGAATATCATACTATTAAATGCAATTCATTAATTACTCCCCCTAAATATATTCTCCCTTTAAAACATATGACCACATGAACTACTTAGAAAGACGTCTCCCCCTAAGATAAATCTCCCCAAACTAAGATACAATAATAATAGGATTAGATAGCATTTCTCCCCATATCATCATTCTCCCCCTTTTTGTTCAGGAATAGGCAAAGGATAAAGAACTAATAAACAACATGTTGAAGCTTAAAGAAAAGACATGACAGCATATGGCCAATAAAAGCAAGGCAAAGACAAACAAATATCATATATATATATACTATAAATATACCAATAAGTACGTGCATATATAGATAGATATAAGCACACACATGACACAAAATACAATAAGTTTGCACACTCGTGTGGCAAAAATGTGTCATATGGAAACGGAAGTTTAGGGGTGTGAACTAACAACAATTAAATTTAGACCCAAACACTTAAGAAACGTTCACGGAGTTCTCATTTGATTGAAAACTTCATCACAGTTAAATATAACCTCATTTGACAATATAAAGATTGAACTCAATGAACAAACATACACAATGCATACAAGCCTATCATGATGATGATTCTACAAACCAAATAGAGTTATGACATTAAAGACAACTAGGATAAACGGACATTGTGCAAACCGTTGATATACAATCCAATTCTCCCTCAATAAGCATATATATTCTTTTGTTTTTGTGTGAATATATCAAACAAACATAGGCCTTGACAATTGCTTTCTTGTAAATGCCAAATATTCTGTTTTTCTGGCCTTTGGATCACGTATTTCTTTTCGATCCAATCAACGGCGGCTTACTATCGCAAAGGATTTAATTCATCCTTTCGGAGCCCTTCCCCGTGCATATATTAATTTATCATGTTTTCATTTTTCGCACAAATCTCACATGCAACGGATTTTGACATGCACTAGTCCTCCTAGGTCATAGATATGTAGATGACTAGATTGATAGGAGAACACCTCAAAAAGCTCAAATATAACATGTGACATTAAGATTTCAAAAGAGCTCGTGCATGTCTGAAAAGAGGCATATAGAAATAGAATCCATTTAAACAATACAAAATCCAACTACTCCATAAAATATGGTAAAGAACATGATAAGGATTGACAATCTAAACCAAAAGTTCTAGCCACGTGGGAGCGTAAAAGATGGGATTCAAACACAAGTATATGCCACTTAAAGTGTGTCAAACTAAAATACACACATAAAAAATCTTTTTGAGTTTTTAACATTTTTAACCAAAAATAAAGATATATACTCAAAAGACTATACAAAAATCATTTGTATTTTTCATTAAGCTTAAATGAAATAATAAAACACAAATGATAAACACAAAATCTTTATATATTTTTCAATTAATTCAAACAAAAATATAATACAAAAAGAAAAACAAGTCATGATTTCTAGCATGTGATATGAAAATAAGGCAATGACTAGAAAATGACTAAACAAGCATACATTTAGCATATGAATATAGCATGAAGTACAAGCGCTAAAGTATGCAAACACTGACACATTCATCCTTTAGATTTAGCAAGGGAGGAGGGATGTGAAAGTAAATGAGAATCAAAATCCCTATTTTGTAAGGCAACCAAGTCGGATTTCCTAACCCAAATTAATGAAGAATGACTATCTTGGGGTGTAGGAACGTTAATTGCCGTGGTTACTTTACTATGGGATTCTCTAGGAATTCGTTTAAGATCTAAACAAAATTTCCTAAGATGACCTTTTCGACCACAATGTGTGCAAGTAAGAACATGTCGAAAAGATTTTCTTAAGGAGTGATCTCTAAAATCTTTCCTAGACGATTCTCCTAAAACAGGGGTTTTGGCATTATGAGAAAATTTATTACAAGTATTGAATCCAAAACCACATGTGTCATTTTTAATTTGGACCGTTCCTAACATTTTATCTAGTTTTTCCGAACGACACTCCAAATCAAATTTGACATTACTAGAATCTTTTCATTTATTTTCCAAATCTAAAATTTTAGATTCTAGTAAAACATTTCGCTCTTCAAAAGCAAGAAGCTCCTTTTTCAAGGATTCCATTAAACCCCTAAGGCTATCTCTCTCTCCTTATACATAGTTAAGCTTCTCTTGAAGAGTCCTCTCATGTGTCCTAAGGTCTTCTATTAAGGCACTTTCATCAATGACCTTTACACTCTCTCTTAAACTCGCTTCTAACTTCAAATTAGCTCTTTTCAATTTAATAGATTCTTTATATAATTCATGAAAAGCATTTTGAAGTTCACTCACATCAACCACTTCTTCATTTTCACTCTCTCTTTCTTCTTCACTCTCACTATCATAAAAAATAAGAGAATCATGTACAATGACCTTGGAAGTGGCATGTGCTATAATTTCATCATTCGATTAGTTCTGACTATCACTCACATGTCTAGCCATAAAAGCCACAAAATTTTTCTTAGTGGGGGAATCGGGCTTCTCTTCCTTATCACTATCACTAAGGGTCGCATTATATGCAGTGGATCGTTTACCCTCTTTCCTTAGTTTAGTGGGGCACTCATAAGCCCTATGGCCATAACCTCCACAACCAAAACACTTATTAGACTCGTCCCTATCTAAATTTTCATTACTAGTTTTAGGGATCTTCTCGGCTTTAGAAAACTTCTCGCTTTTATCATGTTTAGAAGAATCAAATTTCTTAAAATCATTTTTAACTTTATCTTTGTTAAATTTAAGAAATTTTCTAAACTTGCGAGCAAACAAAGCCATATCTTCCGAGTCACTTTCACTATCGCTCTCTACTACTTGTTTGACCTCTTTTCGGGCTTTTAAAGCAACACCCTTTTCAATTTTCTTTTCAGTTTTAGAGGGAAACATATCTAGTTCATAGGTTTGTAAATCACCTACAAGCTCTTCTAATTTCGTAGAGGCTAAAGTGGGTAAAGAATTTAAAACGGTCACCTTAGGAATAAATCTATCGGGTAGGGACCTCAAAATTTTCTTAACAACACGGTCGTCAGGTATTTTCTCTCCCAAGTTAAAGGATGAATTAACAATATCAGAAAGTCTAGCATAAAATTTATCAAAAGTTTCTTTTTCATCCATTTTGATAGTTTCAAATTAAGTGGTGAGGTTTTGGAGTTTTGAAGCTTTAACGACACTAGTTCCTTTATGAGTTAATTGTAAAATATCCCAAGCTTCTTTAGCGGTTTCACACGTCATAATACGTCGGAATTCATCCGGTGCGACAGCGCTAAACAAGGCATTTAAATCACGGGAATTAAAATTAGCAAGTTTAAACTCATTTTCAGTCCATCTATCGGCGGGTTTGATAACACGTTCATTTTCAACTAAATAGGTTTGTGGGGAGTACCCGGTAACAACAGACATCCAAACTCTTTCGTCGATAGATTTTAGTGCCGATCTCATTCGCGCTTTCCAATACGCGTAGTTTGAATCATCGAAAATAGGAAATTTTGAAAATGGGGAAAAATCCATTTTAGCCAAAAAATTAAAAGATCTTAACGAAATAATTTATCGTTTTGGCTCTGATACCAATTTGAAGGAGTGTGGAATCCCCGGTGATTTAAATAATTCACTCGATTAAAAATTTTAATTTCCTTTCTGAAAAACTCAGTAGATATGATGCGAAAGCATTATAAAGGTGATGGTTCAACTTTCAAAACAACAACAACAAGTTTTAATTTCTCAAAACAAATTAAAACCTAATTCAATTCTTAGAATATGCCTAAGTCATAATTAACAATTATCCAAAGTTAGGCGAAACCAATTTTAGCAAATGACTTGAATAAACCTAATTTACCCAATATTTAATATAAGTCCCAAATTAAATGAGAGTGATAAACTAAACCAAATTTTATCTTGAAATTATCCTAAGCATGGATTCTAAATTAATGAGCAAGATAAAATAAACAATATCACACTACGCCGAGATGTACGAGGAAAAACCCAAGATGGGAAACAACCTCGGACGGCCCTAGCCACAAGTCCACTAGATACAGAATTACAATTACAAGACAGATAGACTTACAACGACTGACTCGATCCCTCTCTAGCCTCGACGCTCCTTCTCGTAGAAACCACTTCCTAGCGAACAACCTCGGAACACCACCGCAGTCTCGAAATCCACCGATGGGACTTTATATGGTCACCGTCACCCAAGCATGGAGCCTTTCTCCGTGTGGGTAGAATCTCAACAAAAAGTCTTCTTTGTGATGGGGTGTAGAAGCAAACCCGAAACGTCTCTTCTTGAATTCGGTAGAGATAAACCGGTGCCAAAACTCCAAGTAAAGAATATGAATATAGAAACTTGGAATAAACAACTATTGGGCATAAACTAGAGTGTGTATGAATTTTTCTTTAAAAATTAACACTAAAAAACATGAACATTTTCCCTAAATAAATTAGCTCTCCAACTATCTCTAAGAGATGGATATGGAATGGAAAAGTTAAGAGGAAAAATGTGTTTCCCGCACATATTAAGTCTTGAAAAAGTTGGTTAAAAACCAAGTGGGTAAAGTGGGAGAAAACTGCAAAAAACTGCTCAAAACTGTTCCCGCCCTGGCGTCTCGTTCGAACGAACTTGACTTTCGTTCGAATGGGGTTTCTAACGAGCGACCAGCCTGGGCTCGTTAGAATCTCGTTAGAACGAAAAACTCGTTCGAATGACATATCGAACGACTGGCCAGTTTAGGATCGTTGGCAAACTCGTTCGAACGAAACCTGGTTCGAACGAAAAAAACTCGTTCGAACGACATTTCTAACGAACGACCAGAAAGTTTGTAAAATTCGATTTTGGCCCTGAAACTTTTATATACTTATTTTAAAGTTCTAATTGATTCTTTCTGAAAATAAAATACAGTTTTTATTACACCTAACACCCAATACAAATTGTTCCAAGCTCCTATATAAATATAATTACATTCATACCTTGGGAGCATGAAACCTTAGTTGATGACGTAGAAACGAGGCACACAAACCGGCATTTTGATGAAGCTTTAAATTCTTTGCAACTACGCCTTCAACACACACTTCATAGGCTTGAGAATATTACAATAAATCACTAACCTATGAATAAATGTTTTTGTCCGGAATTGAGCCAAAACTATATATGGACTAAATTGGAAATTTGTGTCCTTACACCTTGGATTTCGTTAATGGTGGAATTAAGTGGGGAAGGAGAGCTGCCCAAGTATGATCGATCGATCGATCGGGGGCCATCGATCGATCGACGGTCGGAAATCTTTGCTAGGTCGGGTTATTGGGTACCCTTGGTTTATTTTTTTGGATTTTGGATATAATTTTATTTGGTGAAAAATTATAGAGAAATTAATAGCTAGGAGCTCAAAAGATAACTATTAGGAATGTTCAATCTAAGTTAAGAGTTGAGACTTAAAGTGAAAATTTTGGGTGAAACATATTCAATTTAATTATGGACCAAGTGGGCGAGTCCGGGTATGTTGGTAATTATAGGTAAATATAATTAGGAAATTATGGAGATGAATGTGCGACACATAATGGGCGAATATCTGGGAATGAAATTATGAGATGTAAAATGGACCAAGTGAGCGAGTCCGGGTATGTTGGTTAAGTGACCTCAAAGTATTAAATTAATTATTGAGAGAGAGTAATTAATTTGGAGTCAGAACATAGACTTGGGAAATATTAAGTTACGGGTCAAGTAAGTGAGTCCGGGGATAATGGTTGGGTGACACCAAGTTATTAAATTAATGGATGTGATAATTAATGAAGGTAGACTCGGAGGGTAGACTCGGAAAAGTATTAAATTAATTGATGTTGTAATTGATTAGTTTACGGTCGGGTTGTAGTCTCGGGATTTGGTATAAATTAATTAATGTGTAAATTAATTAACTGGGAGTCGGACCACAGACTCAGTTTGGTATGAATTAATTATATTAGATTCGGACCACAGACTCGGATTTGTGTTGATTAATTAATGTCTAAATTAATTATATTAGTGTCGGACCACATACTCGGATTTGTGTTGATTAATTAATGTGTAAATTAATTAAATAAGAGTCGGATTGTAGACTTGGGTAGGTATTAAATTAATGGGTGTGTAATTTAATTTAATAAGAGTCGGATTGTACACTCGGGTAGGTATTAAATTAATTGGTGTGTTAATTAATTTAATAAGAGTCGGATTGTAGACTCAGGTAAGTATTAAATTAATGGGTGTTAATTAATTTAATAAGAGTCGGATTGTAGACTCGGGTAGGTATTAAATTAATGGGTGTGTTAATTAATTTAATAAGAGTCAGATTGTAGACTCGGGGAGGTATTAAATTAATAAGTGTGTTAATTAATTTAACAAGAGTCGGATTGTAGACTCGGGTAGGTATTAAGTTAATAAGTGTGTTAATTAATTTAATTAGAGTCGGATTGTAGACTCGGGGAGGTATTAAATTAATACGTGTGTTAATTAATTTAATTAGAGTCGGACGATAGACTCAGGGCGGTATTAAATTAATAAGTGTGTTAATTAATTTAATTAGAGTCGGACGATAGACTCGGGGAAAGTATTATATTAATTGAGGCGTGAATTAATTATATTAGAGTCGGACCATAGACTCGGGAGGATGATAAATTATTAAGTGAGAAAATTAATTATGTTCAGTCGGACCACAGACTCAGGAAATTACATGCAGTGTACGGAATTTTGAGTTCACAGTAAAGCTGGGGTTTATATTATATATATACAGTGTAGGGATAGTATATATATATGTGTGTATATTGTGTGTGATATTAAATACTCTAATGCTATCAAGGGAGGTTACTCGATGTGGGTGAATCCCCTAGCTTGAGGAGTAAGGCGAGTATATCCCCAGGTCATAGCGTCCGGTATATATGGGTGAGGGATTTATCTCACTTTCAGGGAAGGAATATGACCGCCTCCACTACGTTTATATTTTGGGCCAAGTTGGTGAGCGATTCCAACTTGGGGAACTAGGTTTTGTGAGCACACCTAGTGAGATAGCATTTTAGAGGGAATCATCCGGCAAGGGTATACTCGAAGGGATGGATATACGTATGTTATATGTGTGGATGTTGTGGTAAAGGTACGTATATAATGGTAGTAAATATTATATGCGAGTAATAATACAGTGTGTGATGTGTTTACTTTATATAACTTGTGACAGGGTTATATGATACTATTTAAGAGGAATTAATTAAGTTAATTGTGATATAACATATAATTCAAGAATCATTATACTCGGGTTAGAGTAGTATGGAAAGGGGAGGTTATACCGGGACTAGTTGGACGGAATAGTGCAACTAGGTGGGGTTAAGGTAACCGTTAGGTGTTCACATTAGTGGAGGGGTGAGAATGTCCACAAGGGAGTGCGACACTAACTTAAATATGAAGCGCATTCATGCATTTTAAATTACTACAGTTAATTCACTTGCTAAATATTTTCAAAATGTTTTGGGTTCTAACCCTTGCTGTAAAACTATTTTCAAAACCTTTTAGATGTCCAGCCACAGGGATGCTATGATTGATATTCTATTCCAGGGACACGGAGCTGTGGCATATGTGGATGCTAGTAGGAGTTTGGATTAGACGCATCATTCATTCATTCCTAGAATAGGAAGCGCTTATCAGTTTCAGTTTTATTTAGGGCATGTCGCCCAGACTTTCAGTTCAATTTTCATACTTATTTTGTTCCGGTGTTGGATATTTTTATTGGATTATTTCTTTGGTGGCCGGTGGTTTATTCGGCAAGTTGTGTAATTAATTATTCAGTTGAGTTTTATTCAGTGGTGTGAATGGTTTATATTTATTTCCGCATGTACTGTTTTGTCTAATTAAAAAGTTAAAATTGGCACCAGCTTTTGGAATATTAGGTGTTTAGTAAGTTTTAAAAAGTTTTTGATAGTGATGCTAAGGATGATCCAACTGAGATTCCTGTTTTAATTTGGTATAGGACTGATCACCCGGTATTTAATTAGGCGGGTGTCACACAAACCTCTTGAGTAGAGGCCTTAATAACTTGATGTTCAAAGGGAAAATTCCTCCCTATTATCATTCAAGTGATAGCTTATCGATATCTCACTTGGCCTTCGCAGATGACCTGATTGTTTTTAGAAGAGGGGATAAGAGAAGCATAGATAATTTGAATGAATTCTTCCAGTTTTACTCTCTCTTATCTGGTTAGAAACAACTCTAGGAAAATCAGCTTTGCAGTTGATCATAAATGTAGTCCTTCTTTTAGATCAAGAATAACAACTATCTCAGGTCTTCATCATAAGGAAATGCCTCTTAAATATTTAGGGTGCCCTCTTTTCAAGGGTATGAACAAGATTATCTAATATGATAGTCTTATCCTAGATTTGAAATCTATAATTTCTGGATGGAATTATAAAACTCTTTCATCTAGAGGTAAACTAATCCTTTTAAAGCATGTCCTCTCCACTATTCCATCATAGTTGTTTGCTTTTATAGCTACTCCCAATGAAGTTACACATAAAATTCGTATCATCTTCAGAAAGTTTTTTTTGGGTGGTAATTAAGAAGAATGTTGGAAGCATCAATGGGACTTAATTTGTAGAGATGTTAAAGAAGGTGGATTGGGCCTTGTTGATCTGTTTACCATCTCTAAAGCATCCTTCATGAAGCTATTATGGAAAATGAACACTGAGGATTCTCTTTGGGCTTCTTACATATCTAAGAGATACAAGAACAACAACTTGCCTACTTATGGGGCTTCTCATACTTGGAAATCCTTATTAGAAGTGAAAGATCTATGCCTCTCTCATATGTTGTATTAGGAAGAAAAATGGTAATGGACTTCTAATTTTATTGGTTAATTCTCTCTTTCTTCTACCTATGAAATCTCAAAACCTCATTTCCCTTCTTCATCCGCCCATTGTTTTCTCTGGGATTCCCACATTTCAAAGAAATATTCAATTAATCTCTGGAAAATCTCTCATAACTTCCTTCCCTTAGATGTCAACATTTAATCTCTAGGCATTAGACTATGCTCTAGATGTAAGATCTGCAAATAAGACATTGAATCCCTTGACCATCTATTCCTGCACTATCCTAAAATTACTCTTATTTGGATCTTCTTTTCTAATCTCATGGGAATAGATATGTCATTTATTAACTTCTCATTCATGATCCATGGCTGGTGGATTAAAAGTGGTCCTCAAGATTATTCAAAATTCCTTGAAAAATGCATTCCAAACATTGTTCGTTGGGAAATATGAAAAGATAGAAACCAATCATTCTTTGATAATTCAGACTTCCATGCACCATATGTGATATACCAATCCATTCTCCTTATTTCTACCCTTTATAAAGAAATGACCTTCATCTCTATATGTTCTAGATTTGATAGTTGTATATTGAACACTTTCAATATCTCTATTAAATTTAAATACAGGCTTCCCACTCCTATGAAATGGTCCACTACTTCTTCATTTTTTTCAAGTTGAATATAAATGGTTCTTCCAAAGGCAACCCAGTTTAAAGTGGATCAGGGGGTATTTTGAATAATATTTAAAGAGACCTTGTCCTTGATTTTGCTAGCTATGAAGGAATTTTTACAAACTATTATGTGGAGATAAAAAGTTTATGGTTGGTCCTTAAAATGTTCCTTGATTTTGGTATCTTAGATATACAGATTCATTCAGACTCTTCATATGTGGTAAACTTGATAAAAAGGAATTGGAAACCTCCTTGTAATCTCATAAAGTGTGTCGAAGAAATCCAAGTATTTCTATCCAATGTCAATTACTCTCTCAATCATTACTTTAGGGAATAAAATATGGTGGCAGATACTCTTGTAAATATTGTTGCAAACTCCCATTCCTTACTCACTTTTACCAATTTATTGGACCTTCCTCCCATGGGTAGAGGGGCAACAAAGTTGGAAAATATAGGGTGTTTCTATTTGATATTTTGAATATTTCTCCTTAAATTTTTCATTGGTCATTTTAAAAAGCTCCATTTCTTTTCTTATATTCATTTGCCTGTAACTTGCCACCTGGGAGGGGCTCTTTCTCCCAATAAATTGAAATGATTGGGGATCATTTCCCCATTTCATAAAAAAAAGGCATAAGTATGGAAAATGCAACACAATTAGTCAGAAGGAAATGTTATCATTAATAAACTAAGCGGTGTTACGGAATAACGATCCTATTACAAGGGAGAAGAACAAAAGGAAAAGAAGCAACAAAGGAGTTAAAGCTTCTCCTTATCTTGAACATTAACTTCCGAAGGCAACTCGACAGAAAGGATCACTTTACTAATTGTCTTCAAGGAAGACACAAGAGGCTGAATGGAAGATTCTCCTGATCCTCCTTCATCATCAAATTTTTCCTCCAAGTTTGGAGGAGTGCCTAGATCATGCCTCTTAAACAGCTCAGCGTCTTCAGTAGTGCTGACTTCCTTGAGTGCCTCCGACCATCCATCCTTGATTGACTTCTTCCTAACATACTCAATTTGTGCAGAGGCAGCCAAGAATGCTTTGAACCAACTGTAATGGGACTAAGATTAATTAATCTAAATGGAGAGAATTTGTTCACAATTAATCCAGATTTAAATTAAATAATTACTAGTGTGACAAGAGTTAGTATTTATTGGTGATAATTATGTTGAATATTACTTAGAGATTAAAGTAATATATAATTATGAAAATATATTAAAGTTTTTGTGAGTGAAAAATACGACAGTTATAGAAATTAAGTTGGGACGCGCGTGGTAGTCATGTCGGGACTAAATTAATTGAATAAAAAGTAAAATAATTATAAGTTTCTCATATGGTCGTTTTGAGTGCACCGTTGAGTCCATAAGGGTCGAGATAGTCAGAAAAGTCTACCCGAGAGCTTAGTTTGGGTTCCGGGACAGTTTTAGCCAGAACCAGTACCCTAGATGGGTATTTAGGAAAATTGTATTATTCAAGTAAATTAAAGGACTAAAAATTAGAGAAATAAAAGATCTCCTCTGTGGGTTATATTAGGTTATCTTCCGTGAGAAAAAAAGTTAGACATAGAGAGAGACAAAAAAGAGAGAAAGAGGAAGAAAAATCGAAGGAAGAGTCACCACAAGTTAACCTCTTCCACCACAGAAACCACCATCGCACAGATCGAAGATCAAGGGTCGCAAAAATGCCAACAACACCAAAGTATTAGACCATCTTTCATAAGGAAATTTTTTAAATCTTTCCCTTTTAGCATTAAATGTATTCATGTTAGGGTAGGTAATGAAACCCCCTTAAATTACATATGATTTGATGAAGAATTCATGATTAATAGATATATTAGGGTTAAATTGATACTGAGTTGAATGGTCCATTTAATTGTAAGAGTAACTACGAATTTATGTTTATAATTTCTGAGTAAATCTGGGATTAAATAGGATTAATGGCAAATCTTATGAATTAGGGTTTTATGAATTTGAAATTTATGGATTTTTGGTTTGTGGATTAATTAATCATGAATTGATGTGTTTAAGATGTTAGAAATCATCCTTTTTTGTGGGATAATGAGTTGGAATTTAATGTAAGGAGTTTGGGACTCATTTATAGAGAATTTAGGACTATTTTTGGATGAAAAGCGTAGCAGGTATAGGTTGGAGACGAAACTACTCAATCTCCTTCAAATGAGATGGAGCCTAGTGCGAACGAGAACCCCGATCTCGCGATATGACGTTCTAACGACATGCTATCTCATTCAAATGAGATAGCTTCTGGTTCAAACAACAGGTCCAATTTCTGGAAAATTTTCTTCTTTTTCAAATCTGGGTAGCAGGTTTATTTAAAGTGATGATCGACAGTAAAATTAGAATTCAGGTTAGAAAAAAATTCTTGGGTAATAAGAGGGGTATGTTATTTTATGACAATTGGAGCGACGATTTATCTATAAGTTACGAGCGAGAGAGAATTCATAATCTAGTATGTGTAATTCAAGTAGTAATGAGAGATAATACATATAAGTTAAATATTGGGGTGTGGGTATACCTAATGAACTTGCTAGGTTACGTGAATGCCTATAATGATATATATTCTGTGTATGACATACCGACCATACTTGTTATCATAGGAGGTTGGGAAAAGGGGACAATCTTATCTTAAGGAGCCTTCGGTGGGGATATTTGACTGGTACCTCAAGGACATAAAACCTAGGTATATGCTATCTAACAATGATAGTGTTGACGGTCATATGGGTGTGTAAGTATGTGTGTAGACCATAGGCTTGGAACCATGTTCTACTGCAATATGTGTGATTTGTAAATTTATGGTTCTTGGGAGATTCCGAACTCAATGTCCTTATGCAGTGTGAGATGTACCGCAATTTGATAGCAGAGTATGCGGTGATAGTAGCTGAGTCTAGATGTGACTTTTTAGTATATAAAATATATGGTGATATATATATATATATATATATAGTGATACTTGATGTGTGAAAGTATGTGGATAAGATATAAAATGATGAAAATATCTGAATAACTTATGTAACCGAGCACTTAACATGATTTACAAACACTTCCCAAATTGAGATAACAGTCGTGAAAACATTTAATATGGTGTTGTATGGAAAATGCGGGTTGGTATTATGGGTAATGATTAGAAGTGTTTTGTCTATAGCTTAGTTAGATGATGGAATATTTAGAATGGGTTTAGAGGTGCGTTAGGCATGCACATTAGTTGAGTGCTGAGAATCTCAAGTGAGTGTTCGAAAAGCTAACATGCTCATACTATTTTCTTTACTGCAATATTTAAATACTTGCTAAATTTTTTAAATGTTTTACACTCAGGATATGACCCGTCTCTTGCAAATCTCTTCTCTTTTGTGAAATTATTGTAGGTGCCCAGCCACAGGGACACCAAGCATAGGATTTCCATTCATTAGACGTGTTGTTGCTGATGTGGAAGTTATAGGACCTCGGTAGTAGATGCCTCCATATTTACCATTTCTTCATTCCGAGCTATTTACTCCTTTTCGGGCATGTTGACCCTTTCTATTAGATTGCCAGAGATTTATGGATTTATTTATTTACTCAGTTCAGTTGTTGGATTATTTCGGTTGGATTATTATACTTGATACTTAGACTGGAAGTGTTTACTCCAGCCACACTAATTATTTCAGATATTTTCTTTCATATGAGATTGGTTTGAATGGTGAATGTTTAAATATTCATTATTTGGTTTTATATTAATTAAAAGATAAACATTTTACATCAACCTTTTTAAATATTAGGTGTTTTTTTAATATATGTTTTCGGCAGTGATGCATATTCTGAACCAACTGGATATTCTTATTTAATTTAATAAATTACTGAGCACCCGGTATTTAATTAGGTGGGGTCTTACAGCTTATTATGCTTCTAACGTATCTTCTTTTATATAGAGCCCTATATTTAGGATTGTTGTATTCATTAATTGTGCATTTTATGTCTTTAGCTATTTAAGATATTTACTGTGGACATATGAAGCTTCTCTCTCATTTCAGGTGCCTCCCAAATGTGTAGTGTGAGCTCATAGGGATTCCCAGCCCGAACCCAAGCTCGAGCCCTAGATACGGTCTTGGGCATGATGAATGCTGCGGTGGTTGCAACTATCATTGCACAGGTGGTAAATATAGCTTTGGTCGTAGTACAACAATCCCCACCCTAGGAACTGACGGTGGCCTTAGCACCAGCTCACGCATTCCCTTCTGCTTGGGAGCGAGTCAGGGATGCCTTCTAGAAGGCACATTCTTCAGAGTTCATAGGGAGTTAAGATGTTTTAGTGGCTAGCCCGTGGAAGAAAGACATTCAACCAAACTTGAGGATGTACGAGTGCACTAAGGTTCAGAGTCAGATACTAGCTACATTTAAGCTAATGGGAGCATCATTGCAGTGGTGGGAGTCGATTACCACTTCTAAGGAGAGAGACATCATGAATATCACGTACTTTTGGGTGCGTTTCGATCGCAAATATTATACCTTCTCTATTCAGACTGAGATGAGGCAGAAGTTACCAAACCTCACCCAAAAAGGGAAGACAGTGGCCAAATACGAGGAAGAGTTAACGAACCTACTGAATATAGTGCCAGATGAGGTACCTATGGAGGAGAAGAAGATTAGGATGTTTATGGACGGTTGAACATATAGGATTCGCCAGCATCTATTGGGAAATATTTCGTTGGCTATGTATTCTGATGTGGTTAATACTGCCCTACTACACTGCCAGGATCACCGCTTCCATCAGAAGGGAAACAAACGAGTGGGGGAGTCCATCCAGCAAAGTCGGACAGGAGGTAATGGTGCCAGTGGTGCATAATAAGTCTATGGCCAGCAGTGACAGGTGAGCAGAGTTCCATCAAGCGGACCCTGCTAAGAGGTTCATATCAGGTGACTACAGACAGGGGCAGGGAGGTTTTAGGCAGGGCCAGTCTATCCCGCAGGGCCACGGGAGGGGTGGAAACGCCCATCAGGGCCGAGGGCAGCAGGGGCAGAGGGGAGGAAACTTTCCAGGGAGTTGCTTTACTTGTGGCAACACTGGACACAAACGTCATGATTGTCCTCAAAAGGGTAGATCCCCACAGAAGCAGCAGTAGATGGATGCTCGTCGTGAGCCCCAGCGACCGATATCTCTAGGCTCCCTCCACACGCCACCGCAGATACCAGCCTTGTCAGCCATTATAACTGTTCCAGTCCAGCCGGAACAACTATAGTATGGGCGTGTCTACAATGTCCACCAAACGTAGTTCCCCAGGCTCCACCCGCGGTTAACGGTACATTTTCAAACAAAGGGACATTGGGGTGGATATTATTTGAAATAGGGGCATCACGTAGTTTTATTGCCACTAGGTTTGCATGCACCACGAGGTTATTGACACGAAAGAGAGCATAATTACTAGTGCTGATTAACTGTTGGGCTATGGGTCATTAATATTGTTTATATGTCGGGGAGTGGGCATAGATATTGGGATATTATTATTACCAGCAGAAATGCTTGTCTTAATATGCACGAGTACGAGGTGATTATCGGGATGGATTGTCTACTTATGTATAGGTCCATAATTAATTGCTATAGTCATAGTATTGTGTTTTCCATACCGGGTCAGGAGAAGTTTTTGGTGGCGATGCCTCGCCCGGATGGGGTTTCGTCCACCCATTTATATTATATCGAGGAGGAGACCTCTAAGAGGGTGGTGATACCAGTTGATTCGATTCCGGTTGTTTGTGAGTTTGCTGATGTCTTTCAGGATTATCGCCTAATAGGGAGATAGAGTTTGTGATAGATCTAGCGTTAGGCACCCGGCCGATAGCCTGTACAACTTATCGTATGGCTCCAACGGAGATGAGGGAGCTACGGGATCAGATCGAGTAGTTTTTGCGTCAGGGTTTCATCCAAATAAGTACCTCACCGTGGGGTGCTCCCATACTATTTGTAATGAAGAGAGATGGGTCATTACGGTTGTGTGTGGACTATCGAGAGTTGAATAAGGTCACGATATGGAATAAGTATTCGTTGCCCCAAATCGATGACCTATTTGACCAATTGAGGGGTGTTTCCCACTTTTCTAATATATACTTGAGGCACGGATACCATCAGTTACGGGGGTGGGGCTTGTTAATTTTTTTATTAATTTTTGATTGGTTTATTATATATTTTCCCTCATATGCAAGTACTGTCCCTTGTAAATGAATTGATTGATGATTAATTTTTTTAGTAAATTAATATATGAAAGTAGGATTGCCCCTCATTGTAAATTAGTAAATTAATAATTGTATACTTTAATTGTTAGTTTAATTGATGAAAATAATTAATTGAGTAGATGAATTAGAAGGAGTACGGGATACACATTTGTTGTTGCCATTGTGGTTGGGTTATAGTGGATCGATGTTCGGTTGGTTAATTTTAAAATGGCATGATCACTGGATTATTGTCCATATGGGGGTGGGATTTTTCAAAATTTTTTTAAATTTACTTTGTATAACGAACAATATATATATATAATTGAAATTACATATAGTGTGCATAGATACTAGCCTTCTAGTTCTTATCCGTACGCATTCAATAACCCTTAGACCCGTTTGAGAGTCATTACCCTTGTAATGAGATCTCTCGAATTGTCCCATTTGGACAATTTGGGACTGCATAATTTCTGTATAATAATATTCTTAGTGGCTCAAAGTTGTTGCTTTTGGAGGAAGTTCTGTAGTCGTATCCTAATGTTCTCTAGGTACATAATAGATTGACAAGTGTGACTGTTATTTCAATTGATCAATTAAAATAACGCTCACACTTGCCAATCTACGTCATGTACTTGGAGAACTACGAGGATATGCTGCCGATTTTTTCTCAAATCGTAACAATGTGCATGAGATGTTAAGTATAATACAAAAACATGCGATCTTGAATGGGATAGGACCACTCACCCTTTAGAGGAGATGGAGGAAATAGGAATTTCTATTATATATTGAATTTAAATTTGAAATTTAAGAATCGAAGACATAATTAAATAAAACATACTATAAATCTAAGTTTTGTTTAGACTAATCCATGAATATATGCTTCTTACCTTTAATATGTGATTAGTTGTAGTAGCTGTGATGAGATATCCGAAATACAAAGAGTGGATAGGTGAGACAAATAGAATTGGGGATGTGTTTCACAGAGGTGTTAATGAATTTGTGAAATACGCAAAGAGATGTCATAATGATGCCGAGTTTTCGTGTGCTAGGTGTAAGAATGGTAAGGTGTTTGAGTGGAAAACAGTTGAAATACATTTGTTATGATCGGGTATGCAAGATAGTTATCGATTTTAGAGTTTTCACGGTGAGTTAAAAGTTCATTTTGTCCATGAACAACCTTCACAACAACCTTCAACAAGTAGGATAGATGTAGAAAGGGATGACGTAGATCATAATATGTTAGAGGATTTAGTTGATGAAGCGTACGAAGTTTATGAAGCAGAGGAGAATGAGGTTACTGATGATGTACAAGGTTCAAGTGCTCGTGAAGATATCATGATAAACCTTGACAATGACCACCAAAGTTTAAACGTTTAGGCGACCCAATCGTTATACTCTGGCTGTGAGAAGGATTAAACAACTTTACTTGCCATGGTTGGTCTGTATAGTTTGAAGACGTAGTACAGTTTATCTGGAAATAGCGTGACAAGAATTCTGAAATGGGTGAAGGGGTTACTACCTAAGGAGAATACGCTTCCATATAGCTATCCTGTTATGAAGAACAGTTTTAAAGGCTTGGGAATGAAGTATAAATCGATTCATGCTTGTGTGTATGACTGCATACTATACCAAAAGGAGTAAGAAAATCTCGATCGGTGTTCGGTATACAATGAACCTAGATATGTCCAATCTACTAGAATGGAAGGCACAAGCTCAAAAGTGTTGAAATATTTTCCTGTTGGGCTTAGATTAAAGATATTTTTCACAGTACCATGGATAGCGGAGGCAATGACTTGGCATGCTAGGGCTGAAGTAGGGGTAATCTCATGTGTCATCCTATTGACTCTACACCCTGGAGGAGGATGAATTATGAGTATCCCGATTTTGCTCGAGAACAATGCAACATTTGTTTGTCTATATCAACAGATGGTTTCAATCCATTTAGAAATCTAAGCATCAATCAAAGTGTATGGCCAGTGATCCTAGCCCCACTCAACCTCCCTCCTTCACAGTGTATGAGACCTGAATTTTTGATGATGTCTTTGTTGATACCTTGGCCAAAGGCACGAAGTGATGACATCGATGTCTACCTGGCTCCTTTGGTAGAAGAATTAAATGTGTTGTGGGAAGAGGGTGTCCAATCATTTGACTCTTTTAGAAAAGAAGAGTTTACGCTGAAAGCTATGTTGATGTGGGCAATTCATGATTTTCCAGCTTATGGGACATTATCCGGTTGTGTAGTACATGGTTATTTGGGGTGTCCTATTTTTGGATGGGAGACTAAATCTCTTTATCTATCCTTTAGATAAAAAAATGTATACCATAGCCATAAGAGGGGTTTACCCCGGGCTCATAATTTTATATTTGAGAAAGGTTCCAATTTTTTATTGGGAGGGGTTTAACATAGGCTACTGCCGAGACAACTTTGAAGTTCAAAAATTGAAAGTAAATATTTTTAATGTGGCCCTAATATGCCAGGTAAAAATCCCAAATTTAAGAATGTCAAGAATAAGATGACCCCAACTGGGAATGAAACTGAGACAAAAAAGGCATGGTCTTGGAGGTCAATTTTATTTGACTTGCCTTATAATAAGAATAACCCAGTGCACCATATATTGGATGTGATGCATGCATAGAAGAACTATGCTTAACATATTGTGGGCACTTGCCTTAGGAGGAGTCATTCGAAGGATGGAGAAAATGCACGAAAAGACCTTAAATCGTTGAAACTTAAGACACAACTATGGTTGAAAAAGATAGTAGGGGAAGGACAACAATTCCCACTGGTGCGTTTACTTTGACGAGTGGGGAAAGGAAGGTTCTTTTAGACACAATATACAATTTGAAGGGCCCATCTAATTTTTCGTCCAACTTGTAAAAGATTGTGAATTATACTACTCATGATTTACATAAGTGTAAGTCCCACGATTGGCATGTGATCATGAAATTGGTTCCTCTATTGTTTAAGCACTGTTTCTCCAAGCATAAGGATTTGTGAATGGCTATTATGCAAATTAGTATTACCTTCTCACTCTTGTGTGAGAAGGTAGTCAATAAAGAACACATAGGGGCTGCAAAATTGGCGGTGATCGAAGCGATTTGTGTGTTGGAGAAGTACTTTCCCCCAGCATTCTTTGACATAAGTGTTCACTTATTGGTACACCTATGCGATGATGCACTTCTTTGTGGTCCAGTTAGATATCAGTGGATGTATCCATTTGAAAGATTGATGAAAGTTTTGAAAGATTACGTCAAGAATACGCGTTATATTACCAGATCAATTGCTGAGGAATATATCACCGTGAATTCATTAATATATACTCGGGAATATATGCCTGACTCGACCAGCGTTGATGACACTGATGAGTTCATCGATGATAGTGGTCATGTGATGGGAAAACGAGTGAAATTAACGAGTTTGCAACATGAACAAGTAGCTCGTTATCTATTTGACACACATGAAGATGTCGAAGAATGAAAAAAATAAGTTTAAATTATTATAATGTTTAACATTATTTTAGATTATTTTATACAGGATTAATTTTGTAATATGTAGAAAATATGAAGCCTGTGAGAACAATAAAAGACGAAAAACAATGGTACAATCAGAGAATGAATTTAGGCTGTGGTTAACACAAGTTGTAATTATAATGAAAATGGTCGTATTATAACGTTACCTTACACTCAAATTTTATAACTAATATAATTAATTTATCTATATTTTCAGCTCTTAAAGACGGGTGATGCGACATCGAGGCTTGCTCGTCTAACCACTGGACCCTTGTTCATGGCACAAGAGTACAAAACGTATCGATTGAACTGTTCCGTTTTTTGCGCTAAAGTGTACGAGGAAAGTATAGAAGTACAGAACTCGGGAATTTCATACAAGTCTTTTACTTTCTTTCGAGCGAGTGCAAAAGATAAAAACCTCGTAGAAGCTGAAATGACTTACTATGGTGTAATCCAAAATATATTTGAACTAGATTATATATGCTTCAAAGAGGTTGTATTTTACTGTGACTGGGTAAGAGTTGAGGATCAAAATGCTTGTAAAGTTGATCATGTCACCAATTTGATCATGGTTGACTTGTCCAAGTTGAAGAGCAACGACCACGTGAGCGATGAGTTATTTGTTTGTGCATTTCAAAAGGTTAACCAAGTGTTTTACTCTTAGTATATCAACAACGAGTCGTGATCAATTGACCTACAAGCCCCAAAGCGTCTAAATAGTACTGTGGATGACTTGGTTGTTCCTACCGAATATCAATCCATTTTTTATGATAACCCGAATTTGAAAATTTTTTCAATTTGTAATAAATATTCCAATTTTTACTTTATCAATCCATTTTAATGCTTTTAATTGATTTGCACTTTATCATTTTTTCTCTTGGTAAAGACGATCATCGGTTCGGGGTACACTAGTTAGAGGGAGGTTCCAAATGAGGTCAAGTTAGCTGTTTGGATGACACTACAGGTAATGCATTTATATTTATATTTATATGAATATTTCAATTTCAATTTCAATTTCAATTTCAATTTCAATTTCGATTTCGATTTCATTTTATATTTATATTTATTCGCAACTAACATTGTATTTGTTGGACAAGAACAATTCAGCCTGGATCCAAATCTACGCGATTCTGTCTTGGAGCAGTTGAGGGAGCAACACAAGACGTGGAAGAAAAATATGCAGACCCGGTACTTTGGGAAGATTCGAGAGTCCGTTATCCGAATGCATTAATCCCTACCGCCGAAGGAGCCGATCTCATTGGAAAAATGGCAACAGTTCATTGACAATGAGATCCGGGAGCGAAAATTGGCATCTCGCTAATCGGGTAGGGAAAACCAGGAAAAAAAGACGCACATGCACTACTCTTGTCGGACGTCTTACGCCGAGGTGGAGCATAGGATGATGGTAAGATTTAATTTTTCTATAACTAAAGAAATATATTATTCTGCATTATTTTACTTTGTGGGGCCGATATTAATTTTATTTTATTTTATTTCAGGGGATAGGAAGTGGCCCTGTGGGAAGGCCACATAAGCTCGATACTTATGTGTCTATTCGGACGAAGAAGGGGAAGGATAAGACGGTGTCCCAGAGCATCACGGCCACGATTGTAAGTAATCCGATAGTTTACTTTTTATTAATAATGTTCTAATTTTTTTATTTACTTATTTTACTAATCATGTGCTTTTTGTCATTTCAGGAAAAGCTTAAGGAAGTGCATGAGTCGCAGTTTGATGCCGACAAGACATCTTTGTCCACAGACGCACTCAACCAAGTGCTTAGCGCTGATCGCAAGGGGAGGACAAGGGGGTGAGCTAGCGGGTGGCCAAATCTAGGATCATTGTATTGGAGACGAGCGACACCGGGTTGGCACAAAGCTATCCCGTTTGGAGGCGACGGTCCAAGATATGTTCTCATTCATGAAGCGTTCATTGGGCAGAAACCGTAAGGGGAAAGGAAAGGAGAAGGTGGTGGAGGAGGAGGTGCAGGAGGATGAGGTGCAGGATGACGAGGATGTTGACCTCACTGCTTCATCACCGACACGTGAGGACTTTGATGATCCACTCCCCTATTTGTCTCCCTTCAACCGATCGATGTCGACACTTGGTTGGCCGAGCATGTTTATACTGAACATATTTGATGGCCAACGAATAGGGTGGGGGTTGAGGGACCCGAATACTGTCCAGGGTATGCCAGTTCATGGATGTTTGATTCAAGACATCGAGTCCAAGGTGCTCATCACGCATGTGATACCCCGGAAGGAGAACTCCCCCTTATGGTTGTGCGAATAATGCAGCATGATGTATATTGCTGGGTGTGTCAATTCTCATAACGTGTGGCCTACTCACCTCCTCAGAGTTAACCTTACCCCAGAGTTTTAGGGACATTATTTGAATTGAATTGTTGTTTTAAACATCATGATGCATATTGTTTTGAATGTACATTTGCATTATCTCTATTTCATTTGGATATATAATGTTTGAACATGTACAACGTTGCTATAACAGGTACAAATATACCGCTGGGCAGTGGCAGTGGCCATACTACCCAGCAGATTTTTTTTTCAATTCTGCCCAGATTTGTCACGATCATTGATCGTGACAATTTTTTTAACATTGTCACGGGTTTGTCACGGTCCTTAACCGTGATAAAACTTGTCAAGGTCAAGGACCGTGGCATGACCATGACAAGTCTAACGAACTTGTCACGGTCAATGCCCGTGACAAGTCCGTGACAAAAAAAAATTCTCACCCCCAGAATTGTCAAGGTCAATGACCGTGACAATTAGACATATTTAGTGTAGTGTGGTGAAAGTTTATTCGTCTTCAATTAATTGCATTCCGATATCACACAGGTATAAAAGCATATTGTTAATGAGATTTGGAATTATTTTTGTAAAAGATAAGGATGTAATTTTATAAGAAAAAATATTTTAAAAGTTTTACACTACGTGTTATTCTGATAAGCTCGAAAAAGAGTTTTGACTTAATTGGATCTCTTTTGAAGAAACATTTTAAAGAAAAAGTCAAACTAACACGAGCGTCATTCAAACGACATATATTCTCATTCGAGAGAGATAGCCATGTCATGCGAACGAGTGGTTAATCTGGTTAGAGTGACACATTTTTTGAGGCGGTTAAGTTTTCCTATTTAAAGAGTGTTTTCGTCAGAATTAACATGTGATGCAATCTGGAAAATAGTTTTCAATCCAATACGAGTTTTGCAAATGTTTTTCTAAGGTTTCAAATCATAAACACATCCTTAGAGTTTGCAAAGATCCGAGTTATCATTACTATATGTTTCTGTGATCTTGCTGCACCAAGAAGGTTTGTTATATACTTGAACATCTGGGTTTTGAGGTGGAGAAAAGAGAAGGAATTATTGTTCAACATCGTAGACGTATCAAAGCCATTCAGTGGACACCGAAACATACGTAGATGCGTGCGATGTGGACATGTATCATGGAAGAAGGACTTTCTACGTGGGCACTATGAGAGGAGTGATTGAAGATCAGAAGAGCATCAAGACCCGTGGGGATCGAGTCGTTGAGTGAGTCTTTTGTCTATTCATTATAATTCCACATTCATAGTGATTGTCTGGATTGGGCCATCCGAGGTTTTTTCCTGTCTTGGGTTTTTCCTCGTACATCCGGCATTGTGAGTATTCTTCACTTTACTTTACTTGCTTTAATCACTAGATGCATATTTAGGATTAATCAAGATAAAATTGGTTTAAAGTAAAAATTGTGTTTTCACAACTTGGTTTGATGCAAATTAAAAGTTGGATAATTTTTTTGTGAAAATTGTTTTGATTTGAAACACACTCGTGTATGACCACTCTTTCAAATTGGTATCAGAGCTAGAAAACATAATTTATATGTTTTGTGATCCCGTGTATTTTCAAAGATGAATTTTGGAGATAACGAACTTTTCAAAATCCTATTTTTTATTGCACTAATTACACCTATTGGAAGATGAGAATGAAAAGTGCATTAAAATCTATTGATGAGCGTGTGTGGCTAGGAGTTGATAAAGGATGGACACCCCTTGTCACTATTTTAGGTGAGGTCACTAATTTAAAGCTTGTCGAGTCATGGACCGAAACTGAACATAGACTTTCACAATATAGTTCTAAGGGTTTGCACGTTATTTCTTCACATGGCACACCGAAAGAATATAATAGAATTATGACTTGTGAAACATCAAAAGAGGCTTGGGATATTTTTGAACTCCCTCACAAGGGCACTAAAACCATTAGGGCATCGAAACATCAAAATCTTACTACATAGTTTGAGACCATTAGGATGTTAGAGAGTGAGACTTTTGATGAGTTTTATGCTACGTTGTCCAATATTGTCAACTCGTTTTTTAACCTAGGTGAGAAAATTCCTGACAACCATGTCATTAAGAAAATCCTTAGGTCATTGCCTAGTAGGTTTGATGCGAAACTGACTATTTTAAAATCCTTGGGTAAGTTAGAGTTGACGAAACTAGAAGAGACTGTAGGTGACTTACAAACCTATGAAATCGACATGATTACCTCCAAGCAAGTGCCTAAGAAAGAAAAGGGTATTGCTTTGAAAACCCGGAAGGAGCAAATTAAAGTTTTGGATTCCGATTTCGATTCTGATTTTGAGGATGTTTCTTTATTGGCAACGAAATTTAAAATTTTTATTAAATTTCAAAAGCAATCGAAAGAGGCCAAGAAGTTTGAAAAATTCAAGAACAACAAAGTTGATCCCACCTCTAAGGATAATTTTGAGAAGACTAAGAGAAATGTGTCAGATAACTGTTTTGGGTGTGAGGGGTACGATCACAAAGTTAAGGAGTGTCCGACTAGACTTAAGAAAAAGGGAAAGCAACCCATTGTATATAGTGCCACCTTAAGTGATAGTGATCCGGAGTAACTTTATTGCATTTATGGCATGGCATGTGAGCGACGACGACTCTCATGTGAATGACACTTTCGAGGAGGTTTTGAGTGAATCCCATGTTAGTGAGGATGAAGAGAGTGACGAAGAGGAGGAGGTAGATGTGAAAGAATTGCAAGCTGCATTTAATGAGTTGTATGCCGAGACGGTTAAGGTGAAAAAGTCAAATGTAAAATTGCAAGCTAAGTTGAATGAGCGTGCCATAGAAAATAATAATAGTTTAATTGAGGATATTAGGGCACGAGAGAAGACCTTTAGGGAGAAATTAGAGTATGTCAAGGGTGAGAGAGATAATCTTCGTGGTTTGATGAACTCTTTGAAAATGGAAATTCTAGTGTTTGAGGAGTCTAGGCCTTTTCTCGAGTCTAGGATTCATGAGTTGGAGGAGCGATTGAGAGACTCGTCTAGAGTTAAGTTTGATTTGGAGGATAGGTCAAAGAATTTAGATAAGATATTAGGAACCGTCCAAATTAAAGGAGATAGGGGAGGTATAGGGTTTGATAAGAGAGGTGTTCCCATTCCCCCCTCCCCGACATGCGTGAGAAACACTAGGAATGTTAGAAAAGGTCCACATATAGGTAATCATTCCCACCATCGCTACACTTGCACGTTTTGTGGTAGGAAAGATCACCTTAGGCGTTATTTTTACGACCTTAGACAAGCTCCTAGGAAGTTTACGAATAAAGTTTACCTGGTTCCCCAAACCCCCATGCATCGTTTTACACTTACTTGGGTTAGGAAATCGGATTTAGTTGATTAGGAATAAAACTTCACGATTCTCGTTTGGGTGCACTTGATTCTTCCCATGCAAAATCTAAAGGATGATAGTGTTTCAATGTTTGTCATATGCTAGTTTGCTTCATGATATATTCATTGCTAGTATAATGACTTGTATATCTCTTTGTATAATAGTTTTTATTTGGTTGATTCCAATTGAAAAAATACAAAAAGATTTTTCTTTTATTTGAGTCAAAATATGTTTGAAAAGACATAAATATTTTTGGTTTTTATTTTTGAGTTTAAATGTTTGATGTGGCATATTGGTGTGCTTGGACCCCCATCGTTTCATATCCATGTGGCTAGGACATTTGGTCATTATTATCGATACTTAGAATGATCTTATCCATTGTTTATATGGGGTAGTTTCGAAGTTGATATGCATTTTGATTCGACTTTGTAAATATGCCATCATTGCACACGTGCACGAGTTTATATGGATGTTTGACTTCTCTTGCATATTTTAATTTGGTGAGACGTTCTTTTTTCAATCTTGTCATCTATGCGTAAGTAGACTTAAGTAGAAGTGTGCATGTAATAACCGTTTACCCTGAGGATTTGAATTGGTACCTAATTAAAAAATAATTGGTGATTCATGGGAAAGGGCTGCGAGAGTTCAAAATTAACTCGTCGTGAAAACCACGGTTTAAAAGAGCCCAAAAGAAAAGGTCAAAATGCTAAGAAAACGGCCAATAAGATTTTCTCTAAGTTGAGAATGCTAGAAACCTCAAAAGAACTTAAGAAAGTTTGTATATGAGGGAGTTTGGTTGGAGAAAATTTAAACGGGTTTGCACAACTAATCATAGTATTGAAACATTGCAATTTGATGCTATTGTTTGTAGAATCGTCAAAATTCTGGATTTGTGTGAATGTAGTCTGTTTAGTTCATTAAGCTCACACTTTAATTGTCATATGGCTATGATAGAGTTTGATGATTTATCACTATCAATTAGAGCTTCTTGATCTTTTCGATGTGTTAAAATTGTGACTTATTTGTTGTAGTTTCACGCCCATACATTCCATGTCCATGTTTGAGCACATCGGTACTATATTTTCATGTAACTCGCATTGTTAGTTTTTTATGCGTTTTTGCATTTTGGGTAAAAATCTTACTATTTTAGCACTATTTTGCAACTGTCAGGCCCTTCCAGTGTGATTTTTATGGAAAAATTTTCACCGAACAATTATTTATGATATTTCTGGGAATCTGGGAAAGTTTGGCCTGTCGGGAGAAGTCGTTGGAGCAACATTACCATGTTGCGAGAAGACTCGTTCGAACGACGTCCCTGGCTCGTTCGAACAACAGTTTGGGAATATTTTTTCTTATTGTTTGCGGTCCACTCGTTTATTTTGTGATATTTTTTTTGGTACTGCTAGAAGTTTTCTGGACTGATTGGTTTATATGCAGGTTATATATTTTTCAAAATTGATATTTTGCATATGATTATGTTTATCACTCCTGATTAGTTTGCTATATTTTTTGTGTGATTCATTAGTTTACTAGCTACTGATTTGTCATTACTTGATCATATTTAGCTGGTTGTTTCATGATTATCTAATGATTTTTATTTGGTATATCTTCATACTAGATACTTGTTGATTGGTTTTTCTTTTCACCGGGTTGTTTACTCGAGACAAAAAGGGGGAGAAATGTATGTGATGTAGGGGGGGATTTTTTGAGCATGTTTTTGATTACATAGTTTACAAATTGGTATTACAAATTGGTATATGTTGTTGCTCAATTTTTTAACAAATGATTTTTCAGAGTTTATTCATATTGGTATCTATTGTAAAATTGGTATCATTTGGATATATATATTGGTTTCATTTGTTCCTCAATACTTCACTGGGTATTTTTTGTTTGTTTCATTTGTATAGGTATGCTTCAACGATTCGAGATTTCAAGTCTACATCACATTCAGACAGTCTATGCTTGCAGGTGCTTTATATACTAGTTCGTGTGCTGTAATTTTTTTACTTCGGGTTTATAGGATGGGATTTAAGCATCATACGACTTGACGGCCCGTCTTAGGAATTTCACTAGTTTAGTTTTATCCTGGAATAGTCAAAGGGTGAATTTGTAAGGACATAAATTTCCAATTAAGTGCCTGTATTATTTTGACTTAATTCCGTGAACAAAACTGTGTTTGTAAATATGTCATAGGGAGATTTTATTTTTGTCACGATCCCACTTGGTCTATGACGTATTGAAGAAATTGAAGACGTTATGACAAAGCTTCAAAGAATTAATCATGCCGAAGTTTAATTGGTGAAAGTTCAGTTATGAATGCATATTGTTAATGAGATTCAGAATTGTTTTTATAAAAGAAAAGGATGTAATTTTATTAGAAAAAATATTTTAAAATGTTTTAAAAGTTTTACACTACGTTTTATTCTGATAAGCTTGAAAAAGAGTTTGACTTAATTGGATCTCTTTTGAAGAAACGTTTTAAAGAAAAAGTCAAACTGACACGCGCGTCGTTCAAACGACATCTCTGATCGTTCGAGCGAGATAGCCATATCGCGTGAACGAGTGGTAAATATCGTTCGAGCGATAAGTTTTTCGAGGCGGTTAAGTTTTCCTATTTAAAGCGTGTTTTCGTCATAATCAACGTGTGGTGCAATCTGGAAAATAGTTTTCAATACAGTACGAGTTTTGCAAATGTTTTTCTAAGGTTTCAAAGAATAAACACATCCTTAGAGTTTGCAAAGATCCGAGTTATCATTACTATATGTTTATGTGATCTTGCTGCACTAAGAAGTTTTTTTCTATACTTGAACATCTGGGTTTTGCGATGAAGAAAAGATAAGAACTTCTTGTTCGACGTCGTAAACGTATCAAAGCCATTCGGTGGACACCGAGACATACGTGGACGCGTGTGTTGTGGACAGGTATCGTGGAAGAAGGACTTTCTACTTGGGCCCTGTGAGAGGAGTGGTTGAAGATCAGAAGAGCGTCAAGACCCATGGGGATTGAGTCGTTGAGTGAGACTTTTATCTGTTGATCATAATTCCACATTCATAGTGATTGTCTAGCTTGGGTCGTCCGAGATTTTTCCCGTCTTGGGTTTTTCCTTGTACATCCGGAGTTGTGAGTATTCTTTACTTTACTTTACTTGCTTTAGTCACTTGATGCATGTTTAGGATTAATAAAGAAAAAATGGTTTAAAGAAAAAATTGGTTTTTCACAACTTGGTTTGGTGCAAATTAAAAGTTGAATAATGTTTTGGTGAAAATTGGTTTGATTTGAAGCACACTCGTGTAGGACCACTCTTTTAGCTTTTGATGAGCTGAAGGATAAGTTGACTTCAGCACCAGTTCTAGCACTCCCCAAGTCGAGAGTGGAATACCTAGTTTATACTGATGCGTCCTTACAAGGACTCGTTAGTGTGCTTTCGCAAGAGGATAAGGCTATAGCTTATGCCTCCTGTAGGCTTAAGCTTGATGAGAGGAGTTACCCCACCCATGACTTGGAGTTAGAGGTAGTCATGTTTACGTTGCAGATATGGAGACATTATCTATTGGGGGAGAGATTTCTCTTGTTCATAGATCACAAGTCACTGCAGTATCTCTTCACACAACGAGAGTTGAATATGCATCAACGAAAGTGACTTGGATTTATAAAGGATTATCAGTTCGATATCCATTACCACCCGAGGAAGGCTAATGTGGTAGAAGACTCATCGAGCCGTAGGCCAGCAGGTGAGGTGGCCGAGGTGTGGAAGCAAAAATGGAAGGAACTGGGACATCCAGATGCGGTTACCCTCTCATTCATATCAGTGATGACCGTTACACCCGAGATTATTACTAGGGTGATATTAGCTCAGGAAGTAAATTCGTTCTGTTGGGATCGTATTGTACAGCTTCTAGATGAGGGGGCATAGTCATATTCTGTGAGCTCATATGGGGTTTTACGATTCGATGGGAGATTAATAGTTCCAGGGGGAGGATTTATGACATGTAGTAATGGCAGAGTTATACGGTTCATGATTTATGGTACATCCTAGAGGGGATAAGATGTACCGGGATATGAGACGAATATACTGGTGGAGTGGAATGAAGAAAGACATCGCATAATTTGTTTTAAAATGTGTCACTTATCAACTGGTGAAAGTAGAAAAATAGATTCCACCAGGGCTGCTACAGCCGTTAGAGATCCCAATGTGGAAATGGGATAGCATTTCCATGGATTTCATCACAGGGATGCCTACATTGCATAGGGGTCACGATTTTGTATGGGTGATTGTGGATCGGTTTACTAAGGTAACTCATTTTCTATTAGTTCGGTTCTAATATACTATGGGGCAAAAAGCTCAAATCTTCATTGCTGAGATAGTGAGAATCCATAGGGGGCCCTTGATATTGTGTCCGACAAGGACAACATTTTTATGTCCATATTTTGGGAGAGCTTCCAGGAGGCTATGGGTACGGAGTTACGATTGAGTCCGGCCAACAACCCACAGACGGATGGGCAGACAGAGAGAACAAAATAGATGTTTAGAGGATATTTTAAGAATGTGTATCCTTGATTTTGGCGGGGGTTTGGAGCAGTACCTTCCACTGGTGGAGTTTTCTTATAATAACTCCTACCAGTTCACTATTGGTATGGCTCCATTTGAGGTTCTATATGGTAGACCTTGTCATTCTCCAGCGTATTGGCTCGGGTTATGGGAAAAATAGTTGCTTGGGGCAGAGGTGATCGAGGAGACCTCGGCTGAGGTTGAGTTGATTCGGAGTCGTATTCGAGTTGCTCAGGATAGACATAAGATCTATGCTGAAGCCAAGAGATTCTTCAGGGAGTTCACTATAGGGGATCACGTGTTGCTACGAGTATCTCCTATGAAGGGGATAATGCAGTTTGGGAAGAAAGGGAAGTTGGCTTCGAGTTATGTAGGGCCATTCCCTATTACTGAGCGAATTGAGCTAGTAGCTTACAGACTTGGGTTAACGAAGATCTTATATGGGATTCATGAATCGTTCCATATTTCTTCGCTGAGGAGATGTCTTCGGGATGACTAGGCCGACACTCATATTTCCTTAGAGGAGATTAATCAACAGCCTGATAGTTCTTACGAGGAGGGGCCAGTTGTTATCCTAGATCGTAACGAGAGGAAATTGGGGTCAAAGATAGTGTCGTTAGTACGAGTGCGGTGTCGGCATCATAATGTTAAGGAGTCTACCTGGGTGCAAGAGGATGACATACGGGGAAAGTATCTAGAGTTATTCCTACTAGGTATACCTATATTTTCATTCTTTTCTTGTTAGGGGGAAGTATGTAATACCTTATATTTTTGGAAGATTTTATTTTAATTTTGGGACTAGGATTAATTAATTTAACTGGAAAGAATTTATTTACAATTAATACGGATTTAAATTAAACAATTACAAGCATGACAAGAGTTATTATTTATTGGTGATAATTATGTTGAATATTACTTAGCGAGTAAAGTAATATATAATTATGAAAAATATATTAAAGTTGTCGTGAGTGAAAAGTACGACTGTTATAGAAATTAAGTCGGGACGCGCGTGTCAGTCGTGTCAGGACTAAATTAATGGAATAAAAATTAAAATAATTATAAGTTTCTCATATAGTCGTTTTAAGTGCGCCGTTGAGTCCGAAAGGCTCGAGATAGTCAGCGAAGTCTACCTGGGGGCTTAGTTTGGGTTTCGGGATAGTTTTAGGCCGAACTGGCACACCAGAAGGGTATTTTGGTAAATTGTATTTTTGAAGTAAATTAAAGGTTGAAAATTAGAGAAATAAAAGATATCCTATGATGGTTAGATTAGGTTATATTTTGTGAGAAAAAAGTTAGACAGGGAGAGAGACCAAAAAGCGATAAAAAAATAAGAAAAATCTAAGGAAGAGCCACCACAAGTGCACCTCTTCCACCACAAAGACCACCATTGCATAGATCGAAGAATGATGGTCACAAACATACTAACAACACCAAAGGATCAGACTATCTTTCGTAAGTCAAGTGTTTAAATCTTGCTCTTTTAGCATTAAATGTGTTCGTGTTAGTGTAGGTAATGAAACCCCCTTAAATTGAATGTGATTTGATGAAGACTTCATGATTAATGGATTTATTAGGGTTAAATTGATATCGAGATAAATGGTCCATGTAATTTGAAGATTAACTATGAATTTATGTTGAAAATTGTTGAGTAAATCTCGGATTAAATATGGTTAATGGGAAATCTTATGAACTAGGGTTTTATGAATCTGAAATTTGAGGATTTTTGGTTTGTGGATTAATTAATCATTATTGATGTGTTTAAGATGTTAGAAATCATCCTTTTATGTGGTAAAATGAGTTGGAATTAAATGGAAGGAGTTTGGGACTAATTTATAGAGGTTTTAGGATTGTTTATGGATAAAAAATGCAGCATGTGCAGGTCGGGAACAAAAGTGATCAATCTCGTTCAAATGAGATGGAGCCTGGTTCGAACGAGAACTCCTGTCGCGCGATATGTCCTTCTAACGACATTCTATCTCATTCAAACGAGGTAGCTTCTGGTTCAAACGACAGGTCCAGTTTCTAGAAAAAAAAATTCTGTTTCAAATCTCGGTAGCAGGTTTATTTGAAGTGATGATCAACGGTAAAATTGGGATTCTGGTTAGAACTAAATTATTGGGAAATAAGAGGGGTATGGAATTTTATGACAATTGGAGCGACGAGTTATCTCTATGTTACGAGCGAGAGAGTATTCCTAATCTATTATGTCCAATGCAAGTAGTAATGAGAGATACTACGTATAACTTAAATATTTGGGTGTGGCTATACCTAACAAACTTGCTAGATTACGTGAATGCCTATAATGATATTTATTTTGTTTATGACATACCTACCTTACTTGTTATCATGAGAGGTCAGGAAAAGTCTACAGTCCTCTCTTGAGGATCATTCAGGGGGGATATTTGACTATTACATCAAGGGCATACAACCAAGGTATGGGCTATCTGATAATGATAGTGTTGACAGTCATATGGGTGCGTAGGTATGTGCGTAGCCCATAGGCTTGAAACCATGTTCGCCTACAATATGTGTGATTTGTAAATTTATGGTTCGTGGGAGATTCCGAACCCATTTTCCTTAAGTTGTGCGAGATGTACTAGGACTTGATAGCAAAGCATGAGGGCACAGTAGCTGAATCTAAAGGTGACTTTATAGTATATATAATATATAGTGATGTATATATATATATATATATATATATATATATATATCCCTATAGTGATACTTTATGTGTGAAAGTATGTGGATAAGATATAAAATGATGAAAATCTCTCAATAACTTAAGTAAGCGAGCACTTAACGTGATTTATAAATACTTCCCAAATTGAGATAACATTCATGAAAACATTTAATAAGGTGTTATATGAAAAAATGTGGGTTGGTACTGCGGGTAATGAATAGAGATGTTTTGTCTATAGTCTACTTTGATGATATAATATTTAAGATAGGTTTAGAGGTGCGTTAGGCGTGCACATTAGTTGAGAGGTGAGAATCTCAAATGAGTGTTCAAAAAGCTAACATGCGCATACTATTTGCTTTACTGCAATATTTAAATACTTGCTAAATTTTTTAAATGTTTTACACTTGGGCTCTGATCCTTCTCTTGCAAATCTCTTCTGTTTTGTCAAATTATTTTAGGTGCCCAGTCACATGGACACTAAGCATAGGATTTCCATTCATTTGACGTGTTGTAGCTACTGTGGAAGTTACAGGACCTTGGTAGTAGACGCCTCCATATTTACCATTTCTTCATTCTGATCTATTTACTCCTTTTAGGACATGTTTCCCCTTTCTATTAGACAGCTAGAGATTTATGGATTTATTTATTTACTCAGTTCAGTTGTTGGATTATTTCGGTACGATTATTGTACTTGATACTTAGACTGGAAGTGTTTACTCCAGCCACACTGATTATTTCATATATTTTCTTTCATATGACATTGGTTTGAATGGTGAATGTTTAGTTACTCGTTAACTTGGTTTTATATTAATTAAAAGATAAAATTTTGACATCAACTTTTTTAAATATTAGGTGGTTAGTATTTTTATAAAAGTTTTCGGAAGTGATGCATATTCTGAACCAACTGAATATTCTGATTTAATTTAATAAATGACTGAATACCCGGTATTTAATTAGGAAGGGTGTTACATGCGGTACTACATCATCAAGTTCTAGAGTCCTTAGGTTATGTACGACTTATTATGATTTCAGCGTATCTTTCTTTTATATGTAGCCCTATATTTAGGACTGTTGTATTCATTAATTGTGCATTTTTTATGTTTAGCTATTTAAGATATTTACTGTGTACTTATGAAGTTCTCTCTCATTTCAGATGCCCCCCCAGGCATGCACAATAAGCTCCTAGGGATGCCCAACTCGAGCCTCAGACAACTCCGATCTAGGGCATGGTCAATGCTGCGGAGGTTACTGCTATCGTAGCACATGCGATAAATACATCTTTGGCCGTAGTATAGCAAGCCCCACTCCATTCACCAGCGATGGACCCAGCACCAGCTCACGTATTCCCTTCTGCTTAGAAGCGAGTTAGGGATTCCTTACAGAAGGCACATCCTCCAGAGTTCACAAGGAGTTCAGATGTTGTAGTGGCTATCCAGTCGAAGAATGACATTCAGCGACACTTAAGGATGTACGAGTGCACTGAGGTTTCGAGGCATATACTAGTTACATTTAATCTAGTGGGAGAGGCACTGCAGTGGTGGGAGTCTATTAGCACTATTGAGGAGAGAGACATCATGACTATCTGGTACTTCTGGGCGCGGTTCGATCGCAAATATCTCCCCTCCGCAATTCAGACTGAGATGAGGCAGAAGTTACTGAACCTAACCCAAGAAGGGAATATAGTGGTCGAATATGAGGAAGAGTTCACGAACCTGCTGAATATAGTGCCAGATGAGGAATTTACGGAGGAAAAGAGGATTAGTATGTTTATGGATGGTTTAACATAGAGGATTCGCCGGCATCTGTTGAGAAATATTTCGTTTGCTATGTATTCTGATGTGGTTAATACTGCCCTACTACACTGCTAGGATCACCACTTCCATCTAAAGGGAAGAAAATGAGTGGGGGAGTCCAACTAACAGGGCCAAATAGGAGGTAATGGTGCTAGTGGCGCAAAATCAGCCTAGGGTCTGTAGCAATAAGATGATAAGAGTTCCCATCAGGGGGACCCTGCTAAGAGGTTCAGATCAGGTGGCTACAGGTAGAGGCAAGGAGGTTTTAGGCAGGGCCAGCCTAGCGAAGAGAGGGGTAGTAACGACCATTAGGGTTGAGGGAAGTAGGGGAAAAGGGGAGGACACTTTCCAGGGAGACGCTTTATTTGTGGCAACATTGGCCACAAACATCATGATTGTCCTCAGAAGGGTAGAGCCCCGCAGCAGCAGCAGCAGGGAGCTCGTCAGGATCCCCAATGATCGATATTTCTAGCCTCCCTCCCACCGCGATCGCAGATACCAGCCTTGTTGTCCGTTCCAACCGTTCCAATCCAACAGGGACAACTACAGTTTGGGCGTGTCTACAACATCCCCCATGCCGCAGTTCCCCAGGCTCCACCCACGGTTGAGGGTACATTTTATATCCAGGGGACTTTGGGGCGAATATTATTTGACACGGGGGCATCACATAGTTTTATTTCCACTATTATTTCATGCGCCATGGTTATTAAACACGATAGAGAGCACAATTACTAGTGTTGATTCACCGTTGGGTTTTGGGTCATTGATATTATTTAGATGTTGGGGAGTGGGCATAGATATTGGGATATTGTTATAACCTACAGATATGCTTGTCTTAGACATGCACGAGAAATATGCGATTATCGGGATGGATTGGCTTGTTATGTATAGGGCCATAATTGATTGCTATAGTCGTAGTATTGTGTTTACCATACCGGGTCAAGAGATGTTTTTGGTGTCGATGCCCCGCACGGAGGGGGGTTTGTCCACCCATTTATATTATATGGAGGAGGAGACCTCCAAGGGGGTGGTGATGCCACCTGATTAAATTCCAGTTGTTCGTGAGTTCGCTGATGTCTTTCAAGACAAAACAGGATTACTGTCCATCATAGAGATAGATTTTGTGATAGATCTGGTTCTAGGAACCCGACCAATAGCCCGTACACCTTACCTTATAGCTCCGAGGAAGATGAGGGAGTTACGGGATCAGATTGAACAGTTGTTGGGTTAGGATTTCACCCAAAGAAGTACCACGCCTTAGGGTGTTCCCATACTATTCGTAAAGAAGAGAGATGGGTCATTACGGTTGTGTGTGGACTACCGAGAGTTGAATAAGGTCACAATACGAAATAAGTATCCATTGCCCAAAATCGATGACCCATTCGACCAATTGTGGGGTGCTTCCTACTTCTCAAATATAGACTTGAGGTCGGGATGCAATCAGTTACTTATCAGAGACCAGGGCGTGCCTAAGACTGCCTTCTTAACGCGATATAGATCCTATGAGTTTAGGATTATGCCATTTGGGATAACCAATGCACCGGTTGTATTCATGGACTTGATGAAAAGGGTGTTCAGAGAGTTCTTAGATCAGTTTGTCATTGTCTTCATTAATGACATCGTGATTTATTTCGGGACTGAGGAGGAGCATATCGAGCATTTGAGACTGGTTTTGCAGACACTACGTGAGCAAGATTTGTATGCGAAATATGAGAAGTGTGGGTTCTGGATGAGAGAGGTTAAGTTTTTGGTGCCCATTATTTATGAATGAGGGATATTCGTAGATCCCGGGAAGGTGTCAGCGGTAAGGGAGTAGGAACAGCCCATGACACCGACATAGATACGTAGTTTCTTGGGGCTGGTGGGTTACTACAGACGATTTATTCAGGGATTCTCGAAGATAGCGGGTCCATTGAAAAACTTGACTCGCAAAGGGGTACCATTTATATGGGATGATGCCTGCCAGTTGGCTTTTGATGAGCTGAAGGAAAAGCTGACTTCATCACTAATTCTAACACTATCCAAGCTGTGAATGGAATACCTAGTTTATACTAATGTGTCCTTACTAGAACTCGGAGGTGTGCTTCAGCAGGAGGATAAATCTATAGCTTATGCCTCCCGTAAGCTTAAGCCTCATGGGAGGATGGTAAAAGGGGACAATCCAATCTTGAAGAGCCTTTGAGGGGGGGGGGGGGGTGATGGGTACCTCAAAGGCATATAACCTAGGTACGGGTTATCTGAGAATGATAGTATTAACAGTTATATGGGTTCGTAGGTATGTACGTATCCCATAGGCTTGGAACCATGTTCTCCTAAAATATGTGTGATTTGTAAATTTATGGTTCGTGGGAGATTTTGAATCCATTGTCCATATGCAGTTCGAGATGTACCAAGACTTTATAGCAGAGTATGAAGGCACAATAACTGAGTCTAGAGGTGTCTTTTTAGTATATATATGTATACTTTATGTGTGAAAGTATGTGGATAAGATATATAATGATGAAACTTTCTGAATAAATTAACTAAGCGATCGCTTAACGTGATTTATTAATACTCCCCAAATTAAGATAACAGTCGTGAAAACATTTAATATGGTGTTGTATGAAAATAAGGGTTAGTATTGCGGGTTGTGATTAGAAGGGTTTTGTCTATAGTGTAGTTAGATGATAAAATATTTAGAACGCGTTTAGAGGTGAGTTAGGCATGCACATTAGTTGAGAGGGGAGAAACTCAAGTGAGTGTTCGAAAAGCTAACATGCGCATACTATTTTCTTTACTCCAATATTTAAATACTTGGTAAAAATTATAAATGTTTTACACTCGGGATCTGACCCGTCTCTTGCAAATCTCTTCTCTTTTGTCAAATTATTTTAGGTGCCCAGCCACAGGGACACCAAGCATAGGAGTTCCATTCATTTGACGTGTTGTAGCTGCTGTGGAAGTTCCATGACCTCGGTAGTATACACCTCCATGTTTACTATTTCTTCATTCCGAGCTATTTACTCCTTTTAGGGTATGTTGCCCCTTTCTACTAGATAGTCAGAGATTTATGGGTTTATTTATTTACTCAGTTCAGTTGTTGGATTATTTCGGTTGGATTAGTGTACTTGATACTTAGACTCGAAGTGTTTATTCCAACCACACTAATTATCTCAGATATTTTATTTCATATGACATTGGTTTGAACGGTGAATGTTTAATTACAAGTTAGTTTTGTTTTATAGTAATTAAAAGATAAAATTTTGACATCAACCTTTTTAGATATTAGGTGGTTAGTATTTTATTAAAGTTTTTGACTTTGATGCATATTCTAAACCAACTGGATATTCTGATTTAATTTAATAAAGGTTTGATCACACGGTATTTAATTAGGCGGGGTGTCACCGGTGGTATCAGAGCATCAGGTTCTAGAGTCATTTACTATATGTACGGCCTATTATGCTTCAAGTGTATCTTTCTTTTATATAGAGACGTATATTTAGGATTTTTGTATTCATTAATTGTGCATTTTACTCTTCAGCTATTTAAGATATTTATTGTGGCCTTATAAAGCTTCCCTCTCATTTCAGATGCCTCCCAAACATGAACAATGAAATCCTAAGGATGCCCAACACGAACCCTAGACAACTCCGGTCTAGGGCAAGATGAATGCTACGGAGGTTCCCGCTATCATAGCATAGGCCGTAAATACAACTTTGGCTATAGTATAAAAGGCGCTAACCAAGGCACCGATGGTTGGCCCAACACCAGTTCAAACATTCCTGTCACACCCCATGCAATCTGACAGACGGAGTGGCCAGCCACTGCCGTCGATCTATGCTATAAAAATAAATAACTCCAGCTGCACCTCCAAATGATAACTTCAATAATCCTATCCATCTTCTCCAAATATTATCCTGAAAAATGTTAGTCAACGCATGGGAACTAAAATCCCGAGCAAGAATACACACTACTCCTCTCAAATAGGATCCTTGAATCCAAACAGTAGCATTATACGCAATAAATATCACAATAGAGCATTTTAAATTAGATGAGATAATTAAATGTGATAAATATAAATCACTAACTACCCAAAGGAATTCCCCATTTAAAAAGGCATACCAATATGATTTTTAATTCTCAAGTACCATGATGTTAATTAAATTAACCAACTTTTCTTATAACCTCAATTTATTATGGCGGTCCTCCCGCCTCGGGTGATTTCTCCACCAAAATACACATCCCCTTGTCAAAATATCGGCTGGCATGTTTAAATTGTCGGCCCTCGCTGATTGATGAGGTTCCACACACGACACGCCATAAAATACCGTCTGGTCCGTTTAAACTATTAGCCCTCGCTGATTATGTTGCCAATATATTTTAATACCCGTCTTATAATCTTAGGTATTAATTCTCAATTTTCTCAATTCACAATTTTAAATTACCCCACCCTTTTATCGATGTGAGATCCTCAAAATACCCCTTAGTCCCATACCTAAGGGTCTCCAAGTTATCAATACATCCTACCCTATGTATAGGAGGATTTTCTAACATAAATCTCAACCTAGTCTCATACCTAAACTAGCGTAACGACGATAAAGTAATAAAAATCAGCCCACCCCCGACATGATAAAATCGTGATAATTTTACCCTCACTAGTCCCATTCCTAGAAGGCATTCTAAAATATAAGGAGAGCAATAATACCCAACAACTCGTCATCACAATGATATTTAATAATACCAACATGTCACACCAATATGCATAATAAATCAATGTTCCAAACTACGCATGATAGTCCAATCCATTAAATCTCAATTTAATTATCATAACGACAAAATACCCAATTAATCCCATTTAATTATTTTAACTTAAATATACCGCTATTTCATCGTTAATACAATAAAATTTCAATTTCATTATCCCTACATAAATTACGTGAGTTATACACACCTAAAAATCATTTATTTTAAAACTAGGGTTTTTCTACATGCAACCTACACCAATAAAACCCCATAATTAGTGTCCAATTTTCCTAATTAAGTCACTACTTTCTTTTAAGAAAACATGTAATTAAGTGTTTACGCGAAACTTAAAACGCATAATACCAAAGGAAAAGAATAGAGTATTCATGCCTATGAAGATCGTGTTGAAAACCTGATTAGAAATCTGGATTCCTCTCGAAAAAATTATCAAAGAAGTGTTCTTGAATCAATATTGATTAAGCCCCAATTAAGCCTCCCAAAACTTGTGACAAAAATTTGATTATGTTGGAGGTTGATGATTATGGTTGAGAGGAAAAATATTTGGAAGTTTTCTCTGGTAAAAAATGTAATACCCCGTCTTTTTATAGCTTTTAAATTATGGGATTTATTAAATTTAATTGAGATAAATTAATTTAATTTTAATCCGAAATGTTGCTTTAAATATTTACTAGCGTGACGAGAGTTAGTAATTATTGGAAATTTGTTATTTGTTGCATATTACTAGATGAGTATAGTAATATATGAGATTTATTTTTATAATATTGACACGTGTGAATAAAATGACAATTGTGAAAATTTAAGTCGGGACGCGCTTGTGTCGTGTCAGGACTAAATGTGAATTAATAAAAGTGAATATTTTATAAGTTGTTCGGACGGTCGTTTTGAGCGCGCCAACGCGTCCGGAAAGGTCGAGATAGTCAGAAAAGTGTACCCGGGAGTTTAGTTTGGGTCTCGGGGTGTTTTTAGGCCTAATTAGTAACCCGGGAGGGCAATTTGGTCATTTTACATTTATCACGACTGTTTTAGGCGAGCAAGAGTGATCAAATGTTCGTAATATTTTCTCAGAATGGGAGTTTTGTATATGAATAAATCTGAGTATTTGTCATGTAGTGAGGTGCGGCCTCCTAATGTTAGTGAGATAATGAAATTTATAACGTGTAGGCGTGACCTATGTGAATGTTCTCGATTGGGAGCACAATGTGTAGTGTCTCCAAAGATAATGTTACTGTGAAGAAAGGGCTATAGTGATTGAGCGCCGTAATGTGTAGTTAGTTTGTGTACGGAAAAGGATATCCAGAATTGTGCTACTTAATAGGCCTTATTTTCCGAATTTCGGGACGAAATTCAGTTATTAGGGGGGAAGTATGTAATACCCCATCTTTTTATAGCTTTTAAATTATGGGATTTATTAAATTTAATTGAGATAAATTAATTTAATTTTAATCCGGAATGTTGCTTTAAATATTTACTAGCGTGACGAGAGTTAGTACTTATTGGAAATTTGTTATTTGTTGCATATTACTGGATGAGTATAGTAATATATGAGATTTATTTTTATAATATTGTCACGTGTGAATAAAATGACTATTGTGGAAATTTAAGTCGGGACGCGTCTGTGTCGTGTCAGGACTAAATCTGAATTAATAAAAGTGAATATTTTATAAGTTGTTCGGATGGTCATTTTGAGTGCGCCAACGCGTCCAGAAGGGTCGAGATAGTCAAAAAAGTATACCCGGGAGTTTAGTTTGGGTCTCGGGGCGTTTTTAGGCCTAATTAGTGACCCGGGAGGGCATTTTGGTCATTTTACATTTTTGGGTAATTAAATCCACGAAAATTAGAGGAGTTATATTAGATACCTAGGTTACCTTCTAAGGTTAGAAACTCTAAACACAAGTGACGGGCATAGGAGAGGAAGGAGAGAGCTCTCAAGGCAAATTCAAGGCCCAAAACTCAACGGTTTGCACCACCGCCACCACCAACGCGTAGATCGCGAGACGGAGAACGCAACCATACCGAATTCGGCACCAAACCAGACCTCTGAGAATCCCATGCAAGTATTTATCTTGCTTATTTCGTTGGTGCATCTTTCATATTAGTTTAGGAGTAATTAAGATGAGTTTTAATGGAGGAAAACCCGATTTATGATAGGAAAATCCATGTGGTATTGGTCTAATTGATAATTCTGGAAACCCTTGCCATGTAGAGGAATTTAAACCACGAAATTTTGATGTGTATAAGAAGAGAATTCTGGAAATAATTGTTAGAACCATGTTTAAGAGAATTTAGGGTTCTTGAGATTTTTGTATGAAATTGGGGCTGTTAATTCATGATTTAATCACATAAATTCACATGCTTTACGTTGAAAATACCTAATATGATGATATAAGGTTAGTAGCATCAATTCTGGGACGATTGGGATTAGACAATATGGAAATTGTTGGTGTTTGGAGATGAAACCCGTAACTACAGAATTTCTGTTTTCGTAGACCTGCTTGATCGATCGATCGAGCCCCAAACCTCGATCGATCGACCCCTCCTGGCAGACTCCTATTTTTCCCTTTTTAAATGAGTTAAATTCAATTTATCGTGAGATAATTCTTGAGCATCCTTAATAAAATGTTTTGGGAGATAGGGAAGACCAGTATGACATGTGAATAGATTTTGGGACCCTTGATGTCGGGCAAAGATTGTATTTTGGGATAATTACATAAGGGTCGGTAAATTTATGATTTAAAGAGAGACAGACACGTAAGAGAGTTACTTTGGGACAAATGTGTATACTTACTGAATTTTATACTTGGGAGGATAGAATCCATGAGCATTATATAGTAAGTGGAAAAGTTCCGCAAATTAAAGTAAGACGTGAATGGTTATACGTGATAACTATATAATGAGAAATAAATACGAATGACGTAATTATGGGAATTGAGAATTTACCCATTATTGATACGGTAATATGATTATAGTTATATGATTGTGTATGCATATACTATCTATGTGTGAAAATCATGCCCACGCTACTTGCTATCCCTGAGGTTTCCGCGCTGGGACAGTCTTATCTCAATGGGACCTTTATGGGGGATATTGACTTGTACCCTAGAAGATAGATATCCTTATTACAGGCTATCGGAATGATAGTTCAGACGGTCCTAAGAGATGCGGGTATGTGCTTTCCTCTTAGAGACTTGGAATCTATGCTTGGCCTCATTTTGTTTGTGTATAGGTATCCTTGGTACAGGCTATCGCAGTGATAGTTCAGACGGTCCTAAGGGACTTGGAACCTATAGTTTGTATATGTGTTAATACAATTTGAGAGTGATTCCGAATTTGTATTCCCCTTAATATGAGTGATATGGGGTTTGGATAGTAGAGTATGCCCGCACCATAGTTATTATTTGGGGTGTTGTTGTGATATATATATATATATATATATATATTTATGAGTAGTTAATATATATATGAAATTCTGAAATTTGGGACTGCCTACTGTGATGAGATATGTAGGACATGGTTGATGACTCAAATTGTAAATACTTGTTTTGAGAAAGTATAATATGACACTGGAAAACTTTATTGATTTATAAAGTTAAAAATGAGAACCTTGGGTTGCTAATTGAAACATCCTTTTTAAACAATTGTATCGTTAAATTTTGAATCTTACGAGTAAGCTAAGATAAGTTAAATCCTTGGGAAGATTAGTGCGATAAATGATAAGACAACCCGTTGGGAAGGTTAGTGCGATAGGTGTGCACATTAGAAGAGAGGTGAGAATTTCTCAAGAGAGTGTCGCACTAATATGTCGTTGCATTGGCCTGTATCAATTTAAATACTTGCTAAACGTATTTTAAATCAAGCACACTATCGGGCTCTGACCCGTTTCTTTTTTTCTCTCTCTCTCTCTCTCTCTTGTATATATATGTATGTATTACAGGTGCCCAGCCACAGGGACGTCTTGCTTAGGATCTCTTGGAAGGAACGCGCTGCAGCTTAGGTGGGAGTTGCAGGTCTCTTGATTAGACGACTTCGTTCATTCGGATCCACTCTTAGTACTTTCATCTAGTTGGGCATGTGTAGCTCTTTCCATTATTCCGTTGTTATTGGACATTTGTATTTCAGTTATTTCCAGTATTGTTACTATGGGATTTATTCAGTTTGCATGTGTGACTTTAGATTTCATATGATGACATTCGATTGACGAATGTATTAAATTAATTGGATTATGTTGCAGAATTTAATGTGGTGTGATTCTTACTTATTGAATGTTGTTAATAAAATAAATGATTTTTCTTTAAATAAAATTTGGAAAGTATGTATGAAAATGGTTTTGACACTTAGCTTAATTATTTAGGGTGTTTAAATTGGAAAAGTATTTTTACGACAGTGATGCTAAGAATGAACCAACTGTTCACCTTGATTTTAATTTAATAAAGGAGTGATCGCCCGGTATTTAATTAGGTGGGGTGTCACAAAAAACTTGAGAAAAATTGATTATGAGAAGTCCCCCTATGGATTATTAAGGTTATATAGTGATTAAGAATCCTAATCCCACTCTAACACTACAAATGAAATCACCGAACCACCTCAAATCTTGCATCGTCGATCGATCGACTCTCTAGGTCGATCGATCAATCACACAGGTATGCGGCCACTGCCATTCTCCTTCGTTTAACACCATTTAACTAAAAATTAAATTTTGTATTAGTCAGGGACTAAATCCGTGACAAATGTTTTCCCTCCCCCCCTTTTTTTAAGGCCTAACTTAAAACTCTCATAAAAACTTCATTTTAAATCGATTCCTCTTGAAGTTTTATTCTTCTAAAATCATAACCAACATATTTAACCAATAAAAATTATTAAATACAAAAAATTATTTTTCTCGAATATTCCAATTAATTAAATAATTAATAAAAACATGGGGTGTTACAATTCCCTTCTGCTTGGGAGCGAGTTACAGATCCCTTCCAGATGGCACATCCTCAAGAGTTCGCATGGAGTTTAAATGTTATAGTGGCTAGCCAGTCGAAGAAGGACATTCAGCGACACTTGAGGATGTATGAGTGAACTGAGTTTCAGAGGTAGAAATTAATTACATTTAAGCTAGTGAGAGCGGCACTGCAGTGGTGGGAGTCTATTAGCACTCCTGAGGAGAGAGACATCGTGACTATCACGTACTTTTGGGTGTGGTTTGATCGCAAATATCATACCTTCTCTATTCAGACTGAGATGAGGCAAAAGTTACTAAACCTCACCCAAAAAGGGAAGACAGTGGTCGAATACGAGGAAGAGTTCACGAACCTGCTGAATATAGTTCCAGCTGAGTTACCTATGGAGGAGAAGAAGATTAGGATGTTTATGGACGATTTAACATAGAGGATTCGCCAATATCTGTTGGGAAATCTTTCATTGGCTATGTATTCTGATGTGGTTAAAACTTCCCTATTACACTGTCGGGATCACTGATTCCATCTTAAGGGAAGAAAACGAGTGGGCGAGTCCAGCCAGCAAGGTAGGACAAGAGGTAATGGTTCCAGTGGGGTACAATCGGCCCCGGGTCAGCAGCGATATGGTGGGCAAAGTTCCCATCAGGGGGACCCTTCTAAGAGGTTCATATCAGGGGACTACAGGAAGGGGCAGGGAGGTTTTAGGCAAGGCCATCAAGGCCAAGGAAGGGGTGGTAACAGCCATCAGGGCCAAGGGAAGCATGGGCAAAGGGGAGGACACTTTCCAGGGAGATGCTTTATTATTGGCAACACTGGCCACAAACGTCATGATTGTCCTCAGAAGGGTAGAGCCCCGTAGCAGTAGTAATAGCAGGGGCTCTACCCTACAGTATGGGCTCTACCCTACAGTTTGAATGGTGAATGTTTAATTACTCGTTAATTTAGTTTTATATAAATTCAAATAGAAAATTTTAACATCAACCTTTTTAAATATTAGGTTGTTAGTATTTTAATAAAAAATTTCGATAGTTATGCATATTCTGAACCAACTGGATATTCTGATTTAATTTAATAAAGGACCCTTCACCCAGTATTTAATGAGGCGGGGTGTCACACCAGCCTTTGTCAAAGGAATCCTCCTTTATTTTCTTATATTTGGCCTTCTCAGTAACCAAGTGAGTAGTCACAACTGACTTAATAAGAGTTTAATTTTCCACTAATTTTTCTTCGTCCACCTTGGTTATGTCATTAGTAGTTGTTAGACTACTCTCTCCAGTCTTTAATTTCTCCTCAACAGTAGTGGCCCAATCATTGGCCTTTTGTAATTCTTCTTCCCAGGACCTTTTCTTGGACTCTTGCACTTGTCTTGAAGACTCCAAAGATTTCCTTACACATTCAAAGGTCTCTTCCACATCCCGTAGAAGAATGAAGTTGACCATTTTTCTCCATCATCTGGTTGAAATTCACCAAAAATTGCACTAATGAAAAATATCAAATTAAAATAAAAGAAATAAGACAATAAGGACAAGTAATAAAAGGAAAAGGGTTATCGAAGACAATCTCGGGCAAGCATTTTTTGCCAACTATATGTGACACCCCGCCCGCCCGGAGAGACACGCGGCATGCTACTATGATAAAACTAAACTAATTCCACAATAACAATGGGTATAGAGCATCTTAAACAATCCCACAATAATATAAATCCACTAATCTCAATACTGAAATTTAAATACAATAATTGTCTCTCGAAATAATGCAACTATCTATTTCAAAATAAAAATAAAGAACCAAATGCTCTATATAACAAAAATAAATACAAATCTTCTCTCTCGAATATTCTTCGCAAAATATCCAAGCTAAAAATCAATCTCCAATTACTCCATAGCGCCCAAATTCGCATTAGCCTGCCACTAAAAGAAAATATGGAGAAGTACACAATACGAGAGGAAAGATGATCAACAAATATATTAGTGGTGAATAAAACGTAACAGTGTTAATATGAATATTCAAATTAATCTCATAAGCATTTATCAATAAATTTCTCAACAACACATCAATGGGTCACCAGGCCTCACCCCATTCGCATATGCTTTATCAAGCCATAGCCCGGGAAGCAGAAATTTTGGCGGGTGCCCAACATCCGTACCATATTAAAATCTCATGACAACGTGCTCAACAATAATATAATGATACCATATGAATCAAAATAATTCAACAATTACTTTTCCAGATTTCCAAGAATTTATTAATGCATCAACGGAATAAACTCTCGAGAGCTTTAAAGAGCATATTGTGTAAAACCCCATAACGTAAAATCATTGCATATATTTTCACATAAATTCATCCTCAAAATCTGATCAAGCCATCACGTTCCTCTCGCGAAAATAATCAATTCACGTTCTAGCCCCAACACGAGATAACCCCATATAGTCCTATTTAAAAACTCAGAAAAATCAACTCCAAAAATTATTCGAATCACTGAGCCGACTTCAGATTTTGAATCTAGACGAAAAATTGGGTCAGATATATGTTTTGAGTTTTTCTCAAATCTCATTCGAATGCACTAAAAAAGAAGATCTAAATATTTCAAATTGTCTCTTCTCATTCCACTCATTTTTACCTCTTTGGATTTCGTTCTTGGCCTCTCTTTTCATCTCCCTTTCCTTATAATCACCCATAATATTCTTTATATAGTCTCTCTCTCAAACCCTAGCTTGGTCCCTAAGCTAACCTATATTACAATCTTGCCCTTTAATTCAAAATTGTCAACGTGACATATTTAAACCATTATAAAATGTCCAAAAGTCAATTAAATTTGAATTTAAATATTCGATTCCATTCAAATAAAAATAAATATAATAACAATATCCCGATTAATAAAATAATAATATTATTAAAGTTATATACTATATTCATAAATAATGCCCTCAAAATTTTAGGGTATTACATACTTCCCCCCTTAAAAAGGAATTTCGTCCTCAAAATTCAACGAAACCTAACGTTCGAAATAAAATGCTACTCGATTCTATTTCCCCAAAATCACACACTAAAGTGGTTGAATTAATTCTAAACATCCTCACAACGACGCTTAACACATCCTAAAAAGTTTTCTATCTCCAAAGAAAATATATATAACCCGCATGCTAAACCCAATACCCAAGACCCGAGGGTTGACGTATACATAAGCTTTGATACCATCTGTAACACTTCGCCCGTCTGGAGAGACACGCGGGATGATACTACGATAAAACTAAACTAATTCCACAATAACAATAGGTATACATCATCTAAAAGAATCCCACAATAATATAAATCCATTAATCTCAATACTGAAATTTAAATAAAATAATTGTCTCTCGAAATAATGCAACTATCTATCTTGAAACAAAACTAAATAACCAAATGCTCTATACAACAAAAATAAATATAAATCTTCTCTCTCGAATATTCTTCCCAAAATATCCAAGATAAAAATCAATCTCCAATTAATCCATAACACCCAAATCCGTGCTAGCCTGCCACTAAAAGAAATATGGGGAAGTACACAATACGACAAGAAAGATGCTCAACAAATATATTAGAGGTGAATAAAACTTAACAACACGAGTACGAATATTCAAATTAATCTCATAAGCATTTATCAATACATATTTCCAGATATCCAAAGGAATTTATCAATTCAAATATGAGTCAATAATCACAAGAAAACAACGAGAATAATACATGCGAGATTTAAGGGACATATTGTGTAAAACCCCATACCTCAAAATCATCACATAAATTCAGCTTCAAAATATGATCGCACCATAACGTTCCTCTCGCGAAAATAATCAGATTATGTTATATCCCCAACACGAGATAACCCTAAATAGTCCTATTTTAAAAACCCAAAAAAATTAGATCCAAAAATTATTTGAATCGCCAATCCGACTTCAGATTTGGATTCTAGACGAAAAATTGAGTTAGGTATGTGTTTTGAGTTTTTTCTCAAATCTCATTCGAATGCACTCAAAAAGAAGATCTAAACATTCCAAATTAGCTCTTCTCATTCCACTCGTTTTTACATGTTTGGATTTCGTTTTTTGCCTCTCTTTTCATCTCCCTTTCCTTATAATCACCCATAATATTCCTTATATATTCTCTCTCTCAAACCCTTTCTTGGTCCCTAAGCTAACCTATATTACAATCTTACCCTTTAATTCAAAATCGTCAACTTTACATATTTAAACCATTATAAAATGTCCAAAAGCCAATTAAATTTGAATTTGAATATTCAATTCACTTCAAATAAAAATAAATACAATAACAATATCTCGATTAATAAAATTATATACTATATTTATAAATAAAGCCCTTAAAATTTTGGGGTATTACACTATAATCGAGGCAATGAAGCAACAGTTGCCCTATCAGTTGGGCAAGTACCAACTTTTATTAATTTTCTAGCTAGACCATGATTAATAGATACAGAGGATGACACAACAGTAGCCATCTCAGCTTGGATTTTCTCAACCAACTCTTGTTGGTCAGCAGTATTCTTCTTAGTTTGTTTCTCAGAGGGACCTTTCGTCAACCTTTTATATTGAGGTGCTAAAATTATTAACTTCCTCAGCATTGATACTTTAGGAGACTTTCTCAGCACCAATAGATGCCTTCTCATCTACCTTAGATTTCTGAGTACCAGCAATTTTAGTAGTCTTCTCTGCAAGCTTCTTGGAGGTAGGAGATAAGGCTCTAGACATCATTTTAAGAATTTTCCTTTTGCCCATGATAACAAGTGCAAAGGTGGGGATAGTTGAAATGTCCACAGATTAGAAAGAGGATAAGGTACCAAAATCATTTTCAACTCCTACAGATTCCTCACCCGAAGAAGTTAGAATTGGTTCTTCTTCCAATTCTATGGGGATTGAAGGTGCTGCAACAGTTGACCGAACAATAAAAGAAGTAACAAAACTTATGTATTGTAACAGTTAAGAGGCTACTCTAAGTGCTCCTCACCAATTCTTTGATGGATTCTCCACAGAAAATTCAGTTCTTGACGATTGAAGTCCCCTTCCTTAGGACACTTTTTCTTACTCTAAACTATGTAAAAGAGGATAATAAGCATTAGTCAACATATCATCAAATAGCTGGTCAACAAAAAGTGAAAAATATAATATCAAAGCTAAAAACTTATGCCATGTCCTTCCCGAGGACACCTGGGCCCACCATACACTTCTCCTATTTGAAGAGAAGCATGTTTCCAGTTCTTCGCTATTACTCCATAATCCAAGTAGTCCTTACTAGAATCTGGTATATTAACCACTACGGATCTATTTATAAACCTAGTTTTCAAGTAATAAGTGTTTTCGCTAGTAACCCATTTGTAGCAAAACATCAGCTCAAGAATACCTATATGGAATCTGTATATTCGGTTAGGCCAATAAATCCCATTCACTATTCTCCATGTATTGGGGGTAACACTAATAGGGAAAACATCAAATTATTGACCAAATTCTAGAAAGAAATGATTGGGAGGAAAGGTAATACCACATTCATCTATAATTAGCGAAAGGATCCAATAACCCTCTCGTAGTGATAAACATCTACTGATAGAATAGGCATTTTCAAGTCTACTCAATCATGGATATTTCTTTCCTGCCTAAATTCATCTAAAGAATCCCTATGAACAATATACACCATGATTATAGCAAAGAAAGAAATAAAAAAGAAAGGGAATAAGAAAGATTAGAGAGAAAATGGTGGCAGAAGCAAGAGTGGAACATAAAAGAAAGCTCAAAGATGACAATCTTTTAGAACAAAGAGATTTCGAAGATTTGAAAAGTTGTGGTACAAAACCATGTAAAAAATCTCATATGTTATAGCTTACCTAGAAAACTTTGCAAGTAATAATTAATTGTATTGAAGATTGACATTCTAAAGGCTTCCCAACTTCAAAGGCGGGAAAATACCAATATATCCTTTGGCGGTTTGCTTCCAATGATTTATTAAACTACCAGTTTGTGGTCAAATCATGGAAAATTTTACAAGTCTTATAAGTCAGTCGAGGACTAAAACAATAAAAGACCACCGATCAAATCTTTATGGCCCATAATCCATAATTTTAACAAAAATCAAGAATGAACAATTGAGGGCTTCTAATGACATAAACAATTATCCATCTATGTGGAACAATTAGAAATGGATGTTGGTCTCATTACATGGGAACAATCCTAGTCAGCAGTCACTTAGTCGACCCAAAAGATAGTTGCTCGTTAAGTAAGCCGACCAATATGAAGAATATAAATCATCACGGTAGATAAATAGTGACCACGTGGGATGAACCAAGGGTTATATCACACGTGTTCAAGACTATCAACAATCACATTCATTATGTACGGGTGTAAATCCTTGAATATATAAAGGCATTCCAACCCTTGATCTACTGGTCAATATAAATACATTGTATTCCTTTCACAAAAGGCAAGATTGAACGGATTCTAGGTTATTGTTCTTGTAGAAAGAGTGCGTACCTTTCTGTATTCACTAAAATCATTACAATGACAGTGGACATAGGCTTTTCTTCACAACCGAACGACTATAAAAACTCTTTTTCTCTTGTACGTTTATTTCATTTCATATTATATTTTATTTGTGATAAAAAAATATTGGATCTAGTCCATTTTTGTACATCAACACCGCCTATATTTCCACTCCTTCCATCATCAGCACATGGCTACCATCATATAGGGAGATAAAAACTAAATTTTCCCTTATCTAATACAGTCTACAATATGATTAGGGCCACCATCATAAGGTACCCAAAATAATCCCCTACATATCTGGTATAGTCCTTACACTAGGAATATATCCACGATTACATGCAACACGCATATAATGTGTTCTCTCTCAGCACATACTACTACAATATTCCCATATGCTATACATTTTCCTATACACATTCTATTCCTAAATTTCATATTCATAATCTCATTACATCGCATTACATTTAAAATATTATTTTTTCCCAAACTAATAAATACTTACGATTTATGCACCAAACCTTTTCACTTTCATCTAGCAACTTCATTCCAAAATCAAGATTATTTCCCCTTACTTTACGTATCCAAAAGCCCTATGGAACATGACAAATATTTCACATTTCTTAACTTTAGTCCTTTTTAATCTATTGAAGCATACTAGTCCCATAGCGATTAATTGAAATCAATAATACTTGATGTTTTCTATGCTACTTATACTAAACAGGGACAATCCTTCTTTATTATCCCAATGGGAATAAAGTCTTACCAATTATATAATAATTAATTCGATTATCACTATTCATGCACAACTTTCCCAATTAGTTATTCTTCTTTTAAACATTCTACCTTACAAGGTTTATAATTAGTTCATTACCCCAAGATACAATCACACTATTCATAACTTAACTCATGCAATGAGAATCTACCAATTTAACATCGAAGCACTACTATTTGCTCTATGTAATTAACTAATAAATGATTCATTATCTATAATACACACATACATTCTTCCCGTATGGATTCACAATATTCAAAACTACTTCAAAACTCTAAAGCTAATGTAATACCCCGTAATTTATTGATATTTATTTAAGGAATTAATTGAATTAAATGAGAATTAATTGGAAATTAATCCGAGTATAAATACTAACGAGATGTGAGTTGGTATTTGATTATGATGTTAAAAATTTATTATTTCTGATTATGTATGGTAATACATGAGTATTGATGATATCTAAATTGTCACGAGGTAGATATACGGCAATTTGAAAATTTTAATTGGAAGCGCGTGTCAGTCGTGTCAGGAACGTAATTAATTGAATTAAAAAGTGAATTTTATTTTTATTAACCGAATGGTCATTTTGAGTGCGCCAACGTGTCTGGAAGGGTTGAAATAGTCAGAAAACACTAGTTGGAGGTTTAGTTTGGGTCCCGGGGCATTTTTAGGCCACACCCACAACCCAAAAGGGTAGTTTGGTAATTTTAAAAATAGGGGAATTAAAACCCACGAATTTTAGAGGTTATTTTTATATTAGAAAAGAACCCACTAATCCATTGTCATCATTTGGGAAGTTAGAGGGCTACGGGAGTTATAGGGAGGAGTTGGAAGAAGTTCCAAAAAGGAAACCCTAGCCACCATCACCATCTTTGGAAGAAATTGTAGAGAGAGGGAGGAGAATCAACATTAAATTCTTCAACATCAAATCATAACATCTAAGGCAAGTGGTTTAATTACATTAATTTCAGGCGAATGTTTCTTCCATGCTTAAAATTGAATAGTTGTCTTATTTTGGAAGTTTGATGAAAACCCATGAAATTGGAGGTAGAATTCATAATATGATATATCGATTGCATGTAGAATGTTATCGGATGAATTTCATATACGAAATGTATCTTTTGATGATGTAAAAATTTATTTATAAGGAGTAATTGTAGACATTAAATTCTAGGTCCATATTTATAGGGTTTGGGACAAGATTTGGGAAATTTTGATGATTATATGTTAATTTAGGAATCATTGACCCCATATATATGTTAAAGAGTGACCTAGGAGGACTTAGAGTAGTTTAATAATGTTAAATTACAATTGGGAAGATCTTAGGAGGAGTTTAGAGAAGAGAAAAATTGAGAAAAACGAAGTATAGAATTTTTGGGCTCAAACTGCCATCTCGTTAGAAGACCTACCCAGGTCGTTCGAACGACCTCATTCGAACGAGCTTCTAACAAGATGACAGTGTCCCTTCTAAAAAGTTTGTAGTTCATTCCAACGAACTCGTTCGAATGAACTCGTTGGAACGATACTTCTAACGTGTTGACAGAATGGCCTTTTTGGCCTAATTTCATTTCAAACGTTCCGTAGACTTATTTAATTGGAGTATTAACCTTCCTTTATTGATTAGTGGGTATAATTATGAGAATTGGGGTACGTTGAGGAGTAGAACTTAGAACCTTATAATAAAATCGGATGTCAATTGTGGAGTAGGAAACGAGTATCTAATTATGACGTGAGAACGGTTGATAATGTTAATATACAAATCGGGGACTTGTGATCGTAGAACATTAAATGACGGTATAAGAACGAGAAGTATACCTATATTAAAAATACAAGATATCTAAGATATGCTAATGTTTAGTATACGTGGTTTTATGTGTATGACATAACTACCATACTTGCTATCATGGGAGGTTTGCGTTCGATTAGGTCCATCTAATCTTTGTGTGCCTACGGGAGGATTTAGATTGGTACCTTGAGGACATAGGTCAGAGAAGGACTTATTGAGAAGTTAATAAGTCTGTTGATCATGGGAGTGTAGGTATGTGCGTGACCCATGTGATGTGAACTACGTTCGCCTCCATTGTTTGTGATTGTTGTTTATTGAAAACAATTCCTGAGAGATTCAGAACACGTGGTCCTTATGTACGTGATGTATCGGGATTGAATAGCAGAGTATGTGTGCACCGCAGCTTAGTCTCGGGGTGCTAGTAATGTATATTTATGATGAGAATAATATAATGTTAATTGAAATGAACTGTTATGATTAAATGTGAGTATAATTATAGCAACGTTATGTAAAGATAAAATGGATGATCTCTAGTATATTAGTATTGTTAATAATTGGGAAATCGAGAATTAATATAAAGCTCTCTATTTAATTGATTATGTTGGAATTAAAGCGTGAATCGTATAGAAATGTTAGAATTTATTTAGGACTAGTTAGATATGAGAATCACTAAAATGGGTACGGGTACGTTAGGAGTGCACAGATAGTCGAGAGGTGAGTAATTCATGTGAGAGCACGTCCTAACATGTATTTTGCATTCATTGTTTTAATGTTATTAAAACACTTGCTATATTTTAAACTGTTTTCCACAATCGGGCTCTGACCCGTTTGCTTTCAAATAAATTTTCTTGTAAAAACCTTTTAGGTGCCCAGCCACAAGGACACCATGCATAGGAGTTCCATTCAGGTGACGGACTGTAGATGCCGTGGAAGTTACAGTACTTTGATAGTAGACGCCTCCACTTTCGATCTTGACTCCTTGTTATCATCTTTCCTCATCTGTTGGGCATGCCGCCCTATTTCCTTTTAGAGATACTTTACTTATTCATTTAATTCAGAATTCTGGGTTGTAATTAATTTAGTGATGTAGACTTAGTATTTGTTTATTCCTGTATTTGGATTACTGTGAGGAGTATCCCTCCAGACTCATTACTATTTTATGGTTATTCCATTTTCATTATGTTGTGGTGGTCATGTTAGCATTTTATAATTTAATCATTGCATGTTAATCTGATTTAATTAAAATTGACAACTTGCTTTTTAAATATTAGGTGGCTAGTAATTATTAAAAATGTTTTCGACAGTGATGCTATGAACTGAACCAACTTGGAATTTTGTATTAATTTAATAAAGGAGTAGATACCCGGTATTTAATTAGTCGGGGTGTCACAGGTGGTATCAGAGCATCAGGTTCTAGTGCCCTTAGGATCTGTACGGCTTGTTATGTTTCCGTTGAGCTTTCTTTAATGTAGAGCCCTATACTTTAGGACTGTTGTATTCTTTTGTGTATGTTTCGCTCTTCAGCTATTTTGAAATAATTAATGCGAACTTATAGACTTTACTCTCATTTCAGATGCCTCCATGACGTGCGCAGCGAGTTCCTAGGGATACACAGCCCGAGCCACAACCTGCACCAGTTCCGAGCGCCATGAATGCCACTGAGGTTGCAGCTATTGTAGCCCAAGCGGTGAATGCCTCTCTCATAGTTGTACAACAGGCACCACCTCAGGTGCCGACAGTAGCGCCAGTTCAGGCTCATGCATTCCCGTCTGCTTGGGAACGCGTTCGTGATGCTTTTTGGAAAGAACACCCTTCGAAGTTTGCAGGTAGCTCCGATGTGGTGGTATCCAGTCAGCGGAGGAAGGAAATTCATAGGCACTTAAGGATGTACGAGTGCACAGATGTTCATAAGAAGATACTGACTACTTTTAAGCTAGTAGGATCAGGATTGCAGTGGTGGGAGTCCATTACCACCGCGGAGCAGAGGGACACCCTCACTATTCAGGAGTTCTACGTGCGGTTCGACTGCAAATATTTTCCATCAGCTGTTCACACTGAGATGAGGAGGAAGTTGATGAACCTCAAGCAGGAGGGAAAGACCATAGCCGAGTATGAGGCTGAGTTCACCAATCTCTTGAACATTGTTCCGGATGAAATTCCAACCGAGGAGAAGAAAATTTAAAAGTTCACGGATGGATTGACTTGGAGGATTCGTCAGCACTTGTGGGGTAATCTCTCATTGGCCACTTATTCTGATGTGGTTAACGCTGCACTACTTCACTGCCAGGATCATCACTTCCACATGTCTGAGAGCAAGAGATCAGGAGAGTCCAGCCATCAGGGAAGGATCGGGGGAAATGGTGCCAGCGGGGCACAATCTACTCAGGGACAGAATAGGCAGGGTGATAGGGGTTCCCAACAGGGGGATCATAAGAGATTCAGATCCGGGGGTTTCAGGAATGGTCAGGGAAGTTTTAGACATGGCCATCAGGGTCAGAATGGCCATCAAGGCTAGAATGGTCAGCAGCAGCAGTTTCAGTAGGGCCAGCATGGTCAGGGTAGGAATGGTAACAGCCAGCAGGGTCGTGGGCAGCAGGGACAGTGAGGGGGAAACTTCCCAGGGAAGTGCTTCGTTTGTGGCAAGACTGGCCACAAACGCTGGGATTTTCCTGATAGGGGTAAGGCCCCACCACAGCAATAGCAGGGTGCTCGACACGAGCCACAGAGGCCTATGTTTCCCACCGCCCTCCCAATACCACCACAGATGGCAGCATTACCACCCATTCCAGCGGTTCCAGTCCAGCAGGGACAGCTTCAGTATGGGAGAGTGTATCAGCTCCAGCATCCCACGGTACCATAAGATCTTCCTGCTATTCAGGGTATGTTCTCTATTCAGGGGACTTTGGGGCGTGTTTTATTTGATACGGGAGCCACACATTGTTTCGTTACCATGAGATTTGCACGCACTATTGGGTTATTAGACACCGCAGAGAGCATGGTTACTTGTGTATATTCAGCGTTGAGTAGGGGTTCTATGATTTTCCTTAATTTTAGAGGTGTGGGTATAGAGATCGGGATGTTTACTTTACCCGCTGATATGTTAGTGTTAGAGATGACTGAGTATGATGCGATTATTGGTATGGATTGGCTAGTTGCGTACCGAGTCATAATTGACTGTTTTAGTAGGAGTATTATTTTTGCCATTCCCGAGCAGGAGATGTTTTTAGTGACGATGCCTCGCCCTGAGGGAGGATCGTCCACTTATTTGTACTATATAGAGGAGGAGACCTCTAAGGAAGTTGTGCTACCACTCGATTCGATTCCAGTCGTGAGGGAGTTTGCTGATGTATTTCAGGATATACCTGGATTATCGCCTAGTAGAGAGATAGATTTTGTAATCGATTTGACACCGAGCACTCGGTCGATTCCCTGCGCACCTTATCGTATGGCTCTAGCAGAGATGAGAGAGCTACGGGATCAGATAAAACAGTTATTGGGTCAAGGGTTTATCCAAAGGAGTACTTCACTGTGGGGTACCCCTGTGTTGTTCGTTAAGAAGAGGGATGGATCGTTGAGGTTGTGCGTAGATTATCGGGAGTTGAATAAAGTCACGATACGAAATAAGTATCCATTGTCCAGAATCAATGACTTATTTGACCAGTTGAGAGGAGATTCCTTCTTCTCGAAGATTGATTTACGATCGGGATACCATCAGTTACGTATCACGGAACAGGACGTCTCGAAGACTTCTTTCTTAACGAGATATGGTTCCTACGAGTTTTGGGTTATGCATTTTGGCTTGACCAACGCTCCAGCCGTGTTTATGGACTTGATGAATAGGGTGTTCAGAGAGTTCCTAGACCAGTTCGTCATTTTCTTTATTGATGACATTCTGGTTTACTCCCAGACAGAAGAGGTGTACGTCGAGCATTTGAGACAGGTTTTGTTAACATTGCGTCAGAACGAGCTTTATGCAAAGTATGAGAAGTGTGGGTTCTGGTTGAAGGAGGTTTAGTTTTTGGGGCATTTCATTTCAAACCGAGGGATATCTGTTGATCCGAGGAAGGTATCCGCGGTGAGGGAGTGGGGACAGCCCACGACACCGACTGAGATCCGTAGTTTTTTGGGCCTAGCAGGATATTACAGGAGGTTTATTCGGGGTTTCTCAAAGATAGCGGGTCCTTTGACACATCTGACTCGCAAGGGTGTGCCATTCATCTGGAGCGATGCCTGTCAGTTGGCATTCGATGAGTTGAAGGACAAGTTGACCTCAGCACCTGTGTTAGCATTGCCCAGACCGGGAGTTGAGTATTTAGTTTACACCGATGCGTCCTTATAAGGACTCGGAGGTGTACTGCAGCAGGAGAGTCATGCCATAGCTTATGCTTCCCGTAAGCTTAAGCCTCACAAGAGGAATTACTCCACCCACGACTTGGAGTTGGCGATAGTCGTGTTCGCTCTTCGAATTTGGAGACACTATCTCCTAGGGGAGAAAATTCGGTTGTTCATGGACCACAAGTCTTTACAATACCTCTTCACGCATAAGGAATTGAATATGCATCAACGACGGTGGCTTGAGTTTGTGAAGGATTATCAGTTCAATATCCAATATCACCCGGGGAAGGCTAACGTAGTAGTAGATGCGTTGAGCCGTAGGCCAGTAGATGAGGTGGCCGGGGTGTGGAATGCCAAGTGGAAGGAGTTGGGACACCAGGATGAAGTGGCCCGATCGTGCATGTCTGTGATGACTATTACACCTCAAATTGTTACGAGAGTAGTAAAGGCCCAGGCAAATGACTCATTCTGTCAGGAGCCGATGTTTCGATTACTAGCAGAGGGAGCCGAGTCCTATACCGTTGGCTCAGATGGGGGATTACGCTTCAATGGGAGACTGGTCGTTCTGGGAGGGGAGAACTTGCGACACAAGGTAATGATAGAGTCGCACGGCTCACGGTTCGCGGTACACCCTGGTGGGGATAAGATGTACTAAGACATGAGATGACAATATTGGTGGAGCGGGATGAAGAGAGATATCGCCGTGTTTGTTTCCAAATGTGCCACTTGTCAGCTAGTAAAGGCGGACTATCAGAAACTGGCAGGACTTCTACAGTCGTTAGAGGTTCCTACGTGGATATGGGAGAGCATATCCATGGACTTTATCACGGGGTTACCTACGTCACAGAGGGGTCACGACTCCATTTGGGTAATTATGGATAGGTTGACCAAAGTTGCTCATTTTCTACCCGTGAGGACAGATTACACTACGGGACAGTATGCCCAGATTTTTATTGCGGAAATAGTGAGACTTCACGGTGTGCCTCTAAATATCGTGTCTGACCGAGACAAGATATATGTTTCACGATTTTGGGAGAGTTTCCAGGAGGCCATTGGTACGGAGTTGCGGTTGAGTACGGCATATCACCTGCAGACTGGTGGGAAAATCGAGAGTACAAATTAGATATTGGAAGACATGTTGCGTATGTCCATCATAGACTTTGGAGGTGGATGGGAGCAGTACCTTCAACTGGTGGAGTTTGCTTATAATAACTCCTACCATTTCACCATTGGCATGGCTCCATTTGAGGCGTTGTACGGTAGACCTTGTCGTTCCCCAACAAGTTGGTTAGAGGTGGGGGATAACAAACTCCTTGGATCGGAGGTGATTCAAGACACTTCAACAAGGATAGAGTTGATACGGAGTCGCATTTGGGTAGCTTAGGATCGGCAGAAGAGCTATGCTGATGCGGAGAGGTTCTTTAGAGAATTCAAAGTGGGGGACCAGGTGTTACTCAGAGTATCTCCTATGAAGGGGATTATGCATTTTGGGAAGAAGGGGAAACTGACACCAAGGTATGTGGGGCCATTTCCTATCATCGAGCAGATTGGGCCAGTTACGTATAGACTTGGGTTATCGGAGCACTTGCATAGGATTCATGATGTGTTCCATATTTCCTCACTAAGGAGATACCTTAGGGATGATTTGGACCATACCCACATTGCTTTGGAGGACATCGACCTTCAGCCAGATAGTTCCAACGAGGAGGGGCCGATTGCTATTTTGGACTAAAGCGAGCGGAAATTGAGGTCAAAGATAGTACCATTAGTACGTGTTCAGTGGCGGCATCATAATGCCGAGGAGTCCACATGGGAGCGCGAGGATGAGATGCGCGAGCGTTATCCAAAAATGTTTTTACCAGGTACTCTTTAGTTCCGAATTTGGGGACGAAATTATGTTATTAGGGGGGAAGTATGTAATACCCCGTAATTTTATTGATATTTATTTAAGGGATTAATTGAATTAAATGAGAATTAATTGGAAATTAATCCGAGTATAAATACTAACGCGATGTGAGTTGGTATTTGATTATGATGTTAAAAATTTATTATTGCCGAGTATGTACGGTAATACATGAGTATTGATGATATCTAAATTGTCACGAGGTAGATATATGGCAATTTGGAAAATTTAATTGGGACGCGCGTGTCAGTCGCGTCAGGAACGTAATTAATTGAATTAAAAAGTGAATTTTATTTTTATCAACCCAATGCTCATTTTGAGTGCGCCAACGTGTCCGGAAGGGTCGAAATAGTCAGAAAACACTAGCCGGGGGTTTAGTTTGGGTCCCGGAGCATTTTTAGGCCACACCCACAACCCAAAAGGGTAGTTTGGTAATTTTAAAAATAGGGGAATTAAAACCCACGAATTTTAGAGGTTATTTTCATATTAGAAAAGAACCCACTAAGCCATTATCAGCATTTGGGAAGTTAGAGGGCTACGAGAGTTATAGGGAGGAGTTGGAAGAAGTTCCAAAAAGGAAACCCTAGCCACCATCACCATCTTTGGAAGAAATTGTAGAGAGAGGGAGGAGAATCAACATTAAATTCTTCAACATCAAATCAGAACATCTAAGGCAAGTGGTTTAATTACATTAATTTCAGGCGAATGTTTCGTCCATGCTTAGAATTGAATATTTGTCTTATTTTGGAAGTTTGATGAAAACCCATGAAATTGGAGCTAGAATTCATAATATGATATAGGGATTGCATGTAGAATGTTATCGGATGAATTTCATATACGAAATGTATCTTTTGATGATGTAAAAAAGGATTTATAAGGAGTAATTGTAGACAAAAAATTTTGGGTCCATATTTATAGGGTTTGGGACAAGATTTGGGAATTTTTTATGATTGTATGTTAATTTAGGAAGCACTGACCCCATATATATATTAAAGAGTGACCTAGGAGGACTTAGAGTAGTTTAATAACGTTAAATTACTATTGGGATGATCTTAGGATGAGTTTAGAGAAGAGAAAAATTGAGAAAAACGAAGTAGAGAATTTCTAGGCTCAAACTGCCATCTCGTTAGAATACCTGCCCAGGTCGTTCGAACGAGCTTCTAACGAGATGACAGTGTCCCTTCTAACGAGTTTGTAGTTCATTCGAATGAACTCGTTCGAATGAGACTTCTAACGTGTTGACAGAATGGCCTTTTTGGCCTAATTTCATTTCAAACGTTCCGTAGACTTATTTAATTGGAGTATTAACCTTCCCTTATTGATTAGTGGGTATAATTGTGAGAATTGGGGTAAGTTGAGGAGTAGAACTTAGAACCTTATAATAAAATCGGATGTCAATTGTGGAGTAGGAAACGAGTATCTAATTATGACGTGAGAAGGGTTGATAATGTTAATATACAAATTGGGGACTTGTGATCGTATAACATTAAATGACGGTATAAGAACGAGAAGTATGCCTATATTAAAAAAACGAGATATCTAAGATGTGTGAATGATTAGTATACGTGGTTTTATGTGTATAACATACCTACCGTACTTGCTATCATGGGAGGTTTGCGTTCGATTAGGGCCATCTAATCTTTGTGTGCCTACTGGGGGATTTAGATTGGTACCTCGAGGACATAGGTCAGAGAAGGACTTATTGAGAAGTTAATAAGTCTGCTGATCATGGGAGCGTAGGTATGTGCGTGACCCATGTGATGTGAACTATATTCGCCTCCATTGCTTGTGATTGTTGTTTATTGAAAACGATTCCTGAGAGATTCGGAATACGTGGTCCTTATGTACGTGATGTACCAGGAATGGATAGCAGAGTATGTGTGCACCGCAGCTTAGTCTCGGGGTGCTAATAATGTATATTTATGATGAGAATAATATACTGTTAATTGAAATGAACTGTCATGATTAAATGTGAGTATAATTATAGCAACGTTATGTAAAGATAAAATGGACGATCTCTAGTATATTAGTATTTTTAATAATTGGGAAACCGAGAATTAATGTAAAGCTCTCTATTTAATTGATGATGTTGGAATTAAAGCATGAATCGTATAGAAATGTTAGAATTTATTTAGGACTAGTTAGATATGAGAATCACTAAAATGGGTACGGGTACGTTAGGAGTGCACAGATAGTCGATAGGTGAGTATTTCATGTGAGAGCACGTCCTAACATGTATTTTGCATTCATTGTTTTAATGTCATTAAAACACTTGCTATATTTTAAATTGTTTTCCACAATCGGGCTCTGACCCGTTTTCTTTCAAATATATTTTCTTGTAAAAACCTTTTAGGTGCCCAGCCACAAGGACACCATACATAGGAGTTTCATTCAGGTGACGGATTGTAACTGCGGTGGAAGTTACAGGACTTTGACAGTAGTCGCCTCCACTTTCGATCTTGATTCCTTGTTATCAGCTTTCCTCATCTGTTGGGCATGTCACCTTATTTCTTTTTAGAGATACTTTACTTATTCATTTAATTCAGAATTCTGGGTTGTAATTAATTTAGTGATGCAGACTTCGTATTTGTTTATTCTTGTATTTGGATTGTTGTGAGGAGTATCCCTCAAGACTCATTACTATTTTATTTTTATTCCATTTTCATTATGTTGTGGTGGGCATGTTAGCATTTCATAATTTAATCATTGCATGTTAATCTGATTTAATTAAAATTGACAACTCACTTTTTAAATATTAGGTGGTTAGTAATTATTAAAAATGTTTTCGACAGTGATGCTATAAACTGAACAACCTTGGCATTTTGTATTAATTTAATAAAGGAGTAGCTACCCGGTATTTAACTAGTCGGGGTGTCACAGCTAACTTACCATATTGGGAAATACTACTTCAACATGTTCATGGGAAAATACATTATACTTTTAATAATTAAATAGTTTAATGTTACTTGGATGATGTAAAATTAGGTATTAAGTAATTTTATATGAATATCAGTACTATATATCACATAACCACAATTCTAACTTATATTTTAATTCAAAATCTCATAATTCATGATTTTCCATTTAGGGCAATATAATAATTAATAAGAACATATATGAGTCCTGAGTCAATTTCATTACACACTTAATATTTTGTTAAATAAACAGATTAATAAGAACATACATGAGTCTTTAGTTAATCTTATGATTCAATTAATATTTTGATATTATCAATTCATACATTAAGTATCCTAATCATAAGAATTTCCATTAACTAAATTATGACATATGGATTCTTGGCTATTTAATTCTCACATTCCATCAATAAATAATAATTAGGTATTCGTTTGTGGAAAATCAACATAGGAATATAAGAGTATATGGCAAACATACGATTTTATATCGTTTTCCTAATTGTGTAATTTTAACATGGAGTTAATTATCAAATTCCTTTAAAACAAGATTTCGGTATTTGTTCATGGATGTTCAATATATGAATATTTAAGTACATGGATAGAATGTGATTTATATCAAGTTCCCAAACACATGAGTCTTAAATGAAGAATTTCATCAACTCAAATATTAATAACATTAACTAAGGCCAAATTTTTATAAATCACATGAAAAGTAGTCCAATTTCATTACACAAGAGATCTAAATAGGGAATGCATGAAAACATAATTATATCTAATTGATTTTAAAGTGTACATGTTTACTTTATCCTACTTTATCATTTACATGTACGAAAAGAAGAGGAGTGGAACATTACATTTCCTTAATCAATAAAATCTGAAATTGTGTAGATTGCTTTGCAATTAAGCATTGAATTGACTTTAATCTTCTTAGTTCCTTCCTTGAATATACATCTTCTTAGTTTTAGTTCTTTATTTTAGATTGTTGATGGAGGATTTATGGATTTGGGTAAATAATAGATAGCATTTAAGGTTTTTAAGAATTAGAGAGAATGTATATAAGAAATTTGATGGTGAAAATGAGTCAAATTCATTCATCCTATTAGAAGGATCTATGGTTGTCCTATGAACAAACCACGACTTACCACGCCCGCATCGTGGGATGGTTTTCCCATGGTCACAATACTCCATCTACGTCTGCGACCTAGTAAGGGACTGGTTGTGGCTCTATTTATTATCCTAATCTAATTTGAATTCATTTAATTACACATTGTTTAAAACTATTAAATCATAGTCTTGATCCCCAATAAATGCACCAATTACTATTTTACCCTTGGGGTTTCACCTTATTCACCATTATAACCTTTCTCTATGATCTAATCCTAACAAAGTAAGCCTATTATGCCTAATTAGTTCATTACTCAGTTAGAGCCCAAATTAACTTATCATTCTTCTAATTTTAATTACATGTCAAATAACCGCAAAAAATTGCAACTCCAATTTTAATAATTTCTATTAAAAGTTCAAAATACATTTTAAATCCTAAATTCTAGTTTATTTATCAAGTTTGCCTAATAATTATATTCTTTAAAACATGGGGTATTATAACAATGCTCATTGTACTTGGATGCATACTTATTATCACAACATTCAAAACAATAAATCTTTATTTGGGGTTAAGGTCAAACCTTACCAATAGATCTCGAGGCAGACTATCATATTGTTATCTATTTCATTTTAGGTTATAATTCACACTGTCTCTCCATCTTTCTCCAACTCCCATTCTTCCATCAATCTCGATACATGAACAATGTTAAATAAGAATAACCTCAACTATGGGTAGCAGAACTAAAGAGACCATTACCATTAAATCCATCCACATATACATGTGATATCCCTTGTCACGATTGAATTAAAACACCCATGAAATCCACACAATATTGTTTTGACACCAAAATCACATGCTAGATCTTTGAAAAATACCTCGTGCACATTAATGTCTCTTATACTAATTTGTTACGTCCCGATACCTAATTTTTTTGGTCCACTTCAATCAACCATAACTCCGTATGTAATAAAGATAAGGGAGATTTCCATTATTGTCCTTGACCATTTTTTTTATCTCTAGTTCATTAACATATCTTTTGGACACTAAGTTTCCTTACCCCTTAGTCTATACCTCATAAGTTAAGGTATACACAAATGTAACGCTTGTGTATTACAAAAATTTGTGTATACATTATAAAATTCCATGTACAAATTAAACTTTCAAAAAGGAAAAAACCACATATAGACTCTGTAAAGTTATTGTATATATAGCTAAAAATTGGGTATACATTAAGTTAGAGGGACCTTAGCTCTCCAAAATCATGTTAGTAGACAAGATCGAAAAATTTACCGTCCAGGGAGTTAAGCCAAAAAAATGAAAAGATAAAATGGTAATAACATGCAAGAATAATAAAATATAAGAAAAATAGAGAACGCAACAAGAACACCAAGCTATACATGGTTCACCAATTTGGCTACATCCATAGAGAATCCCAATTCCACTATATTTGAAGAAGCTACAAGTACAATAGATAACAAACTAAGGATAAATCACCTACCCTATATTATCCTACCCAAATATCTTAGGTTATAAAATCTCTTTTCTTGGAGATAAAATTACTCATTATCTAACACATCTCAATACTTAAGCTTCACTTAAAATTATCTCCTCAGTAAAACTGACCACACCGATCAACCCTAATATAGCATATATAAGCCACTAAATGTAGCAGTAAAATACATTTACACCTTAGTGGACTTAATCATATGTAGGCATCTCTTTAAACGATTTTCCCATTTGAAAATGATCATAACATAAATAGTCCCTAGTACTATAAGGGTGCCTTCTGCATCACATTTACTTTTAGAAGTTGGCAAAACAAGAAACACTTACTCTAACTACACCTAAAAAATCACTAAATGTAGTCATAACTCCCTGCAATAAAAAATTTCTTGATTATATCTACTAAGCGTAGTGTAAACTTTTTTCCAACCACTGTACATATCCTTACTCTTGAATTTCACGTGAATATTTATCAGTGAAAATCTTTCAATGCATAACTGCTCCTCACGTTCACCAACCTTTTGAAGAGACAATATATAACTTTTATCCAAGAATCCTCGTGACAGAAGAGTACAAATTCCTATGGAAAGATCTAAGCATATCAAAGGATACTTAATGAATGAAACAAACTCGCATAGATCATAGGGATATAAACCATGCTCTAATACCAATTGTAAGGCCCATTAAATTCCATGTTTAGGGTTCATAATCATAAATACCCAATTTATGATATTCAAACAATTTTAAAAAAATTAAAAATCGGGAATAACAAAAAAGTGAAAGAAAAATGGATCAACGAAGACCATACATAAAATGCTAATGATTTGAAACTTGAATATCCCAAAACTAAATGATACAAAACTAAAAAAAAATGACGATATAACTCCAATATATTATAACATCTCTTAGTATAACTTCAATCAACAAAATAAATAATTACAACTTTTCCCACTACGTAAATGAATTAAAAGAAAATAACACTACACACTCCTCAGTATTGATTCTTGCTAAGAGCGTAACATAACTATGCACATCCTCGGTCCCCATGATAGAATCAAAAGATATTAGTCAACGAAAGAGAGTTAATACCCTCCATTCAAGAAATATCCTACTTAAACCTTAAATTTTAAATCAATTTCTCAAAATTACATAACTTAAATATAAACCCTTAATTATAGGATTTATACCCGATTTCCATTCCCAATAATTCAAATATATAATATTAACTCCAATTTTCATATTTATAACCTTTCTCATCAATTGTTAAGTCAATTACATGAATTGCGATATATAATATTATAGTCAAGTGGGATAAATTGAAGAATTCTTGACTTGAATGGTTAAAGATGAAAAGTGAAAATGATATTCTATTATTTTAGCTTCATTAATTGTTTCTTTAAGCTCCCACCTTTATCTCTAAGTTTCCTTCAAAGCTTTCCATCCTTTCGATCTTCCCGAAATAGGTTTATGGATTAGGTTTAACATATGTTAAGAGTTTTATCCTAGGTTAACATTATGTTTTTAACTTCCTAATAACGTTGCTCCTCTTAAAACCTATTTCAATTTAATTCGATGGACCACAAAATCAAAATCAAGTGCTTTCAAACCTACTTCGGTGGGTTATCCAACCAATAGGCCCAATCTCCCATATTTTTAACACCATTTGGACCTCATGATTACCCCATAAGTCACACTCAAATTTACAACCCAAACTTAACATGAATTACTCCCATAAATCAAATATCATATTTTAACACGAAACTTATCTACATTAATTTAGTAAGAAAATTTTAATTATTTAATACTAAAATTTATCCAATTTAATTTATAGAAAAATTGCTTTTACTTTATTACCAAAAAATATTTTGTTCCATTTAAACCAATTAAGTTATTAATTTAAAATTTCCAAATTAGATTAATTATATAAAAACTCGAGGTATGATAGTTTGATTGTTAAAAGACTGGAATTCAAAACATAAGGTATATCATAACATCTTCTAGGGTAAAAAGGTGAAGCCCTAATTTGGTTCCTAAACTATTAGAGAACATGTCCACATGTAGGTCCTATTATGGAATTTTGAGGCTCCTTTATGGATTTTAAGGAGTTTGGGTTGTTTTACAGTATCCATTTTTCCTGACGTCGTATGTGATTCCTCATTCAGTTACCTGAAATTGCTAAACTTAGTTATGAAGTCAACTAATGCCACTTGACAAACCATTTTACTTATATTCATGTGAAGGACATGTCTGGTAGGTTGATTTATCATCACATTAATGGAACGAGACAAGAAATATGGCCTTAGGCTCCTATCTATAATGATCAAGAAGAATGTACACTTCTCCATCATCGGGTACCTTCTTTCAGCTCCTTAAAGATCCATGTTAACATAATATATATGGTATTAATCTAAAAATTCTTCTCTCATCAAAGTTAAACTTATAGTGGTAGGGGACCCCTATAAGTGTAAGAATTTATCTTCAACCATAATGGTCCTATATAATAGAGTTAGGGAGCCGAGCTAGTTTTTGATTATTTGGAAGGATTATTTATCCTTAATTGTCCATCAAAAGACTTTGTTCTGGATTTTGAATAATAATGGTAGGGACTTATAATTTGATTTGGATATAAACTAGTTCAAGGTAGTTATTCTTCATACTTAACATTGCACATCCTTAATATTTTTAGGAGATTACATATTCAGTAGAGATCGTATCTTTTCTGAATTGGATTCAATAAACTTTCTTATAACCACGAATCCTAAGAACTTGCCTCTTGAGACTCCAAGGCCATATTCTCAGGATTAAATTCATTTTATTTATTGAGATAGTGATGAAAGTTTCGTTGAGTTGCTGGATGTTTCCTATCATTTTTAAACTATTGACCCATATTTTGTCAAAGGATTGATAATTATCTCAATTAAGTTCTTGAACATCACATTAACTAACCTTCAGTACGTATCCCTAACATTTTTTATGCTAAAAGGCATCACTTTGTAAAAGTAAATACTCTTGCGTTTAATGTATTTTCTTCATCACGATCTACCATCTAGATTTTACGATAACCAAAGTAGACATATATAAAGGATATAAGCTAATGACATACTATTTAATCTACCAAAGTTCCCATTTGTTGAAGAAATTTTCAATATTTAGGCACATCTTGGTGAGGTTGGTGAAGTCTACACACATCCTCCACTTTTTTTTAGCTTTAGGACCAGTATATTATTAGACAACCATTCGGGGGTATTAGACCTTTCAAATGAATCTGAATTCCACGATATTTTTAACCTCATTGGTTTCCACTTGGTTTCTTTCTAGGGAAAATAATATTTTCTTCTATCATACTTGTTGATAATCTGGATACATGCTAAAGTGGTAAATTGTGACCAAGGGTTCCATCCCTACTAAATATGAGTAGCAACATGCGAAGATAATTTTTTTAAATAAGGAATTCAATTACAAACTCCCTTAAGGGAGAATGGATGTTGGAACCAAATTTCACCAATTTGGTGGGTTTAGAGACATCAATGCATATGTCCCTGAGGTCTTCACCGAGTTACCCCCTTTTCACTTTATCTTCATTTCTTGGACCTATGTTGTCCACATTTAAAAATTAAATGTTCATATTCTTTTTACATGATTATTTATTTTCCTTCGAATATAATTCCTCAACTATGGTCATTGAACTAGTGGGGAGAGATTTTGTGACTTTGATAAAGGGTTAGAAATTTCACTTGTCATATCTAATTATGTAAAAGGAGGTTTGGGATATATTAAAGTTAAGTTTTTCTTGTATATAGAGTGCTGAGAGTGGATAGATATTATATTTTTTGGTCCTCTCACAGCTCTCCTACTATGAAGAGGGTAGCGAAGTGTATTAACATTATTCTCGTAGATAATTTGGCATCCACTTAATTGAGACATGGTCTTCCTGGTATAACATTATAGACTAATGGTAAGTCCACTACTAAGAACTGTGCCCATATCATAATGATCCAGTAGATAATATTTTTTAGTGGAAGAAGAATTTCTCCCTCCTGACATGGTATGGCCATCAACTAAAGTTAATTTTTCCTTCTCTTTACCATTATCTTAAGCTTCACCCTCATTTTTTTAATGAACTTGATAATGTACCCTCTGTTTATTATATCTTTTTATGGAAATTCTGACATGGTAACAACTATTGGTGTCGTGATTATCCTTGCGGAACCAAAAATATTTAGGTTTATGTTGTTTTACATTAGGGGTCTTCATAACTCGGGGCTTTGATAATCGGTTTTGTGTTATATTTCTAAGAAAACCTCTATAATGGTGGTTATAGGGGGTATAAAGTGATTGGCCTCTATGTTCCTTCTTGTATTTTCTTTAGTTTCTTTGGGGTCACCCTTTGTGGGTAATCTCGTCTTTGATAAGGAGAAACCTTTTTTCCTCTTTACCTACTATTATTGAGAGGTCATAAGGAGATCAAACTACCTTTCTAAGATGGTATCTTCAGCATTCAGATACTTTTTATCCCTTAGAAGTAGTTCGGTCACAGAAGGGGGTGGTCTTTTGAAGAAACATTTTAGAAGATCTTCAAAGGTAAATATTTTTATAAAAGAAGAACACATATTATATAATTGAGGTCATTTACCTATAGAGCCTCAATATTGAACCTTTTTTTAATATTGTCTCAGGGTTTTCCCTAACTTTTTACTTGAGGTTAAGAAGATAGGTGGCTACTTTGTGCATCTTTTGATCTCCTATTATGTCGCCTAAAAAGTCCATGGCTAGCTTAGTAAATTTCTAAATGGTCACATGATTGAGTTTACCAAACTAATGCCTTAACATTCCTATACAAATATCTTTCAATGATCTACATAATATCTCATCAAGGGTGTCTTAAAGCAATATATGTGTCTTGTATCTTTCTAAGTGATTAATGTGATTTTTATCCCATCGAAACGATCTATCGTGGGCATCTTCCACGTTGCTGGTAGGGCATATTGTTGATTTTCATCGCATAATGGAGAAATAGTCTTCTGCAAGGCTAAATCAATTATAATCGGAGTATTATATTGGTATTGGTTAAACAAATCACCTAACCTATCTTGCATATTTTCATTCTCATAATCACAAGGAATGATTGCATTACATACTCTGCAATATTTTTGGTTTCCCTCAGAATTGATTTCCCTTTCTTTTCCGTTGAGATCTTGGTTCTAGGTACATTTCCTATCATCTTACTTGGAACATGAGTTGACAAGATATGGTTCCATATGTGGTATCCTGTTTAACATGGAGGCCAATGATCTTAGAGATTTCTCCAACAAACTTTTATTAATACCATGCTTTTGTCGAACTAGTCATTTATGTTCATGATGTCTCATAGTATAGATGAGTTGTTGTATGTAGAGAAAAAAAATTTAGATAAAAATAATTCCATTATACTACGCCTAACTGAGGGGTCTAAAATGGATTTAAACATCACCCACACTCAATGAGCCTCCCAAGATTATGAAGAAATACTCTCAAGTTCGAACACTAGTGACCTAAAAAATTATAGTTTTTTAGTACCTATGTTGAGGTACATATATCCATTGTGAAGGTGTTTCTCTCCTGTATATTCAATACGATGGTGTATAATACAATTTTTTTTAACCTGGTGCTCTCTATAAGATCATAATCATGAGTCTAAGATATGTATAACAAGAAAATAACTCTTATAAATTAATTGAATGACTTGTTTTAGTACTTCTTACTCGCTTGGGACTCACGAGATCGAAACAAAGATAAGTCACTCAAGTGTGGTGCTTATAATACAATGTGTGAGTCGAAAGTGTTCCTAACTCTTTTATTCATTATATGAATATGCTTTATACCTAGTTATATTGAAGATAACTTTATTTTGTATCCCTATAAACCTTCCAAAGTGGCCCTTATTGCTAAGAGTCAACGAGATGTAACATTTACAATATGGGAATGTAAGGATGAGATGTATCGATATAATAAATTGGTGGGGTGCTGGTGGAAGGACTTTTATGTTTATAGTGGTATTTTTTATAAGAATTAAATTTCATTTATTTCCATAAGGAAACTATAAAAGTTTAGAGGGTATTGATAGAACAATGAGTGTACTTTCTCACCAACCTTTAAGAATAGTAAGAAGATGTTCTTCCTAGCTACCTATGAGCATTTATAGCTATGAGGTTTTTAAATTGAGGTATTGGAGGAGTCCAGAACTTGAATGAAAGGGACAAAACCATAATGACGTCTGAAAGGGGATGACTTAGGTATATTCCACTTTGCTGGGTCCATGTTGAGACTTTTCTTATGTTTGACAGAGTTATGGGATCTTCATTGAGGATCAAGGATGTCTTGAAGGTCTTCTGTATTCTTTAATATGAGTTAAAAAGTAAAAGTGAAATTTACGATGAGCTTTATAGGCATTGCTCTATTTAACTTAAGTCTGAAACAAGCTTTTCATATCTACTATAAATCTAGAAAGTCTTCAATTCATAACTTCCCTTTTAGTTATGTAACTAGTCATACTGAAAAAGTGCTAGACGAGATGCCTGAAGTCCTCCAGTTCATATGATAACCTCAACTTTAGATTTTCAAACGTTTCCCCCATTTTTGAGTTTTAATGATTATATTTGGTACCATCGCCACAATGGTAAAACCTCGGTCCAAATAAACGACTAATTAACTTTGTGTGACACCCTGCCTATTTTAACCACGGGTGATCAGTCATTTATCAAAATAACCCGGATTCTCATTTGATTCATTTTTAGCATCACTGTCGAAAACTTTTTAAATTATTACTCACCTATGTCAAAGTAAGTCGGTGCCAAATTTTATCTTTCATTAATATAACAACATGAAGAATATAAATACAATAACCAAATCATCCACACAATTATAATAGTCTGAATCAATCGTACGATAAAGTGATACACAAATAATACCGAATAAATGATCGGTTCCCAAAACAAAATTCAATAATAAATCTAAAAGAAATTAAACTGAATCCAAAATTTAGTCTAATATATAAATTAAAAAGATTATATTAGATGAAGGGGAAACATGCCCAAATGAAATATTGAAATGTAAAATCCTAATATAGGAATGAATAACTGAAGCATCTACATCAATCCTGCAAGTCTCCACAAGTGCTGCAGCTATGAATCCCTGGAATGAGTCATCAAGCTTGGTGTACCTGTGGATGGACACCTAGAATATTTAGGAAAATAGATTTGGATCCCCCTTACTTCCCATAAAATAAACTACATATATATATATATATATATATATATATATATATATATATATATATATAACTAAGGCATCCTTATAATGGCCACAATGATTCATGCATACTCTACAATCAAGTCAATGTACCTCTCGTACTATATCAAGGACTATCGGTTCGTCATGTCTCCTCGAACTCTAAATAAAATAAGACACAATGGAGGAGAACATAATTCTAAGGCTTTGGAATATGCGCGTACCTAATGTACCCAAATGACTTGCCAGTCCCACTAATACACAACACATAGAGAGCCACCCTAAGTTGTATGTTCTGGGGCACAAATCCAGGCCTCGCTGGAATTGCCAACGTGGGATCGCCCTCTACGCGGAACCTTCCATGATAGCAGGCAGCATAGGTATCTTCACACGCATAACCAATCACATAATAGGTATTCACGTAATCTCTCTATATATATACATATATTCAATAGATATTCACGTAACCCATCATATAAACATATACGTAGTATTTATCTCTCTCAAATACTCAACGTACTAATAATTCTCACATAAAGTTTTTTTCGTTCTTTTTGAGTATCACTCACTACCTGAAGGATCCCAACTATTCCTTAAGGTATTTCAGTAGTTCGTACATTCCTATACTACTGGTCTAAGTCCTGGGCTCACTCATGCTCTCCCTGACCCGTTCTTAATTCTCGTGATTTATTGAGTTTCATACTATGCCTAAGCAGGTCGTCTTCTTCGTTGCACTGTTATGAGTTTCTTCCATTTTTATCTAATACAAACTCCATGAATCGTTCCGAAACTCCCATATAATTCAAATCATCATCAAAGATGAGTATATAAGCATTTTCCAATGAATTTCCATTACTAAAATATCATTAAATCCATAATTATCAATAATTTATCAATGGTTTGTGTATGTAACCCTAGTTCTACCTTTTCATGCGTGTTCCTCATGATATCCATAACTAAATTTCTCATAACATCCCAAAAGTCAGATTTACTATTTATTAAGCCCCAAAATTAAATCTCTATTATAAATTCCAATCATTAACATAAATTAAACCCATTATATTATCTCAAACTCATGTGTTCATGTTAGATTAAATCTAATTCTACCATAGATATTATAACTATTGAAGAACATGCGAGATTAAAACTTACCTCTTGTGAAGGTGGTCTGATTTCATTTTCAGTTGATGAAAGTGTCTTCCTCCCCTTCCGATCCACACTCCGATGGTAATGGAGGTTAAGAATAGTGTTGAATGGTCCGAGAATCCTTTCCTCTTCCTTTCTTATGGCGACTATTGGTTTTCTTTGGTTCTAACCCTAGACTCCTAAAACTATATGCGGATATAACACTTAAAAATTCGTAGCTCCTCTAACCGTAGTCTCCTAAATGATCAAAATGCCCTTACGGAGTGTCGAGTTGGTCTAAAATTGTCCCGGGACCCAATCAGCACACCTGAGTACACTATACTAACTATTTTGACCTATTTGGAATCAATCATGACCTCAAAATCACCATCTGAGTGACTCTACATAAATTTTCTATCTCGACCTCTTATAGTCTACACTCGACTCCCCATTGAGATATAACATTGTCACGTCACTATCACTCGTTATGATGTAAAATAAATATTCACTATTCACTTAGTAATTATATTCCATAAATATTAATCTTTATTTCTCCCAATTAATATTTTAACAAAAAAATAATATCTAATACAATTAATTTACGTCACGCGTGTAATTTAAAATAATCGAATTAATTCAGTTTTAAAAACTCAGAAATACGGGGTGTTACATACTTCTCCCCTTACAAAGGAATTTTGCCCTAGAAATTGGACATACCTAAGGTGAATAACTCTGAATACTTCTCACGCATGTCATTTTCCTGATCTCATGTCGACTCGTTAACATTGTGGCGACCTCACTAAAGTCGAACTAAGAGTACCACCATAGACTGCAGATTACGCTCACTACGATCAAGTATCTCCAACGGTCTCCCCTTATAAGAGATATATGGCTGCAAGCCTATCTCCTCCAGTGGGATGTGCCAAAATCCATTCCGTTCCTCTGATACCTCTTTAACCACGACACGTGGAACACATTATGAATTCGTTGTAAGTGCTTTGGTAGTCCTAGCCTATATGACACTGGTCTCACCCTCTCAATAGTCCGAAACGGTCCCACATATCTCGATGCTAGTTTTCCCTTCTTGTCGAACCTCATAACCCCTTTCATAGGAGACACTAGTACCAAAACCTGGTGATCAAATTCTAACTCTTTGTGCCTCCTGTTTGCATCGGCATAACTCTTCTACTTGTCTTAAGATATACGGATGAGCCCTCGAATCAACTCAATCTTGGCAGTGGTGTCCTGAATCATCTCTGTCCCCAATAGCTTGTTGCCCCAACCTCTAACCAGCAAGTGTCCAAACGATAAGTCCATCCATATAGTGCCATGTAGATGGAGAACTGGTAGAAATTTTCATACGCAAACTTCAATAATGGAAGATATTGCTCCCATCCTCCCCCAAATTCAAGTATACACACCCTCAGTATATCATCAAGCATTTGATTGACTCACTTTATTTGTCCATCTGTCTGTGGATGATACGATGTACTCAACCATAAATCGATGCCCATGTCCTCATCCGACACAATATTAATCTGAACACCATGTAGCCGCACTATCTCATCAATAAATAATTGCAGATATTGCCTCGTCTCAAAATCCGTACGAACCGATAGTAAATGGGCCACCTTAGTCAACCAATCTACTATCATCGACATGGATTCGTGACCTCACTGCAATGTCGGTAGCTAGATAATAAAATCCATAGAGATACTCTCCCACTTCCACAATAGAATATCGAGGGGATGGAACATCTCCATCATTCTCTGGTGGTCTAACTCAACTAGCTGGTAGGTAGAACACTTCGAGACAAACTTCGCTATGTCCCAGTTCTTCCCCAACCACCAATACCTCCTATGCATAGCCAGGTAGATCTTATCCCCACCAGGATGTACCACAAACTTTGACCCGTGAGACTCTAACATCACTGCATGTCTCAAATCCTCATCCTCTGGGACCACGAGTCTCCCATTAAAGTGCAAGCCTCCCTCTGAACTAACCGGATAAGACTCTGCTCCATATGTTAACAACTGGCGAACTCTGTCCTATGAATATCAATCCCCTATTATGCTTTCACCACTCTCACAACAATCTCGGGCGTGACTATCAGTACAGACATTCAAGCTCTGGAAACCTCCTCATTATGTCGAAGCTCTCTCCAATTTATCTTTCAAACGACCGTTATCTACCTAACAGGATGTCGACTCAACGCGTTTGCCACCACATTAGCATTACCAAGATGATACTGGATATCAAACTGGTAATGCTTCACGAACTCTAACCATATCCTCTGGCTCATGTTCACATCCTTCTGCATGGAAAGATAATGAAGTGATTTATGGTATGTAAACAAGGTAAAATGCTCCCCCAAAAGGTAATGCCTCTAGATCCTAAAGGAAAACACAACCGATTCTAACTCTAAGTCGTGCGTGGTGTAATTCCTCTCATGGGGATTAATCTTGCAAGACACATAAGCTATAGCCCTCTTCTCCTGCTATAGTACACCCCTAAGTCCTTGCAATGATGTATCTATGTAAACATGATACTCCACTCCTCCCCTAGGCAGTGCGAGTATAGGTGCAAAGGTCAATTTTTCCTTTAGCTCATCGAAAGCTAACTAACCCTAGTCGTCCCAACTAAACATCACCCCCCTTGTGATTCAGATTCGTTAACAAACCTGTAATATTCGAAAAACCCTTAATGGATCGCCGATAGTATCCTACCAGCCCTGGGAAACTGCAAACCTTGATCGGTGTCATGGGATGTCCCCATTCCCTCACCACTGATACCTTACTCTAATCGATAACGATGCCCGTGTAAAAAATAATGTGGCCAAAAAACTTCAGTTCTCGAAGTGAAAAACCCACACTTATTGAATTTAACGTACAATTGGTGATCCCACAGTGTCTGTAAAATCATTCGTAGATGTTCGACATGATCATCCTAGGAATGATGGTAAATGAGCGATGAACATGGTCACAAACTGATCAAGGAACTCTCTAAAAACTCGGTACATTAGATCCATGAACATTGTTAGAGTATTAGTGAGCCCAAATGGCATCGCCCTAAACTCATATGACCCATATCGTATCAGAAAAGAACTTCCTATTGTCACACACTCAACTTATGATAAGCTGACCTTATATCGTTCTTGGAGAAGTAATTTGGTCGAATAAATCATCGATTCGAGGCAGGGAGTACTTATTCCGAATCGTGACCTTATCCAAATCCCTATAATCGATACATAACCTAAGAGATCCATCCCTCTTATGGACTAACAATATCGGTGCACCCCATAGTGATGTACTCCATCTAATGAAACTGTGCCCCAGAAGCTACTGAATCTGCTTCCTCAACTCTTTCATCTCAGATGGGGACATGAGATAGCATGCTCGATAAATAGGCCTCGTACCTAGCGTTAGGTCAATAACGAACTCAATTGCTCGGCTATGAGACAACCCGAGTATCTCTCGGAACACATCCTCAGACTCCCTCACCATTGGAATCGAGTCTAAAAAGACAACCACCTATTGTGAGGTATCCACCTCAATGTAATACAAATATGTTCCTGACTCTCCCTCATGAAGAGGCATCGCCACTAGGAACATCTCCTACACTGAAATAGAGAGAACAATAGTCCTCCAAAAATAATCCACCATCGTCCGGTCACAGCTAACCAATTTATACCCAAAATGACGTCACACTCCTCCATATCTAACACTAGAAGGACGACAGCTAAACATAATCTCCTCACATTGATATCCACACCCAAGAAGATCAAGTGTATAAGCCACCGACTACCTAAAGGTGACTCTACATAAATAATAAGATTATGGGTTTTCTTTAATTGACCATCCGCACGTATAAATCTAGTGACTATAAATTAGTGTGACTCCCTTGTATCAAATAGAATCCTACCCTTAAGCCTATGAATAGGAAATGTACCCTTTACTATAGGTGACGCCTTTAGGGCCTACTGTATGACAGTATATCGAATATTATAGACACGTATGTACTATAACTGCCCCTGCTGAAGTGGGGCTGGTAGTGCTTGTGTTATCGGTGGTAACTGTGCTTATTGCCCCTACTGGGCACCCTACTACTGTTGGGCTCTATCCTACTGTTGGAAGACTCTCCTCTTATGACCCATATGTTTATAAGTAAAATAACATCCCAGGAAGTCTCTCTACCTTTGGCCCTGTCCAGGCTTCTCCTACTGCTGGCCCTGGTGGCCTCGGTCCTATTGGCTTCCCCCACTTTTCCCTTAGCCCTAGCGGCCGTGAGGAACATGCTACTAGACCTGCCTGAAACCTCCCTCGGGTCAGTAACCCCTAGATATAAATCTTTTAGCAGAATCCCCTTATCAGTAATCCTACCCCTGATGTCTGCCTATCTGCTATTGTGGTGCTCCATTAGCACCATTCCCACCTGCCTTGCTCGGCTGGTTAGGCTCTTTCCCTCTCTTGGTTCCCTTTAGATGGAAGCGATGATCCTAGTAATACAAAATTACGGCATTGATGACATCTGTATAAGTCCTCAATCAAGGGTTACCTATCCTCCAGGCTAGCCCATCCATAAATTTCAGCCTTTTATTGTCTTCACTATTCACCTCGCCTGGCACAAAACTAGCCAAACGTGTGAACTCCTCCGCGTACTCAGCTACGAAATGATTAACTTGAACCACCTCGTTGAATCTCTTTCACATCTCTATCTCAATGGCTGGAAAAAATTATTTGCGATCAAACCGCACCTAGAACTCAACAATGCGTAGAGTATCCCTCATCTTGGCAGTGTTAACAAACTCCCACCACTGTAAAGTTTCCCCAACCAGTATGAAAGTGACCAACATCTTCTTTTGTACGTCTCTACAATCAACCATGCATAGGTGGCACTGAATACCCTTCTTCCACTAACAAGCCAAAATCATATCAGAACTACCCTAAAACTTGGGTGGGCGGCCCTTTTGAAATTCCTCCCTCACTCTCTACCAATTTGAGCCCTGGACAACCGGTGCCACTGGCGGTTGTGGCGGTTGGGCGTGAGGAAAGTGGAGTGCCATGGCAGTCATAGAGGTATTAACTGCCTGCACCACAATAGCGGTGTTAACTACATGCACCATAATAGCAACCACAATTATCCTTTATTAAAATAACCAGGAGTCTCATTTGGTTAATTCTTAGCATCACTGTAGAAAACTTTTTAAATTACTACTCACCTATGTCAAAGTAAGTCGGGGCCAAATTTTATCTTTCATTAATATAACAACTTGCGTAATATAACCACAATAACCAAACCATCCACATAATTATAATGTCTAAATCAAGCATACGATAAACACACAAATAAGTAATGTCAAATAAACCATTGGTTCCCAAAACAAAATCCAATAATAAATCTAAAGGAAATAAAACTGAATCCAAAATGTAGTCTGATAAATAAACTAAAAGGACTGTATTAACTGAAGGGGAAACATGCCCAAATGAAATACTAAAATTTAAATCCTAATCTAGGAATGAATAATTGAAGCATCTATAGAAATCTTGCAAGCCTCCACAAGTGTTGTAGCGACTCATCCCTTATATGAGTCATCAAGCTTAGCGTCCTTGTGGTTGGATGCCTAAAATATTTTGGGAAATAGATTTGACAAGGGTCAAAGCCCAAAACATTTTGAAAACAGTTGCAAGTATTACAAATGCATTAAGAGCAGTTATTAAATATACATGTTAGTTTCACCCACTCACCCTTGAGTTCCTCACCTCTAAACTAAAGTGTACACCTAATGTATCCTAATAACCCTCCTAGTTATGCTAGCTAGTCTAACTAAACATAAGTACGTATCTAACCTCCCTAGGTTTGGCTCCCCGGTATTGTACTATCGTATTAACATTTCTCGTATGTTATTGTTAAACAATTTCAGAATGTTTCCCATACTTAAGTTATCTTTAGATGTAACCTATCTATCTTTTCTACAGTCAAACACAAGTATATAAATCACATAAGTGTGTGTGTGTGTGTGTATGTGTGTGTGTGTGTGTGTGTGTATATATATATATATATATATAACTATGTCATCCTCGAAACAGCCACCGTGATGCATGCATACTCTGCTATCAAGTCCACGTACCTCTCGTACTATATTAAGGACTATCGGTTCAGAATGTATCCTCGAACTTTTAATCAAATAAGACGCAATGGAGGCGAGCATAGTTCTAAGCCTTTGGGATACGTACATAGATAACGCACCCAAATGACCTGTCAGTCCCACTAATACACAACACATAGTGAGCCGCCGTAAGTTCTATGTTCTGGGGCATAAATCCAGACCTCACTGGAATCGTCAAGGTGGGATCACCCTCAGCGCGGAACCTCCCATGATAGCATCCAGTGTAGGCATGTTCACACACATAACCAATCACATAATAGGCATTAACACAACATATATATATATATACATATATATATATATATATATATATATATACATATATATATATATATATATATATATATATATATATACATATATTCAGTAAGTATGCACACAACCCATCATATGAACGCATACATTGTATGTATCTCTCTCGAATACTCGACTTACAATTAATTCTCACACAATGTTTTATTCACATTTTCTGAGTATCACTGATTACCCGAAGGGTCCCAACTATCCCTTAAGGTATTTCAGTAGTTCATACATCCCTATACTACTAGTCTAAGTCTTAGACGCACTCATGCTCTTTGTGACCCGTTCTTATTTCTCGTGATTTATTAAGTTTCCTACTGTGCCCAATCGGCACTAGCCTTGATCCCCTCGTTTTTTCCCAAGTCCTAGCTCCTATTATAGGTCTACTAGAACTCACAAAGTCTATACCTATAGTCTAAGAATAATACAAAAGTCTCCTATTTGTTTATTTATGAAAATAGGGCATAATAAAGAAAATGGCAAAGATTTGGGCAGCCGAATCTATTCGGACTTGACCCAAATCGATTCTCCCATCCGAATTGATTCGGCCAAGGAGACAAATTAATTTGCCAAATGCAGGTCATCTTTTTCGTTGCATTGTTATGAGTTTCTTTGATTTTTATCCAATACAAACTCCATAAATCGTACCCAAACTCCCATATAATTCAACCCATCATCAAATATGATTATATAAACAGTTTTCAATGAATTTCCATTACTAAAACATCATTAAATCAATAATTAACAAGAATTTATTAATGGTTTGTCTACACAACCCTAGTTCTACCTTTTCATGCGTGTTCTTTATGAAACCCAGAACTAAATTTCTCATAACGTCACAAAAGTCAAATTTCGTATTTATTAAAGCCAGAAAATAAATCTCCAATATAAATTTCAATCGTTAACATGAATTAAACCCATTATATTTCTCAAACTCATGTGTTGATGCTAGATTACAACTAATTATACCATGGATATTATAACTATTCAAGAACATTCAATATTAACACTTGCCTCTTATGAAGGTGGTCTCATTTCGTTTTTAGATGATGAAAGTGTCTTCCTCCCTTTCCGATCCACAGTTCGATGGTAATGGAAGTGCAAGAATGGTGTTGAATCGTCCAAGAATCCTCTCATCTTCCTCTCTTAAGGCCTCTATTGGTTTGATTTGGTTCCAACCCTAGCCTCCTAAAAATATATGCTAATATAACACTTAAAAATTCGTAGCTCCTCCAACCCTAGTCTCCTAAATGACCAAAACGCCCTTACGGGATGTCGGGTTGGTCAAAAATTTCCCCTGGACCCAATCAGCACACTCGGGTACATTATACTGACTATTTCGACCCATTCGAAATCAATCGTGACCTCAAAATCACCATCCGAGTCACTCTATAAAAATTTCCTATCTCGACCTCGTATAGTCTACACTTGACTCCTAGTTGATATATAACACTGTCACATCACTATCACTCGTTATGGTGTTAAATAATTATTTACTATTCACTTAGGGCCTGTTTGGTTGTCCCTAAAATTGTAAATTAGTCCATTTAAAATGGACTCATTCATGAATTGTCTTATTATTAGTGTTTGACTGTAAGAATGAACAAATTCAAAAATAGACCAATTCACGTTGACTCACAAAAACTCAAATTAGTCAATTTCACCAAAAGCTTGAAATTGGACAATTTATATTTATAACATGGATCTTAAATGCACCACTCACATAGAGTAATCTATCTCTCTCTCTCTCTCTCTCTCTTTGTGTGTGTGTGTGTATATGTATATATAAACTCCATTTTTCTTTTCCAAACATATCACAAATTAGATTTAAACCCATTTAAAATGAATACATGGACAATCTATTCATTCCAAATTAATCAATTTATAAAATTAAATAATTTACGCAACCAAACAGCCCCATAGTAATTATATTCCATAAATATTCATATTTATCCCTCCCGATTAATATTTTAATAAACACATAATATTATAATTCAATTAATTTACGTCACGTGTGTAATTTAAAATAGTCGAATTAATTCAATTTTAAATACTCAGAAATACGGGGTGTTACACTATGGTAAGACTTGTAAAGATTGAACTAAGACTTACAATTTCTTTTGTATATCCTTCACAAAAGCTCTTTAACACCACATATTTTGATTCGACAAGGTGCCTACTATTGGAGGCCACTTCACAACAACGTTGATTTTCGATCTGAAATTGATGTCTTGATTGTTAACCCAAAAGAAAATTCTTCGCTTAAGTTTAAGATGAAACTTGATCCAAATTAAAAAGTGTATTAAAAGAAGCAACAAGTGTTTTAAGTATAACTTCCTAGGATTTGATATCTCCTAAAGGTTGTGGAAAGTGTTTAATGTTCTTCTCTTAATATGAACTGTGACTTGAGATATTAAGTGAATCAAAGTACCTCAAGAACAATATTTGATATTGGTTTTCTTATTTTCTTGATGTGCAGTCATTCAACTTGAATTAACGGTGGATTCACGCTTATGTAAAAATATGTTTTATCAATGAACACATATGATTGATGGAGAAAATATTAGGACGTGATTTGAGCAACCATGTTTTTTCTGTTGAAAAATAAAGATTGCAAAACATCTCAACCATAGTTAATAATCTTAAACTTAGTGTATATGTATTAAGGTTTCACCTAAATATACTCTAACACTTCCAAGAGAATTTTCACGAATCAAGTAGATAACCTTATACCTGTTTTAGAGTACATCCCCTCAACGGTAGTTTTCCAAAATAAAATAAACTACCAAGTTAGAGTATAAAATTTCATAATTTTAAAGGGAAAACAAAATATATCCTAAAACTCTATTTCACAAAAAATTACTAAAGTTATAATTAATCTGTTTTTATCTTCTTAATTAAGATGAGTGATTCAAAATATGAAGAAAAGTGAAACAATGACACCAAACCAAATATACAACGTAAAAAAACACTAACGGAAAGAACTTAAGTGGTTTGGAATGACAAATTTACTAAGGATGATACATATAAAGAAGAACAATACCTTACACTACCTCTAAATGCCTTACACTAACACTTTTTAACACCTCGTCTCTGATAAGAAGGTGCTAAGTGGTGGAGAATGCTATATAATCGTGATTAATTTTAATCTGCAATTAATATCTTCAAATCTTACAAGACTAAAATCTCTTTTATAGTTAAAGAGAAATTATTCTAATGGATAAGTAACCAAGCACATCCACTGCATCTACACTAGGATGTGTGAGTATACCCCAAGGTTGAGTGGTAAAGGCGAAGGTGAATGTGTTTGATAATATAAAAATCACAAAGTATTTCAAACTTAAAAGCCAAAACAACAAATAGTCTTGTTGAATTGATTTTTCCAAGTCTTGAGTAATAAAGGAAAAAGTATTCAAATATGGTTTTGAACAATGAAGAAAAGAGTTGAAGAACACGAAGTTAAGAAGAATATTTTTTTCTCGAAACCATATTTGTTAAACTATTTTCCAATAGTTATGTGGAAGATAATTCGAAAATGAAATACAATATTTCCCCACCACGCTTTATTACTTTTCGTGTAAAATGATTTTTGAGTTTCTAATCCATTTCAAGTGCAATAACTTTTTGAAGATATGATGTGGTGAGTTAGCGACCAACAATTTAATCCTTCATTGAATAGAAATAAGATTTTATTAAAGAAAAAGTGTAGTAACCATGTCGCGAAATGAGATAGAATTTTGATGGAGCGTACAAAGTTAATAATACAAGGATGATGTGTCATTCAACCTATAATTAAGTCTTATAAATATATAATATGTAGTTTTAAACACTAGTTTTATATGAAACATATATTCCACATCTTAATTGAAAATTGAAAAAGTCACAAGATTATATTGAAAAAAATCAATCCAAGAAAACATTTTTATTGTGGGGGTGAATACATCTCCTTAAGTTTAATATACTTGCTCTAGGAAATGGCATGCATGATGTGGTCCTGACAAGAATTGGGATTATTATGGTCAAAGAATACTAGGCAATCCTAACTATGGAGACACAATGAGTGTACCATATTCTTGAAATATCTCCATTTGTTAGATCTAGAGACAAAATAGTCAAAAAATAATACGTAAATTAATTGAATCAAATATATAATCTAAGATAAGGGAATAAAAGATTATGCCCATGTAACAAAATTTACAAAACACTCAAAGAGTCCTTCAAAGAGCTCTTGCACTTGTTTTTTCTACCAACGTGTAATATATAGGGAGTGAAAATATAGGAGTAATAAGATGAATCGTATTGATTCAGAATGTTTTAAAGATTCGTCAAACTATTAGACCACACTCCCTTTCACATGAAATCTCTTTCAAGAAACAAGATATATCATATAAACATGCTCCCCCTTAATATAACATATACAAAACTATCTAATCGATTGAAAACTTGTTAGATTTACACTTTTCATATCTACGCTTTTTTGTCATTGAAGAGATAAATTAAAAAAATAGGCAACATATAGATAATTCGAATAAAGAATATGGGGTTTTGGGGAAAGGTCTTCATAATTCTCAAAGTGTATAAAAATAGGACACTCCACATAATTTTATAAATTTAGTCCATGTACTAAAAAGCACCATTAAAAATGATGAAAAATAGTGCCGCTATCGCGAACCAAAAAAATGAACTCCAAACTCTAAAGGGACCATACATATAAATGATATTGTGCCATAGGGAGTAGATTTATAAACTTGAAAAGTATTATCCTAAAAATTTAAATATAGGAAGAAACATGACCTTTAATTTAATTTTCTATAAAAAATAAGAGTGTTAACAAGCTAATCAAAACAAAAACAAAAACGAGATATAATCATATATTAAGTGATCACGTTGTATTTAACTAAGATAAATGATTACATGTAAGAAACCTTAATCTAGCATAATATTTACTACACGTGGAGTCGCAAAATAAACATATCCTAAAACAAAATAAGCACAGAGAAATAGTAGATTTATAGGATTACATCACAATATGCCAACACAGCACATAATCTTAATTCTCTAAACCAAATTCCTAAAAACAAACAAATATATTTAAATATCTCTTTTCTTAGCATTCCTCTTATCACGGTGATAATGAACAAGTGGTTATAGATATTTCAAATCATCCTGAACTTGACGAGCCCCTCTTTACATTCATTAGAGAGGTTTATCAAAGAATATAACCCTTCCACATAGTTGCGATTCTATGCCCATAGAATCAACAAAATGGATGAAATGGACACGGAAGTACTACTATATGGACCATTTTTTATACCCACTTTGGTACCCGTCTAATAAGACAACGGTGATAAAGGTTGTACTTTGTATTCTGGCGGGACCCACAATAACAAGGTATAGCATTTTTATGTACCGGATATGAAAAAAGGGTACCATAGTGAGTCTGTGTAGCTTTATTCGCAGGAAAAATGATGTGTACGAGGTGAGTGGTTTGAAGAACTATATCATTCAAGTGATCATGGGATGGTGATTACGTTCCATATTCATGAGATGAGCGACATATACGAGGAGCATATGGTGTAACGACATAATTATGTCTAGTAAAATCAGTGTGGTTGTCCAAAAGAGAAACCGCTCTATAACAGGACGAAATAGAAATAACAGGACACGCTTTTGCTTAATTATGAAGACTCCATATTCTAGGATAATTCCCGTGCGATCAATCCGCGATATTTCATCTTGCTCGCTGAGTGGGCTTTCACCAGCTTGAAAATCTAATCCGCTAATTCCAAACTAACACCCTATCCAATAGCATACAACAAAATTTTATGGTTATTAGAAACATCACTTGGGTGCAATGTAGTAAAAACATAAGATGACACCACCACCATATTAAGAATATAAAATTGTAATCAAAGTAATCTTGGAGTAAGATCTGCCCATTCCATGTATGCATATGGTTTTCACTAAAGGAAGCAATAATTTTTTTGTTCGAATGTTGAAAACATTACTCTTTGTATCGGTACTCAATATAATTAGCCTTGGAATACCGTAGTATTGGTTGATCTTAGGTGTAAAGACAAATTTAATTCCTACAGCCCTGACAAACATAAATTCATGGCCACTAGCGTCAGAGGTGTAAAACTCACAAATTATGTCACTATAACACGAAGTGTAAAGTCCTTTTAAACCATAACACTAAAGAATACTAGGAATGATAATCTCATACGAGGATCCATAATCTATATATATCGCCTAATTCACAACGCAATAGGAATAGATATTTTAGTAATACTTCTATTATTTTGTGATTTGAAATGTCAAGGGCGTGGTCAATGTTGAGGAACTACAATGTTATTTTAGATACATATTAGTAGACTAAAAATCGTGCAATCATTATAAAAAAAAATTAGTCACGTGAGAAAAATATCGGGATATAAAAAGGATATACCATAGGACCATACACTACAAATATATGAAAAGAGTTTCATATGAAGCAAGAGGTCAAACCATCCTCAAATTAAACACACTTGACAAAAAATTGGGTATGAAAAAGTAACCAAAACTAAGTCATACATAATAAATAGCAGAATAAATCATTAATATCATCTCAAGTTAATTAAACTCATCAATTCTTGACAAAACAATAAGCTACCAAACCAACAAATCTATACCAACAAATGATAACATAAAAAAAAAAAAAAAATACACATACAGGTAGCAAACAAATTATGTAGATAACAAATGTGTAAGAGTATAGTATACTCAATGTGTTCCATAGGATTATATTATCTAAATTCCTTTCCAAAATATTTTTGAGTTTTTGTTCCAGAAGTCTCCAAAAAGCTTTATCAACTTCAACTCGGATCATTCATGTTGAACAAGAAGTAAACCACTTAGGAAAGGTATAAGACTTAACGAACTTAGATTCACCCCTTGATTAAATTTTTTTATAATTGAAAAATCTTTATAATTAACCTTGTTTGGATAAATTATCAAGTACACTATGAAAATATACTATTCATTTAGAAAAAATATATGAGTAAAGTACCCCTATGGCCCCTAAACTATTGAGGTTTGGCCAATTTAGTCCATAAACTATTAATTTGACTAATTTAGTCCCTAAACTACTAATTTTAGCCGATTTAGTCCTTAAACTACTAATTTTGGCCAATTTAGTCCCTCAAATCTGTTTTTTAATAAATATAAAACAATTTTAAATATAAAAGCAGTTTTCATAAAATACAGTTTTAATTTAAAAAAAAGGGATCATAGGGGTACTTTACTCAAAATTATATTTTCTTAGATTTAGGGGTCAAAGGGGTACTTTACTCAAATTATATTTTCTTAGATTTTTAATCTTTTTTTGTGTATTTTGAGTATGTGTGTATTTGTTGGCATACAGATACTTAGGGGTTTTCCAAAACATATTTTCAAAATATTTTTTTGACAAAACTAGAGAACGTCCCTCGACATTTTCGTGAGCAGCTCCTTGGAGATTCGACGCCACAAATACTTTCTTCACTACAGCAAATTGTCTTCTCTGGAAGATTTTATCCCCGTGCTTTTTCTCTGGCAACTGGGCTGAAATGCTTCCCTTCACGTTATCTAAAATGAATTTTTTCCTCGCTACAACAATTCCATTAGTAAAGGAATCTGTCATTTCACTAAAAGGACCTTTTGAGGAGATATTTCCTTAATATCTCATTAGTAAGTGTTTCAAGTACACCTTCTTGGATGAATAAACGTTAAATGTCACTACTTGATACCTTAATAGTTTGACACCTAACCTGTTGGCCTCCTAAATTTTTCTTACCTCATTGCTATATATGTGTTCAATACTTTTCCAAACCACGAGTGAGAGTTTAAGAAAATCTTTTCTGATAAAAATCATTTTAAATGTTGGAGAACATATTTTTCACTCCTCTTCATTGAGTTACTTAATCCATTGATTTTGGGTTTTCTTTTTTAGAATGACTTAGAGATCTATTAATTCATCTTTACGTTCAAATAATTTCAAAACTTTTATTCGTGAGTGTATTTTTCTCTTCATTGTCTTGAAAAAATCATTTTGAAATTTAGAGCACCATACCCTTGTAATAAAACTACTCGGCCTTTTAGGATTCCCACACAAACCCTAGGTGTAGCTTTCATGGTTAATTGAATATTCCATTCTTTAAAAAAATATATTCAATTTTAAAGAACACTTTTACGACCAAGTGGATTTGAAGACATTGGTAACGGGTCAAAATCGATGGTGGTTGTATAGCATTCTTCAATTGTTGTCTCTTCTTCGAAAGATATTACGGGAAAAAGTGTTTAGTGAATGTTTTATAAGTTTCTACTAGTTTGCTTTTGTAAAACTCTACCATAGGGTATTTGTCGTACTTATTGACTTGTGATGTTTTCCTTTAGTGTGTTTTTCCCTCGTACATTCTGTCTTTTAATTATTTTACTTTTTTTACATCTTTTAGAATCATTGTCTTAATTAAGAAGATAAAGGTTGGATTCTAAAACATTGTAAAATATTTTTTAACTTAGACTTTTAGGATTCTTTGCCCTTTTATAACAACAAATCATTCCTCATATTTTATAAATCAGGTAAATTAATTTTTATTTGAGCAGTTCCCGTCAAGAGGTACATGGGTGGATATTGAGGAAGTTTATTAGAGAAGTATAGAGATTAGTGAAAATGATAAATTACAAAGCACATATTCTTGAGATTTAATAATCCCTAACTATTACTTTGCTGGAGTGATATAAACCCTTCGCTGGTCATGAAGCCTGATTTACTGTAGTAGAGGTCCATTGAAAAAGGTAGGGGAGCCTTACAAAGGGGCAAAATCTTGTGGAAACACCCACAAATTGGTGTATAGGAGAAGTTCTTAACTATTAAGGTACATTAAATCCCAAAAAATGATATGATATAACAAACTTTAATCCATCATACTCAATATTTATTATTATTCCAAATACTCTACAAAATAATGATGTAGCATTCAAAAGCTAAATAAAAAGTAAAGTTATTTTGAAATAGATTGATTCAAAGATGTAACTCGTGATATAAAGTGTCGCTGATAAAGTCAGGAACAAACATTAATGTTTATGTTCACTTTGAATATATTATCAAAGAGAAAACATCATTTTTCTTCGGAAAATATAAATTTTCAACTACAGACTTTTTTCTTTCTAATAAGTGTTTTTTGATTAAAATTCTTTTGGTCTCATATCTTTTGAGTTACCCAATTTTTTATAGATAAATTATTTTGAGACACCGCCTTTAAATTACATGCAAGTGGAGGATTTTTCTGTTGACAAAAGGTGGGTAACTATTTTCATTTTAAATGTGAACATCCATCAATCCTATTGTTGCACCCTAACAACTTCTTCTGTTATGATTTTTTGAATTTTTACCCTTTGATTTTCAACTCCAACAATGATCAAATTCTCACAAGAATAGAGGATTCAAGATGACACACTTATTTCATTAATAAATATTTTTTAATTTTTTTGAAAGTAGAATATAACTCACTTAATTATATTTCCCATGGATTCTTGAGTTTAATGTGAGGTGTATAGTGCACTTGTTATAAAAAATACTCTAAATTTGCAAGCTTAATTTGTCAAGACATTCCGAGCTATATAATTGTAAGCATGAATTTTCTGTGTCATAAATACAATTTATTGAACAATATCTATACATTAAGGTTTAAAACTAGCATGTAACCCGCGAGGTGTGTGGGCGTAATATAAGAGTTACTGAAAATACAAAAATTATCACTAAAGAACTACCAATTTTATCAAATAAATCACCCATAAACCTCTAAGAGAAGTAGTGATATTTATATGGCTTTAACTAAATAATGTACTTAGTACGCTTTTAAGCATATATGTAAACTTCATATATTTGTCTTTTATTTTATGTCTATTATTTGCATTTATCATTTATGGAAAGTTCCCAAACTTTAAGAAAATATTAGTATGCACGACATAAATAATATTATAAACGTTAGAGCTTTACACATCTAATAGATTACTAATATGATAACAACTCTTGAGAATGGGTTATCCTATTAGAGTTGTAAGCAAAAGAAAGTACAGTTAAAAAAAGGAAATATCATTAGAATATTTCAAAAATTAAATATTTCAAAAGGAAGTGTGATAACAATGAAGAGAATTCTGATTTTCCATTTCATTGTAATTCTCTACCTCCTCCATTTCACTGTCTCCTTGAACGAGGCTTCGCGAAATGAGTACAATGAAGAAACCTCTACTATCTCATTTCAACCGTCATAAAAATGTAAGAACTGGATTCTTTGTGAGAATCAGGGAGGTATATAGTAGAACTTTTGGAAACCCGAAAGACACGTTTCATATCTCAAAAGAAAAAAAAGAAAAGGACATGGCTCACTAAAGACAACTTTAAATATATACTATCCGTCTTCTTTTGTATGATGATGAGACCCCACGAGCTTCATCATCAATTTACTTGGAGAAATTATACGAGTCTACATTAAAACTATAATAAAATTTAATGACAATAATCAAAATTTTAGTTGGATACACACATTCTCAACTTTACATTAAATTATGGGTTATTTGCATTTTAGGATACATTTGTTCTTGGTTATTATTGGTTGGGCGCCAAAGTTTTTACAATTGCTCATTGGGTGCCATTTTTAACATATTTTGTTAAACACAAACTTTGACAGTTACTCTCTGCGGAGGCAATGATTATGCAACACAAATAAATATGAGAGAAGTAATGACCAAGAAAGAACAAAGAAAATAAAACGCCAATCACACAATAACGGATGTACGTGGTTCAGCAAAGATGTGCCTACGTCCACGGTGGTGCAGTCAGTATTATTTCTCAATATTCTGGAGAATGAGTACAGAGAATACAACTTGTCCTTTTCCCCGGACCTAGAGTTTAATTTATATATGAGTATGTTAGTTAGTGGAGATGATGGGTTCCACCATATTAGCCATCTTCCCTATAACTTCCCTTCATGGGATCGTGCTCCCCTATAACTTCCCTTCATGGGATCGTGGGGAAATTGGATCAATACAAAACATGAGGGGCCTGGACTTTGGGCCGCTAGGGCTGGGCTACTCGTCCAGGCCTATAGCACTAAATTCCGAGTACCCACAATTGCCCCTAAATTTGTTGTGCCATGCATGTGGGCCCAAAAGATTTAAATGATTACCCATAATAGTCGTGTTGCAATTCCTCGGGAGCTGTAGAGTTGATTTCTGGCGGCAGCCGCTTCGCTTACTGTGCGATATGATAAGATTTTGAAGGTTTGTTGGAATAAGGCTCATTTCTTTTCGTCGTTTAAGCTTTTCCAGCACTCTTCTATCTTCTGAGAGCTCTTGTGCTTCTTACCTTCTTCTTTCGATCTCCATTCTCATTGCTTCTTCGTCATTTGACCTGATCTTCTGTCTTGTAAGTTCCTCGTGCCCTTTGCATTTTCTCTTTCGTTTGTAGCTTTTCTTGTATTTTCCAATGGCGAAGATTGGAAATAGGTCAATCTCGGAATTTAGAAAATTCTACAAAATTCCTGAGTGGGTAGAGATTGAGTGTTGTGCCTCGCCTCCTAGGAACGTTAGGGATATAGCGGATGCCCACTAGATTCATGCTTTGTTGCTTTCCCAAGGGGGACTTACTTTCCCCCTAATGATCTGTTTTTGCACTTCTTTAGCTATTTTAGTATTGTACCTTCACAATGTTCGCCCAATGTATAGAAAATAGTGAACGGTGTTCATAGGATAAATCAATTGTATGGCACAAGGTTAGGGCTTGCCGAGGTCTGCTTTTGTTACTCCTTCTCTCAAACTAGTTCAGGTGTCCTATACCTCAAAGCTAGGAGCCTTGATAGGGTATTGGTAGTAAATCTATCTGATTCCCATAAGGACTACTGGCAGGAAGGTTTTCTTGTTAGGAATTGGCAGTTCTCTCCCCAATCTGAAGGGCCAAGGTCTGAAAGATTCATTATTCCCTTTTATGGGAAAGAATATATAGGTAGATATTTGTATTGTTGCTTCAATCTATGCTGACTTATGACTTTTCTAACTCCTTTCTGCATTTTGTTTTACAGCGAGGTCACGAAACTTGGAGCCTGCTCTTAGCGAGGTCCGAATTTCTGAGTTGGTTAAAGCTTGGAACATCAGAGAGCCTTTGGGTGACGGCGAGCATCCCAGATCTGCCACTTTCTTGTTAGAGTATAAGAACGTAGGCTCTAGCTTCATAGCACGACCTGTGGACAGTGTTCCAGAGTTTTCTTCCTTTGAAGAGACTACTTCCAAGCAAATCCAGTTGGACGAAGAGGATAGGAGCTCTGAAAGTGAGCCTGTCGGTAATCTTGGTGGAGGGAGCTCTGTTAGTAGCAGTTCTTCTAATTCTGAGGAGAATTCTAAAGCTCAAGGATCGTCGAGCACTTCCAACAATTCTGGTGAAGAGATGCCTCCCAGGAAGAATTTGATCAGAGATGATGATGATGATGATGACGTGCTCCTTGCACAGAGGTCCAAGAAACTGAAGTCTGCATCTGGGGTCATAGCTACTGGTTCTCGACCTTCTTCTCAGGAGCAAGAGAAGAAGAGGAGAGAGGAGGAGCAGGTGAGAGAGAGGGAGATGAAAAAGGAGGAGGAAAGGAGGAAGGTGGAGGAGAAGAAGAAAGTGGAGGAGAGAAAGAGAAGGGAGAGAGAAAAGGAGGAGGAGAGGAGGAAGATGGAATCAAGGACCAAAATAGGTCAAGCCCTGCTCCCAGTATCTGCCTTGCCTGAGGGGGCTTCGGTGGCTACTTCTCCTCAGCTAGCCCCTGCGCTGCTCGAGAGATCAATCCTTCCTGCGGATCGCCAGAGGGCGTTGGGGTCCGATCAACTGGCTCTGCAAGCTATCCAGAGGCTTGCCTTGGTAAAGTTCTCTTCTAATTCTCAATTTCTTTTAACAAGTCTTGATGGTTTCTTCTTCTTGATTTCTTCTTTATTCTTTGCAGTTTGTGACCGACTTCGTTGTGCTCTATCGCTCTCGTGACGAGCTGGTGAGGAGGAATGGTGAGCTGGAATAGCAAAAATCTTCTCTGGAAGCCAGGGGCTCTCAGTTGGAAGCCGACCTGAAGGCTGCTGATGCAGCTCGAGTTTCATCTGACCTGGCCCTTGTCAATTCTGCTCGTGAGAGAGATGATGCAGTCAGGGAGCTGGACGAGATGAGGAAGGCTTATGATCTGGTGTGCACGAGCAAGCTGGACCTTGCGGAGAAGAACAGGGTTCTGGCCGAGCAACTGGAGGCGGAGAAAGCCCAGGCAGCGACCCTTAAGGAGGACTCGTACAACTCTGGCTGGGCTGCTGCGTATGAGGACGCTGAAGTTCAGATAGGCTATATCAGCCTTCTGAACTTCAAGAACGGGTGGAATAAGGCTCTCGTGGCCGCTGGGTTGGACGTTGCATCCCCACTCTTTGACGAGCATGATCCAGGGCCGAGGCCAGTCGTAGATGCGGACCCTTCCCCAACTGCTGAAGGCACTGATCCTGTCTCTAAGGCGACTCCTGCTGACGCTCCTTTGGTTGAGAGGACAGAAGACACCCCTGCAGAGGGTAATGCCTCTGCTGATGCTGATAAGGACAAGGGACCATCCACCTCTGGGCCACCCGAGGTTGCTAATTGATAGGGATGCTTTGTAATTTTTTCTCTTTCAATCTGATGTAACATCGTTCCTTATTAATGAAAAGACTTCATTTTTGTTTACGCTGATCTCTTTCTCTTCTCTTTCTTTCTTTTTCTTGTAGTTGGTTGATGTTGATACCTATATTCCTACTACCTCCCAACTGGGTAGGACTCTTGGTCCTAATGCAAGCCCTGCTGTTCGCCAGGCCTTTGTTAGAATTTGTAAGTCACTTAGGTCTAGGAATCAAAAATATAAGGAGCAATTCGAGCTAGTGGCTAAGCTGAAGGATAGGCTCCAGGAAATGGAAGAAATCGGTGCCTCAGTACAAGAAGAAGTTAGTGCACTAAGAGCAAAGTTACCGGAGGCCACCGAGATTAACCAAGTTGGGGAGTTCCTGCAGTAGGAGAACGAAGACCTGAGGCGGGAGGTCTCGAAGCTTAAGGAGCATTCGCCGAGCACCGTTCCAATAGTCCTACAAGGCTCTTCTTCGTCGCGAGCTGCTCGGCCTCCCCTCCCGCGTGTTGGTAGGAGTGCCAGGGGTAGGAATAGGGAAGCCGTCGAACAGTGTGATAGGGAGATTGGGGAGCTACGCGATGATGTTCGACGAGCTTATGTAATTGCTGCTGGGCTCTAGAGGGACGTTTCCCGACTGCGACATCTATTCAAGAAGGGCCCTCGCCAAGTGTGGTCTGATGGCTACGATCAGGGCTGGTTGGATGCTCCCACGAGACAATCAGAGTTTGAAGAACTTTCTTTCATCAGAGGGTGGTTGAGTGCCCTGAGAGAGCTGCAGGTCCTGAGGAACTCGGTTTTATGGTATCGACACGAGATGTCCTCCTCCACTCTGATGACCAATCCATTCAGGAGGGATGATCGATGGATCCCCATTGATGTTATTCCCCGGCAACTATTGGAGTTGGACGCAAATGAGGTCGTGGAAGAGCTAGCCCCCGCTCCTGATGATGGAAGGAGAGCTAAAGTTGCTGATTATCTTGCTCGGAGGCTTCCACTTCCTTGATATTTTGTTATTCTTTTTCTTTTTGATAATGTAAATGCTTTGGGCGAGCTTCGCCGACTAAACATGTATTATCATTGTTTGTAAATATAAAGGATTAACGAAAAGTTCACGTTTTGGGCAATTTTGCCGACTAAACGTGTTCATCCAATCTTTTAATATTTTCGCTGCTTCATAATCTTTTTTATTTTGTCATGCGAGTGTCCCCCCAGTACAGTATAATGCAAGAATACCATTGTTCCCTCACTTTACCTTTTAGGTTGTGTCGTCACACTCCCTTAGGCCTAAGTAGGGCAATTGGCGAGGACACACCTGGTATTGGATGTCTTTATCCGATCAGGATTTTGTTTAACCAAAGTAGGTTTGATGCCTAAGAATACTCTGTAGGGCTTCATATATTGCCAGGGGCAATGCTAAGAGGTCTGTCGTGCTTCATGACGATGACCTGAGGAGGGGTGTTCCCCTGCTATGTCGACCATTATGCCTGTGATTTGGAAGGGATGTGTAATAAAATATAACTGTTACTAATTAGAGAGTGATCAACTGAGAGATTTTCATTAGTGAAATGAGAAATATACTGTCCTTTCACATAACGAATACAATAAAAGATTTAATAATAGAATTCCTAAAAATAGAATTTCTTGAGATTAGCTGCGTTCCATGCTCGTGGTATCTCCCTGCCCTCCATCGTTTCCAAATGATAGGAACCTTCAAGTCATCTCTAATTATCTTATAAGGTCCTTCCCAGTTTGGGCCCAGCTTACCGTCTGATGGCTTCACTGTGTTGCCCAGGACCTTTCTTAGAACATAGTCCCCAACTTTGAATCTTCTCGGGTTGACCCTTTTGCTGTAGTGCTTCGCGAGCTGTTACTGATAGCTCGCTAGTTTCACTAGGGCAAGTTCCCTGCCCTCGTCCGCTAGGTCGAGTTCAGCGAGCAAAGCCTCATCGTTCTTGCCTTATTCTATAAGGTCGGATCTCATTGTTGGCAATCCCGCCTCTAGTGGGATGATTGCCTCCATACCATATGTTAGTGAGAATGGCATTTCTCCTGTTGCTCGCCTATGAGTCGTTCTGTATGCCCATAGGATATGCGGTATCTCGGTTGCCCATGCGCCTTTGGCTCGCTCTAACCGCTTCTTCAATCCAGCGATCACTATTTTGTTGGAAGCTTCAGCTTGTCCGTTGCTTTGAGGGTAGGCCACCGAGCTGAAGTGGTGCCTGATCCCGTGTTCGTTGCAGAAGTCCTGAAAAGGGCCACTCTCGAACTGTGTTCCATTGTCAGTGATGATGGTTCTAGGGATTCCAAATTGAGTGATTATATTCCTCCATACGAACCTTATCATGTCAGCATCTCGGATGTTCGCCAGTGGTTCTGCCTCGATCCACTTGGTAAAGTAGTCAGTTGCAACCAACAGGTATTTGCGATTACCGGTAGCGGTGGGCAGTGGTCCCATGATGTCCATTCCCCATTGGGCGAAAGGCCAGGGGCTGGTCAGGGATTTTAATTCGCTGGCGGGCTGGTGGACCATAGGAGCGTGAAGTTGGCATTTCAGGCATTTACGGACATATACTGCGGAGTCCTATTGCATGTCTGGCCACCAATAGCCTTCCTTCATTGCTCGGAAGGCTAGAGACCTTCCTCCGACTTGACTCCACAGATTCCTTCGTGAAGCTCGTGAAGCACTGCCTTGACATCGCCTGGGTGGACGCATCTAAGGTAGGGACCAGAGAAAGATCTTTTATACAAGTCGCCTCCTGTGGATAAGTGAAAGCGAGCAGCTTTGACCCTTATCTGGTGGGTAGTTCTCTTGTCCTCTTGAAGCGTTCCGTCATTTAAATAGTCCTTCAAGTGATCCATCCAGCTGGGGGTTGATTCCAATTGGAGTATTGGTTCCGCATTTGGCAGCTCGCAGTTGGGGTAAATGCTTGGGAAACCGAGGAAATCGATAGGGATAACCCTTTTATGGCTAGAATCAACTGCCGAACGCAGGGCTGCTAACGCATCAGCGTGGCTATTTTGCCCCCTGGGAAACTTCTGGATGTTGATCTCTTCAAAGCTCGTCATTAATTTTTTCACCAAGGAGAGGTAGGCTGCCATTCTTTCATCCTTTGCGTTATAGTCTCCACTTATCTGGTTGTAAACTAGTTGCGAATCGCCGAATACCTGCAAACTCTTTGCTCCTAGAGTTTGCGTTTTTTGGAGACCTGCTATTAGGGCTTCGTATTCTGCTTCGTTGTTGGAGGCTGCAAATCCCAGCCTGATTCCTTGCTCAAGGACTGTGTTTTCTGGAGTGATGAGAACAATTCCTACCCCTGCCCCCTTTGAGTTGGAGGCTCCATTAACGAATAGTTTCCAGCTTTCCATTGTAGCTTGGTTGTTTTTCTCTATTGGCTTAGGCTGGTCGGAGGGTTCTTCGTCTGTGAATTCAGCTATGAAATCAGCGAGGATTTGACCCTTGATAGCTGTCCTTGGTTGAAATTGGATGTCAAACCGGTCGAGATCGACTGACATTTAGACAGTCTGCCTGACAAATCCGCCTTCCTTAGGACAACCTTGAGGGGGTGTGATGTAAGGACGATGATCGTATGAGCTTCAAAGTAATGCTTCAGCTTTCTCGAGGCTATTACTAGGGCAAATGCGAGCTTTTCCAATGGTAGGTAGCGCTGCTCGGCATCTAATAAGGTTTTGCTCACGTAATAGATGGGATGTTGGATTCCTGTAACTTTGCACATTAGCACCGAGCTGACAGTATGACTGGATATAAAGAGGTAGAGGTACAAAGAGTCCATTTGTTGTGGTATGACAAGCATTGGTGGGGTGCTTAGGTAGGACTTGAGCTCGTCCAATGCTCGCGAGCAATCTGGGATCCACTCTACTGTTTTGCTGCCCTTTAAGAGTTGGAAGAAAGGCTTGCATCTCTCGGAGGATTTAGAAATGAAATGATTTAGAGCAGCGAGCATTCCAGTGAGCTTCTGTACATCCCGGATTGTGCGAGGAGGTTTCACTCTGTTGATTGCATCAATCTGGTCCGGATTAGCCTCTATGCCCCGCTTGCTGACCAAATACCCAAGAAACTTCCCTGACTGGACACCGAAGGAACACTTGCTCGCATTAAGTTTCATTCGGTACTTCTTGAGGATTTCGAAGGTACTTGACAGGTCCGAGAGGTGATTCTCCTTCTCCTTGCTCTTGACGAGCATGTCGTCGATGTAGATCTCCATTGTGTCTCCCATTTGATTCTTGAACATTTTAGTAACTAGCCGCTGATAGGTTGCCCCTGTATTTTTTAGCCCAAAAGGCATGACCTTGTAACAATATAAACCAACCGTCGTGATAAACGCCGTTTTGTCCTGATCTGGGGCTACAAGGGAATCTGGTGATATCCTGAGTACGTGTCCAGGAAACTCATTCATTCGTGAGCTGCGGTGGCATCTACTAGTTGGTCTATTTTTGGAAGAGGGAAGTTATCCTTGGGGCAGGCTTTGTTGAGGTCAGTGAAGTCTATGCAAACTCTCCACTTTTCGTTGCTTTTCGAAACTAACACTGGGTTGGATAACCATTTGGGGAATTGCACTTCTCGTATGGATCCTGCATCCAGCAGTTTTTCGACTTCTTTTTCTATTGCAATGGTCTTCTCGGGAGCAGTTCGTCGTGCCTTCTGCGTTATCGTCTTGAATATGGGATCAACGTGCAACTGGTGGCAGATCATATTGGGATCGATTCCTGGCAGTTCATAAGGTTCCCAAGCGAAAACATCTATGTTGCTTCTGAGTAAGGTTGACAACTCCTTTTGCTCTTGGTTGGTGAGTGACGCACCGATCAGGAAGACTCTTCTATTTTCGCCTTCCCTAGCCGCCAGTTCTACCAGGTCCTCGACGACACGCTCGGAGGGGAGGAGCCTGGTCTCTTCCACTCCAGGCCTTCCATATTTTAATTTCTATTTGGAAGGAATTGCACCTTCCTCCACTTTCTCGCTGGGTTGATTGGCTTTTTTCTCTGGGTTTGGTCGGATGGCCGCTATGAAGCACTTCCTTGCCATCGCCTAGTCGCCGTGTATCTCCATTACTCCTTGCTCGGTAACATATTTGAGCTTCTGATGGTAAGTCAAGGAGACTTCCTTCATCGCATGAAGCCATCCCCTGCCGAGGATGGCCTGATACGGTGAATCAATGTCGACCACCAAAAACTCGATCATCTTGGAAACATTTCCAGCGCGCACAGGAAATACTATTTTTCCCAGGGGCATGGTCATTTTTCCAGCGAAGCCGACCAGAGGGACAGTAGCTCCCTTTAGGTCGGCGACGCTCAACTTCAATTTCCTGAACATGTCGATGTACATTACTTCGGATGAGCTTCCTTGATCGACGAGCAGCCTGTCGATGTCAACGTTGTCTATCCTGAGTGTAATGACCAAGGCATCATGATGTGGGGTCCTTACTCCCACTAGGTCTTCATCCGTGAAAACAATATGCTTGATGTAGTTGATGTCCTCTGCTCGTCGATGTTTTCCTGACTGTGATTTTGATGGATCAATCTGAAAAGCTTGCATTACCACTGTCAGTTTCTTTACCTCCATTCGAGCTGAGTTCCCTTGTATTTTCTTGACGTCAGATACTCCGTGGATTACTTCGAATTCATGTCCGACATCATCCTCCAGCACGTTGTCGGGTTTCGCCTCTCTGTGGGCAGCCACTTTCTCTACCTTCTTTTCCACAAAGTCATTCAAATGTCCAAACTGGGCCAACTCCTCAAGGTGGGACTTAAGAGCCTTGCAGTGCTCGGTCTTATGCCCTCCCTCTTTGTGGAAAGCGCATCTTAATGCATTGTTTCTTTTCGAGGGGTCTCCTCCCATTTTCTGGTGCCATTTGATTAACGGCTCATCCTTGATCTTCGCGAAAAATTTGTAAATTGTCTCTTTGAAGACGGTGTTGACCGCCTGGAACGATTTCGTTACGTCAGGGTTCCCTCCGTTTCGGGAGCCATTCTTGCCCCCACTCTTTCCTCCTTTCTTCTGGTTCTCAACTTTCTCACTTCCCTTGGTAGTGAGCTTGGCTCGACCATTTTCTCCTACATTAAGGCGGGTGACATCTTCCACCTTTGTGTATTTCTCAATCCGGGCCATCAGGTCGTTAATGGTCATAGCTTCCTTCTTTGTCAAGGACTGGTAAAGGAGGGAAGAGCTAGGTAACCCAATTTTTGAAGGAAGCCACTGCCACCTCTTCCGCGCAGTCCTCGATCTCGTTGAATAACTCCCAGTACCTCTTTGCATAGTCTCGGAGTGTTTCTTGAGGCATTTTCTTCATGGTTAATAGAGCATCCATCCTTTTGGGGTGGGAGCTGCTGGTGATGAACCGGGCCGTAAATAGCTCGACCAGGGATTTGAAATTTCTGATGGATCGGTGAGGGAGTTTTTCGAACCATTTCTGGGCCACGTCATAGAGGCTCGAGGGAAAAATACGGCACATCAGTGCATCCCGGTGATTCCAGAGGGTCATGGCCTGCCGGTACTGTCTGACATGATCAATGGGATCAGTCTTCCTGTAGTAAATCTTGAACCTTGGAATGGCAAATTTCTTGGGAGCCTCTTCCTCTTCAATTTCCCTCGTGAAGGGTGACTTCATCTGGGTCTTGAGGGCTCTCCTGACGAGTTCTCTGGTCGACCTGGTGCCGCGGTGAGCTGGATGTTGGTCCATTTCTCTGTGGACCAGGTTCCATATGTTCTCGTCACTGCGAGCAGGGCTCTGGTAGCGGCGAGCTCTTCTTAGTTGTTCGCGGAGGTCGTCGTCTGAGTCGCCACCTTCGACCCCTTGATATTCCCGCCTAGGGCTCCTTCCACGGCTGCGAGATTTGCTCGCCTGAGGGCTAGGAGTGCGATAGGGGTGTCTCCTGGTATCAGGATGTAGTTCCTTCTCCAGTCTTTCCAGTCTTCTTTTCAAGCGAGCATTCTCAGCCTCGTATCTGTGAGAAGACTCCCTCTGCTCGTGGAGCCTTGCCTCATATGCATCAATCAATCTGGATATCTGCGTGGACCCTGATGGTCCTTGACCTTCTTCTGAGGTTGGCCTTTCCGAGCACACCCCACGATCTGAACGTCGGACTTCAGACCTAATCCTGCGAGGAGCAGGTGGCTCTTGAATATCTCCTGCTTGAGGAGCGTTGCTACTGTGACCAGACATCTTAGATTCTTTTCTTGGCATGGGCTCTTCTCAGGGAAAGATGAACGTTTCCCACAGACGGCGCCAATTGTGGAGGCAATGATTATGCAACACAAATAAATATGAGAGAAGTAATGACTAAGAAAGAACAAAGAAAATAAAACGCCAATCACACAACAACAAATGTACGTGGTTCAGCAAAGATGTGCCTATGTCCACGGTGGTGCAGTCAGTATTATTTCTCAATATTCTGGAGAATGAGTACAGAGAATACAACTTGCCATTTGCCCCGAACCTAGGGTTTAATTTCTATATGTGTATGTTAGTTAGTGGAGATGATGGGTTCCTCCGTATTAGCCATCTTCCCTATAACTTCCCTTCATGGGATCTTGCTCCCCTATAACTTCCCTTCATGGGATCGTGGGGAAATTGGATCAATACAAAAGATGAGGGGCCTGGACTTTGGGCCGCTAGGGCTGGGCTACTCGTCCAGGCCTATAGCACTAAGTTCCGGATACCCATACTCTCTTTCTTCAAATTTTGACAATTTCTAACATTCTTCATATTATTACTTTTTTTATAAAAAATATTTTTTATATAATTATAAAACATTGTAATTGTAAAATATAATTTTTTTATATATATAAAAGACTGTTTTCATAAAAATAAAATAAAAAATAACTTTTTAAAACAGTTTTCCCCCTATAAATAGAAGATTGCTTTTATAAAAATCAAAACTAACTTTTTATAAATAGAAGATCGTTTTTATAAAAAAATGACTGGTTATTTTATAAACACATCTCTTTTTATAACTTTATTTTTACAAACAACATATTCATTTATTAAAAAAAATATAAAAATAAAAAACTCACTTTTTTTTATAAACAAAGGACTATTTTTATAAGTAAAAAAAATGACTTTTTATTTTAAAAAATCATGTTTTTTATAACAATATTAAAAGAAACAACTTATTTATTTGTTAAAAGAAAGTATAAAAACCAAAAATTGCCTTTTTTTATTGAATAAATTCTATTTTTTACAAAGTAGCTTATTCATTATAAAAAAAAGTATAACAATCAAAAAAAAAATTATAAATAAAAGGCTGTTTTTTATAAATAAAAAAATGACCTTCTATTTTATAAAAACATATTTTTTTATAACTTTATTTTACAAAACAACTTATTTATTTATAAAAAAAAAGGTACAAAAATTAAAGACTGACTTTTTTTTTATAAATAGGAGACTGTTTTTTATAAATAAAAAAATTGCCTTTTTATTTTATAAAAGCATCTTTTTATAATTTTTTTTTTTACAAAGAAGATTATTTATTTATAAAATATGTATAAAAATCTAGGGCTGGCTTTTGTTTTAAATAAAAGAATGTTTTTTATAAATAAAAAAACCGTCTTTTCATTTTATAAAAACATATTTTTTATAACTTATTTTTTACAACGAAAGTTTTTTTTTCCACAACTATACTCACAACAAATAATTATTTCATTAGTTCTAATTGTCCTGGAGAGATCTCGGGTTTTGTGAGGCAATTGTGAAAGTTTAAGTTGAACTAGGTGTAAACTCGCGCGATGCGCGGGGAGACTATCCATGGCAGCGGATCTGACGTATGAGTTAAAAAAGTATTCAATAATAATTGACTTGAAATTAGGACATCAAAATTTTATAGATTTCGTAAAAAAAAATGGATTATCATAAAAAAAAAATATGGGATAAAATCTCACAATTAAAAACTATGTCAATATCAAATCTATCTTCCTATAAATGATAGAACTCAAATTCATAACTACCAAAAAAATTGTCTCGAGAGTTAAACTAAAGAAATGGAAATTTAAAAAAGAATCTTCTGGCAAGCGAAATTTCAAATCCTCCAATATAGTTTCCAAACTGATTTTCCTCTCTGCTTAAAACCAGTTAGACGAAGCCTGCAAAAATTATTCACTACTTAAATATATACATATGTTATATAGACAAAGGTATATTCTTCAAATGTAAAATTCATATTAAACATTTATATGTTTATTGGTTATTATTCTCAATTCTAAGAAGAGTGAAGTAAAAGATAACTTTTAAAATAAAAATAAAAATCAGATTTATGAAAAAAATGGTTATTTTTTTGTCTAAATACAATACATATCAAGAGAGTGGCCATCAAAATACTGAATTTGTGGGTTTATCTTTGTTTCAAAGTCCATACCCTATAAATGCTTTCACTAACCCAAGGGTACAATTGAGTGATGTTGCAAACTACATTCAAACAATTATAAATTAGTGCTCCGAATAAGAAGCGAAAATGCATTGAAAAAAAAATCTAAAACAAAGTTCAACACAACAAATATTCTAGTAATTAAATGAAACAGTTGGACATTCAAATACATGGAGAAATTATGTAACTCTCTGTTGATATAAGACCGTAGAATACACTGCCAAAGAAAAGATGGCAAAACACACTGCCTTATCTATTCCTATGTCCAGTATTTCCGCCTACATTTCTTTTCTCCCCTCAAACGTGTTAAATTTACAATGTTACCATTACCACTTCTAGAAACGTTTATATGACTATTTCCAAATATATGCTTATAAAAAAACTGAATGTACCCAACAATAAGAGTTGTACAACACCATGTCTTATACAATGGTCTTGATTATTAATCATTAAATAAAAAAAATGTATACACCCAATAAATAAAACTATTCGATGTCTTTCAACTTTCAAAGTAAAATGAGTATTTTACCTGTTAGTGCGCAAACTCCTTAACTTTCAAATCCCCAACTTGAAACAAAGTTATTTGTACAACCAATTCCTTGATGTCCTAAGATAAAAAATCAACAACATGTGAAATGATTAGAAGACATCAATAAATAAAGTCATACGATATTAAAGATTTAAAACTTTAGGAACATATATTTTTTTATATTAAATGTCAAGTGTTAGATCATAAAAACGAAAAAAAAATGATATATTAATTTCAAATCATTGCTTCTTGAGTTCATGGAGAATTAGACGTCCTTAAGCATAAAAACCCATATAGGTTTTTATAAAGCTACAAATGAATAGAATATAGACTAACAAAATATTTAGATCTGTTCCATTTTAGAGAGAGAGAACCAAAAATCGATGGTTTGCAACAGCAGCAAACAGAGCTTTATTATCATCTGAAAAAAGCCAACCAAAAATACTGCAGAATCAACTTAAAAAAATGATTGCTGGAAAGAAAACTAATTCAATTTGGGGGAATCAATAGTAAAAGAGATTATATGAATGATAAACATAAATATGAATAAATATCACTTTCCAGCATCTATGAAGACCAAATCTACCATTTGCACTGCCAACAAAATATCAATACACATTTCAATGGTGGAAAAGGAAAAGGAAAGCAAACATTAATTTAAAATCTTTCTTTGTTTCGGGATATATTTCCCTTTGGCATTAACAGACATGTGAGTATTGTAATTAGTTTTATGGGTTATATTAATTTTAATTATGTTGTAATTTGCCATTTTGGATAGGGAAATTCAAAATTTCAAAATTTGGATTCTTTTGAAACTTTGATTAATAGGATTATTTTTAAAGCCCTAACAGAATACGCATAGAGAGGGAGAAATATATAACATTCTATCACAAAACACGTCAGAAATTGGACAAACACCTGTCAACACCCCTATTCAGCGTACACAAAAAAGGAGTGGCATACTCTACAAAACCCAAAAATTATAAAAGGAATCACAAATTTCAGTCATGTTTTTTTTTTAAACATATAGGACTTGGGTATACCTGAGTGTTTAAGAAATAGGGGAGAATACCTGAAATATATATAAAAAAAAAGAACACCAAATTAGTAATTTTAGAACACAATTTATACTCAACCAATAATAAATCTAAGATGCCCAAAAAATGCATCAAAACCTGTATAGACAAAGAGGGTCGGGCAATCCCCCCATCTCCATTCCTAGGGTTTTGAAATCTGTAGCAACAAAGAAAATAATAAGATGGTGAACAATATCCAAGAATATTTGACAGACGCCTACTTTCGGGACCTCTGGAAGCAAATCTTGAAGAAAACGGACGTAAAAATGGAGGACCAAGAAGAAGAGGCTCCCACGGAGCTTAACACGCTCAGCAGTTCCGGAGGATTCTCGATCATTTCACTCGACAAATTATCCGTTCACTATCCCAATGTCTGCTTTCACAGCCACGATGTCGATGCGGTTCAGATCCATTCAACCCTCAGTTTGTGGTCTGTTCAATTCGAGGGATGGAAACATCTTTGATGAATAATGGATTATTATGGTTGGGAGAGAAGGGGAAAAATTAGAAGAAAAAGAGGGGGAAGAGATAAGGGCATAGAGAAGTTAGTTGTAACATTGTGAAAGGATTAATATCCTTTCCAAAGAATTGATTTACGCCTAATAAGAAATGAGAGGAAGGAGAAAGGAAATTAGTTAAGCCCGTTAATGAATCTTAAAGAAGAAGCGAAAGAGGCTAAATAAAATGACTACATCAGTGATACTAAGGTGCCACGTGGATAGGCTCGTTGTAAGGAATCATAAATGCCTTGTTTTGCATTTTATAGTAGTAAGAGATGAGAGAGGATTGATCCATAACCTGCAAAACATTGTCAACAAATAAATCAAATTGGTAATATTTTTTTTAAAGATCTAAAGATAGTTAGTTTCATAAAGAGAATACCAAACACATATATACAAAATGATCCCTCTCTCTCTCTCACTCATAAAAATAACAAATATAAAATGGGGAAAAAATAGTTTGGTGATTAAAACAACTCATTGAATGCAAAGATCCTCATCACATATAGCCACATGGGAGGAGTCTCATTCAAATCTATATGCAAACCACATCTAACAATCCCAAAATAGGTGCCCGGAACAGAAATGTCTGGCATAGGAACTTCACCAGCAACACCCACGGAATGATTATTGCTAACGGATGAAGCACAACATTTGGAGTCTACTTCTTTGAGAACACCAGTTTGAAGAAACTCACCGATGAATAAAGTGGTAATGTTTTTATGACACTTTATCGAAAAGGAAAAAGTGTGTCCAAGCATTTGTTTGAAAAAAACATCTCCGACTACACTAAAAACAGCAAATTGGCACACCTTGATATTAAAAATCTTGCACAGTTTAAAACTGTGCCAAATTCTAGCACTGTTTAATGAAAATATGGCACACTTTAAAATAGTACCAAAATTTGGCATTGTTTTAAAGTGTGCCAAAATTGAGTATATTTAACTAAAATATAAAAACCCTAAAAAAATTCACTATACTCCCCTTTTGTTGTGTCTCGCTCAATCTTCGCGCTCCTCATTCAGCTCTCCCTCTTCCCCCGAAAACCCTCAACAGCACCCTCTCTCTTCCACACTTAGTCCGGCGTCGCTCCTCCTATATCAGTCCGGTGCCTCTCTTCTCCGCACTCAAGGTTTGTTCTTCTTATTTTTTCCATTTTGTTTCCTTTACTTAATGTCACCGAAATGTTATATCGGATTGTCCTCCGATATCAGTTTATCCTTCACACTCAGTTAGAAATTTGTTGGTTTTTGATGCCGACAAAAACCAACCTAAGATGGGTAGAATGAAGAAAAAGAAATTAAGGAGTTGAGATTCAAATTTCTCAAAATCGATTTAACTATTATTTGATCGATAAGAGATACACCTGAGATGGGTATACATAAGATTCACCATGAAATGTTTGTCAAAATGCCCAAATCAATTTTTTTTCATGGGTCATGTAACAATTTTCATGCTTTAATGTTTGGGTGGCTAAGAAATTTTCATGTTTATTGTACTTTGATAACAATTTTTTACTTCGATTGAGTTTTGAATATGTTATGTTTGTTTTTTGGGTGATTGTTGCTGAATATGTGAATAGTCAAGCACTTGCAACCCTTATACTTAATAACCATCGTGCTGGATGTCTGTCAACTGTGGACGATGTAGGTTTATTCCCAATTTATTGGATTGGATTGGTATGCGAGATAACTTTAAGAAAATAAGAAATTTTATTTCAACGTGTCCAAGTAATATGATATCCCTCCCTTTCTCTTCATTATTTTCACAAAAAATGGTGAAATTATTTGTGTTTCTCTATATGTGTGGGTTCCCAATTTACATGTTTACTTGAAATGCCATGTTTATGAATTTTGCTGTTTTATTGTAGTTCTAATGGCAAGAAATAAAGGGATACTAATGCTTTGTAACATTTGAATTTTTTTTCCTTACATTTTTAGAACCTTTTGCAGGTGAAAGAATTAAAATGGAAAAAAAAAATATGACCCCTGGTGCATCAAAGCACCTAACAACGATCACTGGAGGAAAAATGTTAACTTTCATGTCTTTGTTCATACAAGTATTTCACGTATACCATTAATGAATGATGTGATATCAAACTGTAGGTTCATATCTTGAATATTATGGGGATTGGAAATTACTCACATATGTAAGTTACCATAAGGACTAGACTATGAATAATTTATTTAGTTGCTCATTTTCTTATTTAATGTGTATAAGGTCACAGACATTGAACTGTGACTTGGGCACAACACTGGATATGTAGCAATTTGCCAATAAATTATGGTACTTGGGTTGGGTTCTTAACTTGATTAATTTTGTTATTACTTAATATGCAAATTTTTTGCTATTACATAATATAATGTTTTCACTTCCAGTAAGAAGTAATTTTGCAACTTTTTTGTAAAGCTACTCAGCTCATGTAAATTTAGTTGTAGCTTTATTACTAAAATGTTAATTTTAGTTAGCATTTTTAGGTTCCCTCTATCTCTTTATGCTTTTAATTGATAAGAATAACGCTTTTTCAGTTGGTATCAAATCTAGAACTCATAACATACTATAAGTGAACTTTAAATAATTTCATTATTGAGTTTGGGGCATGTAGGTTTTTCCTGGGGATTCCTTTTGGAGTTCTAATTTCTGCTATTATTTTATCTAGCATCCATGTTCTCCCTTGATTCTCTCCGCACAGTTTGACTTTCGATAAGATTCTCAAGTATCATACATCTTCTCGTATCCTTTTATATGTGCAAATGAAATTAGAATGTCGTAACTACAGTTCTTCAAATCTACTACTCTTCAAAAGTGCGTTCAAATTGGCAGCTTGGTAGTTAATTGGTTCTCCTTGATTTTATGGCAGGGAACAACATTCACTAATTCAAGGATGACGAAAGCAAGTTAAACACCAACTTGGAATTTAAAGAATTGGCAACACTTGAAAAGGTAAGCTTTAAACATAAATTCATGCCACTGCCCCCACATATACAATACTAATACTGGATTTATTTTGTTAAGCAATGGATTTGTGCTTATGGGTTCAAATTTGAGTTCATTTTTTGTTTCAAACACTTTTTTTGGATTTATGATCTTTTGCGAATATGGGTCGCTTGGTTTTTGATTTACAGGGTGGGGGCGGAGGAGGGCTTCTAAAAATAAAGTTTATGATTGTATTCATATGTTCAACATTACAAAAAACCCCACTTTTTTCTTTTTCTTCTTAAAGTTGGGAGTGTGACCAACTTAGTTGGGGCCACTTTTCACTTTGAGAGATTGGATCTATGATTAGTGTAGAATCTAAAACATTCAACTCGAATTCCATTTTTTTTGCTATTATCATATCGTGTTAAAATCTTCTGACTTCGTCTGAAAGTGCTTACCCTCATAGTTACTTGCGTATCCATGTAATGATTGTAGGGCCATATTTAAATTTCACCCTGAGTTTTTATTTATATAAGTGAGGGTGTAATACTAAAGTTCAAATAACAGTGAGGGTGAAAGTAAAAAAATTATTCATATGTTCAAATAGCAGTGAAGTTTGTAAATTTCTTTATGTTCATGTTCGATTGATTCATCTTGTGGTTGTAGTTGTCTGATTAAAGGATCTAGGAAGATTAAAAAACATACTCGTGTAATAAAAAAATTATTTGCTTTTAGACAAGCGAAAACTCAAACTAGCCTCCAAACGGCCCCGTAAGATGCACTAACACCTCGCACGGGGCCAATGTAACTCATAGGAACTGACCGCATAGTCATAGGACATATGGTTCGAGAATACGATGATAATTTGAAATATCTATACTTTGGCTTAAAAACATGTTGTTAGTGGGTGCAAACCCAAACTAGTTCCCAAACGCCCCCATAAGAGGTACGAACACCTTGCACGGGGCGAATGTGACTTGTAGGAACTGACCGCGTAGTCAAGGGACATATGGCTTGAGAATACGATGATAATTTGAAAATATCTAGACTTTGGCTTAAAACATGCTGTTAATGGGTGAAAACCTTAACCAGTTCCCAAACGGCTCCATAAGAGGCACGAACACCTCGAACGGGGCTAATGTGACTTGTAGGAACTGACCGCGTAGTCGCAGGTCTCCCCGTTTGAGAATATGAAGATAATTTAAAAATATCTAGATTAGGCTTAAAAATAAGTCGTTTGATGGTGAAAACCCAAACCAACTCCCAAATGGACCCGTAAGAGGAACGGACACCTCGCACGGGACCATTGTAACTTATAGGAACTAACCGCGTAGTCGCGGGCCTCTCGGTTTGACAATATGATGATACTTTGAAATTATATAAATTAGGCTTAGAAACAAGCCGTTGAAGGGTGGAAACCCAAATCATCCCCCAAATGACCCCGTAAGAGGCAATAACACCTCGTACGGGACCCATATAACTTGTAGGAACTGACCGCATAGTCACGGGCCTCTCAGTTTGAGAATATGATGATAATTTGATAATGAATGGATTAGGTTTAGAAACAAGCCGTTGAAGGGTGAAAACCCAAACCATCCCCCAAACGATCCCGTAAGAAGCACTAACACCTCACACGAGACCAACGTAACTCGTAGGAACTGATCAGGTAGTCACGGGTCTCCCGGTTTGAGAATATGACGATAATTTTAAAAAAAGCAGTTGATAGAGGAAGCACGGGTCTACTTTAGATATAATCACGGGTCTCACGGGCAGTCACAGTTCTCACGGATCTACTTTAGATATAATCAAAAGAAGTTGATAGAGGAAGCACTTTGAGTCGGTCCACAGTAAAAAAAACTGAACAGGCCCACAGAAAAATCTCCCATGTTATCAGTGCCTGTTCAAATAAACTTCTAGTTAATAAAGGTAGGATTTTTATTTCTGACATAATCAAATACGACTTTGAATGAAAATTACCAAAAATAGTAGAATTTTAGATAATTACTCCATTGGCAGAACTGGTGTTATCCTCTAAAGCATTTACTACTTATTTGATTCATTTAATTGCATTTGAACCAGTGCTCCCAGTGAATATCATAAGTTTAAACTAACTCATTGTGAAATTAGCTAAAATTAGGATAAGAACCTAGAGTGCCATCCTCTGATTCCATTTTTAATCTTTTTAATCAAATCAAAGAAGTAGCAGACCTTGCTTCTGCAGCTAGATTTCGCGTTAGACATTTCTAATGCTGTGAATCAAATCAAAGAACCTAGAGTTTGAATAGTGATGAAGATGTTTGATATTTATGGTCAGGTCTCAGGTCAGAGTGTGAATAACTCAGATATCTACTATCAAAGAATTCAACCAAGCCCAGGTCTCAGGTAAACTAACAAGTTTTCATAAGTTAGGTGAGATACCAAATTAAAATAAGAAAATGGTAAACAAAACAGAGCTTAAAATGGCTTACCATAGACTGTTTCAGTATAGAAAGTAATAATCCGTCAAATATTCAATATTAATTCCAATTTCAAATGTAAAGGACTAGATCAATTCTCCTCTTCCAACTGGTTATCAGAGTTAGGGAAATATGTAACTCAATATGATCACTATGAAATCATGTCCCAATCACTTGTATATTGAAGAGGAATTTGCAGATCTATTAATTAAAACTCTGGTCAATTGTTGTACTCCACTTATTCCACAACTAACCAAAATAAGGGAAGTCTATTCGAGGTTTGTAATATATAATGAACTTCTAGCAATAATGTCATTTTTATATCCAGTTGATTTTGTTTACCACAAATGTGGACCTTGTATTTCCATTCGAATAATGATAACAAGAAAGGAATACTTTCATATTGATGCTCATGTTGGTAGTTTTAGTGATGTTCCTTTCTTTTACCTAAACAAACAACTATGCAACATCATAACTTGTGGAGAAGACAAGTCTATTAAGGTCTAGGATGATGTCAATGGTTCTAAGCAGTACACATTTGAGGATCATAAGGTAGCTATTTATTCTGTATGCCCACATTATAAGAATAACATTCAGGTATTTGGTTGCTAAACACTTTCTTTTAAAAGAAATTTTAATTTGGTATATTTCTTTTGCCTTCTAAAAAAGGTTCATGTTTTCTCTATAAGTTTATCTTTTTAAAGAAAATAGATGGGAGGATTAAGGCGTGGCTATATGATACTATGGGTTCAAGAGTTGATTATGATGAACGGGGATATTTTGTACAACAATGGCCTATAGTGCTGATGGATCAAGGTATAATATATTGTTTACTATTTAATATAGATCTTAGTTTTCCTTTTCTCACCTAAATGGTCAAATAAACTGTTTTGTTCTTATCATCTTCCTTAATTGTAGGCTATTTTTAGGTGGGACAAGTAAGAATGGAGAATCATATATTGTGGAATGAAATTAAAGTGAAGGCACTGTCAAGCGAACATGCAATGGTCTTTGGAAGGCATGATCACCATTTGAGTTGCGGGGTTAATCCTTGCATTTGGGTGCTTTTAGGAACTGCAACTGTAAGAGTTTGCACACATGACATCGAAGCAAAGTAGTGGTAGCACCTGCTGAAATAGAGCAGCTTTCAGCACCATGCCGAAGTAGAGCAGCGGTAGCCCCTGCCCTCTTATCTCTCCCTCACACGCAAATGTAGCCCCCTGCTGGAGCATAGCAGCGGCATCACCTAACCCTCTATTCATCCTCGAAGAAATGCAGTGGCAACACCTTTGAGTATGTTTTTTTTCAATATTAGTTAGTTTTTTTCAATAGATCTAATTAGCATGCAAAAATTTTGAGTTGTTAATTAGTTTTTATTTGTTAATTTTTTTCAATAGATTAGTTAATTAGTTATTTAATTATTGGCCTTCAATCTTAAACTTGAAGGTTAAATAGATTAGTTAATTAGTTTAGTTGTTAGTATAGTAAGTTTTGAACTTGAAGGTTTTTGGCTAATCTATCCTAGGTGGTGTACAAAATGTATTTGTCTTTGTTAGTATATGTTTCATCAAAAAGTTTATATACAACTGTTATATATAACTGTTATATACAACTGTTATATATAACTGTTATATACAACCGTTATATATAACTATTAGATATAACCGTTGTGTGATATATAACTGTTATATATAAGTTGTCACTAATGAACACCAAACTTAAAAATACACATCCAAATCTATAAACAAAGTTATAGATTAACAAACTTAAATCAAAATTAAAATGTAATAAATAACAAACGCTGATGATGGAGACCTAACAAATCACACAATTAGGGTGAAAACCCAGCCGTGTGAGGGTGAAAACCCAAACCAGCCCCCAAACGACCCCGAAAGAGGCACGAACACCTCACACCGAATCAATGTAACTTGTACGAACTGACCGTATAGTCGTGGGTCTTCTAGTGTGAGAATATGATGATAATTTCAAAATATGTAGATTAGGCTTGAAAATAAGCCGTTTGAGGGTGAAAACTCAAACCAGCCCCCAAACGGCCCCGTAAGAGGCACGAACACCTCGCAAGGGACCAATGTAACTTATACGAACTGACCATATAGTCGCGGGCCTCCCGGTTTGAGATAATGATGATAATTTCAAAATATGTAGATTAGGCTTGAAAATAAGACGTTTGAGGGTGAAAACCCAAACCAACCCCTAAACGGCCCCGTAAGAGGCACGAACACCTTGGACGGGGCAATGCAACTTGTACGAAATGACTGTGTAGTCACGGGCCTCTCGATTTGAGATAATGATGATAATTTCAAAATATGTAGATTAGGCTTGAAAACAGGCCATTTAAGGGTGAAAACTCAAACTAGTCCCCAAACTGCACCATAAGAGGCACAGACACCTCGCACGGGACCAATGTAACTTGTATGAACTGATCGCGTAGTTGCTGGCCTCCCAATTTGAGATAATGATGATAATTTCAAAATATATAGATTAGGGTTGAAAACAAGTTGTTTGAGGGTGAAAACCCAATCCAGACCCCAAACGGCCTCGTAAGAGGCACAAATACCTCGCACGGGACCAATGTAACTTGCACGAACTCACCCCATAGTCACGGGTCTCCCGGTTTGAAAATATGAGGATAATTTAAAAATATATCGATTAAGCTTAAAAAAAGTCCTTAAAGGGTGAAAACCCAAACCAGTCCCTAAACTTCCCCGTAAGAGGCACGAACACCTTGCACGGGACCAATGTAACTTATACGAACTGACCACGTAGTCGTGGGTCTCTCGGTTTGAGAATATGGTGATAATTTTATAATACGTAGATTAGGCTTGAAAACAAGCCGTTTGAGGGTGAAAACCCAAACCATCCCCCAAACGGCTCCGTAAGAGGCAAGAACACCTCGCATGGGACCAATGTAACTTGTACGAACTGAACGCATAGTTGCGGGTCTTCCGATTTGAGAATATGATGATAATTTCAAAATATGTAGATTAGGCTTGAAAACAAGCCGCTTGAGGGTGAAAACCCAAAATATCCCCCAAACGACCCTGTAAGAGGCACGAACAGCTCGCATGGGACCAATGTACCTTGTACGAACTAATCGTGTAGTTACGGGTCTCTCAATTTGAGAATATGATGATAATTTGATAATATATGTATTAGGATTATAAACAAGCCGTTGAAGGGTGAAAACCCAAACCAGCACCCAAATGATCCCGTAAGAAGCACGAACACCTCACACGAGACCAATGTAACTTGTACGAACTGATCACGTAGTCATGGGTATCTCGATTTGAGAATATAATGATAATTTGAAAATATATCAATTAAGCTTAAAAAAATCCCTTAAAGGGTGAAAACCCAAACTAGCCCCCTAACGGCCACGTAAGTGGCACGAACACCTCGCACGGGACCAATGTAACTTGTACGAACTGTTTGCGTAGTCGTGGGTCTCCCGATTTGAGAATATGATGATAATTTCATAATATGTAGATTATGCTTGAAAATAAGACGTTTGAGGGTAAAAACCCAAACCATCCCCCAAACGGCCCCGTAAGAGGCACGAACACCTCGCAGGAGACCAATGTAACTTTTACGAACTGACAGCGTAGTCACGGACCTTCTGATTTGAGATAATGATGATAATTTCAAAATATGTAGATTAGGTTTGAAAGCAAGACGTTTGAGGGGGGAAACCTAAACGGCCCCGTAAGAGGCACAAAACATTGCACGGGACCAATGCATCTTGTATGAATTGGCCGCGTAGTTGTGGGCCTCCTAGTTTGAGATAATGACGATAATTTCAATATATGTAGATTAGGCTTGGAAAAAAGTTGTTTGAGGGTAAAAACCCAAACCAACCCCCAAGCAGCTTCGTAAGAGGCACGAACGCCCATGGGACCAATGTAACATGTACGAACTGACCCCATAGTCACGAGTCTCTCGATTTGAGAATATGATGATAATTTCAAAATATATTGATTAATCTTAAAAAAAACCCTTAAAGGGTGAAAACCCAAACCAGTCCCCAAACGGCCCCGTAAGAGGCACGAACATCTCGCACGGGACCAATGTAACTTGTACGAACTGATCGCGTATTAGCGGATCTCTCGGTTTGAGAATATTATGATAATTTCAAAATATGAAGGTTAGGCTTGAAAACAAGGAGCTTGAGGGTGAAAACCCAAACCAGCCCCCAAAAGAGCTCCGTAAGAAGCACGATCACCTCACACGGACCAATGTAACTTGTACAAACTGACCGCGTTGTCACGGGTCTCTCGATTTGAGAATATGATGATAATTTGATAATATATGGATTAGGCTTAGAAACAAACCGTTGAAGGGTGAAAACCCAAACCAACCCCCAAACGATCCCATAAGAAGCACGAACACTTCGCACGGGTGATCAAGGTGTAAAACCGAGAGTCCGTGAAATACGCTAGTCGTTGTTATCGACTTCCAACCTCAATACAAAAAAACCTAAACTTGTAACTACACTTCTTAAGGAGTATAGTGGCGAGTCTGGGTATCGAATCCACAGGGAATTAGGACGTGTGACGACAAAGGTAAGGTAGTTTAATCCTAAAGTTGATGTTAAAATAAAATAAAAGAAAAAGATGATTGATGGGTTTAAATTTCCAATTGGTGATGAAATAAAATGTGCACAAAAACACTAAGAATTGTAAAGAAATTAGATTTGAAAATGAGAGAAAATTGGGTGGGGTACAATCCCTCAAACCTTAGTAAATTATCGTATAGAATACTAGAATTTTAAATTGAAATTTTTGACTAAATCCAATCTTTATAGATCCTGAGCATTACATATATAAAGGATCTTTCCCGCATCATATGAAATCAAAGGTAAATACAAAGCGGTGAATGGACAAATACACTTGCATAGCGTTCTTAAGCATCCCAAGTACCTAGGGCAAGAAAGATTAAAAGATCGGCTATGTTCGTATAATTTCCATACACAATTCGGTCAATATTTAATTTACCCTCTATTTTCTACATGGGTAATTCACCTCGAAATGAGTTCATGTACCCCAACCCTTGAAAATTTAGCTAGACATGGTTTTACTAGAAAATAAATTCATACATGGAATTATGTATCTAAAAAACATTATTAACAATTTGCAAAACAATTGAGAATTGAATTGAAAATAAAATAGAGAATAAATAAGATAATGAAAAATTGATACTTGTATTCAGCAATAGGGAAAAGAGATGAACTTGAATCCAGAAAAATTCTTCTTCTTCAAACTTACAAACTAGGGTTTTCTCTAAGAAGATGAAATTATCTACTCTAAAGAAAAACTATAAATACTCTCTCAAATTCCACTCCCCCCTTGGAATGACATAGGGCTTGGCCTTTTATAACACCAACTAGCACGAATTGGACAGCTAGAATCGTTGGCTGCACAAGATTCTCCAGATATGCACCTGTTCATCTCTAAATTAAATTTCAGAATTTTAACAACTGGATCGGTTTGGCAATCGGATCGGTTATTTTTTTTTTAGCCTGACCGGTTTGGTTCCATCCGGTCCGGTTTGGCTCCATCCGGATCGGTCCTGTTTTTCTCGTCAATTTCTCTTCATTATCTCGCAACTTCAAAACCTCGTAACTTTTTCACCGTAGGTCGGATTGAGGTGTCATTTTTTACAATGTTCTTTTAATTTAGATCTCTTCAACTTTCTAGTTGTCCCCACCTCCGGAGTAAGGCTGTTAAATTACAAAAATGCCCTTCAACTCTCCGTTTCTTAATTTCTTTCACTGTTTTGCGTTCTCTTTCGCACTAACTTGAATGAAATACCTATAAAGCACATGAGAAATACACAAAACACAAAATACTTTCCAAAATAGGTTAGCAGCATAAAAACGAGACAAATCCAAGCTATTTACACTGCACAGGATCAGAAAAATACCGAAATTAAGGGGATAAATGTGAAGAATATGTGCCTGATCACATCCCCTAACTTAGAACATTGCGCATCTCGAGCAATGTAAACGAATCTAACAAAAATTCCACTCTTGAAAATTCCTTTATTAAAATAAAATTCTACTTTCGCAGGCAAGCGATTGCATTGAGCATATGCAACAAGTCTTTAAACCCCTAGGTTACCCTAGTAGGACGAGTTTTGTCTCGTGAGGATTTGCAGTGAATATACGCACAAAATTTTTTATTGACTCAAATAAATATCAAAAAACTTAAAAATTGTACAATTTAAACGTTTCGAAAAATACTCACCATAAATTCATATTCAAATGTCTCAAACCATAGTGTGTGTATGCAAAGCCAGAAATTAAACCTCAAATTTCCACCGATTGATCATCACGTTACGTACCTAAAATATAATGATCTCACAAACCTCAAATTCATTTTGATTTCTACTTCTCACGGAATGATCTCACAAACGAATCTCTCGGATTATGGCTATTCTCTCGGTATGCGTGATATAAAGAGTAAATATAATGGAACACGAATTCACGCATATAAAATTAAAAAGAAGGAAATATATGATGTAAAGATCTCATCATCAGAATAAAGTTATTAGGAAACGGGAAACATCATCTCTTAATCACACCATTTTAATCTCTTTTATTATCTTTTCATGTCTTAGCTCTCCATGCAGTAATTAATTTCGCCATTCGGACTCGGTTAGGACTTTTCGGTTTAAAAAGTGTAAAGGGTAAAAAATGGTAATGTTCGAAATTGGAAAATGTCCTTCTGGCGTGCATTAGTGCTTTTTCGGGCATTGGCTCATTTTTTTCTCTTTTTTTTTTCTTTTTTTCACACTTTTCTTTTCTTGCTATTTTTTTTTAGCATTCTTCTATTTTTTTTTCTTGCCCCTTTTTCTTGCACTTTTCAGACTTAAATTCTGACTTTTTTAATTTTTTACAATTCCGGGCTATTTGGATTTTTCGGGTTATCAAACGAAAGGGAAATATTTTATTAGGCTCAAATTGGGTTGCAAAGGGATAATTTTTCACAACTTTATTTTGGCTAATATTTTTGGGTAACAAACGATGGCCGACTTCATTGTCCAAATCGCTAATCACATTATCATATGCGTCTCGAGATTAATTAAGTTTAGAGATATATTTAGCACAAATTTCGAGACAACATTTCACACATTGTGACACCCCACCTAATTAATCCCGGGTGATCAGTCATAAATCAAGTTAGAAAAGGTTTCTCAATTGGTCCATTCTTAGCATCACTATCGTCTTTTTAATTACTAACCACCTAAGTGAGAAAAGTAGACTGGTGCCAGTTTTTTATCTTTCAATTAATTAAATAAAACTCATGCGGAACATAAAATAATACACAATCACAATTAACTAAAATAAACATCCACAAATAAAATACCTAACCGAATAAACTATCGGTCCAAATATCCAATACAAGTAAAGATAAGAAGAAAATATTAACAAGTCTAATTCTGATAAATGAACTGTGAGCGACAAGCTCAGATAACTACTAGAGAGTCTCTACACGAATGAAAGAAGGAGGCGTCAATCAAAAACCCCGGAACATCCACATGTGCTGCAGCAAAGGATACCTGGAATAGAGTCAAGCCTGGCGTCCCTATGCCTGGACACCTAAAAGGTTTTTAAATTTTTTATAGCAAGGGTTAGTACCCAAAAAATATTTGAAAACATTTAACAAATGATTAACTTGCAGTAATAAATATATATGCATGCTCTTCATATTTTAGTTAGTGTCGCACTCTCTTGAGGACTTCCACACCCCTCCTCTAATGTTCACTACTAACGCTTCCATTTAATTTACCAGGTCCTACGCTCCTGACCCAATACTTATTTTAACCCTTGAAATTTACCTACTCTAACTGAGTATGCCTTAATTCATGATTTTTAAGTTATTATAAACGTCAAACTTAATTAAGTCATTACTCTTTCTAATTTCATATAACATTCACACCTGTTATGCACATAATAAATTTTTCATTATGTATTAATTATCACATATATAATTATTTACCTAATTATATATTTATTCATATTACAGTATTCACAAACATACTGAAATAACATTTAATACAAACTTTCGACCGAGTAAAAATACTCACAAAATAAAAAATTTCCTAGGTGCTATCCTAGTAGGTGTATTCACATAACCTAGTTATCCAAGTTAGATTGGCTCACTAACTTAGTGTAACATACGAATTGGAGGCGGTCATATTCCTTCCCTGAAAGTGAGATGCCCCTCACCCATATAACGGACGCTATGACCTGGGATTAAACTCGCCCTACTCCTCAAGCTAGGGGATTCATCCACTACGCGCAACCTCCCCTATAGCACTAGAGTATATACTACTAATATTCAATCACTGATATTAATGCACACACACACACACTATATATATATATATACTATCACACTCCGTATATATATATAAATATAAAATGTCCCGGCTACACCATGTACAAAACCCGTAATATAAGCCTATTTAATTTATTAAGAGTTTATGGTCCAACTCTAATTATTAATTAATTCGCACATTAATTAATTAAGTCACCTTTGGTGTCGCCCCCACCATAAAATTGGATTTACTCTCGAAGTCCGAATTAACCTCTCCCGAGTCTAAATTCCCAACTCCCGAATTATTTAGCCTTTACCTAAATAAGATTTATCTCTCGGTATTCCTCAACCGTTATTCCCGGACTTGTTCACTACATATATATTTAATCCTTACGAACACCTTCCCAAAAATTCAACCTTAGTGTGTCACACCTAATTTCTCCAAAACCCAACAAATTTAAATTATGATGTCTCACTAAGTCGTCTCCAAATTCTAAATTAACTTTATTCACCATTAATTAGATTTAAAACCCATGTATAAATTTCTCACCAAAGTAATTCATGGAAAAAGATTAAATTAAAATTTTCTTTATATAAAAGAAAACTGGGCGAACTGTCAAAATCTGTCGACCATCGATCGATCGACCCCAGACCTTCGATCGAGAAGGTCTTCGTCTTCTTCGCGAAGACAGATTCAGCCATGGACGATTTTTCCCAAACCCTAGTTTTCTCTACCAGCAACCTTAATCCCTCTTAACATTAATACATGTTAGAAACCTTATTAGGGACCTCCAGAATGTCTACCAACATTATTAATTCGTCCATTAAATACAATTTCTGCATTTGGGAAAAAATCCGTCTTTAACCCTTTACCCATTTACAAACCCAAGTTCCATCATTGAATCCGTTTCTAATTATCCAGATAACATCCTACCAGATATATATTAACATACCAATTTCAGATTTTTACATAAACCCTTACCCAAATTCCGTAAGTCAGATTATTATCTTCAAAATCAGATTTTGCCATTAACACCCAAAATGAATTTCCTTAAATACACACATCACATGAATATGAATCGAAATACATTTTTACATGCTACAGCAAGTTAACACTTGCCTTAAGGTTCGTAGAGTCTGAATTTGGAGATGAGTTCCAAGGTTGAAGATGACCCTTGTTGGCTCTCTTGTGATCCCCAAATCTGCCTTTAAATGCTCTTAGGGTTTCTTAGCACACTAACACTTTTCCTAAACTCACATCAGCCGTTTTCTTATTTCTTCTAATTCATTAATTTATCTAAATTCCATTTTTTGCCTAATGGGCCAAGCCCAAATTACCCAATTTCCCCCGTGTGGGCCCGACTATGTCTAAAAATTCCCCGTGACCCATTTACTACCCCCGGGTATACTTTTCTGAATATCTAGGGCCATCCGGACTCAACCGTACACTCAGAATTGACATCCAAATTAATTTATAAAAATACTTATCCCCCCACCCCTTTAGTCTATACCGACTCCTCGTTGAGATAAGTGCATACATTGTCATTAATACTCGAAATGACTTAAATAATTAATTACTATTCACTTAGTAAATAAATTCCCATAAATATTAACCATTCACTCCCCGATTAATATTTAAATAAAATTTCCCTAATTAATCCAATTAAAATTATGTCTCATAAGTAATTTTTAATTCCCGAATTAATACATATTTAATGTATGAGAAATGTGGGGTGTTACATACTCCCCCCCTTACAAATGAATTTCGTCCGCGAAATTTGGTCATACCTGTGATGAAAAGCTTTGGATATTGCTCCCTCATATCCTCCTCCCTCTCCCAGGTAGACTCGTCAATGTTGTGATGACCCCACTATACTCTAACTAGTGGAACAACCTTGGATCATAATTTCTGCTCGCTACGGTCTAGAATTGCCACCGGCCTCTCCTCATATGAGATGTATGGTTGTAAATCAATTTCTTCGAGTGGAATGTACCAGAAGGCCCTCTCGCTCCTGCGATATTTCTTCAGCGATGCCACATGGAACACGTCATGTATCCGTTGAAGGTGCTCTGGAAATCCCAGCCTGTAGGCTACAGGCCCCACCATCTCGATAATAGGGAAAGGTCCCACGTACCTCGGTGCTAGCTTACCCTTTTTGCCGAACCTCATCACCCCTTTCATAGGGGACACCCGGACCAATACCTAATCCCCAACCTTTAACTCCACATGTCTCCGTGAAGCGTCAGCGTAACTTTTCTACCTATCCTGAGCTATCCAAATCCTCCCTCGGATCAGTTCTATTTTGGCAGATGTCTCCTGCACAATCTCCAGCCCCAATAGTTTGTTATCCTCCACCTCTAACCAACAAGCGGGTGAACGACAAGGTCTCCCGTATAGTGCCTCAAATGGTGCCATGCCGATCGTGAATTGGTAAGAGTTATTATACGCAAACTCTACCAGAGGAAGATACTTCTCCCAACCTCCCCCAAAGTCTAATATGCACATTCTGAGCATATCTTCCAGTATCTGGTTGACTCTCTCGGTCTATCCGTCAGTCTGTGGGTGATAGGCTGCACTCAAACGTAACTCCTTGCCCATGGCCTCCTGAAAACTCTGCCAAAAGTGGGCCACAAAGATCTTGTCCCTATCCGTCATAATATTTATCGGTACCCCGTGCAGCTTAACAATCTCTGCTATGAATAGCTGCGCATAACGCATCGTCTCAAAGTCTGTGCGAACCGCCAGGAAGTGGGCCACTTTGGTCAACCGATCCCCAATGACCCATATGGAATCGTTACCCTTCTACGATGTCGGTAACCCTGTAATGAAGTCCATAGATATGCTCTCCCACTTCCACACGGGAATTTCAAGTGGCTATAGCATCCCTGATGGTCTCTGATGGTAAACTTTCACAAGCTGACACGTGGCACATTTCGAAACAAACTCTGATATGTCCCGTTTCATTCCTGCCCACCAATACTGCTTCCTCATATATTGATACATCTTATCCCCACCGGGATGTACCGCGAATATCGATCCATGAGACTCCGTCATAATAGCGTGCCTCAACTCCGCATCCTTTGGCACAATCATCCTCCCAATATGGTGTAAGCCTCCCACCGAGCTAATCGAGTCACCCTCTTCTCCCTCAACTAGCAACTAGCTCACCCTATCCCGACAGGTCTGATCCTCTGCCTGAGCCCTCACAACCCGCATAATGATCTCGGGTGTGATGGATAATGCTGACATGAAAGCCCTGGCTACATCATCCTCGTATCGAAGTTCTCTCCACTTCGCTTTCTAGACTTCTGATATTTCCCTAGTCGGTCTCCGACTCAATGCATCTACCACCACATTAGCCTTACCAGGATGATACTGAATATCAAACTGATAGTCTTTCATGAATTCTAGTCATCGCCTCTGTCTCATATTCAGATCCTTTTGAGTGAAGAGATACTGAAGTGATTTGTGATCCGTGAATAGCGTGAGCTGCTCCCCCAGGAGATAATGTCTCCATATCCTCAAAGCAAAAATGACTGCTGCTAACTCCAGGTCATGAGTGGGGTAATTCCTCTCGTGGGGCTTTAGCTTCCTGGACGCATAAGCTATAGCCCTTTCCTCCTGCTGAAGCACACCCCCAAGTCCCTGTAAGGATGCGTCAGTGTAAACCCGATACTCTAATCCTCCTTTCGGCAATGCAAGCACGGGTGCAGATATCAACTTGTCCTTTAACTCATCGAAGGCTAATTGACAGTGATCATTCCAAGTGAAAGGTACCCCTTTTCGGGTAAGATTCGTCAAAGGGACCGCAATCTTTGAGAATCCTTTGATGAACCGTCTGTAATAATCGGCCAACCCCAGAAAACTGCACACTTCTATCGGTGTCGTGGGCTGTCCCCACTCCCTCACCGCCGATACTTTACTTGGATCCACCGAAATACCCCGGTCTGACACCACGTGGCCAAGAAACTGAACCTCCCGTAGCCAAAATCCACACTTACCAAATTTGGCATAGAGCTGGTGATCCCGCAATGTCTGTAACACTATACGTAGGTGCTCTGCGTGCTCCTCCTCCGTACGCGAGTAGATCAGGATGTCATCAATGAAAACGATAGCAAACTGATCGAGAAACTCCCTGAAGACTCTGTTCATGAGGTCCATGAACACTATTGGTGCATTGCTGAGCCCGAATGGCATTACCCTGAACTCGTAAGATCCATACCGCGACAGGAAAGCGGTCTTCAGAAAATTTTCCTCCCGGATACGTAGTTGATGATACCTTGATCTCTAGTCGACCTTAGAGAAATAAGACGCCCCTCTCAACTAGTCAAATAGGTCACCAATCCTAGGCAACGGATACTTATTCCATATCGTGGCCTTATTCAGTTCTCTATAGTCCACGCATAATCGTAGTGAGCCATCTCGCTTTTCACAAACAACACCGATGCACCCCACGGAGATGTACTTCGTCGAATGAAACCCTGCCCCGGCAGTTGCTGAATCAGCTCCATCAACTCACGCATCTCTGAAGGGGCCATACGGTATGGGGCCCGAGAAATCGACCTCGTCCCCGGTGCTAAATCGATCACAAATTAGATTTCCCTACTAGGTGGAAATCCTGGTATCTCCTGAAACACATCCCCAAAGTCTCTCACCACTGGGATTGAGTCCAATGGAATAGCCACCTCCTATGAGGTTTCCTCCTCAATGTAATACAAGTGTGTGCGTGACCCTCCCTCAGGTAGTGGCATTGCTATCAAAAACATTTCCTGCCCTGGAATGGAGAACACGATGGTCCTCTCGTAGAAATCCACCATCGCTCGATAACCTGCCAACCAATCCATACCTAAAATGATATCGTACCCCTCCATATCCAACACGAAGAGGTCCACTACTAAACTAAGTCTCCCAATCAAAATGTCCACACCCCGAAAAATTGAGTGAATCGTAGCCCCGCTGCCTACTGGTGACTCTACACACATCCGAAGACTACCCGCGGTCTCTAGTAGTCCGGCCCATTTAGCAAAATTGAATTTAATAAATGAATGTGATTCTACCGTATCAAAAAGAATACTACCCTCATAACCATGAATGAGAAACATACCCTCAACTGCTGGTGGTGCTTGCTGCGCCGGGGGATTGGGAACATACCGAACGTTATACACATGTCCGTAGTGCATCTGTCCCTACTGAGGTTGGGCGGGAGGGGCGACTGCTGCTGCTGGCAGTAATTATCCCCGTTGCCCCTGTTGGGCCTCTTGCTGTTGACCTCTGCCCCTCTATGGTCACTCCCTCTTGAAATGCCTTGGCTGTCCACAGACAAAACAACGTTTCTGACCATCCCACTGTCATTGGCCCTGACGCGGCTGACCCTGGCCCTGATGGCCTCCCCCATTGTTTCCTTGGCCCTGACGGCCCTGAGGAACCTGCTGCTGCTGATTCGGGCCCGGATGCCCCTGCCTGAACCCCTATCCTCCCAGTCGGAACCCACTAGGCTTAAACTTCTTAGCCTGATTCCCTTGCTGACTGCCTTCTTGCTGCTGAGCACCACTTGTGTCACTATTAGTAACGACCTTACCCTGTTGACTCGGCTCCCCTGTTCTCTTGCTCCCCTTCGTATGGAAGTGATGATCCTGTAAGTGTACAAGTGCAGCATTAACGATGTTTGTATACGACACTAACGCCGGATTCCGAATCAAGTGTTGCTTAATTCTCCTGGCTAAACCGTCCATAAACCTTGATTTCTTCCGCTCCTCATCGCTCACCTCATTTGGCACAAAGTTTGCCAAACGGGTGAAATCTTCCTCGTAGTCTTCCACTGATCGGTCACCCTAAACTAAATCACTAAATTTCTTTATAATCTCAGTCTCTACTGCTGGTGGAATGTATTTGCGGTCGAACCGCACCCAAAACTCTGCTATCGGTATCAAGTCTCGCTCCTCGGTGGTGGTAACTGACTCCCACCACTGTAAGGCTTCCCTCGACAGACGAAAGGTAGAAAGCATATGTTTCTGTACCTCGGTACACTCTAGCATGTGCAGATGGCTCTGAATGTTCTTCTTCCAGTCACAAGCATCTATCACATCTGTGTTGCCCCGGAACTCAGGTGGGTGACCCTTCTGAAAGGTCTCCCTGACTCTCTGCCAAGATGGTGGCCCCAATGGATCTTGAACTGTTGGTGCCACTGGAGGCGGTGCCTGGGGCTGTGGAAAGTGAGATGCCATAGCTCTCATTGCTGTTTCGATCGCCTGGGCCACTATCAGTGCCACCTAAGTAGTGGAAATCAACTCAGGCGGGGGTGGTGGTGGCGGTACATGTGGCTCCTGGTGAGCCTCCCTGATTTCATCCCTAGCCTCAGCCCTCTTCGCTCTCAGTCTCCTCTATGGCATCTGAAATAGATTAAATCGCATAAGTACACAGTTTACACAAAAATATTCACAGAAGAAATACGATATCTCACAAGCGGAAAATGAATCAATAGTCATAATAATAGGGCTCTACAACAAACGAGTGCTACGCTGAAATGCAGAAAGACGCACAGATCCTAAGGACAGTAGAACCTGATGCTCTGATACCATCTATGACACCCCGCCTAATTAATCCCGGATGATCAGTCCTAAATCAAGTTATAAAAGGTTTCTCAGTTGGTCCATTCTTAGCATCACTGTCTTCGTTTTAATTACAAACCACCTAAGTGAGAAAAGTAGACTGGTGCCAGTTTTTTATCTTTCAATTAATTAAATAAAACTCATGCGGAACATAAAATAATACACAATCACAGTTAACTAAAATAACCATCCACAAATAAAATACCTAACCGAATAAACCATCTGTCCAAATATCCAATACAAGTAAAGATAAGAAGAAAATCTCAACAAGTCTAATACTGATAAATGAACTGTGAACGACAAGCTCAGATAACTACTAGAGAGTCTCTAAACGAATGAAAGAAGGAGGCGTCCATCAAAAACCCCGCAACATCTACATGTGCTGTAGCAAAGGATACCTGGAATAGAGTCAAGCCTGGCATCCCTGTTCCTGGACACCTAAAAGGTTTTTTAAATTTTTTATAGCAAGGGTTAGTACCCAAAAAATATTTGAAAACATTTAACAAATGATTAACTTGCAGTAATAAATATATATGCATGCTCTTCATATTTTAGTTAGTGTCGCACTCTCTTGAGGACTTCCACACCCCTCCTCTAATGTTCACTACTAACGCTTCCATTTAATTTACCAGGTCCTACGCTCCTGACCCAATACTTATTTTAACCCTTGAAATTTACCTACTCTAACTGAGTATGCCTTAATTCATGATTTTTAAGTTATTATAAACGTCAAACTTAATTAAGTCATTACTCTTTCTAATTTCATATAACATTCACACCTGTTATGCACATAATAAATTTTTCATTATGTATTAATTATCACATATATAATTATTTACCTAATTATATATTTATTCATATTACAGTATTCACAAACATACTGAAATAACATTTAATACAAACTTTCGACCGAGTAAAAATACTCACAAAATAAAAAATTTCCTAGGTGCTATCCTAGTAGGTGTATTCACATAACCTAGTTATCCAAGTTAGATTGGCTCACTAACTTAGTGTAACATACGAATTGGAGGCGGTCATATTCCTTCCCTGAAAGTGAGATGCCCCTCACCCATATAACGGACGCTATGACTTGGGATTAAACTCGCCCTACTCCTCAAGCTAGGGGATTCATCCACTACGCGCAACCTCCCCTATAGCACTAGAGTATATACTACTAATATTCAATCACTGATATTAATGCACACACACTATATATATATATATACTATCACACTCCGTATATATATATAAATATAAAATGTCCCGGCTACACCATGTACAAAACCCGTAATATAAGCCTATTTAATTTATTAAGAGTTTATGGTCCAACTCTAATTATTAATTAATTCGCACATTAATTAATTAAGTCACCTTTGGTGTCGCCCCCACCATAAAATTGGATTTACTCTCGAAGTCCGAATTAACCTCTCCCGAGTCTAAATTCCCAACTCCCGAATTATTTAGCCTTTACCTAAATAAGATTTATCTCTCGGTATTCCTCAACCGTTATTCCCGGACTTGTTCACTACATATATATTTAATCCTTACGAACACCTTCCCAAAAATTCAACCTTAGTGTGTCACACCTAATTTCTCCAAAACCCAACAAATTTAAATTATGATGTCACACTAAGTCATCTCCAAATTCTAAATTAACTTTATTCACAATTAATAAGATTTAAAACCCATGTATAAATTTCTCACCAAAGTAATTCATGGAAAAAGATTAAATTAAAATTTTCTTCATATAAAAGAAAACTGGGCGAACTGTCAAAATCTGCCGACCATCGATCGATCGAGCCCAGACCTTCGATCGATTGATAGAGCAGGTCTTCCTCTTTTTCGCGAAGACACATTCAGCCATGGACGATTTTTTCCAAACCCTAGTTTTCTCTACCAGCAACCTTAACCCCTCTTAACATTAATACATGTTAGAAACCTTATTAGGGACCTCCAGAATGTCTACCAACATTTTTAATTCATCCATTAACTACAATTTCGGTATTTGGGGAAAAATCCATCTTTAACCCTTTACCCATTTACAAACCCAAGTTCCATCATCAAATCCGTTTCTAATTATCCAAATAACATCCTACCAGATATATATATTAACATACCAATTTCATATTTTTACATAAACCCTTACCCAAATTCCGTAAATCAGATTATTATCTTCAAAATCAGATTTTGCCATTAACACCCAAAACGAATTTCCTTAAATACACACATCTTATGAATATGAATCGAAATACATTTTTACATGCTACAGCAAGTTAACACTTGCCTTAAGGTTCGTAGAGTCTGAATTTGGATATGAGTTCCAAGGTTGAAGATAACCCTTGTTGGCTCTCTTGTGATCCCCAAATCTGCCTTTTACTGTTGTTAGGGTTTCTTAGCACACTAACCCTTTTCCTAAACTCACATAAGTCGTTTTCTTATTTCTTCTAATTCATTAATTTACATAAATCCCATTTTTTGCCTAATGGGCCAAGCTCAAATGACCCAATTTCCCCCGTGTGGGCCCGGTTATGTCTAAAAATGCCCCATGACCCGTATACTACCCCCGGGTACACTTTTCTGACTATCTCGGACCATCCGGACTCAATCGTACACTGAGAATTGGCATCCAAATTAATTTATAAAAATACTTATCCCCCCACCCCTTTAGTCTATACCGACTCCCGGTTGAGATAAGTGCATACCCTGTCATTAATACTCGAAATGACTTAAATAATTGATTACTGTTCACTTAGTAAATAAATTATCGTAAATATTAACCATTCACTCCCCGATTAATATTTAAATAAAATTTCCCTAATTAATCCAATTAAAATCATGTCTCATAAGTAATATTTATTTCCCGAATTAATTACATATTTAATGTATGAAAAATGCGGGATGTTACACACATTTCCCATAACCGATCAAAACAAAGGATTGAGATCATCAACAACTTATTAAAACGCTGAAAAGAACTCTGAGTTAATCATAAACTCGGATAGATTTAAAAACTCATAAAAAATTGAAAGGCTCGAATTCTCACCGGGTTTGATCAATCTCCACACTTATTCGTTAAGTCGTCATTTTTCTTTCAATTTCCATCTTCGGTCAATTTTGGCTTAGTTCAATTAATTTTTACAATTTGAGACTTTAAATAGAATAAAGGCGATATTTTTGAAAATTTTAAATTCCAATATTTATTTATTTTGAAGAAAAATATTTTTGGCTTTTTTTCAAAATTTTTCAATTTTTTTTTTGAAATTTTCTAAAATTTTCTAAAAAAAACACACTTGGAAAGAACATGTGATCGAATCAATGAATATAAATAATAAACGGGAAGAATATCCCACACCCCCTAACTTAAATGTTGCATTGTCCTCAATGCGAATCAAGAACACAACATAAAGAGAGGAAAAGAAAGATATTACCCAAATGGAGCGATACCCGATGAGTGCGGGTCCATTGAAACCACAAAACATGTTAGAACCAAGAAAAACAAAAAAAATAACAAAAACTTTAACTAATTACTCTAGACTGAAAAAAGGAAAGGAAAAAGAAAAAGCTAATTATGTACAACCTACAACTTGAAATTCTAATAAGTTATACAATAGAAGTCGAAAAATTTGAGGGTCCACCCAAAATAAAATTTGAATTTGAGGCGTAATCAGTGTACCCTCATTAGGATGCATGCTGTCCGAAAAATAAGAATTCTGTCGGAAAAACGGAAGGCATGTGCAACGCGGAAGAAATGAATCACCACCTATTAAAAAATTTAGGGGGATAATGAAGGATTTGGGTGCATAGGGGGACAAGTACCATTGGGATCCAAGAACAATAGAATCACATCCCATTGATTTTTCAAGTAGTATGGCAAGTGGATCACACAAACAGAAAGAGTCCATCTTGGAAAATAATTTAAGCATTGAGTCCTTGTCCTCAAAATCTTCTCCCCCAAAATTTTCAGTTGGGTCTAGTGGAGTGACACGTCTAAGTGTATTGCCCGTAAGATGAAGCATCTCAAAAAAACATTCCCATAAAAGAATCGGATCAACATCCTCAAGACATTCATCCAGTTCTTGTGATGGATTTAATGGTTCGATAATAGTGAATGAGAATGGTGAGGACATAAATTCAAGCTCAAGTGATTCTTCATTGGATTCCTCATTTCGTTGAAAACATTCTTTAGTCTAAAAAATATCGAAAGAAAAATCGTCATTGGATTCGAATAATGCATCCAACTCTTGCTCCCAAAAATGATTTTTTTCCCAATATTCGTTTTCACGCCTTTCTTCTTCAAGGCTTTCATTTTCATAAATTTGGATGGCCTTAGCACTGGGCTTGTATTTATGAGACTCATATTTAGTGATATTGATCCAATGTTCATAAATCATGAGTTCATTATCCTCCTCACTATTAGCATAACAATTAAAGCCACTAAATGATTTAAAGTAAGACATTTCAAATTGGGCAATTCGAAAACGTGACACCCATATTTTTGAATTTTTTTTTCGATTTTTTTTTTTGTAAAGGTCAAATTCGGGATTAACCAACCTAACCTAAAGTCTACCTAATTCCCCGGCAACGGCGCCATTTTGATCTAGGTGTAAAACCAAGCGTCCTTGTAATACTCTAGTCGTTGTTATCGGCTTCCAACCTCAATACAAAAAAACCTAAACTTGTAACTACACTTCTTAAGGAGTATAGTGGCGAGTCTGGGTATCGAACCCATAGGTAACTAGGACGTGTGACGACAAAGGTAAGGTAGTTTAATCCTAAATTTGATGTTAAAATAAAATAAAAGAAAAAGATGATTGATGGGTTTAAATTTCCAATTGGTGATGAAATAAAATGTGCACAAAAACACTAAGAATTGTAAAGAAATTAGATTTGAAAATAAGAGAAAATAGGGTGGGATACAATCCCTCAAACCTTAGTACATTACCGTATAGAATAATAGAATTGTAAATTGAAATTTTTGAATGAATTTAATCTTTATAGATCCTAAGCATTACATATATGAAGGATCTTGTCTGCACCATATGAAATCAATGGTAAATACAAAGCGGTGAATGGACAAATACACTTGCATAGTGTTCTTAAACATCCCAAGTACCTAGGGCAAGAAAGATTAAAAGATCGGCTATGTTCGTATAATTTCCATACACGATTCGGTCAATATTTAATTTACCCTCTATTTTCTACATGGGTAATTCACCTCGGAATGAGTTCATGTACCCCAACCCTTGAAAATTTAGCTAGACATGGTTTTATAAGAAAACAAATTCATACATGGAATTATGGATCTAACAAACATTGTTTAGAATTTGCAAAACAATTGAGAATGGAATTGAAAATAAAATAGAGAATAAATAAGAGAATGAAAAATTGATACTTGTATTCAGCAATAGGCAAAAGAGATGAACTTGAATCTAGAAAAATTCTTCTTCTTCAAACTTACAAACTACGGTTTTCTCTAAGAAGATGAAATTATCTACTCTAAAGAAAAACTAGAAATACTCTCTCAAATTACACTCCCCCCCTTGTAATGACATAGGGATTGGACTTTTATAGCACCAACTAGCACGAATTTGACAGCTAGAATCGTTAGCTGCGCAAGATTCTGCCAGATATGCACCTGTTCAACTCTAAATTAAATTTCAGAATTTTCACAGCCGGATCGGTTCTGTCCGGATCGGTTTGGTAATCGGATAGGTTCTTTTTATTTTTATCCAGACCAATTTGGTTCCATCCGGTCCGGTTTGGCTCCATCCGGATCGGTCCTGTTTTTCTGGTCAATTTCTCTTCATTATCTCGCAACCTCAAAACCTCGTAACTTCTTCACCGTAGCTCGGATTGAGGTGCCATTTTTTCCAATGTTCTTGTAATTTAGAGATCTTCAACTTTCTAGTTGACCCCACCTCCGGAGTGAGGCTGCAAAATTACAAAAATTCCCTTCAACTCTCCATTACTTGGTTTCTTTCACTGTTTTGCGTTCTCTTTTGCACTAACTTGAATGAAATACCTATAAAGCACATGAGAAATACATAAAACACAAAATACTTTCCAAAGTAGGTTAGTAGCATAAATACGAGACAAATCCAAGATATTTACACTGCACAAGATCATAAAAATACCGAAATTAAGGGGATAATGTGAAGAATATGTGCCTAATCAATGGGACCAATGTAACTTGTACGAACTGACCCCGTAGTCGCGGGTCTCTCAGTTTGAGAATATGAAAATAATTTGAAAATATATCGATTAAGCTTAAAAAAAAGCCAATAAAGGGTGAAAACTCAAACCAGCCCCCAAATGGTCCCATAAGAGGCACGAACACCTCACACGGGACCGATGTAACTTGTACGAACTGATCGTGTAGTCGCGGGTCTCCCAATTTAAGAATATGACGATAATTTCAAAATATGTAAATTAGGCTTGAAAATAGGCCATTTGACGATGAAAGCCGAAACCAGCCCCCAAACGGCCCCGTAAGAGGCACGAACACCTCGCACGAGACCAATGTAACTTGTATGAATTCACCGCGCAGTCGCGGGTCTCTTGGTTTGAGAATTTGATGATAATATGATAATATATGGATTAGGATTATAAACAAGCTGTTGAAGGGTGAAAACTCAAACCAGCCCCCAAACGATCCCGTAAGAAGCACGAACACCTCGAACAGGACCAATGCAACTTGTATGAACTGACCCCATAGTCACGGGTTTCCCGGTTTGAGAATATGACAATAATTTGACAATATATCGACCAAGGTTAAAAAAATCCCTTAAAGCGTGAAAACCCAAACCAGCCCCCAAAGGGCCCCGTAAGAGGCACGAACACCTCGCAGAGGACCGATGTAACTTGTACGAACTGACGCGTAGTCGCGGGTCTCCTGATTTGAGAATATGATGATAATTACAAAATATGTAGATTAGGCTTAAAAACAAGTCGTTTGAGGGTGAAAACCCAAACCAGCCACCAAACGGCCCAGTAAGAGGCACGAACACCTCGCACGAGACCAATGTAACTTGTATGAACTGACCGTGTAGTCACGGTCCTCTCGGTTTGGGAATACGATGATAATGTGATATTATATGGATTAGGCTTAGAAACAAGCCGTTGAACGGTGAAAACCCAAACCAGCCCCCAAACGATCCCGTAAGAAGCACTAACAGCTCACATGATACCAATGTAACTCGTAGGAACTGATCAGGTAGTCATAACTTGGGTAAGATTTTCAATTTTTGAATATAATAATAATTTCAACTCCTATATGTAATTTTTTAGCTTGAGTAAGTTTTTTTTTTATAAATTACTTAGTTACTAATATTGTATCTTTTTTGTATCCTATTTTTTTTTTGCAGGATAACATTTTATCGTTAGCATTTATTCACATGGAACACACGAAGAACTCAATGGTTTATAACAAGGGATTTATCCATGATTTTATTTTTTTTTGTTATGGTCGTGAGGGATTTTGTACTTTTATTGTTAACTTTTATGGCCATGCGGGCTTTTGTAAGTTTATTGTTATATTTTGTGGCCGTGTGGGCTTTATGGTACGCAGGTTTTAGAATGACCAGAAAATAGAGGAAAATCTGCCCAATTTTTTTTGGTCTGTGAACTACTAAAGACTTGTAATATTTTGAAGTTTGTATGTACATTAGTTTATCAACAACGTGCAAGATTGGCAATTTGTGAATTTTCTTATTTTTAAATAATTTTTTTTTTCTTTTATCCAAAAATTTGGCACAGTTCAAACATGCCAAAAGTGTAACAAATTTTGGCACGGTTTTGAACTGTGTCAAAAGTTTATCAAAATGTGTTCAATCTGGCACAGTTCAAAACTGTGCCAAAATTGTGCCAGAAATATCAAATTCTAGCACTGTTTAATAGTGTGCCAATAGTGTGCCTCTTTGGTCAAATCTGGCACACTTTTAAACCGTGCTAGAAAGAAATGACCATTTTGGAACATCTGATTCTGGCACAGTTCAAAACCGTGCGAGATTTGATCTGACACAGTTTTAAACCGTGCCAGATTCTTGTTTTTGGTGTAATGCTTGAGTTTAGTCCCACGCAACAGCAAGGAGCTCCCTTGTTCATCTATTGCAAATTTTAGTGATAATATAACGGCTAAATGAGTTTTGTCAGTTACTTTACTGGAAACAAAGGGAATTGGGGTTCTATTTATGAGAGAGGTAATTTGAAAAGTCATCACTCTTAGATTAACGATAAGGGTGAACTAAAAGACGAAATAAAGGGAAGAGGACGGGATGCAAAAAATAGGTGTGGATGATGCCCAACTTATTTTAAAACCAAGATACATTAAATGGTATTTATACCACTAATATGATCGTATTAGAGGTATAACTAGCATGTAACTTGCGTGATGCGCGGGCGTACTACATTACTCTATTATATTTTCACTTGTGGTTTAACTCTGACATAATCTTTGTATTCCAAAACTTTTTCTTTGCAAAAATAAAACAAAAGACATTGATTTTTTTAAGATTAACTTGCGCAGTGTATTTTTTAACGACACTTTTTCTACCCTATAATCGGTGTAAAAATCCCTAAAAAGTTTATTTTGAGAATTTCAGGGCAATAGAAGCCAAGTTTTTTTTCTTCAGGATGTTAAGTAATGTGTATAGTAATATATATATATATATATATATATATATATATATATATATATATATATATATATATATATATATATATATATATATATATATATAATTGAATTTTTATAGTATCCAAAATTAGTTTGGGTGGGGAGAGGGTTTCATTCAATATGTCCATTTGTAATTTTATTTTTTATTTTTATACTTTACTCAAAAAGTTAAAACATAACAGCTGAATGTTGTGATTATATTTCCACAGTTATGGTTTACTGTTATCTTCTCTCTGAAAAATAATTAACTTTATTTTTTGTTTATTGTTTATATCATTTTCAAGCCTCATTTAAAAAAAAGCAAAAAAAAAAAAATAATTCGTAAAATATATAACTAAAGGTGGAAAAGAGAACGATAACAAAATAACTAAATGACTTTTTAGTGAAAAACCATATCCATATTCTGAAGTGGGCGGAACAAAATCAGGCATGCTCCTATACCCGGATCCCAACTTTGAACTGGGTTCCTCATATTCACTCTTCCTCCCATACCCACATCCATATTGATAAGTGGGTTCAACCGCTCATGCCTCCGTCCATACCTGGATCTATATTCGGAAGTAGGTTCAACCAGCTCATGCCTTGGTCCATAATCAAATCCATATTCAGAAGTGGGTTCGGGTCTCCCGCCATACCCAGATTCATATTCGAATGCGGGTTCCTCGTACTCACGTTTCCTCCCATACCCAGATCCATAATCCTCAGCGGGTTCGTGATATTGGGGTTTTCGGCCATACTCGTAAGGGGTGTTATCGAACTTTGATAAAGTTAGCGAATGTCTCACAGATTGTTCTGGCGTGTTCTCACTTAGGGATCCCTAAAATTATGTTCTGTTATAAATGGGTTACCAACGATACCACATTCTATTTAAAAACTGGGTTTTTCAATAGATCTTTAGTGGTCAATCTTCCCGATGCCAATAGGGACTATTTTGACGATGGGGTCGTGCTAAAAAATTGGCAACACCCCCCACTAAATGGAAATGATGTGTACCAAGGTTCCAGATGTCCAATTTATGGAAATGGGATAGGTTGTTTTTACTTTCCTCAATTAACTCTGTTTATATTTGATGAAATGCGTTACTGATATTGATTTCACTTTTTGCAGTTGATAATAAAATAAAGCCCCCAAGAGAAAGCAACATTAATATAAAAGACCCGAAACTTATCTGGGGCTTGCACCAGTCAATTTATGGGGAGCACATTAGAGCTGCTTATTATTTGTTAAGATACAAAAACACCACCTCTTCCTTTATTGCTCGTCCTTTTGACCCTCTTGTGGTAATTGATCTTGACCAAGTGCCCACACCTCGAGCAAGCATAGAAGAATCTTCCTCTGATTTGGGTACATCTATTGTTGATTTGATGACGAGGAAGAGGAGAATGCATGTGTTATTCACCAAGGATGATCCTGATGTTGATGGGGCAAAGAAGAGCAAAGGGGATATCCCATTTGAAGGGACAAAGAAAGTGGATGGTACCTCCTCCAAAGGAATAATTTTATCTGTCAAGGAGGTCGGCAGGAAACCTCCTGCTGTCTCGAAAGAGGCAGCACCTTTGATTGAAGGTGCTGCAATTGCACGAGAAGAGGCATCATCTTTGATTGAAGACGCTACTTTAAGGAGATTGAGGAGAGGTCTTGCAGAAAGACCTGTAGAAACTGTTGCTCGACCTTCTGATATTGGGGGTCCTTCCTTAGGAGCTAGCACTCCAACTTTTATTACCCCGAGTTTATCCAGGGGTTTGATCAAGTCTTGGACCATTCTGAAGTGTCAAGCTGCTGGGGGTTCCCTTTCACGGGAGAAAGTTATTAATTTAGCGGCCCAACATATCGCATCAGTAAGTATCACAATATCTAACACTTTTTTTTCCTCATACTATATTCATAGTCTAATTTGAGTTTATTTTCTTCTCTTTTCTCTTTTTATTTTTCAGTTTATGACGTGCTTTTATAGTATCCTGGAGATATAAGAGGCTATCAAGGCTGCAACCTCATCCAGCGGGATCGAAGAAGTTTTTATTAGGTTATCTCAATCTTTAAAGGATTACCAAAAAAATTATTATGAAGATAATCATGCCTGGGAGAAGAAGATTCTATCTACAGAGTGAGCCCGTGACCAAGCCATAAACGCCTCCAAGGAGTTGAAGGAAAAATTGAAGGTCGCTATTTCCCGCAAGAAAGAGGCTGAAGGCAAACTTAGAGAGACTGAATGGCGTAAGAAAGACCTTGAGGAGAAGGTGAGTCTTGCTGAAGAACGTGCTTCTACTGAGAATACAAAGAGAAAGACCACGGTGAAGAGATCGTTCAGCTCTGGTTGGGACAAGGGATGAAATAGAGCCTTAATCTTCATTACTTGCTAGATGGAGTACACAAGTCTGAAGTACTTTAGGGACGGATGGTTCACAACATTAAAAGAGTTGGGTGTTGTGGACGATTCTGAGTTATTTCAAAGACACACTCATAGCCCTCCTCATACTATTGATGAGGAAGAATAAGATGAAGCTACATATGATGAGTCTTCCTTGATGATAGTAGAATAAGCACCTATTGCTACTGATCCTCAAGCCTCCGAGAAGGTTCAGCAAGCAATAACGTCTATCGAGAAACATCAGACACCTCCCGAGCAACCAACTTCTTCGTCCAAACCTGTTGATGATGTGGTAGGAAATATGGAGAAGGTGTAGCGTTACTCGGCTCTTTATTTATGTTGTTATTCTGCTTTTTCCTTTTTTTCTTTAAACTTTGGCTGTACTTTCTCCTCTTATGATCAATAAAATGGGTTGTTGTTGTCTGATCTGAATCTCTCCTTGACTTGATCTTGTCTCTTTCATTGTTGATATGTTTTTATTTTTCCTTGCTAGGATAGAACTTTTATCAGCTCATGACACAGAGTTAATGAAAAAATGTAATGACTATTTGAAGGCGGGTCATGTCAATTTTACTGAGGCCCAAATAATTGATATCTTTAGGCTCAATGCTTCCGAGCAAGAAATTGATGCATACCGATACTTGAAGTGTTTGCTTGATCGTGCTGTAGCCAACAATATGGCTTATTACAAAATGATTGAAGACCTTCAAGGGATGATCGAGGAACTCGAACTTCAACACAAATAAACCACTGCACTCTTACACGAAGGTTATGCGAAAAGATACCAATAATTGAGTGATGACCGAGGCTATAACAAGTACATCTCGGCTCACGAGAAAAGGGAAAGTATGCTAAAGCTTGAGATTGAAGAACACAGGAATATTGCTAAGATGCTAGAGAAAGAAAATATTGTGTTGCACGAGAAAGTGAAGCAATTGAAATCTGTTACCTCCTCTTCTTCGGGAGCCTTAATCCCAGTTAATGATGAAGGTTTTTCCTTTTTAAAAACTAAAAATGCTGCCTTAAGGGAATAGTTGGAGACTTTGAAATGAACCGGACCTACCACGTGTGCTCGTCGCAGAGCAAGGCCTTCTTACCTTGGGAGAGGAAGGGTTGGTCAGGTGAATATTGAGGAGACGAGGACCCAATTGGCCTTAGAAAATCAAGCCATTCAATTGACGACAAAGATTCAAGCATTGGAAGAAATGTATAGAAAAATTCAAAGTCTTACCAAAAACTCTCCAATCAGAGCTCTGCACTGAAAAGTAAAGCGATTCTGGCGAAGAAACTCCACGAGCAGCCTGAAATATTGACTTATCAATTTCCCATATAGTCTAGAGAGGTTTGGATGGCAGGGTACAACGAAGATTTGTGTCATATCGATGCTCGTTTATAACAATCAAATAACGAGGGATACAAGTAGGGATGGCTGAATGCCTTATGCGTGACGAGAGTTGATCGAGGACTATCCTTGTAGGATTGGTGTGAGCCTGGCTTAATTGACTTGTTTGTTCCTCCGTTTAAGCTCGATGTCAGGTGGATTCCATCTCGTGCCATTCCTCAGTGTTTGATCTCAAGGTATCTTGGTGATTACCAGCTTCATTCCGATTTTGAGATATCTTGTCCAGAGCATCTGCTTGAGCGGCCATGCTCGAGCAACATCAAAATGCTGGAAGATATGAATTTTATCAATCCCCCTGTGCATTAGGTGATCCTCTAGCCGATATGGAACCTGTGTCAAAATCAGAAGGAAAAAAACCCACAAAATAGGTAATTTGTACTTAAATGAAAAATTTATATTTATGTAATCTATTTTCGTTTAATGAAGAACAATTGGTCTTTGTGCAATTTTATTTCCTTGGAAATACTTTGTGAGATGGTTGTTTTTTTTTGTATTTTTGTGTATATGTATATAGAGGGACAATATCTCCTGTTTTGCCTAGACAATAGAGTTTGCCCCATTTGCTGCCTAGTTGTAGTGACTTATCACCCATTAGTGCCTAAGTAATGGAATGATTTTCATCCCATTTTCATGCTTAATTATAATAATCACATCAGGATTACCTTGGTGCCTAGACAGTGGATGCCCCGTGAGGTCATTCATCTTCTTGTCTAGTTTGGGATATCTCTTGAGTTTATTAGTGATCAAATAGGCTTTTCCTTGTTTGATTATTATACCAACTTTATTTGTATCGACTAACCTTAGTTGGTGGTGATTGTTGAATGCCTACCAACCTGAGTTGGTGGTGATTGTTGAATACCGACCAACCATAGTTGGTGGTGATTGTTGCCGATCGATCAGAGTTTGTGTTGCGTGTAAGAAGAGTAGGTGTAGTGTGTAGCACTAGTACTCCGACAAAAATTAAACCAAAAAGAATATTGAAAACCCACAATTACATTCATTGAAAGAAAAATGTGTACATGTAAATCTGTATTACTGGTAATACTTGCGTAGATGCTCGGCATTCCATGCATTTTTTAATTCTTCTCCCTCTAAGGTTTCTATTCTATAATTCCCAGGGTGAACAACAGTAGTTACTCGGTAGGGGTCATGCTAGTTGGCTTCCAGCTTATTATGCTTCTGTATAACCTTCTTGAGTACATAATCCCCTTCTTTGAGATCATATTTTTTCACTCTATTGTTGTAGAACGTGGTTGTTCTTTGTTAGTAAGCGGCATTCCTGATTGTTGCATCTTCTCTAACTTCCTCGAGCATGTCCAGGTCTAAGAATCTCATCAAATCTCTTATTGGAGAGTTGAAATTAATTACCCTATGTGTAGGCAAGCCCAATTCAATTGGGATAACTGCTTCACTGCTAAAGGATATCATGTAGGGTGATTCCCTCGTGGCTGTTGGGGTTGTCGTGCGATATGCCCATAGCACGGAATGTAGCTAGTTAATCTAGTTTCCTTTTGCATCATCTAGTCATTTCTTTAGGCTGTTTAGTAGAGTCTTGTTTATCACTTCTATTTTCCCATTGCTCTAGGGGTGTCCTAGTGCATAATGGATCTTCTGGACATTGGATTGGTGATAATATGCAGCGAATTCCTCGTTATCAAATTGGGTACCGTGATCTGTAATGAAAGCATGCGGTAGACCATACCTGCAGATAATGTTCTCCCAAAGGAACTGGTAAACGTTTTCATACGATATATCAATAAGAGGTTCAGCCTCAATCCACTTGGTGAAATAATCAATAGTTACTACCAGGTATTTGAACCTTCCTTTGGTGGTCGACAGAGGCCCGACCAAGTCTATACCCCACGTAGAAAATGGTTAGGGGGACGTAATGGGTATTAACAATGCCTAGGTAGTTCTTCGGACAGAAGAGAAATGCTAGCACTTATGACATTTCTTCCTATAGGTTGTGCAATCAGCTCTCATCGTCGGCTAATAATATCCCTGTGTTGTTAACCTCTGTAGAAGAGTTCGTCCTACCACATGAGCACCACAAGAGCCTTCACGAACCTATTTAATCAGGTCTTTAACTTTCGAGGGATGTACACATCTCTGTAGGCCTATGATGATACCCCTTCTGTATAAAATGCTATTATTCAGTACATACCGAGCAACTTTAAACTTCAACTTCTTGTCTTCAAGTTTGTCAGTTAGCACAATCTCTTCCTCGATGTATGCCCTGATGGGATCCATCCAGGATGGCCCCATATCTAGGGTAATGAATTTCACCATTAAATCTTTATCTATGCTCTGTTCGGCCAATATCTAGATAGGAATTGTTCTTCGTAGCTCGGTGCGAGTAGCTGAGGCTAACCGATCTAATGCATCCGCCCTTGCATTCTCTAATCTTGGTATCCCGACCAATCGAACTGCAGTAAAAGTGGACACAATCTCCATAGCCCTAGCATGGTATCTTAACATCAAGTCTCCCTTCGCTGCGTACAACCCTAGGATCTGATGTACAATTAATTGTGAATCACTAAACACGGTTACTTGCTCGGCGTGCATTCTTTTTTCTAAACTGAGGCCCACGATCATAGCTTCATATTCAGCCTCATTGTTAGAGGCTTGAAATTGAAAGCGCAGATCGTATTTGATATTTAATCCATCAGGACTATTAAGAATTATTCTGGCTCCACTTCCGGTTGCACATGAAGAGCCATCAACATACAATTTCCACATAGGTATGCCATTATCAAACTCCTGGCCTGATAAGATTCCCTGATGGAATATTTTGTATTTCCTCCGATCATTATCCACTGATGGGTTGTTACTTGATGTATCTTGTTGCTCGTTATTCGCTAGTTGATTGTGTTATTCTGCATTAGGCTCTTGCTGGTTGGGGGTATCTGGGTAAGTGAATTCTGCAATGAAATTGGCCACCGCTTGCCCTTTGAGTGATGACCTTGGCTCATAAACAATATCACACTCGCCCAGTTCGATTGCCCAGTACATCAATCTTTTAGATTTTTCTGGCTTGTGCAAGGCCTATCTGAGTGGCATATCAGTGTACACCACTACGGTATGGGCCTGGAAATAAGGTTTCATCCTCCTACTCCCCTATATTAAAGCTAATGCTATCTTTTCGATCTTTGAATATCTAATTTCTGCTCCTCCGAATGCTTTACTGGTGTAGTACACCAATTTTTGCACTCCATCCTCCATTCTTATCAATGCTGAACTGACGACGCTTTTCGAGATAGCCAGGCACAAGTAAAATCTTTCTCCCATCACTGACCCAGATAACAACGAAGGTTTCCCCAAATACTTCTTTATGTCCTAAAATGCTTTCTCTTACTCATAATTCCACTCAAAAGTTATTCTGAGGGTCTTGAAGAATGGAATACATCTATCTGTTGCTCGCGATACAAACCTATTAAGAGATGCAACACGGCCTGTTAGGATTTGCACTTCCTTTTTTGTAGCTGGAGATCGTAATTCCATCAAAGCTTTAATCTTCTTCGGATTCACCTCAATGCCTCACTGGTTCATAATATACCGGAGGAACATGCCTTCATTCATACTGAATATGCATTTCATCGGATTCATCTTCATCTAATATTTGTCCAACTGATCAAAGGTTTGGCTGAGGTCAGCTAGGTGGTAAACGACTTTCTTACTCTTAGTTAGCATATCTTCGACATACACCTCCATGTTTTTGCTAATTTGCTCTTCGAAAACTTTATTCATCAACCTTTGGTATGTAACAACTGCATTTTTATGTCTGAAAGGCATAAAGTTATAGCAGTATGTTCCCCTTTGGGTAATAAAAGAGGTGCTCTCCCTATCCTCTCATTTCATCTTAATTTGGTTGTAACCGAAATAGGCATCCATAAAGCTCAATAATTCATGCCCCGAGGTAGCGTCCACCAACTGATCAATCTGGGGCAATGGAAAATAATCTTTTGGGCTGGCTTTGTTAAGATTTGTAAAATATACGCGCATCCTCCACTTGTTATTCTTCTTTTTCACCATCACAACATTTACTATCCAATCAGGGTCCTTGAAATATTCAATGAAAGAGGCCTTTGTAGCTTCTTAACTTCTTCCTGGATTGCCTGATTCTTCTCTGGTCTAAATACCCTTCTTCGCTGGTTTATTGGCTTGAACTCCTTTTTAACATTGAACCCGTGGCACAGGAAGGCTGGGTCTATCCCTGGCATGTATTCGTGACTCCATGCAAAACTTGCTTTCTATGCTGTAAAAATTCCACTAGCTCCAGCATTATGGACGGATCCGGGGAAGCGCCGATTTGTGTTGTCCATTTTGGTCGCTCATCGTCCAGAATAATGTTCTCTCCGCTATACCTTCACCCTTGGTCTCTGCCTTAGTGTCAAGGTTCTTCTTCGCAGCCATGGCATCTTCGACATTCATGATTTTAGCCGCTTTGGCCATGGATTTAGGGGGATCTTTGGCTAATGTATAATATAACTTGTCAAGTAATAGACCACTCATCAGAGATGTTATTGCTATTTTCTCCTCGTAGTCAACCACCTCCAGTTTCTTGTTATTAAAATGAGTGATGTAATCCCTGGTACTTTCTCTTGTTTTCTACCTTACACTAAGTAGGTGTGCTACTCTCTTAACTGGCTTTTCTCGAAAGCAAAAGTTCCCTATAAATAGCTTTGTCGGCTGATGGAAAGTAGCAATCTTACACCAAGTAAGGCTGTTGTACCATATCTGGGTTGAGCCAGTAATGGTTCCTGAGAATGATATGCACCTCATCTCATCGAGAACTGTGTAGATATCAGCAGTATCTTGGTACTACTCTATATGAAGAACGGGATCAATTTTTCCATCATACTTGGGCATCACTACCGGAGTTTTAAACTCTGATGGTGTGGGAAAATCCACCATTGTTTGCCCAAAAGGTGATCCTTGGACAAAAGTTCTTTGGAGAGGATTCTTGGCCTTAGCCATTTCCCCTAACCGATCCTCCAACCATTTAATGGAGCCCTTCCACGCATCATTTCCAGCCTTAAGCCTATTTTCTCGAGTAACAGAGCGCGCTGAATTCTCCTCTTGGGATCTTTCGTTACGGGTTATTGGGTGTGATTAGGCAGAACCTTCCTGTAGATCGGTTGGTCGTTGAGAATTTCTCGACGCAATCCTAGGAGGATTTCGATTCCTCTTAGGGCCCAAACGGTCAAAGGGGGAGATTCTGCTCAACCTTTCTAAAGCGCTCATTCGCTCAGGGGTTAAAGTAACATTTTATCTAGAGTTTGTAGCTCTTATGGATGACGTCCATACAGGTTGATATGAAGTATCATTAGACCTCTCAGTATGATGGGAGTCACTGCGCCTGGGCTGAGAAACATCCGGGAATAGTGTGCCTCTGGTTCTTGAGGATGGAAGATGGGTATTTCTCTGAATGCTTTGTTGATCGGACTGGGCAGGTGATCCATTACGGATAGTCTGAATGAGTTATCGCATAGTTTATTCCATAGTAATCTGCCCTTGGGCAAAGTTGGCTATTATTCCTGTAAGTTGACCGATAGTTAGGGGAGCAGAGGGATTTGGAGGGCTTCCGGTATTGTTCCAGGTGCTGGATTATGGGATCTCAGTTATTATTAATAAGTTTTTGATGAAAAATGCTACTTATATTCGTTTCTCACATATGGCACCAATCTGTTGATGTAAAAAACTAGATTTGATCTAATTAATTAATCACAGATAAAAAGGAATAAAGAAAATAAGACAATAGATTTTTAAAGTGGTTCAGCCCAATGATTAATGGCCTACGTCCACTGTTCTTGTATTTTCGATGTTTGCCTTAATCTCGATGATGATTACCCCAGATTAATTACCCTATTATGGGGGGTTACAATGTATTTATAGCCTTGGGGCTATCAGTATGAATATACAAGATGACATTGTTTAATAGATAGATACATCTGCACAACAAGAATGTTCATTAAATATGATATTCATTGAATGTACAACAGTCGCTTGATCTTCCCATCCAAGTGCTCTGAACGCTGAGAAGGTCAGTACGCTATGTAGCTCAGTACGCTGTGTAGCTCGGCACGCTGTGTATCTTAGCATGCTGTGTAGCTCGGCACGATGTGTAGCTCGACAAGCATAAGTATTAGACATACAAGATGCCATGTGTCTTTATATAATTGGTCCACGTCAGCTACCTAATTTTCGTATCAACACTTGGTAAAGCAGGCTCCTTAGAGATAGGAGTTGTTATCATCGAACCCCCTACAGAGTCTTTAATAGTGGGAACAACCTCTTTATCTGTTGGACTATCCTTAACACTCCCCTTCAAGTGAAGCGTGTTGAGAGGAACCACAACAAGCTTGAATCGTAAAGCAGTGAATGAGTGGATATGAAGGGCCTTGGTGAAGATATCAGCGAGTTGAGAGGAAGACGGAACAAATTGAGTAACCAGAGAACCCTTTGCAACTTGTTCTCGAATAAAGTGATAGTCTATATCAACATGTTTGGTGCAGGAATGAAGTATGGGATTAACACTAAGGTAGAGTTCATTGAGATTATCATAATATAAGATAGGAGGATTAGAAGTTGGCATGCTAATTTCATTCAGTAGATGAGTAAGCCAAAGTACTTATGTGGTAGAAGTAGTAAGGAATATATATTTGGCTTAACAGCTGGAGCGTGACACTATAGATTATTTCTTCGACCCCCAAGTAATACAATTGACACCCAGATAGACACACATGCCAGAGGTGGATCTTCTAGTGTTGGGACATCCTACCCAATCGGCAACAGAAAAGGCATAGAGCGTAGAAGAGGACTGAGCCATAATTTTAAGGACATAATGAGAGGTCCCTTTAATGTATCTTAAAATCCTTTTAACAGCATGAAAATGTTTTGGTTGTGGTGAGTGCATGTGTGGGCACACGGAGTTGACCGCAAAGGTAATGTCTGGACGGGTAAGAGTGAGATATTGAAGAGCACCCACAACACAGCGAAACTCAGCTGGAGTATTTTTTTGTGACTAATAAGATAAATAAGAGACTTTGGTGACAACTGGAGTTGCTATAAAATTAGCATGAAACATCCTAGTGCGCTCCAGAATCTTGTTAGCATAACTCTCTTGACTGAGGAACAATACACCAGAAAATGGGACAACTGATATGCCGAGGAAATAACTTAATTCGAATCGCACATGGGGGGAATGTTGGAAAGGTAATTCAGAGACCTTCGAAAGTTCTTTGGACTACTCCTGGGTTTGGGAGTTGACTTTGGGTCAAATGTGGCTCAGAAACATTCATCGGTCCATTGGACAGGGAATCGTTGGACGCAAACGGATCGTTCGTCCTCATGGTAAGTTCGAATTGCACACGAAACGGACCGTTAGAAAGGTTAGGAGATGTAATTCGACATTCCAAAGAGTTTGACCCAATTCGAGGAGTAGACTTTGGTCAATCAGGCCTTGGAAGCATTCAGTGACCTTTCAGAGTAAAATAGATCGTTCGTCCATACCATAAGTCAGAATCACGTACGGGGTGGACTGTTGGAAAGGCGATTTAGGGACCTTCGAAGATTCATTTAGTCTCGGTCGAGATGAAGAGTTTAACTTTTGGTCAAATGGAGCCTGGGAGTGCCCGATGTCTTCTAGGTCGAGACTCGGGGTATGACCTGGGCTTGTAGTGATGAAGGGTGGTGCTAGGGACCTAGGGAGAGTTTAGGGGTGATATAATGGGGTGTGTATAGAGCCCCTCAACGGGTGAGTTTGGAATAAACGATAGCCGTCGAATAGACACTGCATGATGCTTTTGAGGGACGATGACTAATTCAGAGGGTCGAGGCCGATTCTGAGGACCTGAGGGAGTGAGAATGACCAATTCAGGGGTTCGAGATCGATTATGAGGACCTAAGGAAATGAGGATGACCAATTTAGGGGGTCGAGGTCGATTATGAGTACCTAAGGGATGGTTTGGAGGAAAGGTTTAGGTCAATTCCTGAGGAGGTGCTAGGGATGACCGATTATGTGGGTCGAAGCCAATTCTGAGGGCTTGAAGATGAAGGTGACCGATTCTGCGGGTTGAAGACAATTTTGCGAGCTTATGTAAAGATGACCAATTATGTGGGCTTACGTAGAGATGACCAATTTTGTGGGTCGAAGCCAATTCTGTGGGCTTAAGTGGAGATGACCATTTCTGCGAGTCGAAGCCAATTCTGCGGGCTTAAGTAGGGATGAACAATTTCACGGGTCGAAGCCAATTCTACGGGCTTAGGTGGAGATGACCAACTCTGCGGGTCGAAGCCAATTCTATGGGCTTAAGTAGAGATGACCAATTATGCGGGTCGAAGCCAATTCTTCGGGCTTAAGTATGAGATGACCAATTATGTGGGTCGAAACCAATTCTTCGGGCTTAAGTAGAGATGACCAATTCTGCAGGTCGAAGCCAATTATGCGGGCTTAAGTAGAGATGACCAATTCTGCAGGTCGAAGCCAATTTCGCGGGCTTAAGGAGAGATGACCAATTCTGCGAGCTTAAGTAGAGATGACCATTTCTGCGGGTCGAAGCCAATTCTGCGGGCTTAAGTAGATATGTTCTTGGGGAACTCTGTCGGGGAAATTATATTGTGGTTTTATTTTGGGCAGGGGAGCCGATTGCTGGGGAAATCTTTGCATCCTTTGGAGGAATAGCCAAAATTCCACTAGGGAGGTGATTAGGTGCCCTAGGTTTTGGATGTATTGCTCGGGGAAAATTGAGACCTTTGGGGCATAGGCGGTGATCTTTAGAGATCCTCCGGGGACATTGCTGGGAGGAGTTTTACTTGTTTTTTGAGAGTTCTACTGGGAAAAAAGGGTTTCATTTGAGGGAGTGCAAAAAATTTTTGGTGAAAATATTCTAAATCCTTCCTGGGATTTTTAGGAATGTTCTGAGAATTTTTCAGGGCTTTCCGGTATTTTTTGGGAATTTTTGTACAAAATTTTAAGGGGGGTGCTAGTCGGCATGGTACAGAGGGTGCCATTCGGCAGTGGCACTAACTTTTGGACTGCCTCGGGAAGGTAAGGGGCCAGTGCCGATCAATGGGTGGGGGGTCAATGTCGATCGGCATGACCCTTGGCATCCTATATGAAGGGGCGAATTCCCTTCATTTTTCACAGCTTCTTGCTTTCTTTCCTTCTGAGATTTTTCTCTTTAAATCGTTCTAGCATTCCAATCTCTAAGAAATGGCCACCTTTGTGAGTGATGATGACGGAATCAGCACCACCAGATAAGGTGTTTCCAAGCTCAATATAAGAACAACAATGGCACCGCAGTTATGTAAAGAGATAAGAGAAAGAGGTAAGGAGAAGAGGAGAATACACCGGTATATAAGTGGTTCAGCCAATCTGGCCTACGTCCACTGTGAGTGTGTGAGTAATATCACTGAATGAAGGCACTAATGGCCATGGATACAATCTCTCAAGCTTTCTCTCTCTACTATAGATTTAGACAGAGTTTTATCTGGGGTTGAATAACTGGGATCCTTTTGCAAGGTAGGGGATGATCCCTATATATAGTGCCTAGGGGGTGTAATGTACCCCCCATGCATGTAATGAGCATGTGTGTGGTTGCCTCACCAATGTGGGAGTGTCATCTGTCACTGTCACATGTAAGGAATGATGATGAAATATCCTCCCCACATGTGGAGAATAATCTTGTTACAACTGATTTGTGCCCATGTGTCCTTATCCAAATGTCAACAGATGCTCGGATGCCATATTGGTGCATGACCTCGACCTGGGTGAGGCCGAGCTGTAAAGGTTCGATAAACGTCTTCTGAGATGTGCCATGGGGTGTCTCGGTCTGATCTCAGCCGAGACATTATGGTGGGGTCGTCCCCAGTCGAGGTTGAACTGATTCCATGAAGATCACCAAGACTTCTTGTCACCTCGGCCTAAGCCGAGGTTGGACTGGTTCCATGTTGAAGGCTACCAAGGCTTCTTGTCACCTCGACCTACACTCGACCGAGGTTGCCATACCTAGGTATATGAGAATGTTGTTGATGCCTGTGATGCGTGTAGTGTCCATTGCGAATGTAGGTGGAAGTGTCGGCCTGGGCCGACCTTACTAAGGCCGAGGGTTGATATCGTGGGCCTATGGCTTATCCAAGGTCGATCAATATCTCGGCCATCACCTCGGCCGAGGTTGGTGTCTCTAGGCTGAGGTTACACTTGGGGCATATCAATCACTCCCCAGCCTTTAGTCATATGTGAGATCAAATGGCTAGGGGATTACTACACCTCTGAGGCCTGTCTGTTCCAAGCCAATACCTGCCCAACACCTGTCCATCGCTAGAACGTGCTTACTTGGTATGTGTGTGCCGTCAGCTGTCCTTTAGGGCTCCCAAGGCAATGATGTGCCTTGGGAAATGTGCCCACTCATTTAAGGGTTTGAACCCTTCTTTTTCTCTTTCTTCTTCACTTCATTCCTGCACACAAACTGTTCTTGCGATTTCTCTCTCTCCAAAGCTTCTCTACTCAACGCTCTTCTGCCGAAGCCTTTGTCGGTTTTCTTGCGAGTTTTCTTCATTTCATTTATCGATTCATTTCCAGGTACTTCTTCCTTTCCATTTCCTTTGTTTCTGGTATTTTGTTTGCATTTTCCGGCGAGTTTCATCGTTTTCCGGTGAGCATCTTATTTTCAGGCGAACGATATTCTCTTTAAACTTCTAAGTTTGATCTTTAGACCCTTTTTTTTACAAGTCAATCCTATTTGTAGTTTTAGGAGTTATTCCTTAAGTTTAGGGTCGTCCTCTGATGCTCAGACCTTTATACCAGCTTCTTAAGGATTTCCCCTCTCTCAGAGAGAAGACCCTAGAAAAGATTAGGCAAATAGAGAGAGCTCAGGAGGAAGCGCTTAGGTCTCAAGGGTTTCCCATTAGACCCTTATTTCTACCACCTCTGAGAGTGATATATCCTGACCCCCCGGAGAACTTCTATCAGACAGGGGTTCCTGCTAATCCAACACCTATGTATGAGTCTGAGTCTTCTACCTCAGACCCCATGTCTGTGGACACTTTTTAGGAAGCCATGAAATTTACACCTCGTCCTTGTCAGGCCCATGATCAGGCCGAGGTATCCAGCCGAGCTTCATCCCATAGTGGCGCAAGCACCTCAGCCTCTTCTTAAGAGGTTGAGATTATTGAGTCGAGTGTGGCTGTGCCACCCATTCTTGATGCCATCCCCTTGTCGGCTATCACAGGGTCAGAGTTCGCTCAGAGATTCCCTAGTAACCCATCTACATCTACTCCGGCCGACGTTGAGCTTGATGATGATGAAGATGCTGAAAGCGATGTTGACATATCTGAGGCGGCCGAGTTCGAGAGAACAGTCACTGAGGTGGATCTTCTGTGCTTCATATATTTATACTCCATTAGTCTCTCCATAAAATTAAGGAGACCCCTGAGGGAAGAGAGGGCCTATCACGGCCGAGATGGAGAAATCTGCCTATACGAGCAGATGCTTAAGTTAGGGTTTCTCCTACCCATTCATACCATCATGAAATCCATTCTATCTTATATCAACTTGGTCCCCTCACAGCTATCCCCTAATGCCTGGAGAGTCATCATAGGGGCCATAATCCTGTGGAGGGCAGTCCACCACTCTGACCTCTCAGTTCAGGTCTTTGTTGGTTGTTATGTTCCAACCTCGACCAAAAACCATCCGAGATACTATCATTTTGTGTCTCGGAGGCCTGAGAAGAAAATGCTCCAGGTGACTCAGACCTCAAATCATAACTGGAAGCACCGCTATTTTTTCGCCTCAGGACCATGGGAATTTAGCCCATTCGTCCCCTCTTCCACACTTGAGCCGAGGATACCACTCAAATGGGGCAAGGTCACCATGTCTGCCAGGGCTGATCCTGGTCTATGTCTTCAGAATATGCCGAAGGTGAAGGCCCTGCAAGACCAAGGGGTGCATGGTATGTTTATTAAGTTCGAACATTTGCTGACCCCCCAGTATCTCTTGGGGATGAGCCTGGGTGGAAGTCCCCTTGTTGACTTTGGTAAGAATTTTTATTTTAAGTCTAACCTCTGAACTCATTTATATCTAATTTCTAACCCATATCTTTTAACTTTTGCAGAGCGACCACAAGACATCCCAGACGAACTGTGGGAGATGGCGGCTCCGAGCTTGGCGAGGCTTGCCAAAAAGGCTGGTCTGAGCGCTCCTCCCCCAGCTCCCTCAACATCCAAATCTCAGGCCTCAAAGAAGAGGGCCCCAGAAACCCATGCCTCTGAGGATCAGAGGCCGACCTCGAGGAAGAAGAAGGCCTCTAATGCTGCGATTCCAATCTCTTCGGCCGACATCCTGACGGCACGTCTGGATCAGCTAAAGTTAACCAATAGTCTGGTCAGCCATGGACGTAATCGGCTCTGTAATGACTGAGGCTGACAAGCGCTTCTACAGATCTATGGACACATCCCTAATGGTTGAGTTCGGCCTTCACAGAGCCGTCCAGGTATGATTTGTTCCTTCGTCAAAATTTTTTAAGTGCAGCATCTGACTTTTCTCCCGCTTAACCTCTTCGTTAAATGTGCAGGGAGTGACTGCTATGTATCAACTATCAAACTGGGCTATGAGGAAATTGCCCCCTTATCCATAAGGGGCAGGAGGCCGAGAAGGTTGAGAGTGCCCTAAATGCTGAGGTCGACCGTCTGAAGTCAGAGCTTCAGAAATCTGAGGGTAAGGTTAAGGGGTTGGAAAAAGACATCTCTCTGCTCGTCAAAGATCATGCCAAAGCTCTGAAGGCCAAAGATGACGTGCGGCAGTAGAAGGTCAGCTCGGTTGTGAAGGCCGCCCTTGAAGATGCCTCGGACAAGATAATTTCTGACTACAAAGGCTCAGGCGAATTCATGGGTTTTGGCTTTTAATATCTTGAAAGAGGTATCAAGGCCACTGCCAAATGGGCTGAAGTCAGAGAGAGGGAGGTCGTTCCTCTAAAGGCCTCTGACTTTGTAGGTCTCGGCTTTGCAGATCCCCAGTTTGCACAGTCTCTTCAAGAGGTAGAGGACGAGGTTGCTGCACCTGCTGAAACTGAAACTCTTGGAGGGACCGGGGTCGGAGGGGCAGACCATACTAATGATGTGGCCGAGGTGACCAATGCTGATCAAGCCAACCCGGCCGAGACTGTTAATGTCCCCCCCTCCCCCCAAACCTTTTGGATTTATGACTTGTAACAAATTTGTAATTTGTAACTTGTAACACCTCGGTATTTTGTAAGGAATATTTGCAACAATGCCTCTGAATGCTATATGATCTCTTCCTTTTACTGAATGTCAATATCTTTTATTATTTTGTTGTTGTGTTCTTGTTTATACTCAGTCAATAATTTTGGCCTCAGGTCTCTTCACCACTGAATTGTAATTAGGCTCTGAGGTCATCACCTAAGATGTTAGCCTCAAAATAAATTTCACCAAATTAATGATGTTAAGGGTCTGAGGTCATCTCATTATGGTGTCTGAGCTCAGACCTCGTCACCACCGAGTGATGTTATGAAGGTCTGAGGTCATCACCTAAGATGATAGCCTCATAATTCACCAAATTAATGATGTTAAGGGTCTGAGGTCATCTGCTAAGGTGTCTGAGCTCAGACCTCATCACCATCGAGTGATGTTATGAAGGTCTGAGGTCGTCACCTAAGATGTTATCCTCATAATTAATCTCACCAAATTAATGATGTTAAGGGTCTGAGGTTATTTGCTAAGGTGTTTGATCTCAAACCTCGTCACCACCGAGTGATGTTATGAAGGTCTGAGGTCGTCACCTAAGACGTTATCCTCATAATTAATCTCACCAAATTAATAATGTTAAGGGTCTGAGGACATCTGCTAAGGTGTCTGAGCTCGGACCTCGTCACCACCGAGTGATGTTATGAAGGTCTAAGGTCATCACCTAAGATGTTATCCTCATAATTCACCAAATTAATGATGTTAAGGGTCTGAGGTCATCTGCTAAGGTGTCTGAGATCAAACCTCGTCACCACCGAGTGATGTTAAGAAGGTCTGAGGTCGTCACCTAAGACGTTATCCTTATAATTAATCTCACCAAATTAATGATGTTAAAGGTCCGAGGTCATCTGCTAAGGTGTCTGAGAATGAAGCAAGAACTGTTATGGAAACTGATCTTTATTAATAACCTCTTCTTGGTAAGATAGTACATTTATATAAAATTCTACGGAACATTATATGTAATATCTCTTCAGGTGGTCAGCGTTCCATGGGTTGGTGGAAGGTTTTCCTTCTAGGTTTTCTAGCCTGTACGTGCTAGGCAAAACCTCTTCTATTACTTTGTAGGGGCCATGCCAGTTTGGGTGTAGCTTATTTGCCTTTTATAGGGTCTTATTTAGCACTAGGTCTCCCACTGCAATGGGTCTTGACTTCACCCTTTGGTTGTAGAATTTTGCTGCCCTCTATTGGTAGGCTGATTTTCTGACCTCTGCGTCTTCCCTTCTTTCTTCGATAAGATCCAGGTCTAGCCTCCTCTTTTCCCCATTGCTGTCAGGGTAGTAGGTCTAAATCCGATGAGTTGGTAGTCCTACTTCCATTGGTATGACGGCCTCTGAGCCATGTGCTAGCATGAATGGGGTTTCTCTTGTTGGTGTCCTTGTCGTGGTTCTGTAGGCCCATAACACTACGTAGACCTCTTCTGTCCATCTCCCCTTCGCATCTTCTAACCTCTTCTTGATTCCGTCCAAGATTGTTCTGTTTGTGACCTTGGTCAGGCCGTTTGCCTAAGGTCGACCAGGAGATGAGAAGAATTGCTTAATCCCCACTCTTAGGCAATACTTTTCTAAGGAGTTCTTGAACTGGGTCCCATTATCTGAGATGAGAGTGTTTGGGAGGCCATATCTGCATATGATGTTCTTCCAAATGAACTGGAAGGTCTTCTTCTCTATAATTGTTATCATCGGTTCTGCCTCCACCCACTTTGAAAAGTAGTCAATGGCAACTATCAAGAATCTATAGTTATTGACAGCTCTTGGCAAAGGTCCTAATAAGTCAATTCCCCACATCTCAAATGGACATGGAGAAGAGATTGACGTCATATGCTGATGGGGTTGATGAGGGATAATGGTGAACCTTTGACATTTGTTACACCTCTTCACATAGTCTGCAGCATCCTTAGACAAGGTAGGCCACCAGTATCCCTGAGTGATGATCATCTTGGCTAAGGGCCTTCCCCCTATGTGGCTAGAGTAAGAACCCTCATGAACCTCCTGTAAGACCTGGGGTACTTCCATGGGATGCACACATCTGAGGAGAGGCAATAGAAATCCCTTTTTGTACAAGACGTCTCCTACTATTGAGAACTTGGCAGCCCTGTATCTCAACTTTCTCCTTTCCATCTTGGACTCAGGTAGCTCTCCATCTCTTAGGTATCTGACGAGCGGGTTGATCCATGAGTCTCCTAGGTTCATATTGTGACAAGGGCTACATACCTTATTTTCCTCGATGCTTTATTTTCCTAAGACCTCGATTGGAATAGGCCTTCCCAAATCTGTCTTCATTGCCGAGGCCAGCCTTTCCAAAGCATCAACGTGATTGTTGCTCAGTCGAGGCACTCTCTTCAGTTTTGCTTCTTCAAAATACTCTAACAACCTTCTTACCTTCTTTAAGTACTTGGCCATCCTTTTGTCTTTGGCCTCGTATACCCCCAACACTTGATTGACAACCAACCTTGAGTCGCTATGGAGTAGGTTTCGCTTTACTCGAAGAGTTGTTGCTAATAAGAGACCTGTTATCATGGCCTCGTACTCGAACTCATTGTTTGAGGCCTGGAAGTTGAATCTCAAGGCGTATTCAATGTTGGCGCCATATGGAGCCGAGAGTATTAGCCCCATGCCGCTTCCACTGTCACAGGAGGAGCCATCAATTAAGAGGCTCCGTACGTCTGCATCTGATGAGAAGACCCCTTCTCTTATAACCCCTTTCTTGAAGAGGTATCGATCCTCTTTGTTCTCTTCTACTCTGTTCCGGGATTTGCTTGGGATGACCTCTTCTCGGCCTCGAATGACGTTTGGTACAGTCTCTTCCGAATCTCGGAAGACACTACGGTTCGTCTCTTCGTCGTCATCTAAGCCTTTCTCTGTCTCGGCCTCTTCCAAACTTCTATCGGCCTCTTCCCAGGTGAACTCTGTGACAAAGTCTGTGAGTGCCTGCCCCTTGATGGTTGTCTTAGGCTGGTAGGTAAGATTATACTCTCCCAGGTCGATGGCCCAGGTCATCAATCTTTCGAACTTCTCAGGCTTGTGCAAAACCTGCCTTAGTGGGGAGTCAATGAGGACTACCACGGAATGAGCTTGGAAGTAAGGCTTCATTTTCCTTAAGGCATGAATTAGTGCATAAGCCAACTTCTCCATTCGGGGATAATTTTGTTTAGACCCTTGAAGGGCCTTACTATTGAAGTACACAGGCCTCTGGATCCCATCCTCTTCTCGTATGATGGCCGCGCTGATGGCTGATTCAAAAACTGCCAGATACACAAACAACCTTTCCCCCGTGATGGGCCGAGACAGCAATAAGGCAGACCCTAAGTTGAGTTGGTTGAAGGCTTTTTCACACTCTTTGTCCAATTGGAAGGCCTTTCTTAGAACTTTAAAGAATGGAAGACACTTGTTCGTTGCCCTAGAAACAAACCTGTTCAGGGCAACCACTCTTCCCGTGAGTCTCTAGACGTCCTTGATACTCCTAGGAGTCTTCATGTCGAGCAATGCCTTAATTTTCTCAGGGTTCGCTTCAATCCCCCTCTGATTAACGATGAATCCCAGGAACTTCACATCTCCTACCCCGAAGACACACTTTGCCGGGTTGAGTTTCATTCTGTATGAGTCCATGACATCGAAGGTCTTCTCAAGGTCCGCTACGTGAGTACATGCTTTCAGGCTCTTTGTTAGCATATCGTTTACATATACCTCCATGGTCTTACCTATTTTCTCTTCGAACATCTTATTGATAAGACGTTGATACGTTTCCCCCGTATTCTTCAGACCGAAGGGCATTACCTTGTAGCAATATGTCCCTTTGTCAGTAATGAAGGTTGTCTTCTCAGAGTCCTCAGCATCCATGAAGATTTGGTTGCATCCTGAATAAGCGTCCATGAAGCTCATGAGCTCGTGCCCTGCCGTCGCATCCACCATCTGTTATATCCTAGGTAATGGATCGCTGTCTTTTGGGCAACACCTGTTCAGGTCAGTGAAATCTACACACATTCGCCAATTCCCATTCGCCTTAGGCACGATGACTGCATTTGAGAGCCACTCCGGGTAGGTAACCTCTCTTATGAACTCGGCCTCTTCTAACTTTTTCACCTCTTCCCGGATGATGTCATACTTCTCCCTGGAGTACACCCTTTGTCTCTGCTTGATCGGCCTGGCATCTATGTCTACGTTGAGCTTGTGGCTCATGACCTCAGGGTCGATACCAGGCATGTCTGCGTGACTCCATGCGAAGACACTTTGTCTCCTTCTGAGGAAGTTTACCAGCTTTTCCTTGATCCTTGGCTCTAGGTCCTTACCGACCTGGATGGTTTTTTCCGGCTCGTCCTCATTGAGGACGATGGATTCTACCTCTTCCACGGCCTCACCCTTCTTCAATTTTGTTTCGTCTCTTGGGTCAAGAGTGTCTATGCTGTAAGTGGTGGTTGCTCTCTTATGGGCCTCTCTCTCTTCGGCCGATTTGAAGTAACACTCCCGTGTCGTGGTCTGGTCCCCTTGCACTTCCCCTACTCCATAAGGAGTCGGGAATTTTAGCATCTGATGGACCGTCGATTGCACGGCTTCAAACTCTTTGAGCAACACCCTTCCTACGATGAGGTTATAGGCCGAGAAAACATTTTCATCCATGAGGAAAAAGTTTATCTTCTTGGTCAGCCTCTTAGGCCACTCATCCCCCATCCGTACATCCATTTCATACGTGCCCAAGGGGTGTACCTTTTCACCACTGAAGCCTAACAATGGGTGATGGTAGGGAACCAGCCTTGCCCTGCTAAGACCCAGGCTCTTGAAACAAGGCCAGAACATCACGTCTGCTAAGCTTCCACCGTCTATGAGGATCCTCCCTACCTCTCACCCATGCACCCTTGTTTTTATGACCAAAGGGTCATCATGGGGGGCTAAGATACCCTTGAAGTTGAGTTTGGAGAACCCCACTATGAGGGTGTCCATGTCTACCTTCTTCCTCTTCTGCACTGCATCGGAAGACGTTAGATTCGCAACTTCGATCTTGGCCAATGACCTGGCCTCTTCTCCATGAGCTTTCTTGTCAGCTACCTCAGAGCCACCTCCTGCAAATCCCCCACATATGGTGCTAACACCAAAGGAGATCATACCGACCCTCTTCACCGGGGTGTTGTCATCCTTTGGCGGAAGATCCGGGTCGTCTTCATCATCTCCCTATGAATCATCGTCCCTTTTGGCCAGGACATTGCCATGACATCTATCATCTCTTATTTTCTTAGGGTCATCTCTTCCACCCTTTGGAGCCTTACCATCCACATACTTCCTCAGCTTTCCAGATTTCAGCATCTTCTCAATCTCATCCTTTAAAGCGAAGCATCTATCTGTGACATGGCCATTATCCTGATGGAACTCGCACCATAGGTTTTTGTTCCTCTTATGTGGCGGGGCCTTCAGTTTCTTTGGCCACCTCAGAGTCGGGTCAGTCTTAATCTCATTGAGGATGTGCTCACAGCTCACAGTCAGAGGAGTGTAATGAGAGAACTTATCATCTCCTGACCTCTTCTTCCCCTCTTTCTTACCTTGGGACTTTCATGTTCTACCGCGGTTCTCGTCCTTATACTTGGCGACCATTGCCTCCTCCACATTCATCACTTTCCCCGCGGTTGCCAGCACCTCCGCCATGGACCTAGGGGGGTCTTCCGCCAGTTTCCACAATAGCTTCCCCTTCTGGAGGCCTCCTATAAGGGAGGTCATGGCTATGCTCTCTTTATAATCTTCCACCTCCAATTTCTCTTTGTTGAATCTTGATATGTAGTCTCTTAGGCTCTCACCCATTCTTCTATTTGACATACAGTAGGTGGGTAGTCTTCTTTTGGGGTCTTACCCCAAAGCAGAAGTTGTGGATGAACTGCTCAGCCAAGCCTTTGAAGTTCTCAATTGAGTTCTTCGGAAGGGAGGTGAACCAACTATGAGTTGCCCCTGTCAAGGTCCCTGAGAAGGCCCTACACTTCATCTCTTCAGGTATCGAGTAAATGTCTGCTACCGACTGATACATCTCGATATGGTGCACAGGGTTAGTGCTTCCATCATACTTGGGAGTCACTGTAGGAGGCTTGAACTTGGCTGGTGTTGGGAACCCCACTATCCTAGCCACAAATGGGGAGCCCTCTGAGTAACCCCTTTTTAATGGGTCCCTGCTTTTAATGAGGTCTCATATCTTCTCCTCAAGGCGTTGGATAAAATCATTCCAGGGTCTTCTGTCATCAACTTGGCCGAGGTTATCCCCTGCCACCTCCTTGAGATGGACAGAGGGTTCCCCAACCGCAACACGTTGGCTGTTGACCTCTTCCTGCTCTCGGCCTCTTCTTTCATAGGGTCGACCTTGGTTTGGCCGACCCTGCCTACCCCCTTTCTGAGAGCCTGTTGCGCTCCTCGACCTCGATAACCTCTATCTTAGGTCATTCACCGGGACCAGCCTCTCGAAGGCCGACCCTCTGCTCAACCTATCAAAGGCCGACCCTTTTTGTTGGGCCTCTTCTCTTCTTCGGCTGACACATCCTTGACTCTGCCTAAGAGGCCGTATAGTGTCATTTGACACCTCATACGGCTCCCAGCAGTCTTCTGGGGCTTCTTCAGCTTCTAGGTCATCATACCTGTCCTCTGGGCAAGGGTTTCCCTGCCTCCCCAGGCGCAAGCGCCTAGGGTCAGCAACATCCCTTCTCCGCTGGGGTGCAGGCTGGTCCTTCATTGGCGCCTTGGGTGGTTCCCTGGCGTCAGGATGAGGCTGAACTGCTGCCGGAGTTATCATGTCCGGTGAGACTCCAGGTGGCCTCATCATCATGGTTTGACTGAGCTGGGTAAATTGCTCCTTCATGGCTTGTTTTGTTGCAGCTAAAGATTTCAAGCGAATTCCCTTCATTTTTCACAGCTTCTTGCTTTCTTTCCTTCTGAGATTTTTCTCTTTAAATCATTCTAGCATTCCAATCTCTAAGAAATGGCCACCTTTGTGAGTGATGATGACGGAATCAGCACCACCAGATAAGGTGTTTCCAAGCTCAATATAAGAACAACAATAGCACCGCAGTTATGTAAAGAGATAAGAGAAAGAGGTAAGGAGAAGAGGAGAATACACCGGTATATAAGTGGTTCAGCCAATCTGGCCTACGTCCACTGTGAGTGTGTGAGTAATATCACTGAATGAAGGCACTAATGGCCATGGATACAATCTCTCAAGCTTTCTCTCTCTACTATAGATTTAGATAGAGTTTTATCTAGGGTTGAATAACTGGGATCCTTTTGCAAGGTAGGGGATGATCCCTATATATAGTGCCTAGGGGGTGTAATGTACCCCCCATGCATGTAATGAGCATGTGTGTGGTTGCCTCACCAATGTGGGAGTGACATCTTTCTCTGTCACATTTAAGGAATGATGATGAAATATCCTCCCCACGTGTGGAGAAAAATCTTGTTACAACTGATTTGTGCCCATGTGTCCATATCCAAATGTCAACAGATGCTCGGCTGCCATATTGGTGCATGACCTCGGCCTGGGTGAGGCTGAGCTGTAAAGGTTCGATAAACATCTTCTGAGATGTGCCATGGGGAGTCTCGACCTGATCTCAACCGAGAAATTATGCTAGGGTCAGCCCCAACCGAGGTTAAATTGATTCCATGAAGATCACCAAGACATCTTATCACCTCGGCCTGAGCCGAGGTTGGACTGGTTTCATGTTGAAGGATACCAAGGCTTCTTGTCACCTCGGCCTACACTCGGCCGAGGTTGCCATACCTAGGTATATGAGAATGTTGTTAATGCCTATGATGCGTGTAGTGTCCATTGGGAATGTAGGTGGAAGTGTCGTCCTGGGCCGACCTTACTAAGGCCGAGGGCTGATATCGTGGGCCTATGCCTTATCCAGGGTCAATCAATATCTTGGTCGTCACCTCGGCCGAGGTTGGTGTCTCTAGGCCGAGGTTACACTTGGGTCATATCAGTGAGCACTGCAATGCATAGGGAATGGTTGACTGTTGATGACTGGGTGAACGTGGAGTGGATGGACAGTGTGCCTCTTGCTTTGGGGAGTGAGAACTCCTTTCACGCATTCGATCTGATAGCAGATGAGAGGACCTTATTGCAAGAGACATGGTGTCATCTCTCCTCGAGGGTGGTGAGCCCGACGGTTATGTAAGTAACCTGACTTTTGGCATTCTTCTCTTTTTGGTGATTTTTTTTTAAAATTTTGACAAGGTTTTTTCTTTTGATAGTCTGATAAATATTTGAAGAACATGCGTGCCCGTGGGACGACGGGGCTTAAGAATGTATAGGAGCATCTTCCACCTATGGTGCATTGGGTGGTATCATCAGCGAGTTTTGGGAGGTTGGCGTCTGCGCTGGATGAGATGCGTCGTTTGACAACAGTCTTATGCGCTTTAGGGGAGAGGTGGTGGGATACTGCCCACACCTTCCATTTTAATTTTGGGGAGATAACCATGACACCCATAGATGTGCAGCATCTGCTGGGGTTAGATTGCGATGGGGAGAAGATAAAAGTGGATCGCACCCTGCGGGTGAGGCCGGAAGCAGTGCGGGCGACACTCAGTGCCGTAGGGAGGATAGTTTCTAGGTATTGTATTCGGTTGTCCTTGCTAAAGGATGTTTTGCTGAGTAGGGAGGTTGATGTGAAAAATGGATTGCAGGTGAGGCAGATGGCCCGGTTGTTCATTTTGTTGGTGCTGGGAGGTTTCATGGTGGCGTCGAGCGGCGACGTTGTCCATTTATGGTTATTGTTGTACTTGAAGATATTTTTGAACATCCCTTTCTATGATTTGTGGAGACTGACTTTGGAAACCCTCTATTTTTCTTTGGACGCATTCATTCATTGCTGCCAATAAACTTTTACTGGAGCCACATATCTTCTTGAGGTATTTCTCAGTTTGTGCACTTTCCTTTCATGCATTTGCATTTTCCTTATGCATCTCTTGTGAATATTTGTGTTTGGCAGACATGGTTCTATGAGGTGATTGGGTGTAATACCCAGTTGTCTTTTTCTTTGGAGGCAGTGCATCAGGTCTTGACTGGCTTGACTAGTGGTAGGGTAATACTCTTTCCTCTTCAGTCTTGATTTTTGCACATTCTGATTCTGTATTGACTTATGCTTACTGGGAATTTTTAGGTGACCTTTTACCCTTGGGGGACAGCCGTTCAGGATACGGGGACGACTGGGGTGAACGCACAATTGCGGTGCTTACTGGCGCATGAGTTTGGCCATTCTTGGTATCTCAGGGAGTGAGTGGTTCGGCAGTTTACTGAGGAGGAGGAGGTGGTGGTCCCACCTGGGCAACCTCCTATGTCTATGAGGTCGGAGCAGCTGTTGCCGGAGGCGACGATGATCGCGGCGATGATTGGCGAGTCCTACCCCTTATATACTGATACGACTACAGCGTATGACTATATGGACTCTGTGATGAGCTAGTTGATGGTGCCCATCATATATGATGCCTTGCTTTTCCCTCCTGCGGGATCGAGTCGGGCGGTGGGGTCTTCCCACAGCGGCGGTGGTCCATCGGTGTCTGCGGTGATGGCAACTTTGGAGGTTTATTTTGTACAGTTGCATACCCCTTTATACAACATTCAATGGGCTGATGGAGGGATGGTGCCTATATTGCATCATCCTCATGCAATGGATTCGAAGGAGCTGGGTTTGACACAAGAGGTTCTTCGTCCTGCGGTATACCTTCTTCCTCTTTTTGGTTCCTTTTCTGTTTTGATCCCTCTTTGATACTGATTCTACCTTTTACTTGCGGAAAGTTCAGGTGTCGACCACTTGGATGAGGCATATCAGAGATTGGGTATCTTCGGCGACTGCCCATATTCAGGATTCAGTCCCAGTTCCTTCTTGCTTGGTGTCGTCTACTTCGTCCGGGGAGGAGTCTGGTATCATTGAGTTTGCTAACTACCTCGAAGCCTTGGAAGCAATGTGCTCCTATAATGTCGACTACGATGCCTTCAACATACGTCAAGTCTCTTTGTGGCACAATCGGCCCATTGAGTGGAATATACTGATGGCGGCGGTACAATTTTCGTACCCCAAAGACCATGTATTCCAATTGGGTTGGATGAAATTTGTCCTACCTACGAGGAATTTTCTACCATGCTGGGGATAAATCCCAGTGTTACTGCGGCTTTACCCAAATTTTCCCATTCTCCTAGGGATTTTCTAATTGGGCTTCTTTTCATTTCACCTTCGGTGGCAAGACCACAGGTTATTGGAGGAATGATCTCCCTTTCGGTGGTGTTAAAATCCGTGCATTTGCGAGAAGTAGGTGAAGTTGGATACGCCAGAGTCGTTGTTCTGGGCTTAGTATCAAAAATGTTGTTGGTGACTGGGGAACTACTGGTGGACCCATAAATTGTAGCCATTACTTCCTGGATGTCAAACCATCGCAATCATGTGGTAGTGATAATGACGGAGACCGTTGTTCTGGGCTTAGTATCAAAAATATTGTTGGTGACTGGGGAACTACTGGTGGACCCACAAATTGTAGCCATTACTTCCTGGATGTCATACCATCGCAATCATGCGGTAGTGATAATGACGGAGACCTTGAATCGCCTGGATGCCTGGTAAGAAGGTCATTCTGACTTTCTGAGGGGTATCCCCGTGATGATGTACATGTGGTTGTCTGAAAGACTCTGCCTGGTAACTCCTCCAGAATATCTTTTGTCGGTTGTACCCAACTTCTTTTTGCGCTACTTCATCAACATTGTCTTGGATATTGAGAGCTGGGAGAATTATCTTGTAGAACACAGGGCTCTAAATTTATGCTAGTCAATGACTTGGTGGGGCTAGTTGCTTCCTATTCTGGAGCTGGAAGAATACCCGTATTTCCGGTTGGTTGGTCTCAGGCCGACCACTTTCTATTTCCATTTATGGCTTTTACGTCAATTTGGCTGGGAGCAGGTCGTGCCACCTCGAACACTAGACTTCTTTCTGGTAGAAGATCTTACTAAGCGTCTGCGCATGCGGCTTGGCTCTATGTGGGAGAATCGGCGTCCGTCGATCGGTCCTTCTCAGTCTGTTAGGAGAGTTTGGCATATCCCTTGGGATTATATGAAGTGGTTGTGGAGGAGAGTAGTCAGCAATATGTTGGCAGTGGATACTCGACAAAGGTGTCTTGTTTTGTTTAATACCATGGAGGGAGGTGTTGTGGTTTTTTCGAAGCTGGTTCGGGTTTATCGGTCTATGGAGCATTTTTTACACTTTGTTCAAGCGGGGGAAGCCTGGGGACCCAGGATGCGGATGATGATGATGGAGCGGGATCCTCTGGTAGCTGCGGCTAGGACTCTTGGAGAGTTTATTTTGTAATGGGGAATGAATGTGGGGATTTTATTTTGGCTTTTTTAGGAAGGTATGGGAAGGGAGTTATCCATTCCTTTTCTCATGCAATTGCACTAAAATTTCTTATTAGGGAAATAAACACGTTTTTGATCATCCAGCTGTGCCTTTTGATAAGTTTTGTAGTTTTTAACTATCTTTACCAATCGCTAAGGTATACATAATCCTTTTGTTTGAGTGTATGTTAGAATGAACTGCCGTTCTTGGAGATAAGAAAAGAATAGTATTTTGTGAAAAAGTAAGGGCCAGGCTCATGTAAGGTGTATGACATTCCTACGTAACTCTAGGGTTCTTGAAAAGTTTTAATTTGTTTGAAAATGGTTTTTGCTGAGGATCAGGCCCACATAGATCTATGTAGAAGGAAATAACAAGATTTTTTTAAGAATAGAAGGGAGATGAGAAGAGTCGTAGCGCTCTGAGATTTAAAACTAGGGGTAAAACTTCTTAAGATAGTCCAAGTTGACTGGATGAGCCATCTCTTCCCCATCTAAGTCGGTGAGCATGGCGGCATCGCCGGATAATATCTTCCTGACAATGTAGGGGCCGCTCCAATTTTTCCCTTTAGGGTCCCAGATGGGTTCTATGATTTCTTTGAGGGCTAGGTCCCCTTCTCGGATACAGGGGTCCTGGACTCTCTTATTGAATGATCGCGCTTTTTGATGATGGTACCCTTGTATGTGTTATAGCGCTTTTAATCTCCTTTCATCTAGTAGGGGCTTTGTCACCAATCTTCTTCACTGACCTTTCTTTCAAGCATGATTCACAACGAGGGTATTTCCAGCTCCACATGTAGGACTACTTCCATGTCGTAGACTAGAGATTAAGGGGTACCCCCAGTAGAGGTTTAGATTAAGGTTTGGTAGCCCCAAAGGGCATACGGGATCCGATCAGACCAATCTCGATAGCTTTTGGTCGTCTTGCTGATGATGGCTTTGAGGTTCTTATTGGTGGATTCGACTGCACCGTTGGTTTGAGGTCGATAGGGAGAAGATTTGTGTCTCTAAATCCCATAGTCGTTGATAAATTTTATGACTTCTGACTCAAAATGCAACCTGTTATTTGATACTATCTAATGAGGGACCCCATATCGGTAGATGATGTTTTTCTTGATGAATTTGGACACTTTCTTGGCATTCAGCATTGCGTATGACTCAACTTCGACCCATTTGGTGAAGTAATCAATAGCAACTAGGATGAACTCATTCTCGTTGAAAGCCTTCGGTGTACCCTTTCCTATGATGTCAATGCCCTAGGTGGAGAACGACCAGGCAGAAGTCATGTTGTATAATTTATGCGGAGACAGATGCTTATGGCTGGAGAACTATTGGCATTTGAGGCATCTCCGGACATAGGCGGTGCAATCCTGGGTCATGGTGGTCCAGTAGCCCTATCGGATGATCTTTTTGGCAAGCCTGTGACCGTTCATGTGGGGTCCGCATTCCCCACTGTGGATCTTTTGTATTATCTTTTCAATGTCAGCCCCTACAATACAGTGCAGATGAGTTCCATCTAACTTCCTTTTTAGCAATGCTTTGTGATAGATGATGTACTGGGTGACCAGTCTTCGAAGGGTTGCTCGATCTTTATTGTTGGAACCCTCGGGATACCTACCTTATTTAAGGAGGCGCCAGATATCATAGTACAGTAATTAGCTAGCTTGGGATATTCTGTGGTGACGAGCTCAATGTGGTAGAAGTGGGTTGGTTTGTCTTGCTTTTGAATCTGGAAGGGGGTCATTGTGATTACTTTGGGCATGTCGACCGTGGAGGCCAAGGTAGCAAGGGCATCGGCAAGGTTATTCTTTATTCGAGGTAGGTAGTGGAAGATGATATCTTGGAATTGGGAGGCTAGTTCTTCTAAGTGGGCATGGAAGGGTTGGAGTTTATCATCCTTAACTTTCCACTTTCTGAGCACTTGACCGATGATGAGGGTGGAATCCTCGTAGACATTTAGGCATTGAATATCTTTCTCGAGAGAAACCTTGAGGCCTATCGTGCATGTCTTGTACCCAGTCATGTTATTAGTGCAGGGGAAATCTAGCTTGATGGTAATGGGAGTGTGAGATTCATCCGAGGATATCGTAAGTATCCTAATACCATATCCTTTTTTATTAGCAGCGCCGTCAAAGAACATTTTCCATTGAAGATTATCCTGGGCAGTGCAAAGGATGCATTCATCTGGGAATTCGTAGATCCATACATCAGCTTCTTCCATGGGATAATCAACGAGGTAGTCCGAGATGTCTCTTCCTTTTATGGTTTTCTCTGTGATGTATACGATATAAAACTCGTCTAGGAGAATCAACCAACGGGCCATTCGGCTGGATAAATCGAGTTTCTGAAGCAGGTATTTGATGGGTAAGGCGATCATGTAGTGTCACAACTTTTGGGTTACCCAGACAAGTGTGACACATGCCTTTTCCAAAGTAGTGTAGTTAACCTCGTACCTGACCAATTTGAAATTGGAATAATAGATGTCTATTTCTTTGTGGGAATCTTCAAGGTATTGGGCTAGAAAAGACCCAATTGTAATGTCGATTATGGTTAGGCATAGGAGCAAGGGGAGACCAGACTGTGGTGGCATGAGTATTAGGGATTGGGTTAGATATTATTTGATTCGGTCAAAATCATCTTGGCATGTCTCATTCCAAACCTTAGTTGAAAAGTTTGAACATAGGTTCGCAGATGGAGGTTAACTGGCTGATGAAACAGCTGATGTATTATAATTTCTCAAGGAAATCTCAGACTTCTTTCTCTGTTCGAGGATGTGGCATCTCAAGTATGGGTTTCAACTTGGCGGGATCTGCTTCTATCCCTTTCTCACTGATCATGAATCCCAGGAGTTATCCCTTTGTAATGCCGAAGATGCATTTTTGTAGATTGAGTCTTATTTGATATTGTCACATTCGTTCAAAGAACTTTCGGAGAGCGGCAACATGACACTCTCTCGTCTTGGATTTTAAAATCATATCATCCACATAGACCTTAACTTCTTTATGAATTAGATCATGCAAAATGGTTGTGGGAGCCCTATGGTAGGTAGCCCCAGCATTCTTGAGACCAAATGGCATAACAGTGTAACAAAAGGTTCCCCATGGGGTGATGAATGTGGTCTTTTCTTGGTGGTCTGGGTTCATTTTGATTTGGTTATATCCGACAAACCCATCGACGAATGACTTGAGAGAATGACTGGCTGTGTTTTCCATGATCATGTCAATATTAGGTAACGGATAATCATCCTTTGGTGAGGCTTTGTTTAAGTCTCGATAGTCTACACACATCCGAACCTTTCCTCCTGATTTCGGCAAAGGCACTATGTTAGCTAGCCATGTGGGATATTCGATCACACGAATAAAGCCTACGTTCAACTGTTTGACCACCTCTTCTTTTACCTTGAGCGACCATTCGGTACGAAGCTTTCTCAACTTTTGTTTGATCATCTTGTAATCTAGGAGAGTGGGAATGTCATGCTGAGCTATATTAGGATCAATGCTGGGCATATCATCATAATACCATGCAAAGACATCCATGAATTCCTTTAGCAATTCTTTGAGTTGTACACACTCAAGCTTGCTAAGGGTAGTCCGTATCCTAATCTCGCGCAGTTGGCTACTAGAACCGAGGTTGATAACAGCAGTCTCTTCTTCACTAACTTGAACGCGGTTATATTGTTTATTATTATCCTTATTTACATCAGTTAAGAATTGTTCATTTGCAAAATCATCATCATCAAAAGTTTGATTAGAATCTAAACAGTTAATACAAGGCACATCAAGATACTTAAAATCTTCATTTATTTCATTGATAGGAAAAATATCATTGAGAACCTCATCAAAGGAGGACTCGATTACATTTGAATAAGGATAGACAACAGAAGAAGAAATAGGGTAAACATTAGGATTAAAGGAGATTTCAGTAAGTAGGACTGGCACAACATACCAGTTGAGGAGAGGTGCATCAACATCTTTAATCAGGTGGGATGGATCCAGTGATGTAATGCTTGAGTGAACCATGCATAGTGTCAGCCCAGTGTCTATAAATTGAAGGAATATTTAGAGTCACTTTCCTCAGTCTCTTCGGTATCTTTGATGAGCGGTTGTACATGGTGTTGGGAACCCTCGGCCCATGGGTAGCTGTCTTGGAAAAAGATCTCCATTACAAGTTTCATCTTCTTGTTTGTATGGTCATACCATGGTTCTAAAAAACCGCAGAAGGGGAAGTCTTCTCCCTCTTTGATGAATCGTCCATTCAAGGAGTCACCTGGGATAGTCTGGATGCGGTCTAGTCCTCTCTTTGGTCGAGACTGGTGGATCATTCTGAGCTCTTATTCGGATGGTTGATACCCCAAATCACAAGGAGGGAAATATTTCTTCAGTTCAACGGGCTCAAGTATTCCTTGTTGTCTTTATCCTAGACCTAGTCCAGGCATGAAGTGCATGTTTCTAAACATCTTAATCACATTGACGTTGCCATGAGAGTCATATTCTGGACAAACCCTTTCTTTGAAGTCGTCCCCTGAGGGAGTAGAGGTGGTTCAACTCGAAAACCTAATAAGAGCATATCATTTGACCCGTACTATATCTCAAGGATCGAACTGCTGAAACTTGCACCCTTATTATTATCGTCGTCACCCAAAATGGTAATGACCCGTCCGTCGGCGAAGAACTTCAATTTCTGATGGAGTGAGGAAGGTACACCCTTGATACTGTGGATCCAAGGTTGTCCTAGAAACAGATTGAAACAAGCTGGGATGTCAATAAATTGGAATTCAACGACAGGGTTTATAAGGCCCGACCCTATTACAAGCTTTATGGATCCCATCACCTCCCGGCGGGTATTATCTTAGGCATGCACAACAACTGAGGTTGGAGAGAGGTCACTTTCTTTCAATCCTAAACATTTGAAGGTTCTTAATGGGCAGACATTCAAGTCAAATCCATTATCGATAAGAGAGAGTGGCACGACCTTCCCCATAACTTCGACGGAGATGTTGAGTGCATGATTGTGGTTTGGCCCAATCTTGTGGATTTTTTATTCAGAAAAGGATAGCATTCGAGTAGAGGTCAAGGATCCGACTAAATTTATCTCTTTTTCTGGTGTGGTAGAAGGAGGAACTCTGGGTCCAGTGAGCAACTTGATCAAAGCATTTATGTGCAGCTGGGAAGACATGAAAAGCCCCCATAGGGTGATGTTAGCTTGAGTTTTCTTTAGTTGGTCAAGGATCTTTCTCTCCCCGAGGGTCATCTCTGGCATAGGAAGGTTTTCAACACCTTTCCCTTTGTCATTTGCTGGTAATGATCTTGGAATCTGATAATGCCTGCCTGATCTGGTCATGTGATTTATCGAAGGACTGAAGAACATGAACCATGTTTCCTCATCAATCTTGGATTGTTCTTCCACCTTGTTTATTTCTCCGAGGAGTTCTTCGAATGATATCATCCCACATATGTCGGCTATCGGGCCAGTTTTCTCTGAAGCTAGCTCTTCATTTGAATATTCAAACTCTTCCCCCGATCCGATGGCAACAATTTTGTCTTTCCATGTGAAGTTGATGCAATCCACAACATTAATGGCTTCTTCATACAGGTTTTCCCGTTCTGTGGGGATATGTGAGGGCGAAGGGACCAGGTGCCCTTATAATTTCAGATTATTAAGTAACTCGATTATATTTCAGATATCGTTGGCTTGCCTGAATGATTCTATTATGATCTGGACAACATCATCCAAGATGGCTTCATCGGTTGGTACCACCCATTTTTCTGACTCTCGAGACCATTTTCTTTCTTCCAAGAACAGCGTACTGAACCTTTAACAATCAATGATCATCTGTGAGGGAACTTTCAACCCGGACTCGAGGAGTTGGTTGAACACTTTTGTCAATTCCATGCTTTCATTTTCAGAACGGGTACGGACAACGATGCATGCTCTGGTAAGGAGGGACAACGCCTGATCAACGAGGCTAATAGGGTGTAAGAGGAAATATGGGCAAGTTTGGAGAGGTTTGGGAGAGTGCATGGGTGTTATTTGAGTTGAGGGATCGAATTTTGGGTTCTCTTTTAGAAAGATGGCATTGTTACGATTTGGAAGAGGGTTGTGAGTAGTGTTTGGCTTAGGATTCGCTGGTGGGGCGATGGCACCCCGATCAATTAGACCTTGGATTATGTTTCATAGGTGAACGCATTGGTCAGTGGTATGGCCAGCGGTTTAGTGAAAGGCACAATGGGAATCTGACTTGAAGTTTCTTGGGAGTGGATTTGGAAATGGACGAGGATCCAAGGATTTGATGAGGTTTTGGCTCAGCAAGGCTTGATAGACTTTGGAGAGGGGAGCATGGAGATCGATGTATTCCTTTTGGATTGGGACATGGCAGCTTTCTGGTTCCCATGATGTGGTTGGTTGAGATATGTTGTTGATGGTTGAGACTGTAGCACAGGCAGGTTTATAATATTTCCTGGGGGTGAACTATCCGGACACCTTCTTTGGTTCAACTTATGTTTTAGAAAGACCTTCCTTGATTTCTACTCCTTCTTCTCTGAGAGATCGAAAATGGGGATAGTATTGTCCTCTAATCGTTACTCGAACGTGTGGTAAGAAGTTCTTCTTCACTATGTTGACTTGTTCTTCCTCGGATGGCCGATTGGTCATGGTTGCTTCTTTTTCCCTCCATCGAGCTATGAAGTTACTGAATGATTCCTCAGATTTCTATTTGAGTAGCTCTAAATCATGGCGGGTGACCTCAAGCTCTTCATTGTATTTGTACTGTGACATGAATTCTTGAGCCACATCCTCCCAACTACACATTCTAGACTCTTCTAGAGACAAAAACCATCTAAGGGCGCTATCCTTCAAAGTTTACTGAAACAATTAGGCCATCACTTCTTCAGAAGACCCTAGTAGAGTCATGGAACGGTGACAGCTACGGAGATGAACAATCGGGGGTCCACTTCCTTCGAATTTCTTGATATTTGGCATCTTGAACTTCTCAGGTAGCCTCGCTTTAGGACAAGGAGACATGTGGGTATAGTCCATATAATTCCCTGAGATTCTGACTTGGTCAAACTTCTTGGTGAGCATCTTGAGGTCCTCTTTAAATTTGTTCATCTCTTTTTCATTCGGATCAATGATCATAGGCAAGTTATCCCCAGGCTGGGCAAGGTTCGACATAGGAAGCTGGACATGTGGAGCGTGATAATACTCTTCAAGAACCCAGATAGGCTCGGGTGGACCCATAGCGCGAGGAAATAGGTCCTCGGGCCATTGAGGAATGGGAACCTGGTTTCGTTGCATCTTTCGGACCTGAGTTTCGAGGTTATCAATCTTGGACACGAGCTGAGCTAAGACTTTTGTCAGATCTGGCTACACAACGGGTACTTGATCTGTGTTCATGGAAATTGGATGGATTTCGAAATCGAAAGAAGTAATAGGGAAACGGAAGGAACTCAGGGGTGATTTGACTGAAGACCGAAGCCAATAGAGAGCCAGGCTAAGGGTTTGCGATCGACTTGAGAAGGCGTAAAATGGGATTTATTTTTTAGAAAAAAGGATGAAAGTTTTTTTTATTTTTATTTTTGAGATCGAAAGACAAAATATTTTTGGATTTTTGATAAAGAAAGGAGAAATGTTTTTGGCTTTTTGATAAAGAACGGAGAAAGATTTTTTTTTTTGGATATTTTTTATAAAGAAAGGAGAGACAGTCTCAACGTGATTATTACAATTATTATTTTTTCACTTGTATTAATTCTCCTAAATGCAAAAAATAAAATTTTGGACGGGACCCGAGCCTGGAAAAGTTGGGTTTGTAATATATGCAAAGTTATGGCTGGACTTGTGACCAGGCTCATGGACAGGGTCCCATTTTTAAAGTGAGCGAAAATTTGGGCGGCAGGCCAACCCGAAATTTCGACAGAGTTTCGGGTTGAAATCGGCAATCTAACATGTGTGTCCTAGGCTTGACACCTATATGTGGGTATACAGTTGGTTGGGTAAATCGAAAAGGGTTCCCTCTTTTGGAGTGACTTCTACAATATACGTCTTGCTCTTGCGGGCAATCGGTTAGTGTGGACAAGGCATTTGATATACCATAGTGTATGGGAATTGACTTACCATATACCTCGTGGGGACGATATGTGTGAGAGAAAATTCGATATACTCAGCGTACGTAACCAAATTCCCTGCGATATACCTTACGTCATGACTTTGTTCAAGCAGTACGATACGGGGGAACCGTTCGATATATGTCGAAGGTACTTGTCCAATGGAAGGTAAGAGTCATATAGCTTAGGCTAACTATGCCCTGCCGGACCAGCGCCTGTCACGAAGTGACCCTCCAGTTTCTAGGTAAAATTTGGTCAATAACAATGCTCTTTAGTGATGTTGTGTGAATCATGCATGATTCTATTATTAGTATCTTATGAGAATGTCTTTTTTTAGTATGACAAACAGGGAACAAAGTACAAGTACCAATGGTACACCAAGTATGGGTAATGCGTGCAACATGTGGATATATGTGATCCTAGGTGCACGTGGTGTGAAGTGTACATGGATAATTTTCTGCAAGTGTGTGAATAGCAACATAAGTATTGGGGACACATGAAAAAGTGGAACATGCAAAATTGGGGAAAAAATATAAACAAACATAACATCTATGTAAATAGAGTCTAGCCCTCAAAATAAACTTCCCCATCGAAGTCGCCACTGGGGCCATCCCCGATCCTCACGGCGAGCGGGCGGAGTAAGGGAGGATTCTAGGTCCCGCGCATCCCTCTCGGGAGCGCTTCGACCGGTGTCATTTGGGTGAGGTGAAAAATGTAGAGAGATAGAGTCGCCAGTCTATTTTACTCAAAATAGACAAAAGAAAAGGACCTATCCCGAAGGACAGCATCCAATGACATACTGATACATACGAAACCCAAATGATTCAAAAAGGGTCTGAAGGCTAAGTTACGAAATGGGAAGGTGTTAGGCACCCATTCCACCCTTACGGTCTCTCATGGGTTTTTGCAATTTTCCTTTATTTTTCCAGTGATATGTGTTCATGTGTATATGTAGTGGAGATAGGAATCATCGACTTGTACCATGGAAGAGGTAAAGCGAGTCATCCGCAGGAAGGTATAAAAATATTAGAAAATAGGATTTACTCGATTATCCTTACGTTGACCGTTATGATGGAATGATAATGCAAGTGGAATAATACGCCACTAAGGACAAATATATGTATATATATGTAATCTAGGAGGATTGAATTTAAAGAGAATAGGAGATGACAGAAAAAGTAAAAATAGGACTCAAATATCGAATTTTACCCCGATACGCCTACGTGGCATATAGAGGCTTCAAAGTCGATGTAGTTCGCATGTAAAACGAGGGGTGGGGTTTATTCCATAAATACAACTGGGGATTCTCCTATGTGTGTGTGTGTGTGTGTGTAGAAAAAAGTGTTTTAGTTGTGAGAGAAGTGTAAGAAAACTGTAAGAATTCTCGTTTAGAATTTATTAGCAAACCATTGTTTTCTTTTTTTTGGGGGGGGGGGGGGGGTTTATTTGTATGAAAATAATAGATGTGCAATAATACTAAATAAAAAGTATATTAGGATGTGTGAGATGAAACAATAAAAGTTCTAAGTAATAAAACAAGTTATTGCGAATTTATGAGAATTTTCAGGGAGAATTGAGAAAATTGGACCTTCTTGAAGATCTTGCGCTTGATCTTGAATGTTGGAGAGAATACCTTGCACTTGAATGATTTTGGAGAGTGGTTACTTCACCAAGTTTGATGAAAAGGATGATGAAAAGGGAAGGTTGGAAAGGGATTTTGATGTGGAAATCACGCTGACTTCGAGAGAGGTTTTCTGGATTTGATGAGAGTGATATACTTATGATCTGGGATCTCTTTGCAAATGAGGTCAGGCCCCCCAATTCATATGCCCAGGGCATTGCTGATCATCATATCCCTGTTCCTGCCATTCGGCAGGTGTATTTAGGCACACTGCCGATAGGCAGGGTCTGGGCCTATCATTTAGTAGTGTATTTCAGGCCTTTCCGAAAAATTAATCGCAGAGCACAAATCGTTGATCCGAATCGCGCACGGGGTGGACTGTTGGAAAGGTAATTTAGAGACCTTTGAAAGTACTTTGGACTTCACCCGGGTTCAGGAGTTTACTTCGGGTCAAATATGGCTCGGAAACATTCGTCATTCCATTGGATGGGGAATCGTCGAACGCAAACGGATCGTTCGTCTGAATGGTAAGTCCGAATCGAACACAGGGTAGACCATTGAAAAGGTTAGGAGATGTAATTTGACATTCCAAAGAGTTTAACCCAGTTCGGGGTGTTGACTTTGGTCAACTGGGCCTTGGAAGCATTCGGTGACCTTTCGGAGTAAAACGGATCATTTATCCGTACCGTAAGTCAGAATCGCGCATGGGGTGGGTCATTGCAAAGGAGATTCGGAGCATTTCAAATATTCATTCAGTCTCGGTCGAGCTAAAGACTTTGACTTTTGGTCAAACGGAGCCTGGGAGTGCCCGATAGCCTCTAGGTCGGTACTCGAGGTATGACCTGGGTTTGTAGTGATGAAGGGAGGTACTAGGGACCTAAGGAGAGTTTAGGGAGTAACAAAATGGGGTGTCTACACTTCATATTTTCTGCATATTATAAAATTAAACTTATTAAAATATTCTAAAATAATGTTAAACATAAAAATATTCTAAAATAATGTTAAACATTAAATAATTTAAACTTATTTTTTCCATTCTTCGACATCTTCATGTGTGTCAAATAGATAACGAGCTACTTGTTCATGTTGCAAACTCGTTAATTTCACTCATTTTCCCATCACATGACCACCATCATCGACAAACTCATTAGTGTCATCAACGCTGGTCGAGTCAGGCATATATTCTCGAGTATATATTGATGACTCCACGGTGATGAATTCCTCTGCAATTGATCCTGTAATGTATCGCGTATTCTTGACATAATATTTAAAAACTTTCATCAATCTTTCAAACGAATACATCCACCAATATCTAACTGGACCACAAAGAAGTGCGTCATCTCATAGGTGGACCAACAAGTGAACTCTTATGTCAAAGAATGTTGGGAAAAAGTACTTCTCCAACACCCAAATCGCTTCGGTTACCACCAATTTTATGGACACTATGTGTTATCGATTGACTACCTTCTCACACAAGAGTGAGAAGGTAATACTAATTTACATAATAGCCCTCCACAAATCCTTGTGCTTGGAGAAATAGTGCTTAACAATAGAGGAACCAATTTCATGATCACATGCTAATCGTGCGACTTACACTTATGTAAATCATGAGTAGCATAATTCACAATCCTTTGCAAGTTGGACGAAAAATTAGATGGGCCTTTCAAATTATATATTGTGTCTAAAAGAAGCTTCCTTTCCCCACTCATCAAAGTAAACTATTTAATCTAGTCCCAACGGGAAAATATTTCAACACTTTTTGAGGAACTTTTGAGCTTGTACCTTATTTACTAGTAGATTGGACATATCTAGGTTCATCGCAAATCGGACAGTGATCGAGATTTTCATACTCCTATCGGTATAGTATGCAGTCATACACACAAGCATGAATCAATTTATAATTCATTCCCAAACCTTTCAAACTGTTCTTCATAACAGGATAGCTATTTGGAAATGTATTCTCCTTAGGTAGTAACCCTTTCACCCTTTTCAGAATTCCTATCATGTTATTGCTAGACAAACCGTATTGCGTCTTCAAACTATGAAAACCATCCATGGCATGTAAAGTTGTTTGACCTTTCTCACAGTCAGAGTATAACGGTTGGGTCGCCTTAAATTTTAAACTTTGGTAGTCATCATTAAGGTTTATTGTGATATGTTCATGAGAACTTGAACCTTGTAGATCATTAGTAACATCGTTCTCCTCTGCTTTAGAAACTCTGTACGCATCATCAACTAAATCCTCTAACATATTATGATCTACGTCGTCCCCTTCTACATCTATCCTACTTGTTGAAGGTTGTTGTAAAGGTTGTTCAGGGACAAAAGGAACTTTTATTTCACCGTGAAAACTTCAAAATCGATAACTATCTTGCATACTCGATCGTAACAAATGTAGTTCAACTATTTTCCACTCAAACACCTTACCATTCTTACACCTACCACACGGTCACGAAAACTCTTCATCATTATGACATCTCTTTGCGTATTTCAGAAATTCATTAGCACCTCTACGAAACACATCCCCCATTCTATTTGTCCACCCATCCATTCTTTGTATTTCGGATATCCCATCACAACTACCACAACTAATCACCTATTAAAGGTAAGAAGCGTATATTCATGGATTAGTATAAACAAAACTTAGATTTATAGTATGTTTCATTTAATTATGTCCTATTTATATTCGATTTTTGAATTTCAAATTAAAATTCAATTTATAATAAAAATTTCTATTTCCTCCATCTCCTCTAAAGGGTGAGTGCTCCTATCCCATTTAAGATCTCATTTTTCTGTAATATACTTAATAGCTCATGCACATTGTTAGGATTTGAGAAAAATTCGGCAGCATATCCCCATAGTTCTCCAAGTACACAATGCAGATTGTCAAGTGTGAGTGTTATTTCAATTTATCAATAGAAATAACAGTCACACTTGTCAATCTAGTATTTACTTAGAGAACATTAGGATACGACTACAGAACTTCCTCCAAAAGTAACAACTTTATGCCACTAAGAATATTATTATACAAAAATTATGCAGTCCCAAACTGTCCAACGAGACAATTCGAGAGATCTCATTACAGGGGTAATGACTCTCAACGGGTCTAAGGGCTATTGAATGCGTACGCATAAGAACTACAAGGCTAGTATCTATGCACACTATATGTAATTTCAAGTATGTTTCATTTAATAATCGTGCTATATATATATATATATATATATATTATTCGTGATACAAAGTAATTTTCAAAAAAAATTGAAAAATCCCACCCCCATATGGACAATAATCCAATGGTCATGCCACTTTTAAAATTAACCAAACCAACAACGATTCACTATAATCCAACCTCAATGGCAACAAGAAATGTGTATCCCGTACTCCTTCTAATTCATCTACTCAATTAATTATTTTCATCAATTAAACTAATAATTAAAGTATACAATTATTAATTTACTAATTTACAATGAAGGGCAATCCTACTTGCATATAAAAGGGGAACTAATTATTAATTTGCAAAAAAAATTAACAACCAATCAATATTAAATCAATCAATTCTTTTACAATGGCCACTATAATATAAGGGGCAATATCTAATAAATTAATAAAAATTTAATTAAAAAAACGCACGCACATATACACACACATGCATATATAGACCCCCTGCAGCCCCCCCACCCCCCTCCCTACCCCTTACCCCCCTCGGATGCCCCTGGCCACTCCCCCAACCCCCCCCCCCCCCCCCCCCCGGCTGCCCCTGCCCACCACATGCACACACACACCCACACACACACACACATATACACCAGAAGATGGAGGTTTTTTTTTTACTAACAGAATTGTCACAGACGTGTCATGGTCAACGACCGTGACAACTTTATAAGATTGTAACGGTCATTGAAAGTGATAAGTCCGTGACAACCGTACTTGTCACGGTCATTGACAGTGAGAAGCCTTTGTCATGGCCTTGTCATGGTCATCGATCGTGACAAAAAATGCGTGTTTTTTTGTCACGATCAATGACCGTGACAAGGCTAAGCGCTTAAAGGGTGCCAATTTGACCATTTTGGTGTAGTGCAAAATAAAAAGTTGATATATACATGGATGTTCAAGTTTGTGTGTATATATATGAGGAGTGAAATTATCATATCCACATCATGGGAACAATGAGTTTAAATCCTCCTAAAGAGATCAAATATAAGTGGAGTCCTGAAAACATAATCTCACTAAGGAAAGAGTAAGTACGATAACGAGGATTGTTAGGAAAAGAGTAAACTAATTAAACATGAATAATATGCTAAAAGAAATATACAAAGGGACTAAAAATTTGAGCGACGCCCAAAAATTGTAATATCACTATGAGAAAGTGAGTATATGTATGGACCGCTAAAAGCATAACAAATGTAAGTGGATTAACTGCATGATTTACATATACTAACTATATGAGTGAGATGATAATACTTGGAAATAGATTAAATGAAATTTGTGAAATGAACATGAAATCCAAAATAGCTTCGGGATTCCTACATGGACAAAAAAAGGCATCAAAATCCACGTAGTTCGCATAATGAACAAGGTTGGGGTATAACTCATCATCTGAATCTATGGTGTCTCTTTTGTTTTATGAAAATAAGATGAGATGTCACGAAAGTGAAGATATGTGTCAGAACACTAAATTGGGAACTATTATGTAAACCCTCTTTTTGGATTTTATGTTTATAAAAATAGATTTGAGGATATATATGATAGTGCAAATCTAGGATTACCGTAAGAAAACAAAATATAAAAACTATAAATGGAATAAGAACAATAAAATATGAAAAATCACACTTATGAGAAAAGAAAAATTTTAAAATATTTTTTAGGAACCTCTATTTTCAACGCCTAGTTGATAAGGCTAAATGCCAAACACATAGAGAGTTACGAAATTTATATCATTCTGAGCATCAATGACAAATAAAAATAGCTATAAATAAAAACATCCATGATATAAGGGGTATGAAAGACAATAAGAATAATTGAACAAAGATAAATTTGAAACTGCAACAAATCTGAATTCATTATATAGATCTCATTCTTATACAAAAGTCTCAACTGAAATATAAACACAACATTAACCATATCTTAATAAAATAAATCCTTAATACAAGTAAGTACTGAAATAAAACAACAATTCCTACTTTAAAGATGAAAAAATGAATTTTCAACATTATAAGTCTGACTACTCAGCCATGCGATTCTTGCATATAACAATTATAATACTTATGGGGGAAATGGTTTATAAATTTGGGCTCATGACCTAAATTTTCAAAAAATAACTTACAGCACAGTAATAATCGTGTTACTCATTTTAACTAAGCATGTCAATGTGACACCCCGACTAATCAAATACCGGGTAGCTACTCCTTTATTAAATTAATTCAAAATGCCAAGTTGGCTTAATAGCGTCACTGTCGAAAACATTTTAATATTACAAACCACCTAGTATTTAAAAAGTAAGTTGCCAAATTTTAATTTAAGTCTGATTAACATGCAACAAGTGTAATGAAGAATAATAACACCATTCACCATAACGAAGTAAATAGAATAACCATCACATAATGTAATTAAAGTCTGGAGGAAAACTCCTCACTACAAATCCCACAACTGAAATATGCAATGAAAATACTGAATACTAAATCAATACATGACAAAGTCTGAAAACTGAAATGGAAAGATGCCTCTAATAGAAATGGGCAACATGCCCTACAACTGATAGATACTGAATCTGGAATCCAAACGATAGAAGCGTCTAAAAGCAAATCCCTGTAGCTTCCACAAACACCTACAGCTCGTCACCTGAATGAGCATCCTATGCCTGGTGTCCTTGTGGCTGGGCACCTAAAATGGTTTTACAAGGAAAATAGATTTGAAAGCAAACGGGTCAGAGCCCGAATGTGGAGATATTTTAAAAACCTGCAAGTGCTTTAAAAACATTTAAAACATTAAATGCAAAGTACATGTTAGGACGTGCACTCACATGATATTCTCACCTCTCGTCTAACTGTGCACTCCTAACGTAAATACCCATATACAACGACACAAACCACTAGCAAAGTGACATCATATCTAGCTAGACTGTCATAGGTCCTACCCTTATTACTCGGTTCTATTAACATTATAACGCTCGTAATTAAATAGGGGTTTAACGTAAACTCAGTTGCTCAATATGCAATATATTTCACTATCAGCTAACCCGTTAGGTTTTTCTCTAAACAATACCGTAATTATATTCACAACATTAACATGAAGGTTCCCATTAATTAAGTGTATATTATTCACATCATAAATATACAATACAAGCACCCCGAGAACTAAGCTGCGGTGCACACATACTCTGCTATCCATCCCGGTACATCACGTACATAAGGATTACATATTCCGAATCTCTCAGGAATAGTTCACAGATAACAACATCACAAATAATGGAGGCGAACACAGTCACATCACATGGGTCACGCACATACCTACGCTCTCACGATCAGCGGACTTATTAGTATCCCAATAAGTCTTTCTATGACCTATGTTCATCAAGGTAACCAGTCTAAATCCGGTCAACACAAGGATTAGAGGGCCCTAATCGAACGCAAACCTCCCGTGATAGCAAGTATGGTAGGTATGTCATACACACAATTCATATACCAATACTAAGTAAACACACGTCTTAGTAATCCTGTAGTTTAATTGTAGTACTATTCTCATTCTAGTACCAATATATAATTTACACACTTTATACGATTCCGGTTTATAATCATACGCGCCATAATTTATTCTCACGTCGTAGTAGACACTCACGTCTCAACCCAACTATCCCTTTAATTTAAATCGCTCATATATAATTTACTCCTCAAAATAACACAAACGTCCCAAACCTATCAATACATCATCAAAGGAAGGTTACCTATATCCTCGAACAAGATTACGGGACTCCCAAAATCAAAATAGGCCAAAAAGGCCTAAACTGCCAGCTCGTTAGAAGTCTCGTTCGAACGAGGCTGTTTGAACGAGATTCGTGTTCGTTCGAACGAACTGTACCTTTTAACGACATTTCATTCGAACGAATGTATCAAACGAAATACAGTTTGTTCGAATGAAGGTATCGAACGAAGTCCCCCCTCATTAGAAGCGACTGGTCAACTCGTTATAAGCTCGTTCGAACGAGCTCGTTCGAACGACCTGGGAAGGTCTTCTAACGAGGGACCAGTTTCGGCCCAGAATTTCTTAGTTACGATTTTCATCAATTTTTACTCCTCAAATCTCCTCTAAAATTCGTCCCAACAATGTTTAAAGGTCTCTAATCACTCCTAAACATAACAAGGTTATAAACTAACGTATTTTACTGAGTTAATTCATCCCAATCATCATTAAATCATCAAGTCTCATCACTTTCCCCCAATTATTAAAGAACACAAACCCTAAAATTTTAATTCATGAATTAACCCAATAAAAATCCGTTTTAATTTCACCCAATCACTAATATCCTCAGTATAATCATCTACCTATCATTCTACATGCAATTCTCCGCAAGATTTCAAGTTCTAAGTTCCAAAATACATGGGTTTTCATATTACACCAAGAACAAATCAATTTTATTAAATTCCTATATGATGGAGCACGAAAAGTAGCGTTGCGTAGGTACGCTAATCGTTGTTTTCGTTTCACCTACTCAATACAAAAGAACCTAAACTATAACTACACTTGACAAGCAAGCACATCGGTAAGTCGGGTGTCGTAAGAAATCCACAGGGAGTGATTAAATTTTAGATGTTAATTGTTTTAAAACTTCAGGAATAAAAGTGGTGTAAAATAAATAAAGGAAAAGGTGATAGGGTGGTTATGGTGACAAAAGAAAAGAATAAGTTACGCTACACAAAAGTAAAGCGAGGATCGGGATCGCATTCCACCACACGGGCTAAACAACTTCTAATTAGAATTACGGTTCGAAAGCATTTAATCGAGCATTTACAATTAAGCATAAACATCACACAAGAAGGAATTTAACCCAAAGTTGCGAGATTAAACATTTAACTGAAAATGGTCACACGCGGATTAAATTCGGATTGTCGCTATAAACACTAAAGCTGCGTGACAAATAAAGTTAAACGCATAACAATCCAACTTTAATACACGCGGTTTCAATTAAACGCAATTTTACACAAAACCTAATTTTCGAGGTCCAAACCCAAAAATGGCGGAAACACAATCCCGAACCTATTTATCTAAGGGTGCATAATGAATTAAACTAAATTACTCTAATTAAACTAAGAAAGCAAGAATTAAAGCAAGGAAACCTAATTATGAAAGCATGTAAATTATCTAGAAAGGAAGAATTAATGGAAAACAAGCTATATTAAAGAAGAGGGAAGATGAATAGTCAATCTTATAAACCAATTAGATGTCAAACCAAGAGTTATTGAAGAAGAACCAAGAAAATCCCACAAAACCCTAACTAAACTAAGCTAAAATCGTGTATATGCAGGTCTCCTCCAGAATTGGTTTTATACAAAATATCCCATGGCAAACTTGTAATAAAAGGGAAGAAAACCCAAAATCTGGAGGGCCGAATCGATTCGAAAATGGTCCGAATCGATTCGGAAACAGGGGAAGTTCATTTCTGCAATTCTGCAGCATTCGGAATCGATTCGGTTTTGGGCCGAATCGATTCGCAAGCTACAGGTCTAAATTCTGCAGCTTTGTCCTGTTTTACGGAAAATGCCGCCATTTCTTAGTTATAGCTCGGAATGAGGCACGGTCAGAGGCTACTAGAAGATAACTCAGACGACTACAACATCCAAGAAGACATTGGGCCAAAAAGACAAATTATGAAATGACTAAAATTCCCTTGAATGTGACCTTGAGTGTACTTTTCATGTCAAAACCATCCTAAAAATGCTATAACTCAATCGATACAACTCGGAATCATGCACCGTCGGTGGCTACGCGAAGATAAATCAAAGGGCTTCAACTTCGATGAAGAGCTCGGGATTCAAACCCGAATGATGGAATTACTAAAATACCCCCGAAGCTGCAAAAGTCGACGAAACATTTCCGGAAAGCGTCCGAACTTCATACTAAGCATCCAAATACCTAAAAAAGCTCAATTAACCCCTACAAAACATGTTAACATAGAAATCCGAGGTTGTCTGGTTAACGAGCATAAGTATAGGGATTAAGATACCCAAGGGGGCTAATAAGGCGTAGGTTAACGGGTGAAATACGCAATATTTGCGTCGTATCACACCCCCTAACTTACACATTGCTAGTCCCTAGCAAAGAAATAAGAAACTACAAGAACTACAAGAAAATCAGAAACAGGATACAAGTACAAAATGGGATGAAAAAGCATAAGGCCACTTTCGCGGGCGATTCGATTGCATTTAGCGTATGCAATAAGTCGTTAAACCCCTAGGTTACCCTAGTGGACGAGTGTCGTCTCGTGAGGGTTTTCAGGGATGAAACCCACAAACATCATATGGTTTCCTCAAAATATGCCCAACCCAACATGCGACAAACTCAACAATAACGAAAAAGATTTCAAACATATTATTATCATATTGAACGAATTCAAGCTAAAGTCCGTTGTTATTAACAGGTTGAATGCACCTCGTAGAATTGAAACTTTAAAAGTGGGAGGGGGAGAGCAAATGCAAAATATGATTTGGTAAAACTTAAATAAACCGGATAAACATGAAGGCATGCATACATTCAATCCTCACGGGCATTACGCTCAACAAATGAAATCACTCGGAATAGGAGGTAATACACGGGACATGCGGGCATAAAGAGTAAATGTAAATGGAAACTAGGCCGCACACATGTCACAGAAGAAGAACGCTATATATAAACTGAAAAACTGTAATCTCAATGAAAGGATACCGCACACTAAAAGAGGCAAAATGCATTTTCACAGATTATCAAAACTATTATGACTTTTGAATTACATCAACCTAAGATCACATAGGACTTTAATAGGGTTATAATGTAGGTATGGCTAGGGTGAGAAACGAAGGAATGTATGTACGGATTCAAAGTGTTCGAGATGAAAACTCAGAATAATGGTAGAATGCGTGCAATAACAAAATTGGAAAAACAAGTTCTAAAACGGCATTAGATATATCATCGGGGAGAGTAATCAAAGCTTATTGAATTATATACACAACATATACAACTTTCTCTTTTATTTTCTTTTCTTCTTTTTCTCATGTTTTTTTTTTGTTTTCTTTTGCTTTTTGCTTTCTCTTTTTCTTCACTTTTTCACTACTTTCTTTTCTTTACTTATCAAACTCTCATATGCCTAAATTGCAACCGACATCATAAAAACATCATTCAATCCCAAGTAACATTCCAAACAAAGGTATGGAAAGTGTATGTATGGTTTATAACTCCAATTTAGAGTTGGTTATGGGATTGGGGTAATGAAACGAAAGGCTAGTATTTAGGCACAAAGGGGTTGACTAGGGAAACATATATGGTGAGATCAAGGCTAATATGGGTGATATAACAAAGATTGCCTATGATTATTTCACAAAGTTTACGCAATTCTCAAGTCAAAACAATATGTGAAAATCATGATCAAGTAACACATTTCAAGCATGAACTCAATTAATGAACGGTCGAATGAAAGATTAGAGAGATTACCAACGAATTCAACGTTTTCAATGAGAAAAGAATAGTGTATAACACTCACAAACAACGAAAGGTACAAAGCTTACTCGGTGTAAGTATATACAATGCAACAAAAGATTACTGAGTTATAAAAATCTTAAACCAAATCAATAGAACCAGGAAAGTGCATATGCTCATGGGATAAAGTTTAATTCATGAAGTTATTCACAATATCAATGATTTGAGGACTAAAGTCTAATAACTTCTAAAATCGAGAACATGCATCATTGAGTTGTCTATTGGATCGGGCAATTATTGAAATTTATCATCGAAAACAAGGCAAAATGCCCAACAAAGGAGAAAAAAAGAAAGAAAATATTTTTCAAATTTTTCACAAAAAGGCATACTTAGTAACTAAATGTGAGCAAATCCATGGACTACACATGAAATGGATAGAATATCCTACACCCCCTAACTTAAATGTTGCATTGTCCTCAATGCGCATTAAGAACACAACACAAAGAGAGGAAAATAACGATATTACCCAAAATTGGAGCGATCTCCATAAGCGCGAGTCCAAAAGAATCTACAAAACAAGTTAGTACCGAGCATAGCAAAAACAAATAACAAAAAGTTAACTAATTACACTAGACTAAATTAAAAAGGAAAGAAAAAAAAAAGGAAAGAAAGAAAATTAAAAAGCTAACTATTTACAACCTACTATTTAGGCTTCACACTAACTATACACTAGAAGTCTAAATAGTTGAGGGTCCAACCAAAAAGGGATTTGACTTTGAAAGATCAATGGTGGACCCTCCAAAGCAAACATGCCTCCCGAAAAATATGAATTCCGTTTGAACAATGGAAGGCATGTGTACGGCGAAAGAAATGAACCATCGTCAATTAAAAGTTTTGGAGGGACGATAGGGGATTTTGATAATAAGGGGGAAAGATACACTTGAGGTCCAAGAAAAATGGACTCATCTCCCAAAGATTTTTCAAATGGAATGGGAGATGGTGCACATGTGGGGATAACATCCATCGAAAACAAGTCCGGCAATGAGTCCTCATCAGCAAAAAGTGTAGTTTTAAAAGTTTCTACCGACTCATAGGAATCAACCGGTAATTCTAATGGTTCAATGACGGAAAACGTATATGGTGATGAAACAAATTCAATCTCAATCGACTCATCGTTGGAAGGAGATTGAATTTCGGGGGAGAAAGATTCACATTCGATGAGAAATTCTCTGAAAAATTGAGGTGAAACACAAGTTTCCACCTCCTCGTTGTTTTGTGCATAAGAATTCATCTCATCGCAAAGTGCACCAAGTCTCATTCCAGCATCATATAGGCTTTCCAAACCTTGGGAGTAAAGAAGCAAAGTCTCTTCCAAAGTAGGTTTCCTCGGCTCAAGAGCCTCGGACTCCTCATTTGGTTGAAACTCATCTTCGAAAGTAATGAAAAAAGAATCATCATTGGATTCGAATAATGAATCCAACTCAAGCTCCCAATAACGATTTTCATTCCGATAAATGTTTTCAAGTCTTTCATTTTCAAGAAAATCTTGAAAATGGAAAACTTGAAAAGTATCCCCAAAGTATGAATCATTAGAATAACCATAATAACTATAATAGTAGGACATGATTACCTCGTTGTTTGAAAGATCGAGAATCCAAGAAATAAACTGAGCAACCGCGAATCAAAGTTTCTTAGCGCTTAAAGTATGCAATCCTGCAAAAAAGGTTAAAACAAAGAATACAAATACAAAGGGAAAAGTACTACGAAATAATAAAACAATTACTATCTAAAACACACTCCCCGGCAACGGCGCCATTTTGATCGAGCGCGAAAAGTAGCGTCGCGTAGGTACGCTAATCGTTGTTTTCGTTTCGCCTACTCAATACAAAAGAACCTAAACTACAATTACACTTGACAAGCAAGCACAGCGGTAAGTCGGGTGTCGTAAGAAATCCACAGGGAGTGATTAAATTTTAGATGTTAATTGTTTTAAAACTTCAGGAATAAAAGTGGTGTAAAATAAATAAAAGAAAAGGTGATAGGGTGGTTATGGTGACAAAAGAAAAGAATAAGTTACGCTACACAAAAGTAAAGAGAGGATCGGGATCTCATTCCACCACACGGGCTAAATAACTTCTAATTAGAATTACGGTTCGAAAGCATTTAATCGAGCATTTACAATTAAGCATAAACATCACACAAGAAGGAATTTAACCCAAAGTTGCGAGATTAAACATCTAACTGAAAATGGTCACACGCGGATTAAACTCGGATTGTCGCTATAAACACTAAAGTTGCGTGACAAATAAAGTTAAACGCATAACAATCTAACTTTAATACACGCGGTTTCAATTAAACGCAATTTTACACAAAACCTAATTTTTGAGGTCCAAACCCGAAAATGGCGGAAACACAATCCCGACCCTATTTATCTAAGGGTGCATAATGAATTAAACTAAATTACTCTAATTAAACTAAGAAAGCAAGAATTAAAGCAAGAAAACCTAATTATGAAAGCATGTAAATTATCTAGAAAGCAAGAATTAATGGAAAACAAGCTATATTAAAGGAGAGGGAAGATGAATAGTCAATCTTACAAACCAATTAGATGTCAAACCACGAGGGATTGAAGAAGAACCAAGAAAATCCCACAAAACCCTAACTAAACTAAGCTAAAATCGTGTATATGCAGGTCTCCTCCCTCTCAAATGAGAGAGAATTGGTTTTATACAAAATATCCCATGGCAAACTTGTAATAAAAGGGAAGAAAACCCAAAATCTGGAGGGCCGAATCGATTCGGAAATGGTCCGAATCGATTCGGAAACAGGGGAAGTTCATTTCTGCAATTCTGCAGCATTCGGAATCGATTCGGTTTTGGGCCAAATCGATTCGCAAGCTACAGGTCTGAATTCTGCAGCTTTGTCCTGTTTTACGGAAAATGCCGCCATTTCTTCGTTATAGCTCGAAATGAGGCACGGTCGGAGGCTACCCAAAGATAACTCAGAGGAATAAAACATCCAAGAAGACATTGGGCCAAAAATCCAAAATATGAAATGACTAGAATGCTCTTGAATGTGACCTTGAGTGTACTTTTCATGTCAAAACCATCCTAAAAATGCCATAACTCAATCGATACAACTCAGAATCATGTACCGTCGGTGGCTGCGCGAAGATAAATCAAAGGGCTTCAACTTCCGTGAAGAGCTCGGGATTCAAACCCGAATGCTAGAATTACTAAAATACCCCCGAAGCTGCAAAAGTCGACGAAACATTTCCGGAAAGCGTCCGAACTTCATACTAAGCATCCAAATACCTAAAAAAGCTCAATTAACCCCTACAAAACATGTTAACATAGAAATCCGAGGTTGTCTGGTTAACGAGCATAAGTATAGGGATTAAGATACCCAAGGGGGCTAATAAGGCGTAGGTTAACGGGTGAAATACGCAATATTTGCGTCGTATCACTATACATGGAAAGAGCATTCTCTGAAATTAAATGATATTAAACCACTTGCCTCGATTGTCTCTGAATTTGGTGTTGATTTTGTAAAGGTTTTCTGCAGAATTCCTACTCCTTCTCTCCCTCTCTAAGCTTTCTTCTCCAAAGGTGGCTATGGGGGCTAGGGTTTTCTTTGGGAAAGTTGGAAACCTAAATGATAACCTCCGTAGCTTATTGGGTCATTAAGGGTTGGTTAGTGGGTTTAGTGGGTCTATTCCCAATTAGATTTACTTCTCTAATTTTCGTCATTTTTAATTCCTAAAAATACGAAATTACCAAAATACCCTTTATATTGCCGGTATGGCCTAAAAATACCCCGGAACCCAAACTACACCCCCGGCTAGTGTTTTCTGACTATCTCGACCCTTCCGGACGCGTTGGCGCACTCAAAATGACCATACGGTTTATAGAATTTAAATTCACTTTTATAAATAAAATAATTATATCCCGACGCGACTGTCACACGCGTCCCAATAAAATGACCAAATTGCCGTATATCAATCTCACGACAAATTTCATAATTCAATATTCATATAACATCATATATACTCAATATAGTCAAATACCAACTCACAACTCGCTAGTATTTTACCCGGATTAATTTTCAAATAATTCACATTTAATTAATTAATCCCAAAAAAAAATATAACCAAAAGTACGGGGTATTACATACTCCCCCCCTAATAACTGAATTTCATCCCGAAATTCGAAACTAGAAGGTAGCTGCTAAAAATAACTCTGGATAACGTTCGCGCATCTCATCCGCGCGCTCCCATGTGGACTCCTCGACATTGTGATGTCGCCACTGAACACGCACTAACGGGACTATCTTTGACCGCACTTTCCTCTCGCTTCGGTCCAAAATAGCAATCGGCCCCTCCTCGTAGGAGCTATCCGGCTGGAGATCGATGTCCTCCACAGAAATGTGAGAATGAGCCAAATTATCTCTAAGGTATTTCCTCAGCGAGGAAATATGGAACACATCGTGAATCCGATGCAAATGCTCCGGTAACCCAAGTCTATACGCAACCGGTCCGATCCGCTCAATAATAGAAAACGGCCCCACATACCTTGGTGCCAACTTCCCCTTCTTCCCGAAACGTATAATCCCCTTCATAGGAGACACTCTGAGCAAAACCTAGTCCCCCACTTGGAACTCCCGGAAAAATTTCTTCGCATCAGCGTAACTCTTCTGTCGATCTTGAGCTACCCGAATGCGACTCTAAATCAACTCAATCCTTGCCGAAGTATCCTGAATCACTTCCGGACCAAGTAGTTTGTTGTCCCCCACCTCTAACCAACATGCTGGGGAACGACAAGGCCTAGCGTACATTGCTCAAACGGAGCCATGCCAATAGTGAAATGGTAGGAGTTATTATAAGCAAACTCTACCAGTGGAAGGTATTGCTCCCATCCACCTCCAAAGTCAATAATGCACATGCGTAGCCTGTCCTCCAACATCTGATTTGTGCACTCGGTCTGCCCATCGGTCTGCGGATGATAAGCCGTACTCAACCGCAATTTCGTGCCCATTGCCTCCTAGAAACTCTCCCAAAACCTAGAAACAAATATCTTGTCTCTGTCAGACACGATATATAGGGGCACACCGTGAAGTCTCACAACCTTTCAAATGAAGAGCTGGGCATACTGTCCCGTAGTGTAGTCAGTCCTTACGGGTAAAAAGTGAGCGACTTTGGACAACCTGTCCACAATTACCCAAACGGAGTCGTGACCCCTTTGCGACGTAGGCAACCCCGTGATAAAGTCCATGGATATGCTCTCCCACATCCACACCGGGACCTCCAACGGCTGTAGCAATCCTGCCGGTCTTTGATGATCCACTTTTACAAGCTGACAAGTGGAGCATTTCGAAACAAACTCAGCGATATCTCTCTTCATACCGCTCCACCAATACTGGCGTCTCATGTCTTGGTACATTTTGTCCCCTTCGAGATGTACCGCGAACCGTGAGCCGTGCGACTCTGCCATCACCTCGTGTCACAATCTCTCCCCTTCTGGAACTACCAATCTCCCATTGAAGCGTAATCCCCCGTCTGAGCTGACGGTATAGGACTCGGCTCCCTCTGCTAGTAATCGAACTATCTGCTCCTGACAGAACGAGTCATTAGCCTGTGCCCGTACTACCTTCATAAAAATCTGCGGTGTAACGGTCATCACAGACATGAAAGATCAGGCCATTGCATCCTGGTGTCCCAACTCCTTCCACTTTGCCTTCCACACCTCTGCCACCTCATCTGTTGGCCTACGGCCCAACGCGTCTGCTACCACGTTAGCCTTACCTGGGTGATACTGGATGTCGAACTGGTAGTCTTTTACAAACTCAAGCCACCTACGCTGCCGCATATTCAACTCTTTCTGCGTGAACAGGTACTGTAGGGACTTATGGTCCGTGAAAAGTTGGAACTTCTCCCCCAAAAGATAGTGCCTCCAAATTCGTAGGGCAAATACCACTGCTACCAACTCCAAATCATGCGTGGGGTAATTCTTCTCATGAGTCTTAAGCTTACGGGAAGTATAAGCTATGGCTTGTCTCTTCTGCTACAATACACCTCCAAGTCCTTGCAAGGATGCATCGGTGTAAACTAAATACTCAACTCCCGGTATCGGCAATGCTAACACAGGTGCTGAGGTCAATTTATCCTTCAATTCATCAAATGCCAACTGGCAGGCATCAGTCCAGATGAATGGTACACCCTTACGAGTCAGCTGTGTCAAAGGACCCGCTATCTTCGAAAATCCCCGAATGAACCTCCTGTAGTATCCTGCTAGGTCCAAGAAACTACGAATTTCAGTCGGTGTCGTGGGTTGTCCCCACTCCCTCATCGCAGATACTTTTCCCGGATCAACAGGTATCCCCCGGTCGGAAATAATGTGTCCCAAAAACTGGACCTCCTTCAGCTAAAACCCGCATTTCTCATATTTTGCATACAACTCGTTCTGACGAAGTGTCTGCAAAACCTGCCTCAAATGCTCGGCATGCTCCTCCTCTGTCTGGGAGTAAATCAGAATATCATCAATGGAGACAATGACAAACTGGTCTAGGAAATCCCTGAACACTCTGTTCATCAAGTCCATAAACACTGCTGGAGCGTTGGTCAAACCAAAAGGCATAACCCGAAACTCATACGAACCATATCTCGACAAGAACGCAGTCTTCGAGACATCCTCCTCCCTAATACGCAACTGATGGTATCCCGATCTCAAATCAATCTTTGAGAAGAAAGAAGCTCCTCTCAACTGGTCGAATAAGTCATCGATTCGAGGCAACGGATACTTATTCCGTATCGTGACCTTATTCAACTCTCGGTAGTCCACACACAATCTCAGTGAACCGTCCCTCTTCTTCACAAACAAATTGGAGCGCCCCAAGGTGAGGTACTCCTGCGAATAAAGCCCTGACCTAACAGCTTCTCTATCTGATCTCGTAGCTCTCGCATCTCTGCTGGAGCCATACAGTACGGTGCACGTGCTATAGGCCTCGTATCTGGCAATAGGTCTATAACAAAGTCTATCTCTCGACTGGGGGGTAAGCCTGGTATCTCCTGAAACACATCCGAATACTCCCTGACGACTGGGATCGAATCTAAAGGAATCACAACCTCCTTAGAGGTATCCTCCTCTATGTAATACAGATGAGCAGTCGAGCCTCCCTCTGGGCGAGGCATCGCCACTACGAACATCTCTTACCCCGGAATGGCAAAAACAATGCTCCCGCTGAAGCAATCAATCATGGCCCTATAAGTTACGAGCCAATCCATACCGATAATCACATCGTGAACATGCATATCTAATACCAACATATCTGCTGGTAATACCAGACTACCAATCCCTACTCCCACTCCCCGGCATATAAAGAATATAAGTGACCCACTCCCCAATGGTGAGTCGACACACGTCACTGTGCTCTCTGCCGTAGCTAACAATCCTAAAGCTTTAGCGAAATGTGTAGCTATAAAACAGTGTGTAGCCCCCGTATCAAATAATACCCGACCCATAGTGCCATGGATAGGAAACGTACCCTCAATCGCAGGCGGTGCCTGTGGAACTCCTGCCTGGTGGACGTTGTAGACACGTCCATACTGTAGCTGCCCCTGCTAAATTGGGACTGTTGGAATGGGTGGCAATGCTGCCATCTGTGGCGGTGCGGGGAGAGCGGAGGGAAACATAGGCCTTTGTGGCTCCTGGCGAGCACCCTGTTGCTGCTGCTGTGGGGCCCTGCCCTATCAGGGCAATCCTGTCGTTTATGGCCAGCCTTGCCATAAACAAAACACTTCCCTGGGAAGTTCCCTCCTCTCTGCCCCTCTTGTCACCGGCCCTGGTGGCCGTTACCGTTCCTCCCTTGGCCCTACTGGCCCTAATGAAACTGCTGCCCATTCTGCCCCTGTTGGCCCTGATGGCCGTTTGGACCCTGATGGCCCTGATGGAAACCTCCCTGTCCCTGTCTGTAGTTCCATGATCGGAACCTCTTCTGATCCCCCTGCTGCGAACCCTGCTCACCCTGTCTCTGCCCCTGGACATATTGTGCCCCACCGGCACCATGTCCTCCTATCCTGCCCTAATGGCTAGACTCTCCCAACCTCTTACCATCAGCCATATGAAAGCGGTGGTCCTGGCAGTGTAACAAAGAAGCGTTAACCACATCAGAATACGTGGCCAACGAAAGGTTCCCTAACAGATGCTGACGGATCCTCCATGTCATCCCGTCAGTGAATTTCTCAATCTTCTTCTTCTCTGTTGGTATCTCATCCGGAGCGATATTCAACAGGTTTATGAACTCGGCCTCATACTCAGCCACGGTCTTACCCTCCTGCCTCAGACCCATCAATTTCCTCCTCATTTCCGTATGAACTGCGGACGAAAAGTACTTCCGGTCAAACCGCACCCAAAAGTCCTGAATAGTGAGAGTATCCCTCTCCTCCATGGTGGTAATAGACTCCCACCACTGTAGTGCAGATCCAACTAGCTTGAAAGTAGCTAGCACCTGCTTCTGAACGTCCGTGCACTCATACATCCTCAAGTGCCTCTTCATATCCTTCCTCCACTGGCTCGAGACTACCACATCTGAGCTACCTGCAAACTCTGGCGGATGCGCTTTCTGAAAAGCGTCACGTACACGCTCCCAAGCAGACGGGAATGCATCTGCCTGTACTGGCGCGGCAACCGGCGCCTGAGGTGGTGCCTGCTGAACAACGACAATTGCGGCATTTACCGCTTGGGCAACTATAGCTGCAACCTCAGCGGCGTTCATCATGCCCTGAACTGGAGCGGGCTGGGGTTCGGGCGTTGCATCCCTGAGAACTCGTCGTTCACGTCGTGGAGGCATCTGAAATAAGAATGAAGTTTATAAGTTCGCAGTTATAAACTTAATATAGCTGAAGAACGTAGCATACACAAAAAGAGTACAGCAGTCCTATAATATAGGGCTCTATATCAAAGAAACTTAGCAAAAACATAATAAGCCGTCAGATCCTAAAGGACACTAGAACTTGATGCTCTGATACCACCTGTGAAACCCCGACTAATCAAATACCAGGTAGCTACTCATTTATTAAATTAATTCAAAATGCCAAGTTGGCTCAGTTAATAGCATCACTGTCGAAAACATTTTATTATTGCTAACCACCTAGTATTTAAAAAGTAAGTTGCCAAATTTTAATTTAAGTCTGATTAACATGCAACAAGTTTAATGAAGAATAATAAAACCATTCACCATAACGAAGTAAATAGAATAACCATCACATAATGTAATTAAAGTCTGGAGGAAAACTCCTCACTACAAATCCCACAACTAAAATACGCAATGAAAATACTGAATACTAAATCAATACATGACAAAGTCTGAAAATTGAAATGGAAAGATGCCTCTAATAGAAATGGGCAACATGCCCTACAACTGATAGATACTGAATCTGGAATCCAAACGATAGAAGCGTCTAAAAGCAAATCCCTGTAGCTTCTACAAACAGCTACAGCTCGTCACCTGAATGAGCATCCTATGCCTGGTGTCCTTGTGGCTGGGCACCTAAAATGGTTTTACAAGGAAAATAGATTTGAAAGCAAACGGGTCAGAGCCCGAATGTGGAGATATTTTAAAAACCTGCAAGTGCTTTAAAAACATTTAAAACATTAAATGCAAAGTACATGTTAGGACGTGCACTCACATGATATTCTCACCTCTCGTCTAACTGTGCACTCCTAACGTAAATACCCATCTACAACGACACAAACCACTAGCTAAGTGACGTCATATCTAGCTAGACTGTCATAGGTCCTACCCTTATTACTCGGTTCTATTAACATTATAACGCTCGTAATTAAATAGGGGTTTAACGTAAACTCAGTTGCTCAATATGAAATATATTTCACTATCAGCTAACCCGTTAGGTTTTTCTCGAAACAATACCGTAATTATATTCACAACATTAACATGAAGGTTCCCATTAATTAAGTGTATATTATTCACTTCATAAATATACAATACAAGCACCCCGAGAACTAAGCTGCGGTGCACACATACTCTGCTATCCATCCCGGTACATCACGTACATAAGGATTACATATTCCGAATCTCTCAGGAATAGTTCACAGATAACAATATCACAAATAATGGAGGCGAACACAGTCACATCACATGGGTCACACACATACCTACGCTCCCACGATCAGCGGACTTATTAATATCCCAATAAGTCTTTCTATGACCTATGTTCATCAAGGTAACCAGTCTAAATCCGGGAAACACAAGAATTAGAGGGCCCTAAGCAAACGCAAACCTCCCGTGATAGCAAGTATGGTAGGTATGTCATACACACAATTCATATATACTAAGTAAACACACGTCTTAGTAATCCCGTAGTTTAATTGTAGTACTATTATCATTCTAGTACCAATATATAATTTACACACTTTATACGATTCCGGTTTATAATCATACGCGCCATAATTTATTCTCACATCGTAGTAGACACTCACGTCTCAACCCAACTATCCCTTTAATTTAAATCGCTCATATATAATTTACTCCTCAAAATAACACAAACGTCCCAAACCTATCAATACATCATCAAAGGAAGGTTACCTATATCCTCGAACAAGATTACGGGACTCCCAAAATCAAAACAGGACAAAAAGGCCTAAACTGCCAGCTCGTTAGAAGTCTCGTTCGAACGAGGCTGTTCGAACGAGATTCCAGTTCGTTCAAACGAACTGTACCTTCTAACGACGTCTCGTTCGCACGAATGTATCAAAAGAAATACAGTTCGTTCGAACGAAGGTATCGAATGAATTCTCCCCTCTTTAGAAGCGACTGGTCAACTCGTTAGATGCTCGTTCGAACGAGCTCGTTCGAACGACCTGGGAAGGTCTTCTAACGAGGGACCAGTTTTGGCCCAGAATTTCTTAATTACGATTTTCATCAATTTTTACTCCTCAAATATCCTCTAAACTTCATCCCAACAATGTTTAAATGTCTCTAATCACTCCTAAACATAACAAGGTTATAAACTAACGTATTTTACTGAGTTAATTCATCCCAATCATCATTAAATCATCAAGTCTCATCACTTTCCCCCAATTATTCAAGAACACAAACCCTAAAATTTTAATTCATGAATTAACCCAATAAAAATCCGTTTTAATTTCACCCAATCACTAATATCCTCAGTATAATCATCTACCTATCATTCTACATGCAATTCTCCTCAAGATTTCAAGTTCTAAGTTCCAAAATACATGGGTTTTCATACTACACCAAGAACAAATCAATTTTATTAAATTCCTATACATGGAAAGAGCATTCTCTGAAATTAAATGATATTAAACCACTTGCCTCGATTGTCTCTGAATTTGGTGTTGATTTTGTAAAGGTTTTCTGCAGAATTCCTTCTCATTCTCTCCCTCTCTAAGCTTTCTTCTCCAAAGGTGTCTATGGTGGCTAGGGTTTTCTTTGGGAAAGTTGGAAACCTAAATGATAACCTCCGTAGCTTATTGGGTCATTAAGGGTCGGTTAGTGGGTTTAGTGGGTCTATTCCCAATCATATTTACTTCTCTAATTTTCGTCACTTTTAATTCCTAAAAATACGAAATTACCAAAATACCCTTTATATTGCCGGTATGGCCTAAAAATACCCCGGAACCCAAACTACACCCCCGGCTAGTGTTTTCTGACTATCTCGACCCTTCCGGACGTGTTGGCGCACTCAAAACGACCATACGGTTTATAGAATTTAAATTCACTTTTATAAATAAAATAATTATATCCCGACGCGATTGTCACACGCGTCCCAATAAAATGACCAAATTGACGTATATCAATCTCACGACAAATTTCATAATTCAATATACATATAACATCATATATACTCAATATAGTCAAATACCAACTCACAACTCGCTAGTATTTTACCCGGATTAATTTTCAAATAATTCACATTTAATTAATTAATCCCAAAAATAAATATAGCCAAAAGTACGGGGTATTACATACTCCCTCCCTAATAACTGAATTTCATCCCGAAATTCGAAACTAGAAGGTACCTGTTAAAAATAACTCTGGATAACGTTCGCGCATCTCATCCTCGCTCTCCCATGTGGACTCCTCGACATTGTGATGTCGCCACTGAACACGCACTAACGGGACTATCTTTGACCGCAGTTTCCTCTTGCTTCAGTCCAAAATAGCAATCGGCCCTCCTCGTAGGAGCTATCCGGCTGGAGATCGATGTCCTCCACAGCAATGTGAGAATGATCCAAATTATCTCTAAGGTATTTCCTCAGCGAGGAAATATGGAACACATCGTGAATCCGATGCAAATGCTCCGGTAACCCAAGTCTAAACGCAACCGGTCCGATCCGCTCAATAATAGGAAATGGCCCCACATACCTTGGTGCCAACTTCCCCTTCTTCCCGAAACGCATAATCCCCTTCATAGGAGACACTCTGAGCAAAACCTAGTCCCCCACTTGGAACTCCCTGAAAAATCTTTTCGAATCAGCGTAACTCTTCTGTCGATCTTGAGCTACCCGAATGCGACTCCGAATCAACTCAATCTTTACCGAAGTATCCTGAATCACTTCCGGCCCAAGTAGTTTGTTTTCCCCCACCTCTAACCAACATGTTGGGGAACGACAAGGCCTACCGTACAATACCTCAAACGGAGCCATGCCAATAGTGAACTGGTAGGAGTTATTATAAGCAAACTCTACCAGTGGAAGGTATCGCTCCCATCCACCTCCAAAGTCAATAATGCACATGCGTAGCATGTCCTCTAACATCTGATTTGTGCGCTCGGTGTGCCCATAGGTCTGTGGATGATAAGCCGTACTCAACCGCAATTCCGTGCCTATTGCTTCCTGGAAACTCTCCCAAAACCTCGAAACAAATATCTTGTCTCTGTCAGACACGATATTTAGGGGCACACCGTGAAGTCTCACAACCTCTCAAATGAAGAGCTGGGCATACTGTCCCGTAGTGTAGTCAGTCCTTATGGGTAAAAAGTGAGCGACTTTGGACAACCTGTCCACAATTACCCAAACGGAGTCGTGACCCCTCTGCGACGTAGGCAACCCCGTGATAAAGTCCATGCCGAATTGTCCATACCCAAAACATCCTAATCCCTAAATGCCGAATTGTCCATTAAATTTAGGATTTGTTAACACTCACACCTTTACAAAAGCATCCTCCTAGTTTATCCCCCCCCCCCCCAACACACACACATATACATATATAAGGAGCAATGGTGCTATTATTGATCCATAAGTTTACAAGATAGGTTGAATTAGAGGTGTTTGCATCTAATGGTTGGAAATTAGGGGTGTTTGCACCTAATGGTTGAAAATCATTTTAAGATAGATGGTTAGGATTACTCTCTTTTAACTATTCACTTGATAGACTTTTCATTGTGACTTATACTAAACAAGTCGCACTACAAAAAAAATTGTTTTTTACTACGGAGGCTTTTGAGACGGCAACAGATTGGGTCTCTAAAACTGACCTTTGAAGACAGATAAAGTTAGCCGTCTTAAAAACAATTTATTTTTAAGACGGCTAATTTTATCCGTCTCAAAAGAGAATAACCGTCTCAAAAAATATACTTTATGAGACGGCTAAAATTAATTTGGATTCCCTCTTGATCAATTTTCATTCCCCGCTTCTTTCTATTAGCCTAAACCTATGAAAACAAAAAAAAAAAGAGAAAGGAAAAGAAAACCAACCCCTGTCATTTTTCTTCTTCACCGCTCAATCCCTCCCCCTCGGTCGCATGTCGGACACGCCGCTCAAAATACCTAACCCTCGCCGCCCTAGCCTTAGTCATCTCCGCCCTAGCCCTCCCATAGCTTAAGTTTATGGCTAAGCAGATAAGATCGTGTAAGTAGTTGGGATTTATCTTATTCTATTTGTGTTTCAACAATTTTGTTTTAGATTTGTGTTTCATAGTTGGGATTTAGCTTATTTTATTTGTGTTTCACTCTCTACAATCATTGATACATGGATTGTGTACACTTTTGTGACACAATTCCTACAGTTTGTACATTTTTTCGTGTTTGTTCATTGAATGATTTCAATATGTGAAAAAAAATCATTGGTGTCTTTAATTATTGTGCTACCACAACTGAAATATAAGGAAGTGATAATTTTCCACTCTTAATGGCCAATCATGTATGTATATAGTTATATGTTAAATATAAATATCATAGTTATGGGAATCATATGTTTTTTATTGATGGATATTTGATAGGGTTCATTTGCATTTAAATATATGATCTAGCTCCGGACATTCAAGTTATAGTATCTTCGACCTGACCTGATACGAATAAAAGGTCATTTTAATTCTTGGTTATTCATTAATATCATTAGTTTTTGTATTGGATTGATTTGTAGTGGTGATAGGAGGTTGAGGGTGAGCCAATTGAAAACCCGGATTATCAATTGGTTGTTGTAGTTTAGTTTTAAGATTAATTATGAGAATATGCACATACTTGTTTGAGTGATTTTCAGTTAGAATTCTTGATATTTTTGTCTCAGTTAACTAATTCATGTCATTTGCAAGTAGTTTATGCCAATAATTTGATTTACTATTCCATTATGATTTTATTTTGTGCTATATGTGATGGACCCAATTAATTCAAACACGCGTCATCATTGAAAAGATCAATAATCAGTATGGAATCAAATAAGAGAATTTTTCATAGAAACGGACATAAATAGGTTCATTTCCTTACCTAATTTTCTGTCATTAGTTTTTTTAGTTTTTATTGTTAATTTCTTTTTTTGTATTTGAATTATATTATTTGTGTTGAGTGAAGTTTGCGTATACTTTGATACCCTGTTAAATTTGTGTTTGGACCACATATATGTATCTACGAACTTCAGTATTATGTGATGTAGTTTGGAATGGACTTTACTTTTGCGACTCTTTAAGAAAAAAAATAGAAAAGTTAGGGTTTGGGTGAAATTTTTTTATTATATTATATAAAGTGAAATGAAAAATTAATCCTAAAGTTTGGGTTATTTTCAATTTTAGACTCGATGTTTAAAAGGTTGCAGGATGTCAGTCATGGTTCAAAGTCAAGGCTCATACCACGACAATACGACCGAGTTAACTAGGTATTTTTACCCACCAATCCGATTCCGAGTTACGAGTTTAGTTTTCGATTATTGCTGTGAATCGACCCTTTACTAGTAACCTTAAAGTGTATGATTACTTGCATTATATATATCCTTAACTAGTAATATGTACTATTATTACATTCACGAAAAGAAAATTCCTGAAAGGTTGAGACAGATTGTGTACTATGTAGTTGTTATTGTGGTTATGGTAGCATGATGAATAGAAATTCTAAAATTATAACATAACCTCGTTTATTCAAATCATAAATTCTAAAATTAAAGTGTGGAATAGAAATATTTTTGGTAATATTTTCCAAAATAAAAAATTAATTATGCGACATCGACGTCACATAATCTAGCATGGGCATTTCATCAAAAGTGACGTACTTGTGTCGGATCCTTAGTGGGGACCCTTATGGAGTACGAAGGGAACAAGAATCGTGTGTCTACACTCTCTAATCCAAAATTTTCAACATAACAATTGGAATACCATTATTGGTAACATTCCTACGATTTGTCTTGTTATCCCATATCCGTCGCCCTTCTGACATGTTCTTTCAAACCAAATCAAATATCTAGTGTACACATCATTATTGTCAATAGATGCATGTGGGATATACATATCTATGTTAGGAGGGTTGTTCGACATATACTTGGGACGACTCATGTCATTAGGTCATAGGATCATATCATGGGGTCATGATGTACTTATTTCATTTGATCAAGGGGAAACATGCAACTTATGCCCTTGTACAAGTGCTTGTGTCAGTGGGAGTAAGTTGGGATACGTGGATTAGAAAATGTACTTTAACTGTTAAGAGTGTCGTATTTGTCCCCTAGGGATAAGGTGGCCACAAAAGTCATTTACCAACTAATGATTCAACCTCAGTTTACTAATGTATAAATATGTAATATTAACACTAATATATAATCGCCATTGCATAAATATCTATATCTATGCATTTACACTTTGTGAGCATGATTTTCACATACTTTGTATCGGATTCTATATGTTGGTATTTATGAGAGTGTGTATCGTAGGTTTTCGGAGTGAAAGGGCCGTAGTTACAACCTCTATTGGATAAAGGCAATGCCATAGCCTTATCCACATGAAACTTTTGAAGAAATTTTGATTGAGAAGTAACATAGGCTAAGACTAAGTTAAACACCGCACTTGATGTGCTATTAGTGATAAGGTACTCTTTCTCTCTACCCTACCTTTGTTTATAAAGATTGTTGTTTGCCAAAACAACTCTGATTTATTTGTAGATGCTTAGGGTGTGTATTTATGGTTTTGTGAGATCACCTTTACATATATTCTTTTAAAATTATTTGTTTGGAATGGTCAAAGGCCAAATTAGTCTACTTTCTGGAAACAGGATCGTCTTTGTACTGTCCGGTTATCCAGTCTCTGAATTTGACCTTGTTCGGTTATCTAGTCTCTAAATTTGAGCATCGTCTTTGGGTTGTCCGGTTATCCAGATGACCATCCCCAACCATTTCTCCACCAACCTCTTCTCTAACCGAATATATGATGGTTTCATCACCGAAACATCCAACTTCTCTGATGACCTCTCTATTCAAACCCAACAAACTACCTGGTTTGAATTGGTTGTTTTAATACCCTTGGAACATCCAACTTCTCTGTTGCGGTCCAACATCTTCTCAGAGTACCACGTATCGTACCATCTTTGGTTTGAAAGGGGGAATAGAATGAATACTAGGGAGCCACTCGATATATATCAATCATCGACCCCCTTCAAACCAGAAATTATATCATAACTACTATCAACCATTGTCAGCTGCTAAGAAACCATTATCAACTCATCAACCTGGTGACCTTGACAAGTGTGAATCCCATCTCTCCGGTGCCTAGGGCGTCTCTCAGTCAAAGTGTTATATGCACTCTCTCGCTCTTTTGAGATCTTATGGGATTATGCCTCTGTGCTTGGCACATCTTTGTACATCTCTTGTACTCAGTAGCTGGACTAAACACCCTACAATTAACAACTTAATTAAAGATCACTTGTTCCATTTTATGAGATCACCTTTAAACCTCTTTAACTTGAAGGCAAAACTATTCATTTTTCTCCCAGTAGCTGCCATAGACTAGGAATTGTAAATAATCTCCAAACTTGAAGTGGTAATTTGCATTAGTAGTGGACTGTGATCAAAACAACTTCCGTTAACATGACAAATATGAGAGTTTGGAAAGATTTCAAGGCAAGTTTGGTTCATTAACCCCCTATCCAATCCTATATGCCAACTCCATGAGCATGCCTAACCCATGTGAATTCTGATCTTGACTAGCCCATATGAATAAAATCATCATCTAAAATGAAGGTGTTAGTCATGTTCATGGGTTATATTAATTCTTTCAATGCTAGAGGTACTATATTAAAATTACCAATGACTAAGCAAGGATAAGACGACCTTCCCAAATAGATCTTCTTTATTCTTTCCTATTTAAAGCTGAAAGTTTTGATGTAGAGTTTATACTTAGTTTCGGAGAATGATTTTAGAATGTTGGCTACTATTACATTCTCTCCAATGCATATTGGACTTTCGGGTGGAGTTCTTTTCATTATTTTTGGAATTCAATCCTTCATATCGGCACATTATAATGCGAATATCAAAGATACTTCAAGCGCTAACTGTTTTGCATGAATCATGTTCTGTTAATATGATTTGAAACTAAAATTTGAAACAATTTAATCATGATTAAACATGAATCCAATAGTATTATAATTGAATCGTTATAGTATAAACATGATTGGCTCGAAGTATAAACTGAGTACTCTCAGTTTCAAGTACAGTTGTCAAGACAATGGTAATTTATACCTTAAATGGGTCCCACTCGGATAGAGGACACCTCATGAAAAAAAATATCCCGAATGGGAGCTAACGGACGTTAGAGAAACACCATTCTCAATAATGACGATAATCATTCGATCAAGCACAACAAATTCGTTCATTGGTAATTCGTTCATTCGAGCAAACACCATTCTTAATGAATATTGGATGTGTAACATTATGCTCATGCGTCACTAACCGTCATAGAAGTTCAAGTATGAAGCAAACATGAACTTATATTATTTTTTCAAACTCCACACTGTTGTATTTGAATCCTTCTTCATATCATACCCGAGCATCGGGTGCCAAATCTGACATGACATCCCCACATACATGTAGTATATCATCTACATTATATTGGTTCGCTTTAGCGGTACTGTTCAAGAGGCTATGCATGTAATTCATTTTGTTATCCTGCATACCTTGGAGGGGCTCATCATCTCTGTGCAAAGGCCCAATGGACACTACACCAAAAATTAACGACATAACCAAGTTGACTAGGTTTCGGTACCCATAGTTACAAAACCATTAAACGTACCTATAGATCAATGAAATAAACTCGAAACATCAAAAAACACGTGCCTGTGATATAAGTAGGACACCTGCTACTGTAATCGCATAAACACATGTAGAACTAAAGCATGTTTTTAGCACAGGCAGGGTTTCTCCTTTAACCATGTACCAATTAGTGTGGGACGTGCCTCGATTTCAGTGTCGCAGTTAGCATTAGGGACGGAGATGAAGACGGAGATGGTTACGTACAACCCTCATCCCATTGCAATTTCTTGTTAGATGTATTTGAAGGATCTAATGAAAATAAAAATGAACAAATTAAAAAATACCTTCCTATATCCTGTACATATCCTCCAAATGTATTAGAATCAGACTGTAATGCCGATTAAATATCCTGGACATTCAAATATATTAAATATCCTATACATAAATATCCTGTACATTTCCTCTAAATGTATTAGAATCAGACTGTAATCCTGAACAAATTACGTACAACCCTCATCCCATTGCATTCAAATATCCTGTACATTTCCTCAATCTGTAATGCTAATTAAAGTTTGGACCATCCTATATTCAAAGCAATTATATTAGAATCAGACTTATCTAATTCATAATTAATCTCTAATTGCATAATATCATCCTCCAAATCAACCACTTCATGGTTTACATTCTTAAAATTCACCTTACTTCCAGATTTTAACTACCAACAGTTGTTCATAATCCACTAATATCTGAACATCTAAATTAAACCTCCACAAAATCAATAATTTCCCATTATTGTTACTTCTACTACCTTCAAACACCCACTTTAATTTAAAATTCTCCAACTTATTCATATTAACCTTTGGTTCTAACAAGGCAAAGAAAAGAATTTTATGAATTCTACATAACTATTTTAACTGCTTGGGGTGTTCAATCCATAATAAAGCTTCTAAATAATGAATTAAGAGGATGACTAAACACATATTACAGAGATTAACAATCAATTAATAACAAATCAAGGTTTCAGGTTGCATATTAAAAAAATCCAATGAGTTTTTTGAAGTCAGCATAAGCGCTCAAATGATCATTCGTAGAAAGGGAAAGATTGGCTATTTTGATGGAACATCCAATAAACTCAATCTTGACTCATCTCGACAAGGGGTAATCAGAATGCCATGGCTTATAAATTCCATAGAAGACCATATTAGAGATTTGTATCTTGTTCATACCTCTGCCAAGACACTTTGCGATAAAGTTATGTTCTCTTGTTCAGGCCTGGACAACTAAGAACAATTATTTGATTTAAGAGACCAATCACAGAACCTGAAGCAGGGAGGAGCCGATGTCAGCACCTACTTCGTATCTCTTATAAAAATCTGGCAGGAACTGGATTATTTGGTACCTGTGATTGGTGCAGCAATTATGGTGACAAATATTCCAAACTCGTTGAGAAGCAATGGGCCTATTATTTTTTGGTAGGTTGGAATAAATATCTTGATGATGTTAGAGGATGTCTACTAGGATAAAACCTCTACCCTCCATTGAAGAAATCTTTGCTGAAGTCGGGAGGGAAGAGAGCTGTAAAAGAGTGATGTTGCGTGATTAAAAAATTCTCGTCCAAATCGAAACTTCTGCTCTTGCTGTTTGCAGATTTGATAATCCCCGTGGACAAGAAAACTCACCCCAACGTGACTCACGGCTCTGTGTGGTCACTATTAAAGGACAAATCAAACCCAAGACAACTGTTGGAAGCTCCATGAGAGGCCAGCAAATTGAGAGGTTGCACCACTAAGGGACAGGAACTGTGGATTACAGATTCTGGTGCATCCGATCATATGACAGGATGATGTCATTAATAAACTAGTTCTCATTATTAGTTATGATTCAGGTCTGAATTCACAAAAACATATCTCCGCAATTCATTCTCACTTATTACACTCTATACCCTCCGTCCTCAATCCAACCGATCATTCTCTATATAGATTACACCATTAACTTAATTAATGTTATTAGTTTTTCCATGTGTCATTCCTGTTGTAGTGATACCGTGAGTTTTCATGTTCATAGATATATAATTTCAATGCGTTTACATTTCTCATATTATTTGGATGTACATTTTATTGTCTCATATGAATATATTGATTCCTTATTTCCTTCGAGATTTTTGGACAAATTACGTGGCGACTCGTTGGTATCATGCTCCTAAACTTTGAGGTTCTTTTTTCTCTAAACACACTGCTGCTATCGATATATGGAGCATAGATTGTATATTTGCAGAAATGCTTACATTGAAACCATTGTTCCCTGGGAAGAATGTGGTCCACCAATTGGATCTTGTAACTGATTTGCTTGGCACTCCTCCCACTGAAACCATTTCTAAGATTTGAAATGAAAATGCTAGAAGATATTTGACTAGTATGAGGAAGAAAACACCTATTCCTTTTTCGCAAAAATTCCCTGGTCCCGATCCATTGGCTCTACATTTACTTGAGGGTTTGATTGCATTTGATCATAAATGTCTTCTATCTGCTGAAGAGGCATTGGCTCATCCGTACTTTCGCGGTTTGGCTAATGTGGATCATGAACCATCCACAAATGCAGCAGGAGTACCTTCATGGCGTAGAACAGACAAGTTTCATGTATCCAAGTGGAGCTAATAGATTTAAACAATAATTTACCCATTTTAAGGAGCACTGCCCTCCAACGACAGTATGCCTCCTTGCTTAGAGAGCGGATCTGTGCATCGAAGGATGAGGGTAGTGACTAGAATGGTGATATTGAAAGACGGACTACTGCTTCTGTTGCACGTACAATGCTTGAAAGCCCCCCAAGATCACACAGGGTTAATCAGGAACCAGAAACTTCTAACATAGATGTAGTTGCTGAACAGAATGGCCATAGAAAACCACACAATGGTTTCAAATGGCATTTTGAGATGTGCTAGCATTAATGCTTCCCAGCATGTAGGCGTAAAAGGAAGGGAATGCGTAAAAGGAAGGCAAACCACACAGCTTTCTGTGCTTGATTGTTTAATTCCAGTCAGATTAACTGGAACCATTAATGTATTATTATTAGCTAAATTTTTTGTTTACAAGTGTGGACTATGATTGTTGTTGAATGCATATTATATAAATTTGGAGAAACTAATGGCTTCAAATAATTTGTAGTTTATTTATTTATTATATAGCTATAACTTTGGAGAAACTAATGGTCGTTGAACATCTTGTTTTGGTTAGTTGAAAATGTCACCGACCGTTGCTATATCTATATGTATAACTCGTTTTGCGCGCTATTTCCTGCAGTAGAGGACCTCCCGTGCTGCGCACTGCCCGTGTCTCTCCACCCGTGTACCTACCGCCCCTAACAAAGGACCTCCAGTTTATTACCTAGGTATGTGTTCATTACTAACCAATATCTTAGAGGTTTTTTCTAAATCTTCTCTTGCACGAATCACACATTTCCTCCTTATGCTTTCAAATATGAGTACCAAAACAAACTTACCCATCTTATATATGACTTCACTTATGGAAGTGATGGATTTTTTTAAGGGAAAAAGAGTACATAGATATAAAGGCTTTGTAGGAGAAACTTCCCATTAAGGTTGACATGATGTTCTTTTTATTACAATCTTCTGATCGTATTTAGCAATATAACATACCCTTTTTTATGAAATTCTTATGTATCAATGGGTGTGGTGACTTCAGATACCTTTCTTCCTACATTGTATACTTAAATTGAATACTCGGATGCGGTCACACGTGCAAATCACTGGTGCACACCTAGCATTTTTAAAATCATGATATCTTTAGAGCTGGTTTTTGTATTGGGTTTTAAACAATTATTTTCGAAGTATCTAAACCACATTAATGTTTCTCGACTTTTTCAGACCCATAACTAACTGTGTTTTGTATTCCATTTATTGCAGGAAGTTTACTATCCCACGAGGACTTATTATATCTATACGTGATCCTTTTACCGTTGGAGATTTTCACCTATTCTCTCGAACAAAGACCTTGTCACTTATGTCCTCTTTAGTATTGCTCTCAACCACATGCAGGGTGAGACATATTCAAGTTAAACTTTTGTCCTCTTTAGTTTCCTTTGCATCCAGAGTTATTATGGAATCAATTTTCCATTCATATATGCGATGATATGATTCATAAGTTACGCACATTGTTTTCCATAACAAATCCAATTGACATCCAAATTGAGGATTATGGTTTGTGTCTTCTAAATGAGGTGCTTCAGGAGTCTATTAAGAGTTTAAGTGACCTGCCTCCAATGCCTCTGCTAACTTTTAATTGGAATACTATGGGTGGGAATAGATTACTCTCAGAACATCATCAATTAAAATCTTTAGCAGAGCAAGGTGACGCACAGTTATATGTTGATCACCGTAATGAGGGACAACGTATAAGACATTTTTGTACAATACAATTGTAACCTTCTATTGTAGTTTAGGTCATACGGTCATTACAATTGCTTTCTCTGACATTGCTTCTTTATTATTGGTTGGTGGTTGGATTACACATTCAACATTTTGCATACCTTTGGACATTATCGAAAACTCAAACTATGGATTTACTAAATAGTCAATACATGCAGAGTTATTTAAATCAGCTAAACTTATAATATGGGATGAAGTTCCTATGCAACATAGGCATTGTGTTGAGGCTATAGATAGGAAACTGCAAGATATTTGTGACATTGAAAAGATGTTCGGAGGAATTAAAGTAGTTCTTGGCGGTGATTTTTGACAAATCTTACCAGTTATCCCGAGAGTAGTTAGAGAAGAAATTGTTTCTGCCTCATAGAGGTGCTCTGTGCTTTGGAGGCACATACAGGTTTTGACCTTACATATAAACATGTGACTAAATCCATTGGAGCCTAAGACAATTAAATTTTCTATATTCTTAGATCAGGTACCGCTATGTACTCTTTTCTATTTTTTAACAATCTTTGTTCAACCTACTGTATGCATTTGACTTCTTTTTTGTAGATTGGGTCCATTCCTATTGAAATTGTATCACTACCTTCCTCAATACAAAAGTGTAATGATGTCCATGATTTAATTACGAAACTGTATCCATTATTGCATGTGGTTGGTACTACTACACCAACCTTGCTCATTGAACGAACAATTCTTTCAGCGCAAAATGACGATGTAACATCTATAAATAATTTGGCATTGAATACCTGCCTGGGTGATACAAAAACTTATTTTGGCATCAAAAATATGTGTGACGACTAGTCCGGTATAGATGTAAACAGTCAATACCCAAATGAGTTTTTTAATTCTCTTAGTCCTTCTATTTTACCCGTTTTTAAGTTGGAGTTCAAGGTGGGTTCTCCGATAATGCTTTTGAGAAACATTTCTTCGAAGGATGGTCTTTGCAATGGCACCCGATTGGTCATTACAAAATGTGGAGATCATGTTATTGAGACCCAAATATTAACCGGTGGTATGTGTGGAAAATTAGCATTCATTCCTAGAGTCTCACTTTCTCCTTGATCAGTAGAGATCCCTATAAAAATGACGAGATGCTAATTCATAATTCGACTGGCATATGCAATGACCATCAACAAATCATAGAGTTAATCTATAAAGTTTGTGGGAATTGACTTGCACACGTTGATTTTAGTCATGGCTAGTTATATGTAGCGTTATTTCTATGCACAAGTGCAAATCACATTACCCTTCTTTCTGATGATTGTTCGCTTCGATAATAAACATTGTGTATGAGGAAGTCATCCTTTAAAGTAAGTAGTGTTATTTTCCCAATAAACTACACATTTGATCGATTTATACCATCTTTTGACTTTTTTAACTATTCTTAGGATTGGGAACCAATGGCAAGGCATCAAGAGGGCATAAATACCAGTAGGCCGATTACATGGGATTCCCACAGCAAGGTACTTCGCCTTTAAAATGTTTCTTCTTTTCATTCATTTTTAAAAATTAGTCTTAACTATTAATATTTGTTATATGTGGTTGTAAATTTTTCCAATCTCCATATCAAGTAGGTCGAGCTAGATACATGGACATTCCATAGATTTATTACGAGGATGTTTCCTCTGAATCCATGATTTATTATCAGAAGGATAATTTTTTAGGATGTCGACCTTTTTGACTTTTTATAAAGCTTGGGCTTAGAGTTACTACACGTTGTTGGATGATTGCTAAGGATGTTTTTGTGTACTCTGCCAAGGATTTTTTTCTTATATACTCTGCTAAGGCTTTTTTTATATAGTGTGATAAAGTTATATTTATAAATGAACTATTTGGACTTTATGAATATTGTACGATTAGTTGTTACTCTATAAGCATAGTGGATAGTCCAATAAACAAAAGAGATTGTGTCCATTTTTTTTTTAAAATGACACTTTATAAATTTGATTCACAATGTGACTTTATTTGATGAATTTGGACTATTTGAATGTTTTAGGACTATTTGTTATTAGTTAAGTAGTGAATATTCTGATATGACCATTTTTTTAAAACTACATTTTGTTTTGTTAGGGAATGAAATATTTTTCTTTTTAGAATTACGTACTTTAAATTTTTTTGTCGTTTTGCGACTATCAGCATGCCTTCAAGCACAGGCATACCCTAGTGTGTGTGTGTGTGTGTGTGTGTGTGTGTGTGTGTGTGTATATATATATATATAACATCATCCAAATAGTTGTACCAAACTAAAATAAATAAAACAAATAATTAAAATCCCCAAATGTGCACAAACTATCAGGACGGATAGATCTTGTCCAATCTGGATCGATCCGACTTTACCAAATCCAGATTTTTCTTCCCAAAAATGTTTTTATTGCAGCCCAACCTCCATTAAAGTTAATACAAAGCTTGAAAACACATGACAACCTCCATTTCTAGGTATGTAGGCTGTATAATCATGATCCTAATTTAATTCCACAATGAATAATATCATTTTATCACGAATTATGTTTCAAATATGTCAAATCCTAATTTAAACCTAACCTCGCTCTTTACATTCAATTAATTCAATTAACATGGGATTCTAGATCATAAAACAATAAGTTAACATAGGAAAATCATAATTAACATTGATTCAACCCCAAATATGCATTTGAACTACAAAATGATATCCTAAGATAATTCAATTAAAGGTTTTTAACAAAATTCCCAATTAAGTCAGATTAAAAAGCCATCAATAGTTTAATTCAACAACCCAGTTAAATCTAATATGAATATGGTTTAGTTAATAGATTATATCCCTAAGAATGCTTCTAAATCCAAAATTAAAAGACATGACATTGAAATCATAAATCAGTTACAGATTATATATAGTGATGAAGCATTATATTTCTTCATGAATGGTACAAAATAGTGATTCTTTCACTTGATCGTTTGTTCCCCATCCTCATAATTTCTACCAAGTTCTCTCAAATCTCTAGACATTTGGATTTATATTTGTGTGAATGTCTTCAACTAATGAGAGTTGACACCCATAACATAAGCCTAAATTCGCAAGCCACTTAAAAGCCTAATTTTGGGCCTCTATATGAGCCAAAAATACTACCCCAAACTAGTCCAAAAATTATCCCAAAGATATACCTACCTCATAAACCTACTGCAAATCTATAAAAAAAAAACATATTTTGATCTCTATGTCAATCTAGAGTCCAATCTAAATGGTAATACTTCACTACATATAGTAGTACCTCTGCACATAAATAAAACATACACACACTATTATTTTACATGTAACACATAGTCCAATATCATATAACTAATTTCACCCATTAATTATTTATAGCACGCGACACAAAAATCACATCACATGAAAATTTCAATTATCATTTAAATAAAGCATTTTATTATAACCATATCAAACAAGTAATAATTAACCCCATTTATTAATTTATTTCTCACTTAATTAATAATAAATAAAATCCATGAAGTATTCCCCACTAATATAGGAATTTCATCCTAGGAATTTGCAAGAGAATAATGTCCTAATGTAAATTTCATAAATAATGTAGGCTTATACACACTAGCTCGTACACATGTCACCACAAGATCAAGAAATAAGGTTCGCATATGCCTACCATAGTATGCCACGACTAGGGTGCCCATATACCGAATATTACGTGTACATAGTCTACAAGCATGACAAAGGTATATCATATATATACAAACATATAAATAAGATATAACCATAAACAAAGGCTTGTCTAATACCTTATTAATTGCAACTTGACTCTTTCCGAGAATGCCTTACATATGCTACTAGTGCTGCAAATGTTCTTCCGCAATTTTGATGTTGCAATATCCTTAACCATCGCCGCCACCCGTCACTCCACCACCATCATCCACATCCTCTCTCGAGGAACTCTTGCAATAATTTATCATCGAGCAAGAGCAAGCCACTCAAATTCAAACTCAAGCTCTCCAAAGTCTTGAACAATTCTTTAATGAATTTGAGTGTGCGAGAGAGTCGGACATTCCCATGCATCCACCCATTGTTGAACCTGAGTGTGATGATGATGTGTCCTCTTGTGACACGGATTTTGAGTGTGACCAACCCTACCACCCCGAGAATCTCGAAGTTGAGACCATCCCATGGTCCAGGACCCAAGTCGGCAATTATGTTGACTTACCTTTCGATAGTGAGCCTGATCCTATCCCACCATATCCAAATGTATCCCCTTTGAGGTTCCTATTCCCACTCCAATCATATCCAAAAATATGGCCGAGCTTTTACCTTATGCCCCAATTGCATATGTTTCTGACATGCCCATATCTTTTCGGTTGGCTTCGGCTATAAGTGCTCACCATTTTCTCGAGATAGAATCTGTAGTAGTTTCCAACTATCCGGATATGGATGATGTCCCACCATGCATGGCTCCCTTTTAGCTCGATATTTCTAGTGATTCCTCTATCTTAGATCTTGGTGCCTTTTCTTACCCACCCACCACATTCCCCAATGCTACTCTTATGGAGAAGTTGATCACTTCATCTTTAGATACCACACTCTCTAGTGAGTATTCTTTTAATCTGTAACACCCCACCTAATTAAATACCGGGTGATCAGTCATATATTAAATTAAAAACCAGGTGAATGGTTAGTTCATTCTCAGCATCACTGTCGCAAAATATTATTTCCAATTTGAACACCCTAAATAATTAAGCTAAGTGTCAAAACCATTTAAAACCTCATTTTAACCTTTATTAAATACCAATATAAAAACCATTTTTATACCCAACAGTTAAGAGTCACATAAATAAAAGGATAACAATAACTACACTACCATTTAAAATATCTAGATAAACCAAACCAAGTTTAAGAACCATAAATGAAATCCTTCTGACAAGAGTTAACTCCCAAGGAGTATCGAATGCTAGAAATATCATAAATCTCTGAAAAATCCAACTGGAATAGGAAATTGGGCGACACATGCCATAACTATGAAGATCTAAAGTAGGAACTGATTTAATGAGGAAGTCGTCTAAAGCAAGGGCCTACAACTCCCACATAAGCTGCAGCACGTCCAAACCAAAGAACCTAAGCATGACGCCCCTATGGCTGGGCACCTATAATACATACATATATATACAAGAGAGAAAGAAATGACAGAAAACGGGTCAGGGCCCGAGTATAAAACAGTTTTAAAAATAGTTTAGCAAGTATTTAAAATGCTTACTGGTTAATATCACAACTATGTTAGTTTGCGACACTCTCTTGAAAATCATCACCTCTCATCTAGTGTGCACTCTTACCGTACCTCTAGGACATCCTAATTATAGTTCCCACGCTAACTAGATTATTCACATGTATCCATTCTTTATAGCCCAAATTATTCAAACGTATTAACCTTATAATACATATAATGATGTTATAAACATATATATATATATATATATATATATATATATATATATATATATATATCCATTTAGATTCAACATGGATAAGTCCCTTATTAATTCAATTCAACTAAGTGTTTTCATACGTAACTATCTTACATTTCTACTTTAGCCACATAGTAGATATCATTACATGTGTGTGTGTGTGTGTGTCTATATATATATATATATATATATATATATATTCACTATAATATATATATACAATACTGCACCCCGAGACACAACTGCGGTGCTGCATTACTCTCCTATCTTGTCCCAATACATTATGTCGCTGTATAGGGGACTATAGGTTTTGTAAAGATTCCTCGAACCACAAATATCAACACAAAAATTGGAGGCGAACATAGTTTTCATACCCACGGGTCACGCACATACCTACGTTCCCATAGTCAGCGGATTTATCAATTCACCGATATGTCTTTCATAGTCCTATGTTCTCGAGCGACAAATCAAAAATCCCATGGATTCATCAGGATATGACAGCCCTCATACGCAAACCTCCCATCGATAGAAAGTAAGCTAGGTATGTCATACACAGATACATAATATATGCACAATCACAAAGTCATACATATAAATATGCATATGTTCCAAATTAGGTTCTCCCACGACCTATAATTGTTATTATCCATTCTCAACACAAATTTTACTCAATTATTTCTCATAATAGATTCATCTCTTGAAGTATTCTTTCTCACTAAGTATAAATTCCAATAGGTATACCCTCACTTGCCTTCTAGTCTAAATCTTTCACGAGTCTCAATCTTTTAGTAAATGTACGCATAATTCCCAATGTATAAATAACTTCCTGTTAACCCAAAATTACATCTCATATTAATTTAACTCAACTGAGTCTACTTAGACCCTATTGGTCATCTTCATAACCCATTATACTCTATCAATGATAATCAAGGGTTCATAATCATTTTAACTAGACTAAACAAAAAGAAAAAAAATATGTAGTTTTCCAGGAGGGGTCGATCGATCGAGTAAAGGGGTCGATCGATCGATGTTCTTGAGTCGATCGATCGATCAAGAAGTTCTGGACTAGTTTTCTGCAATATTCAACCTACGGGTTCAACCATTTTAACCCCTCCAAACCTCTATAATTTCATCCCAAACTCCCATCAAAGTAATCCAAGTGTATAAGCAATGTACATAAACAAGTTCTAACGTAACAACATCATTAAATCCTCAACGAATCAATCAAAAAGGGGTTTAATCTCAAATCTCTTTATAAAACCAAATTTTGCATGAATAATCACCACCCTCTAATTTAATAAAGATTTTCTTCCCAAATATTATAATAAATCCATGGGTAATCCTCTACACATGATCAAGATTTTAGACTACATGGATTCTCCCGACAACATATATGAATTCTCTTCCAAAACATATAATTCTTCAATTAAAACATATGGTTTTCATTCCTAGACTAACATGGAAGGTATATTAACTTGGAAATTAGCAAGATAGATACTTGACTGGGATTCAAGGATATGATTTGTTGATGAAAATTATATGGATGCGTTCCTCGTCATGCGATCTACATTTTGGTGGTGGTGGCAGTGCAATCGGGTGAGTTCTAGGCCTTGGATTGATTGAAAAACTCTTCACCTTCTTCTCAAATCTCTTCACCTTCTTCTCTAATCACATCACCTTCTTCTCTAATGGATGGCTTAGGCTTTGTGTTTGTTAACCCCAAGAGACAACTCTAAACGGATAATAAATACTAAGAAAATTCGTGGATTTAATTACCCAAAAATACCAAATGTCTAAAATACTCTCCCGGGGTGTCAATTAGGCCTAAAAATGCCCCGAGACCCAAACTAAACCCCCAAGTACACTTTTTTGACTATGTCGGCCCTTACGGACACTTTGGCGCACTCAAAATGACTATATGGGTGACTTATAATGTATTCACTTTAATAATAATAATTTAGTCCTGACACGACACAAACGCGTCCCGAATTAAATTTCCATAATTTCCATTTTATTCACTCGTGACAATTTTAAAAAAATCAATCTCATATATTACTCTTCTCATCCAGTAATATTCAACAAATTCCAAATAATTACTAACTCTCATCATGCTAGTAAATATTTAAAATAAAATGTCAGATTAATATTAAATTAATATCTTAATTAAATTCAATAAATCCCCAATTTTAAAAGCCATAAAAATATGTAGTATTACATAATCCTCCTGACAAGTGTGTATCCCCCACTCTAAGGTTGGATCATCTTCCCCCACCATTTATCCCACCTGACCCACCCATTATCCCTTCTACCCTACCACTTGGTTTGGATCTTGATTTTACACAGTTCATGTTTTCATGTACATTTTAGATCCTCACCCGAAACCATCCCCTACCCATGAGAGTTATGGCGCTACTCTCCACCGTGACACCGAGCTTGTTACTCTATACCCGCCACTCTCTTATGGTGTTGATTGTTTCCCTCGACAGCTCCCTGATGTGTCACGGCGCGACCATTATCATCGCCCATTTCTAGAATGGTCGTGTGATTTCTATGAGCCCCACCCCATTCCACTTTATACACCATTCCTCCTTCCTCACCAACTTGAGCACCATGCGTATAGGGCCCTAGTTTCCCTCACTTTTATTCTCAACAAGGTTCGTGGTCGATACCTCTTCACCCTTTCCACCCCTCACCCTTACATTAATACCCACCCGCCCATGGTCCAGCGATGTTTTGCATCGTGTGATGCACTTTTCCATACAAGTGCATTAACCCATTTTAGCCTCTATCTAGCAAGACTGACGCTTCAGTCTTGTTTGGGGTGATTATCATCACTCAATTTTTTTGCCGCCCCGCACTTTCATAGATCTTATGTTTAGGGTAAGAATGATTCGGTATGGCTGAAGACATTAAACTTAGTGCTACCGGGAGGTAGCCCGCGTTTCTTGTACTAGTCTCATCCTTTTGGGGGGTGGTGTTTCACATCACCCTATATTTTGCCATGTTTATAGACTTGTACATTTTTTTCCTCTCATTTAATTCAGGTTTCTTCTTGGCTTCATTTGTTCACTTCACTAGCGGTTGATTCTAGTAATCTTTTTCCTACCTTATGCTCTGAATTTTAAAAATCATTTTATCTAACACCGAGGACGATGTTCCTTTTTGTTTAGGGGTGGGGAATTTTATCAAAACCGTACCTCTTTTGAAAAAAATTGAGTTTTAAACCTAATTTTTAAAATTTCGTGCAGTTTCTTTCATCTCATTTATTGATGTGAATTTTCAATCACCCATCTTTTTAAATCTAGGAATCAGCTAGATGATAATTTTTTTACAAATAGCTTATGTAATACGTAACAAGGCATGTTGCACCATGAATTTCTAGACTCAATAAAATTTGCGCACTTATCAAGTCACTGTGGTTTAGAGTTGAGGAGTACTACAATTATCATGAGAACCTTAAGGATAACTAGTAGAGATTTTAGCTTTGTGAGATTTGTGCTTTACACCCTTTCAGAGAGTTTTACGCAATCTCTGAGTCACAATTTGATTCAACTTCGTTTGGGTCCGCACTTTAATTGTTGTATGATCTCATTATTCTTCAATTTTTGACTTAATCACTGAGAATGACATCTTTTTCGAGTTATAAGAAACGCGTGTGTCTTGAAATTTGTCCTAAATACTTGCTTTTCATCCATATAGTTAGCACTTTTCCATATCACATTTCCATTCACTCACACATTACCTTCCCATTATTTCCCTCATCATCCATACACATTCGCCACTCCATTCATATATCATCCATCATCATTTTGAGAAAAAGAGTGTTGATTCCAAATGTAAAATGCCTTCAGTGTTGAGAGTATAAAAAAAAGAGAGAAAAGCAAAAATAAAAGAAAAATAGCAAAATCGAAAAAAATACATATAGAAAAAAAAGAAATGAAAAATCGAAAAAAGAGAGAAAAGAAAAGAAAGAGAGTTGTAGTTAGTTCTTGTGTAATAAAGACATTTATGCCTAAAGTGTTATACACTCTCTCACATTGCATGTATCTTTTATCCATCACACATCCATTGCTCATTATTCATCCATACATCACCATCCAACCTCATATCCCATCCTTCTCATTTGATTTTCTCCTCACCCATAATCATCCACGTTCCCCTACGTGTTCGGGCAAATGAAAGTCGACGTGGTGAATAACTCGATGTTTTCAGTATAGTGGTTAGCATTCTTTCATGAGATCACTTTTAATTCTAAATGGTCGTTCTTTCTTATGTGTGTGTGAGACATTTGAACTTGCTTATATTTACTCACCTCCTCACACACAAGAGCGATACACTAGCCCTAATCTCGAGAGTTCGTCTGAGAGACCTATATCCAGTGAGATTTGAAGTTGAAGCGTTGATTCTGAAAAGCAAATCTAGGAATTACTCTAATGATGCTTGACCCGTTTTGACGGATTCATACTACACAGGTTCTAGGAAGGATGTGCCTTATGTATTTACTTAGATAACTTTTTACACTTCTAGCTTGTATTTCCCAAAATATTTCTCATGTGATGGATTATGCGACTATTCTATGTCTAATAAGAGATAAACTTCCATTTATAAATAAGAATTTAGTGGGTATATTTCCTGCAAACCCTCACGAGACACAACTCGTACTGTGGGGCAACCTATAGGTTTAAAGGCTTGTTCCACATGCTAAGTGCAATCGCAAGTGCCCGCAAAAGTGGTACACTTTTGGTTTCTTATATTTTTCCTTGCTCTCTATATTATTGCTCGAGGACTAGCAATGCTCTATTTGGGGGTGGTGTGATAAGCACCCAAAACTATACATTTATACCCCAAATAGACGTACTTTAGTTGCTAATTCTCGGCAATATAGGTCTTATGAGCTTAAATGTTTATCTTGTAGGTCAAACGTCCGTTTGCGGTATCAAAAGCTATATATCAAGGAAAATGCACGTTGAACGGAGCTAAATACCCTTGTCTCGTATCCAAGCCTACCCTAAACTGAGCCTAAACCTACCCCAAACACTGTGTGTGTTTTGTTTGTCCCTTTTTAATATTTTTTATATTTTTAGTTTGAGTCATTTTATTTTTAGTATTTATTTTTGATTTATTTAGTATTTTCTAGGTTTTGTTTTCTATTTTTCTGTTTTATCTTTATTAGTATAACTTTATTTTATTTTGATTTCTATTAGTTTTTAGTTTTTATTAGGATTAGATTTTTTTTAGGATTTCATTTATTTTTTTAGTTTTATTAGATTTTACTTTTTTGTAGAATTTTAGTTTTAGTTTAATAGATTTTTATTTTTATTTTTATTTTTATTTCTATTTAGTTTCATTTTTAATTGAGTCTTTATTTTATTTTTAGAAAAGGAATTTAATTTTTAGATTTTTATTTTAATAGTTTTATTTTTTTAGTTAGTTAGTTTTATTTTTAAGGATCCAAAATAAACACACATAAACAAATTTCATACACTATCCTACACCTAAACATTACCTCACCCTCATACTACGACCCTACACCCTCCTACACCCAAACCCCTCACCTTATTCTTCAACCACCCATCACCCACATCTTTCTCTCTCCTCTCAACCAAAACTCCATTAATATCCTACTTAACCATAACCAAACACAACCACCCTTACACCAACAACAACCTCGCCAACCCCGTTCCTACCCGGAGCTCCGGCCAGCATCCTATGGTCCGACGAACCATCCGTTGACCATCGATCACCCACCATCGCCTGCGTTCAACCCCAAGAGGCACCCCACGCACCTTAGTCCAGAATCCGATTTCCATCTTCAACTCGAAACCGGCGACTCCCAACAGCCGCCTACATTAAAACTGCACTTACGATAACCCACTGATGAAACCTCACCTCCAGCTTGACCCGAATCCAACCGGACCAACAGCCTTAACCCACTGAACATCAACCGAAAACCATCGGCGAAACCCGACTTTGAACCCATCTCTCCATCCTCTGCTATATCTACCTCTTCCAAACCCAGTTCCCAAATGAAACCCCTGAACCCATTTCCCAACAAGCCAAAAACGATTTATCCACCTGTTCAAAACCAAACCAAACACAAAGACCAAGTCAAATTAATAAAACTCACATGTTTTAAACCCATTTAACCCAAATTCCGATATTACCCCCAATCATCACTTTTAACCCTTTCCAAAAATAACCCTCACCCAAATCAGATTTTTGTGACCTCACACCTCTCAAACCTCATGTGCACACACCCCATGCTCCTCTCACCATTTTCATGCACACTAAAATATAAACTCTCCAATTTACCCCTAGCCTCCATGTGCACCATATAAATTGAAGACTTGGGCCATTTTCAAGGGATCTCCAAATTAGTTATTAAGCTTTGTGTGATAAAATTCTCTCCATCCCTCTATGTTGAGTATTTTTATTTTTAGCAAATATCTCAATATAGAGGTGTGTAGTGAAATTTATCTCTAGAGTAAATTAAACAGCACCCCTATACAATGAATTTTTGCATTTTTAGCAATTATTTCAAAATAGATTGATGTAGTTGAATTCAACCCTTATGGAAGTTAAATTCTAACCCATTCCTTTATGTTGAGATTTTGCATTTTTAGCAATTATCTCAATATAAAGTAATGATCTAGAATTTATTTCTTTGGGGGAGTTCTAATGTACAATTTTATAATGTTAGGATTTGCATTTTTAGCAAATCTCTTTTATTATTTAATTGTCCATTATTAATTCATCCACTATCCTTTTTATTTTATTTTTGTAATTTTTAGTTTAGATTCAATAAGAGCTTTAGAAAAAGACTTTTATCATATCAATTTTAAAGAGAGAAACACCATTTTTAAGTTTAGTTTTTTTAGGTTAGAATTTATTTTATTTTACTTTTTTTAGAATAGTGAGAAAAATAAATTAGTGAGAATCCATATTTGAGTGTAATTGTTGATGTAATTTTGGTTTGATCACTCAAATTGGAGGGATGTAAATTGTAAATTCAAGGATTGAAGTCCAATTTCACTCAAAGAGATTTGGTTTGATTGTTCTTATCTTCTACTTTATTTTATTAGCCTTTGATTATTTGATTATCAGGTTTAATATGTGTAAGGACACAAATTTCCAATTGAGTCCATATATAGTTTTGGCTCAATTCCGGACAAAAATATTTATTCATAGGATAGTATTTATTTGTAATATTCTCAAGCCTATGAAGTATGTATTGAAGACGTAGCGGCAAAGAATTTAAAGCTTCATCAAAATTTCGGTTTGCGTGCCTCGTTTCTACGTCATCAACTAAGGTTCCATGCTCCCAAGGTATGAATGTAATTATATGTATATAGGAGCTTGGAACAATATGTATTGGGTGTTAGGTGTAATAAAAACTGCATTTTATTTTCAGAAAGAATCAATTAGAACTGTAAAATAAATATATAAAAGTTTCTGGGCCAAAATCGAATATTATAAACTTTCTGGTCATTCGTTAGAAATGTCGTTCGAACGAGTTTTGTCGTTCGAACCAGATTTCGTTCGAACGAGTTTTGTCGTTCGAACGAGTTTGCCAACGACCCTAAACTGGTCAGTCGTTCGATATGTCGTTCGAACGAGTTTTTCGTTCTAACGAGGTATCTAACGAGATTCTAACGAGCCCAGGCTGGTCGCTCGTTAGAAGTCTCGTTCGAACGAGAGTCAAGTTCGTTCGAACGAGACGCCAGGCGGGTACGGTTTTGAGCAGTTTTTTGGCAGTTTTCACCCCATTATCCCACTTGTTTCTTAACTGATTTTTTAAGGCTTTATCAAGGACGAGAATCATTTTTCAAGGTGTACCTTTTTCATACCATACAAACTCCTAGAGAGTATTTTGAGACAAAATTTGTTTAAGGAAAAAGATCATGTTTTGAGTGTTATTCTTTCAAAGAAAAATTCATACACACTCTAGTTTACACCCAATTGTGTTTATCCAAGTTTCTATATTTATATCAATTGCTTGGAGTTTTTTGGCACCGGTTTTCTCTACCGAATTCAAGAGACGTTTCGTGTTTGCTTCTACACCCCATCACAAAGAAGACTTTTGTTGAGATTCTACCCACACGGAGAAAGGCTCCATGCTTGAGTGACGGTGACCATATAAAGTCCCATCGGTGGATTCCGAGACCGCGGTAGTGTTCCGAGGTTGTCCGCTAGGAAGAGGTTTCTTCGAGAAGGAGCGTCGAGGCTTGAGAGGGATCGAGTCAGTCGTTGTAAGTCTATATGTCTTGTAATTGTAATTCCATATCTAGTGGACTTGTGGCTAGGGCCGTCCGAGGTTGTTTCCCGTCTTGGGTTTTTCCTCGTACATCTCGGCGTAGTGTGACATTGTTTATTTTATCTTGCACAATAATTTAGAATCCATGCTTAGGATAATTTCAAGATAAAATTTGGTTTAATTATCACACTCATTTAATTTGGGATTAAATTTAATATTGGGTAAAATTGTGTAATTCAAGTCACGAACTCAAATTGGTTTGGCCTAACTTTAGAAATATGAACAATCATAATTTAGGCATATTCTAGGACTTGAATTATGTTTTAATTTGTTTTGAGAAATTAAAACTTGTTGTTATTTTTGAAAGTTGAACCATCACCTGTTTTACAACGCTTCCGCAGTATTTAAAAGGAAATTATATTTTAATTTGAAATCATTAAAATCCGGGGTCTCTCAAATTGGTATCAGAGCCAAAAACGATAAATTATTTCGTTAAGATCTTTTTATTTTTTGGCCAAAATGGATTTTTCCCCATTTTCAAAATTTCCTATTTTCGATGGTTCAAACTACGCGTATTAGAAAGCGCGAATGAGATCGGCACTAAAATCTATCGACGAGAGAGTTTGGATGCCTGATGTTACCGGATACTCCCCACCAACTTACTTAGTTGAAAATGAACGTGTTATCAAACCCGCCGATAGATGGACTGGAAATGAGTTTAAACTTGCTAATTTTAATTCCCGTGGTTTAAATGCCTTGTTTAGCGCTGTCGCAGCGGATGAATTCCGACGTATTATGATGTGTGAAACCACTAAAGAAGCTTGGGATATTTTACAATTAACTCATGAAGGAACTAGTGTCGTTAAAGCTTCAAAACTCCAAAACCTCACCACTCAATTTGAAACTATCAAAATGGATGAAAAAGAAACTTTTGATAAATTTTATGCTAGACTTTCTGATATTGTTAATTCATCCTTTAACTTGGGAGAGAAAATACCTGACGACCGTGTTGTTAAGAAAATTTTGAGGTCCCTACCCGATAGATTTATTCCTAAGGTGACTGTTTTAAATTCTTTACCCACTTTAGCCTCTACGAAATTAGAAGAGCTTGTAGGTGATTTACAAACCTATGAACTAGATATGTTTCCCTCTAAAACTGAAAAGAAAATTGAAAAGGGTGTTACTTTAAAAGCCCAAAAAGAGGTCAAACAAGTAGTAGAGAGCGACAGTGAAAGTGACTCGGAAGATATGGCTTTGTTTGCTCGCAAATTTAGAAAATTTCTTAAATTTAACAAAGATAAAGTTAAAAATGATTTTAAGAAACTTGATTCTTCTAAACATGATAAAAGCGAGAAGTTTTCTAAAGCCGAGAAGATCCCTACAACTAGTAATGAAAATATAAATAGGGACGAGTCTAATAAGTGTTTTGCTTGTGAAGGTTATGGCCATAGGGCTTATGAGTGCCCCACTAAACTAAGGAAAGAGGGTAAACGATCCACTGCATATAATGCGACCCTTAGTGATAGTGATAAGGAAGAGAAGCCCGATTCCCCCACTAAGAAAAATTTTGTGACTTTTATGGCTAGACATGTGAGTGATAGTGAGAACTCATCGAATGATGAAATTATAGCACATGCCACTTCCAAGGTCATTGTACATGATTCTCTTATTTTTGATGATAGTGAGAGTGAAGAAGAAAGAGAGAGTGAAAATGAAGAAGGGGTTGATGTGAGTGAACTTCAAAATGCTTTTCAGGAATTATATAAAGAATCTATTAAATTGAAAAGAGCTAATTTGAAGTTAGAAGCGAGTTTAAGAGAGAGTGTAAAGGTCATTGATGAAAGTGCCTTAATAGAAGACCTTAGGACACATGAGAGGGCTCTTCAAGAGAAGCTTAACTATGTAGAAGGAGAGAGAGATAGTCTTAGGGGTTTAATGGAATCCTTGAAAAAGGAGCTTCTTCCTTTTGAAGAGCGAAATGTTTTACTAGAATCTAAAATTTTAGATTTGGAAAATAAATTAAAAGATTCTAGTAATGTCAAATTTGATTTGGTGTGTCGTTCGTAAAAACTAGATAAAATGTTAAGAACGGTCCAAATTAAAAATGACACATGTGGTTTAGGATTCAATACTTGTAATAAATTTTCCCATAATGCCAAAACCACTGTTTTAGGAGAATTGTCTAGGAAAGATTTTAGAGATCACTCCTTAAGAAAATCTTTTCGACATGTTCTTACTTGCACACATTGTGGTCGAAAAGGTCATCTTAGGAAATTTTGTTTAGATCTTAAACGAATTCCTAGAGAATCCCATAGTAAAGTAACCACGGTAATTAACGTTCCTACACCCCAAGATAGTCATTCTTCATTAATTTGGGTTAGGAAATCCGACTTGGTTGCCTTACAAAATAGGGATTTTGATTCTCATTTACTTTCACATCCTTCCTCCCTTGCTAAATCTAAAGGATGAATGTGTCAGTGTTTGCATACTTTAGTGCTTGTACTTCATGCTATATTCATATGCTAAATGTATGCTTGTTTAGTCATTTTCTAGTCATTGCCTTATTTTCATATCACATGCTAGAAATCAAGACTTGTTTATCTTTTTGTATTATATGTTTGTTTGAATTAATTGAAAAATATAAAAAGATTTTGTGTTTATCATTTGTGTTTTATTATTTCATTTAAGCTTAATGAAAAATACAAATGATTTTTGTATAGTCTTTTGAGTATATATCTTTACTTTTGGTTAAAAATGTTAAAAACTCAAAAAGATTTTTTATGTGTGTATTCTAGTTTGACACACTTTAAGTGGCATATACTTGTGTTTGAATCCCATCTTTTACGCTCCCACGTGGCTAGAACTTTTGGTTTAGATTGTCAATCCTTATCATGTTCTTTACCATATTTTATGGAGTAGTTGGGTTTTGTATTGTTTAAATGGATTCTATTTCTATATGCCTCTTTTCACACATGCACGAGCTCTTTTGAAATCTTAATGTCACCTGTTATATTTGAGCTTTTTGAGGTGTTCTCTTATCAATCTAGTCATCTACATATCTATGACCTAGGAGGACTAGTGCATGTCAAAATCCGTTGCATGTGAGATTTGTGTGAAAAATGAAAACATGATAAATTAATATATGCACGGGGAAGGGATCCGAAAGGATGAATTAAATTCTTTGCAATAATAAGCCACCGTTGATTGGATCTAAAAGAAATACGTGATCCAAAGGCCTAAAAAAACAGAATATTTGGCATTTAAAAGAAAGCAATTGCCAAGGCCTATGTTTGTTTGATATATTCATTCAAAAACAAAAGAATATATATGCTTATTGAGGGAGAATTGGATGGTATATCAACGGTTTGCACAATGTCCGTTTATCCTAGTTGTCTTTAATGTCATGACTCTATTTGGTTTGTAGAATCATCATCATGCTAGGCTTGTATGCATTGTGTAGGTTTGTTCATTGAGTTCAATCTATATTGTCACATGAGGTTATATTTCAATGTGATGAAGTTTACAATCAAATGAGAACTCCGTGAACGTTTATTAAGTGTTTGGGTCTAAATTTAATTGTTACTAGTACACACCCCTACACTTCCGTTTCCATATGACACATTTTTGCCATACGAGTGTGCAAACTTATTGTATTTTGTGTCATGTGTGTGTTTATATCTATCTATATATGCACGTACTTATTGGTATATTTATAGTATATATATATATATGATATTTGTTTGTCTTTGCCTTGTTTTTATTGCCCATATGCTGTCATGTCTTTTCTTTAAGCTTCCATATGCTGTTTATTAGTTCTTTATCCTTTTCCTATTCCTGAACAAAAAGGGGGAGAATGATGATAGGGGGAGAAATGGTATCTAATCCTATTATTATTGTATCTTCGTTTGGGGGAGATTTATCTTAGGGGGAGACGTCTTTCTAAGTAGGTCATGTATTTGATAAAGGGGAGAATTAATTTAGGGGGAATAATTTAATTAATTGCATTTTATATTTTGATATTCCCTATGCATTTGATGAGTTTGCTTAAGTGTGCAGGTATCCTACTAAAGCAGCATTGTTTAATGGCAAAGCGTTTGATCCTTGGGTTGAGTCAAGATTGGGCAGGTTATGTTTCGAGTCTAGTAGAGCTTGACGGCCCTTTAGGATTTTTTTTGTTTGGTTTTTGTCCCGGAATAGCCAAAGGGGGAGATTTGTAAGGACACAAATTTCCAATTGAGTCCATATATAGTTTTGGCTCAATTTCGGACAAAAACATTTATTCATAGGATAATATTTATTTATAATATTCTCAAGCCTATGAAGTATGTATTGAAGACGTAGCGGCAAAGAATTTAAAGCTTCATCAAAATGCTGGTTTGCGTGCCTCGTTTCTACGTCATCAACTAAGGTTCCATGCTCCCAAGGTATGAATGTAATTATATGTATATAGGAGCTTGGAACAATATGTATTGGGTGTTAGGTGTAATAAAAACTGCATTTTATTTTCAGAAAAAATCAATTAGAACTGTAAAACAAGTATATAAAAATTTCTGGGCCAAAATCGGATTTTATAAACTTTTTGGTCGTTCGTTAGAAATGTCGTTCGAACGAGTTTTGTCGTTCGAACCAGATTTCGTTCGAACGAGTTTTGTCGTTCGAACCAGTTTCGTTCGAACCAGTTTGACAACGACCCTAAACTGGTCAGTCGTTCGATATGTCGTTTGAACGAGTTTTTCGTTCTAACGAGGTATCTAACGAGATTCTAACGAGCCCAGGCTAGTCGCTCGTTAGAAGTCTCATTAGAACGAGAGTCAAGTTCGTTCGAACGAGAGTCAAGTTCTTTCGAACGAGAGTCAAGTTCGTTCGAACGAGACGCCAGGCGGGAACGGTTTTGAGCAGTTTTTTGGCAGTTTTCACCCCATTATCCCACTTCTTTCTTAACTAATTTTTTAAGGCTTTATCAAGGACGGGAATCATTTTTCAAGGTGTATTTTTTTCATACCATACAAACTCCTAGAGAGTATTTTGAGACAAAATTTGTTTAAGGAAAAAGATCATGTTTTGAGTGTTATTCTTTCAAAGAAAAATTCATACACACTCTAGTTTACACCCAATTGTGTTTATCCAAGTTTCTATATTTATATCAATTGCTTGGAGTTTTTTGGCACCGGTTTTCTCTACCGAATTCAAGAGACGTTTCGTGTTTGCTTCTACACCCCATCACAAAGAAGACTTTTGTTGAGAATCTACCCACACGGAGAAAGGCTCCATGCTTGGGAGACGGTGACCATATAAAGTCCCATCGGTGGATTCCGAGACCGCGGTAGTGTCCCGAGGTTGTCCGCTAGGAAGAGGTTTCTACGAGAAGGAGCGTCGAGGCTTGAGAGGGATCGAGTCAGTCGTTGTAAGTCTATCTGTTTTGTAATTGTAATTCCATATCTAGTGGACTTGTGGCTAGGGCCGTCCGAGGTTGTTTCCCGTCTTGGGTTTTTCCTCGTACATCTCGGCGTAGTGTGACATTGTTTATTTTATCTTGCACAATAATTTAGAATCCATGCTTAGGATAATTTCAAGATAAAATTTGGTTTAATTATCACACTCATTTAAATTGGGACTAAATTTAATATTGGGTAAAATTGTGTAATTCAAGTCACGAACTCAAATTGGTTTGGCCTAACTTTAGAAATATGAACAATCATAATTTAGGCATATTCTAGGACTTGAATTATGTTTTAATTTGTTTTGAGAAATTAAAACTTGTTGTTATTTTTGAAAGTTGAACCATCACCTGTTTTACAACGCTTCCACATTTATTTAAAAGGAAATTATATTTTAATTTGAAATCATTAAAATCCGGGGTCTCTCAATATGATGTTAGGCCAAATCCCCTTTCAAGGAGTGGAGTGAACCCTTATTTGATATTATTTTAATTTAATTAGTTTGATTACTTGAAAATTCCCTTTATATGTTAATTTTGATCCATCACCCTTAAATTTACGCTTCGAGAAATGGTAAATAATTTTCGAGAGAAAATCAAAATTCTAGTTATAGTACCCATTCTAGATTCGAACTAGAGATAGGGGTTTCTTAAGTGGGGTATTATTACTAGAATTTCAACTCTAAATTCATTTTCTTGATTTACATAAATTTTGATAAATCGATCCTAGCGAGTGATTAATTAAAAGGAGTGTAGATCTATTTTCTAGAGTTATGGGGGGTTAAACTTAATTTTTTAAAAGGTTACTATTAAAATTACATTTGCGACGAGAGTTGATTTGTAAGTTTGATATTAATTTGGGATAATTTAATTAATTAATTAGAAAAGCTGAAATTTGGGGTGTAGTCCCACTCCTTAATTGCTCTCAATATATTTACCTCAATTTATCTCTTATTTTTGTGTTAGACTTTGTTTTTCGTTCTACTCAAGTTTTATTTTATCATTTGATCTTTCATTTTAGTTTAGTATTATTTCACCTCACCTCACCTACTTGTTTTAATATTTGAAAATGCTAAAAAAATTGAAAAAGTAAAAGCCCAAAAAGAAAATAAAAAGTGAATTATAATTGTTTTCCCCTATCTTTACCCCTTGATATGGATTGATATCCTTACATACCTCTACGCTTTAGATTGTTATAGTTTTTAGGTAATTTGATGATTTTGGTTAGAGGAGCTTTTCAAGCAATGACAAAAAAAATACACCGAAAAAATATTTTTATTATCTATCATGTTTGTTGTTTCAAGTACCGGATGTATATTCTCTTGAGACTTCTTACCTGGATAAGGGTTGATAAATATCATAACGGGAATATTGTGGGAAGTAGGATTCATAGAGTGTAGTTGTATAGTTATGTTGAATCCCGGTGTGTAGGATTTTTATTGAGGAGATTCAAGGGATGTAGTCTTGCTATAGAGCGGAGAGATTTAGCTCGTTATTAATATTTAGTGTTGAGGGCTTAGTGATAGTATGAGCGCAATAGTATATGACTCCTTTAGGGACGTGGGAGTCCATGATAGACTTGCGAGTATAGGAGAAAGGTTTGAGAGTCCCGGGGTTATGCTTCCGGTTCTGTTGAAATCAAGGACCGATGATACTGAGGAGCTATGCATTAGGGAAAAAGTTATTTTGGGCTTTGCTACGAAGTGTTATACGCATAAGACTCGATTAAATGTTGAAAATTTAGAGATGTCAATGGATTTTAGGTCATTGGATTTAATGATAATTAGTGAAGGTGTGGAGATAATACGTTGAGTAGAAAGCCACTAAGAGATAGGGCTAGTGGAGCCGGATAGTGTTGCGGAAGAAACATTGTGAAGCTTTGGTACCAAAAGTTGCTAGGTTGTGCATATTGTTCGGTGTTTTGTGTTATTGATTTTATCCACTTTTTCCATCGCAGGGACCCTTAGGTATGGTACTAAGGGGGTATTTTGAGGATCTCACATCGATAATAAAGGTGGGCTAATATCAAGGATAATCGAATGGTAATGAGTAAGTCATCAGAAATATTTAGAGGATATAGCCACAACGATAATGCGTGGGCCAAAATTGAGACAAATATGCTTACATATGTAATGATTGGAGGTTTGTACAGTTAGGCTCGAGTTAGAAGGTGTATGGGCACCCTGGGAGGAGCCAGTGCCACTATTGTGTAGATATTTAGCAGATTCGGGGAGAAGACTCAAAGACAATGATTTGGGGTATATTCCATAGGAATGGGAATAAGTTGTCCCTCGAATTATGAAATGATTAAGCATGGGTGTGTTTGGAAGTGACAGTGAGTGCGTCGCAACCTACAAAATTCTATCACTAGGATTCCTGAGTGAGATGGATATTAGTGGATGTGTTGGCCATAAAATCCATAATATATATGTATATATCTAATGTCGTGGGATATCAGGGTTCTTTGGTTTTAACACCGTGAGAGTGGGGGGTTACACTAAGAGGATGGTTGTGTTATACGAGAGATTCCTACTTTCGAGGATTATGGGAGTAGTGCAGATGTTTTCCAAGTTTCAATTGTGTAGCTATAGTTTGGGGCTATAGTGGCTGACTATTGTAAGATTAGGTGTTCGCGGTACTAGGGTATGAATTATAGTTGATAGGTTTCACCTGAGATAGGGTCTAGCGTATATATACGGTAATGTATGTTAAAATGTGTTGCATGTCAATGTACTATTATTGTTAAACTGAAATCCCAGGGTGTAGGGAAATTTCTGATGTGATTCAGGGTGGTTGGACATATTGTCGAGTGGTAAGATATAGCTCGGGTTTTACTTTCACACCAGGAAACTAGTGATAGTAAGTGTGTGGTGGTAGGTATTGTCTTTTTACATAAGAGTGGATATGTATACTTTCATGCCGAGATAAGGGTATTGGGAATGTTAAAACTATGGGATTGAAATTATATTACGGATTAAGGTCTTGTAAATGTCGTGTATCTTTTAGTGGGGTTAACTAGGGGTACAGGGTGGACGGGAGCTCCGGTTAATTACATTCGTATAAAAACTTTGTGTAGCAATGCTGAGGGTAAGTGATTCTAGGGCTAGTTGAGATCGAGAATACTAGGTGATGCAAGGGAAACCGAGTTTTCATGTAGGGACACTGTCGTTGATTTCAGCTACCGCTCTACATGAAAAAATCTAAACTACAAGTACACTTGACAAGCAAGCACAACGGTAAGTCGGGTATCGTAAGAAATCCATAGGGAGTTATTAAATTTTAGATTTTAATTGATTTAAAACATCAAGAATAAAAGTGTAAAATAAATAAAACAAAAGGTAATGGTTGGGAATTGTGGAGAAAGAAAAAGAGAAATTACGCTACGCAAAAGTAAAGCGAGGATCAGCATCGCATCCTACCACACGGATCGAAACAACTACTAATTAGAGTTAAGGCTCGAAAGCATTTTAATCAAGCATTTTCAATTAAGAATAAACATCACACAATAAGGAATTCAATCCAAAGTTGCAAGATTAAACATTTAACGAAAAATGGTCACATGAAGATTAAATTCGAATTATCTCTATAAACACACAAGTTGCGTGACAAATAAAGTTAAACGCATAACAATCCAACTTTGATACACACGGTTTCAATTAAACACAATTTTACACAAAACCCAAACTTTCGAGTTCTAAACCCGTAAATGGCGGAACGAAATCCCGACCCTATTTATCTAAGGGTACATCATGAACTAAACTAATTAACAAAGCGATAAACTAATTAAGCATGAAATAAATTAATGTTGGCAAGAGATGTAAATGACATCAATGTAAATAAATCAAGAAATCAACTATATTAATGGTAGGGGTAATGAAAAATCCAACTTACAACACCCAAAAGTTGTCACACCAAATGAGGAAGAAGAAGAGATCTCAAAACCGTAACCCTAAACTAAGCTAAAATGAAGATATATTTCTTTCAAATGAGAGAAAATGAGTTATAGACAAAATATCCCATGGAAAACTTGTAAATAAAGGGAAGAAAAACAAAAATCTACAGGGCCGAATCGATTCGGAATTGGGTCGAATCGATTCGTAAACAGGGGAAATTCGTAGCTGGTAATCGGGTGCATTCCGAATCGATTCGGATTTTGGCCGAATCGATTCGCACCCTACAGCTTTGTCCTGTTTAACGGAAACTGTCGTCATTTCTTTGTTATAGCTCGGAATTAAGCACGGTCAGAGGCTACGCGAAGATAACTCAGAGTATTACAACATCTAAGAAGACATTAGGCTAAAAAACCAAAATATGAAATGACTAAAATTCCCTTGAGTGTGAATTTGAAATAAAAATCGTCATAAAAATGCCATAACTCCTTGGATACAACTCGGATCCATGCACCGTCGGTGGCAACGTGAATAGAAATCAAAGGGATTCAAATTCCGTGAAGAGCTCGGAATTCAAACCCAAATGTTAAAATTACTAAAAGGCCCCGAAGCTACAATAGTCAATGAATGTTTTTCGAAAAGCATCCAAACTTCATAATAAGCATCGAAATGCCTACAAAAGCTCAATTAAACAAATCATGTATATATAGAAATTCGAGGTTGTATGGTTAATGAGAATAAGTATAGGGATTAAGATAACCGAGGGAGCTAATAACGCGTAGGTTAACGGGTGAAATACGCAATATTTGTGTCGCATCACACCCCCTAACTTACACATTGTTAGTCCCTAGCAATGAAATAGGAAACAACAAGAACTACAAGAAAACCACAAAAAAGACGACATGTACAAAAGAGATAAAATCCACTTTCTCGGGTGAACGATTGCATTTAGCGTATGCAATAAGTCGTTAAACCCCTAAGTTACCCTAGTGGACGAGTGTTGTCTCGTGAGGGTTTTCAGGGATGAAACCCACAAACATCATATAGTTTCCTCAAAATATGCCCAACCCAACATGAGACAAACTCAACAACAACGAAAAAGATTTCAAACATGTTATTAGCATATTGAACAAATTCAAGCTAAATTTTGTTGTTATTAACAGGTTGAATGCACCTCATAGAATTAAAACTTTAAAAGTGGGAGGGGGGAGAGAAAATGCAAAGTATGATTTGGCAAAAATGTAAATAAATCGGATAAAAATAAAGTGTGCATACATTCAATCCTCACGGGCATTACACTCATCAAGTGAATTCACTCGAAACAGGGAGTTAACACATGGAACATATGGGCATAAAGAGTAAATGTAAATGAAAACTAGGTCGCACACATATCACAAATGAATAACGCTATATAGGAAATGAAAATTGTAATCTCAATGAAAGATACCGCTCATTAAAGGAGGGAAAATGCATTTTCACCGATTATAAAAACTATTTAAACTTTTAAATTAAATTAACTATAAGATCACATGGGACTTTGTGACACCCCGACTAATTAAATACCGGGTAGCTACTCCTTTATTAAAATAATTCAAAATGCCAAGTTGGCTCAGTTAATAGCATCACTGTCGAAAACATTTTTGTGATTACTAACCACCTAGTATTTAAAAAGTAAGTGCCAAATTTTAATTAAAGTCTGATTAACATGCAACAAGTGTAATAAAGAATAATAACACCATTCACCATAATGAAGTAAATAGAAAGACCATCACATAGCGTAAATAAAGTCTGGAGGAAAAACTCCTCATTACAATCCCATAACTGAAATAAATAAACCGAATACTGAAACCATACTTGCTAAAGTCTGAAAACTGAAATGTAAAAGATGTCTCTAATGGAAATGGGCAACATGCCCTACAACTGATAGATAGTGACTCTGGAATCCAAAAGATAGAAGCGTCTACAAGCAAATCCCTGTAGCTTCCACAAACAGCTACAGCTCGTCACCTGAATGAGAATCCTATGCTTGGTGTCCCTGTGGCTGGGCACCTAAAATGGTTTTACAACGAAAAAGATTTGAAAAGCAAACTGGTCAGAGCCCGAATGTGGAGTTATATTTTAAAAACCTGCAAGTGCTTTAAAGACATTTAAAACATTAAATGCAAAGTACATGTTAGGACATGAACTCACATGATATTCTCACCTCTCGTCTAACTGTGCACTCCTAACGTAAGTACCCATCTATAACGACACAACCCACTAGCTAAGTGACATCATCTCTAGCTAGACTATCATAGGTCCTACCCATATTACTCGGTTCTATTAACATTATAACGCTCGTAAATACGTAGGGGTTTAACGTAAACTCAGATGCTCAAATGCAATATATATATCACTATCACTTAACTCGTTATATTTCTCCAAGCAATACCGTAATTATATTCACAACATTAACATGAAGGTTCCCATTAATTAAGTGTATATTAATCACAACATAAATATACAATATAAGCACCCCGAGAACTAAGCTGTGGTGCACACATACTCTGCTATCCATCCCGGTACATCACGTACATAAGGATTACATATTCTGAATCACTCAGGAATAGTTCAGATAACACAAATCACAAATAGTGGAGGCGAACACAGTCACATCACATGGGTCACGCACATACCTACGCTCCCACGATCAGCGGACTTATTAATATCCCAATAAGTCTTTCTATGACCTATGTTCATCGAGGTAACCAGTCTAAATCCGGGCAACACAAGGATTAGAGGGCCCTAAGCGAACGCAAACCTCCCGTGATAGCAAGTATGGTAGGTATGTCATACACACAATTCATATACCAATACTAAGTAAACACACGTCTTAGTAATACCGTAGTTTAATCGTAGTATATATCGCTTTCTCGTACTAACTTATAATATCTACACTTATATTATTCCGATTTATCATCATACGCGCCATAATCTATTCTCACGTCGTAGTAGACACTCACGTCTCAACCCAAATGGTTCATTGAATTAAATCTCTCGTATATAAATTTACTCCTCGTAATAACCCAAAAGTCCCAAATCTATCCTTACATCATCAAAGGAAGGTTATCTATATCCTCGAACAAGTTTACGGGACTCCAAAAATCAAAACAGTCCAAAAAGGACCAAACTGTCAACTCGTTAGAAGTCTCGTTCGAACGAGACTGTTCGAACGAGATCCCTCTGTCAACTCATTAGAAGTCTCATTCGAATGAGACTGTTCGAACGAGATCCCTCTGTCTACTCGTTAGAAGTCTCGTTCGAACGAGGCTGTTCGAACGAGATCCAGTTCGTTCGAACGAACTGTCCCTTCTAACGAGATCTCGTTCGAACGAAGTTATCGAACGAGGCTCCCTTTCGTTAGAACGACTGGTCATTTCGTTAGAAGCTCGTTCGAACGAGTTCGTTCGAACGACCTGGGTAGGGGCTTCTAACGACCAGCCAGTTTCGTCCCAGATTTTCTTAGTTACGTTTCTCACCATTTTTAACACCTCAAGTCTTCTCCAAAGTTCGTTCTAACAATGTTTTAAGTCCTCTAATCATACTAAAACATGCTTAGGTCATAAACTAACATCTTTTAAGGCATTAATGCATCCTAAACATCAATAAATCACAAAATTTTATATTTTTCCCCAATTTTATCAAGAACATGAACCCTAGATATATATCATCATCAAATCCCAGAATTTAATCAGTTTTAATTTCTTCTAATCACCATTATCATGAGAATAATCATCTACCTATCATTCTACATGCAATTCTCTTCAAAATATTCAAGTTCTAAACTCCAAACTACATGGGTTTTCATATTTCACCAAGAACAAACACAAAATTCGAATTTTTTTCTAACATGGGAAGAACATTCTCTGAAATTAAATGGAATAAAGTCACTTGCCTTGATTGGATTTCTGATTTTGGTGTTGGTTTGGTGAAGATTTCTGCAGAATTCCCTCTCTCCAAGCTTCTCCTTCAATGGTGGCTTAAGGTGGCTAGGGTTTTCTTTGGGAGAGTTTGTAAACCTAATGATAGCCTCCGTAGCTTAATGGGTTAATATGGGTTAGTTAGTGGGTTTAGTGGGTTAAATCCACATCAGATTAAAACTCCCAATTTTCGTCACTTTTAATTCCTCAAAATGTAAAATTACCAAAATACCCTTTAAGTTGCCGGTATGGCCTAAAAATACCCCGGGACCCAAACTACACCCCCGGCTAGTGTTTTCTGACTATCTCGACCCTTCCGGACGCGTTGGCGCACTCAAAACGACCATACGGATTATAGATTTTAAATTCACTTTTATAATTAAAATATTTCACCGTGACGCAGCGGTCCCACGCGTCTCAACAAAATTTCTAAAATGTCGTATATAAATCTCACGACAACTTTCATAATTCCAGATTCATATAAAATCATATATGCACATAATCAAATACCAACTCACATCTCGTTAGTATTTTTAACCCGGATTAATTTCCAAATAATTCACATTTAATTAATTAATCCCAAAAATAAATATAGCCAAAAGTACGGGGTATTACATACTTCCCCCCTAATAACTGAATTTCGTCCCGAAATTCGAAATTAGAAAGTACCTGCTAAAAATAGCTCTGGATAACGTTCGTACATCTCATCCTCGCGCTCCCATGTGGATTCCTCGACATTGTGATGTCGCCACTGAACACGCACTAACGAAACTATCTTTGACCACAGTTTCCTCTCGCTTCGGTCCAAAATAGCAATCGGCCCCTCCTCGTAGGAGCTATCCGGTTGGAGATCGATGTCCTCCACAGCAATGTGAGAATGAGACAGATTATCTCTAAGGTATTTCCTTAGCGAGGAAATATGGAACACATCGTGAATCCGATGCAAATGCTCCGGTAGTCCAAGCCTATACGCAACCGGTCCGATCGGCTCAATAATAGGAAATGGCCCCACATACCTTGGTGCTAACTTCCCCTTCTTCCCGAAATGCATAATCCCCTTCATAGGAGATACCCTGAGCAAAACCTGGTCCCCTACTTGGAACTCCCTGAAAAATCTCTTCCCATCAGCATAACTCTTCTGCCTGTCTTGAGCTACCCGAATGTGACTCCGAATCAACTCGATCCTTGCCGAAGTATCCTGAATCACTTCCGGCCCAAGCAGTTTATTGTCCCCCACCTCTAACCAACATGTTGGGGAATGATAAGGCCTACCGTACAATGCCTCAAACGGAGCCATGCCAATAGTGAACTGATAGGAATTGTTGTAAGCAAACTCCACCAGTGGAAGGTAGTGCTCCCATCCACCCCCGAAGTCAATAATGCACATGCGTAGCATGTCCTCCAACATCTGATTTGCGTGCTCAGTCTGCCCATCAGTCTGCGGATGATAAGCCGTACTCAACCGCAATTCCATGCCCATGGCCTCCTGGAAACTCTCCCAAAACCTCGAAACAAATATCTTGTCTCTGTCAGACACGATATTTAGGGGCACACCGTGAAGTCTCATAATCTCTGAAATGAAGAGCTGGGCATACTGTCCCGTAGTGTAGTCAGTCCTTATGGGTAAAAAGTGAGCGACCTTGGACAACCTGTCCACAATTACCCAAACGGAGTCGTGACCCCTCTGCGACGAAGGCAACCCCGTGATAAAGTCCATGGATATGCTCTCCCACATCCACACCGGGACCTCCAACGGCTGTAGCAACCCTGCCGGTCTCTGATGATCCACTTTTACAAGCTGACAAGTGGCACATTTCGAAACGAACTCAGCGATATCTCTCTTCATACCGCTCCACCAATACTGCCTTCTCATGTCTTGGTACATTTTGTCTCCTTCGGGATGTACCGCGAACCGTGAGCCGTGCGACTCTTCCATCGCCTCGTGTCGTAATTCCTCTCCTTTCGGAACTACCAATCTCCCATTGAAGCGCAATCCCCCGTCTGAACTAACGGTATAGGACTCAGCTCCCTCTGCTAGTAACCAAACTATCTGCTCCTGACAGAACGAGTCATTAGCCTGTGCCCGTACTACCTTCGTGACAATCTGCGGTGTAACGGTCATCACAGACATGAAAGATCGGGCCACTGCATCCTGGTGTCCCAATTCCTTCCACTTTGCCTTCCACACCTCTGCCACCTCATCTGCTGGCCTACGGCTCAACGCGTCTGCCACCATGTTAGCCTTACCCGGGTGGTACTGGATGTCGAACTGGTAGTCTTTCACAAATTCAAGCCACCTATGCTGCCGCATATTCAACTCTTTCTGCGTGAACAGGTACTGTAGTGACTTGTGGTCCGTGAACAGTTGGAACTTCTCCCCCAAAAGATAGTGCCTCCAAATCCGTAGGGCAAATACCACTGCCGCCAACTCCAAATCATGCGTGGGGTAATTCTTCTCATGAGGCTTAAGCTTACGGGAAGCATAAGCTATGGCCTGTCTCTCCTGCTGCAATACTCCTCTAAGTCCTTACAAAGACGCATCAGTGTACACCAAATACTCAACTCCCGGTCTCGGCAATGCAAACACAGGTGATGAGGTTAACTTGTCCTTTAATTCATCGAATGCCAACTGACAGGCATCACTCCAAATGAACGGCACGCCCTTACGAGTCAGATGTGTCAAAGGACCCGCTATCTTCGAGAAACCCCAAATAAACCTCCTGTAGTATCCTGCTAGACCCAAGAAACTACGAATCTCAGTCGGTGTCGTGGGCTGTCCCCACTCCCTTACCGCTGATACTTTCCCCGGATCAACAGATATTCCCCGGTCGGAAATAATATGCCCCAAAAACTGGACTTCCTTCAGCCAAAACCCGCACTTCTCATATTTTGCATACAACTCGTTCTGACGAAGTGTCTGCAAAACCTGCCTCAAATGCTCGGCGTGCTCCTCCTCTTTCTGGGAGTAAACCAGAATATCATCAATGAAGACAATGACAAACTGGTCTAGGAAATCCCTGAACACTCTGTTCATCAAGTCCATAAACACTGCTGGAGCGTTGGTCAGACCGAAAGGCATAACCCGAAACTCGTAAGAACCATATCTCGACAAAAACGCAGTCTTCGAGACATCCTCCTCCCTGATACGCAAATGATGGTATCCCGATCTCAAGTCAATCTTCAAGAAGAAAGAAGCTCCTCTCAACTGGTCGAATAAGTCATCGATTCGAGGCAACGGATACTTATTCCGTATCGTGACCTTATTCAACTCTCGGTAGTCCACACACAATCTCAGTGAACCGTCCCTCTTCTTTACAAACAGAACTGGAGCGCCCCAAGGTGAGGTACTCCTGCGAATAAAGCCCTGACCTAACAGCTGCTCTATCTGATCCCGTAACTCCCTCATCTCAGCTGGAGCCATACGGTACGGTGCGCGTGCTATAGGTCTCATACCCGGTAGCAAATCTATAACAAAGTGTATCTCTCGACTGGGTGGTAAGCCTGGTATCTCCTGAAACACATCCGAATACTCCCTGACTACTGGGATAGAATCTAAAGGAATCACTACCTCCTTAGAGGTATCCTCCTCAATGTAATACAGATGAGCGGTCGATCCTCCCTCTGGGCGAGGCATCGCCACTACAAACATCTCTTGCCCCGGAATGGCAAAAATAATGCTCCCGCTGAAGCAATCAATCATGGCCCTATAAGCTACGAGCCAATCCATACCAATAATCACATCGTGAACATGCATGTCTAACACTAACATGTCTGCAGGTAATACCAAACCACCAATCTCTACCCCCACTCCCCGGCATATAAAGAAGATAAGTGACCCACTCCCCAATGGTGAGTCAACACACGTCACTGTGCTCTCTGCCGTGGCTAACAATCCTAAATATTTCGTGAAGTGTGTAGCTATAAAACAGTGTGTAGCACCCGTATCAAATAATACCCGACCTATAGTGCCATGGATAGGAAACGTACCCTCAATCGCGGGCGGTGCCTGTGGAACTGCAGCCTGGTGGACGTTGTAGACACGTCCATACTGTAGCTGCCCCTGCTGAGCTGGGACTGCTGGAATGGGTGGCAATGCTGCCATCTGTGGCGGTGCGGGAAGAGCGACGGGAAACATAGGCCTCTGTGGCTCCTGGCGAGCACCCTGCTGCTGCTGCTGTGGGGCCCTGCCCCTATCAGGACAATCCTGTCGCTTATGGCCAGTCTTGCCACAAACAAAGCACTTCCCTGGGAAGTTCCCTCCTCTCTGCCCCTGCTGTCCCCGGCCCTGGTGGCCGTTACCGTTCCTCCCTTGGCCCTGCTGGCCCTGGTGAAACTGCTGCCCATTCTGCCCCTGTTGGCCCTGATGGCCGTTTGGACCCTGGTGGCCCTGACGGAAACCTCCTTGTCCCTGTCTGTAGTTCCCTAACCGAAACCTCTTATTATCCCCCTGCTGGGAGCCCTGCTCATTCTGTCTCTGCCCCTGACCAGATTGTGCCCCGCAGGCACCATGTCCTCCAGTCCTGCCCTGATGGCTGGACTCCCCCGACCTCTTACCCTCGGCCATATGAAAACGGTGGTCCTGACAGTATAACAATGCAGCGTTAACAACATCAGAATAGGTGGCCAACGATAGGTTCCCTAGCAGATGCTGACGGATCCTTCAAGTCAACCCGTCGGTGAACTTCTCAATTTTCTTCTTCTCTGTTGGTATCTCATCTAGAACAATATTCAACAGATTAGTGAACTCGACCTCATACCAGGCCACTGTCTTGCCCTCCTGCCTCAGATTCATCAGCTTCCTCCTCATTTCCGTATGAACAGCCGACGGAAAGTACTTGCGGTCAAACCGCACCCAGAACTCCTGAATCGTGAGAGTATCCCTCTCGTCCATGGTGGTAATAGACTCCCACCACTGTAGTGCAGATCCAACTAGCTTAAAAGTAGCTAGCACCTGCTTCTGAATATCCATGCACTCATACATCCTTAAGTGCTTCTGCATATCCTTCCTCCATTGGCGCGAGACTACCACATCTGAGATACCTGCAAACTCTGGCGGATGCGCTTTCTGAAAAGCGTCACGTACACGCTCCCAAGTAGACGGGAATCCATTAGCCTGTACTGGTGCGGCAATCGGCGCCTGAGGTGGTGCCTACTGAACAACGGCAATGGCGGCATTTACCTCTTAAGCTACTATAGTTGCAACCTCAGCGGCGTTCATCATGCACTGAACTGGAGCGGGCTGGGGTTCGGGCGTTGCATCCCTGGGAACTCGTCGTGCACGTCATGGAGGCATCTGAAATAAGAACAAAGTTTATAAGTTCGCTGTTTATAAACTTAAGATATCTGAAGAACGAAGCATACACAAAAGAGTACAACAGTCCTAAAATATAGGGCTCTATATCAAAGAAACTTAGCGAAAACATAATAAGCCGTCAGATCCTAAAGGACACTAGAACCTGATGCTCTGATACCACCTGTGACACCCCGACTAATTAAATACCGGGTAGCTACTCCTTTATTAAATTAATTCAAAATGCTAAGTTGGCTCAGTTAATAGCATCACTGTCGAAAACATTTTTGTGATTACTAACCACCTAGTATTTAAAAAGTAATTGCCAAATTTCAATTTAAGCCTGATTAACATGCAACAAGTGTAATAAAGAATAATAACACCATTCACCATAATGAAGTAAATAGAAAGACCATCACATAGCGTAAATAAAGTCTGGAGGAAAAACTCCTCATTACAATCCCATAACTGAAATAAATAAACCGAATACTGAAACCATACATGCTAAAGTCTGAAAACTGAAATGTAAAAGATGTCTCTAATGGAAATGGGCAACATGCCCTACAACTGATAGATAGTGACTCTGGAATCCAAAAGATAGAAGCGTCTACAAGCAAATCCTTGTAGCTTCCACAACAGCTACAGCTCGTCACCTGAATGAGAATCCTATGCTTGGTGTCCCTGTGGCTGCACACCTAAAATGGTTTTACAAAGAAAAAGATTTGAAAAGCAAACGTGTCAGAGCCCGAATGTGGAGTTATATTTTAAAAACCTGCAAGTGCTTTAAAGACATTTAAAACATTAAATGCAAAGTACATGTTAGGACGTGCACTCACATGATATTCTCACCTCTCGTCTAACTATGCACTCCTAACGTAAGTACCCATCTATAACGACACAACCCACTAGCTAAGTGACATCATCTCTAGCTAGACTATCATAGGTCCTACCCATATTACTCGGTTCTATTAACATTATAACGCTCGTAATTACGTAGGGGTTTTTTAACGTAAACTCAGATGCTCAAATGCAATATATATATCACTATCAGTTAACTCGTTATATTTCTCGAAGCAATACCGTAATTATATTCACAACATTAACATGAAGGTTCCCATTAATTAAGTGTATATTAATCACAACATAAATATACAATATAAGCACCCCGAGAACTAAGCTGTGGTGCACACATACTCTGCTATCCATCCCGGTACATCACGTACATAAGGATTACATATTCCGAATCTCTCAGGAATAGTTCAGATAACACAAATCACAAATAGTGGAGGCGAACACAGTCACATCACATGGGTCACGCACATACCTATGCTCCCACGATCAGCGGACTTATTAATATCCCAATAAGTCTTTCTATGACCTATGTTCATCGAGGTAACCAGTCTAAATCCGGGAAACACAAGGATTAGAGGGCCCTAAGCGAACGCAAACCTCCCGTGATAGCAAGTATGGTAGGTATGTCATACACACAATTCATATACCAATACTAAGTAAACACACGTCTTAGTAATACCGTAGTTTAATCGTAGTACATATCTCTTTCTCGTACTAACTTATAATATCTACACTTATATTATTCCGGTTTATCATCATACGCGCCATAATCTATTCTCACGTCGTAGTAGACACTCACGTCTCAACCCAAATGGTTCATTGAATTAAATCTCTCGTATATAAATTTACTCCTCGTAATAACCCAAAAGTCCCAAATCTATCCTTACATCATCAAAGGAAGGTTATCTATATCCTCGAACAAGTTTACGGGACTCCAAAAATCAAAACAGTCCAAAAAGGACCAAACTGTCAACTCGTTAGAAGTCTCGTTCGAACGAGACTGTTCGAACGAGATCCCTCTGTCAACTCGTTAGAAGTCTCGTTCGAATGAGACTGTTCGAACGAGATCCCTCTGTCAACTCGTTAGAAGTCTCGTTCGAACGAGGCTGTTCCAACGAGATCCAGTTCGTTCGAACGAACTGTCCCTTCTAACGAGGTCTCGTTTGAACGAAGTTATCGAATGAGGCTCCCTTTCGTTAGAACGACTGGTCATTTCATTAGAAGCTCGTTCGAACGAGTTCGTTCGAACGACCTGGGTAGGGGCTTCTAACGACCTGCCAATTTCGTCCCAGATTTTCTTAGTTACGTTTCTCACCATTTTTAACACCTCAAGTCTTCTCCAAAGTTCGTTCTAACAATGTTTTAAGTCCTCTAATCATACTAAAACATGCTTAGGTCATAAACTAACATCTTTTAAGGCATTAATGCATCCTAAACATCATTAAATCACAAGATTTTATACTTTTCCCCAATTTTATCAAGAACATGAACCCTAGATATATATCATCATCAAATCCCAGAATTTAATCTATTTTAATTTCTTATAATCACCATTATCATGAGAATAATCATCTACCTATCATTCTACATGCAATTCTCTTCAAAATATTCAAGTTCTAAACTCCAAACTACATGGGTTTTCATATTTCACCAAGAACAAACACAAAATTCGAACTTTTTTCTAACATGGGAAGAACATTCTCTGAAATTAAATGGAATAAAGTCACTTGCCTTGATTAGATTTCTGATTTTGGTGTTGGTTTGGTGAAGATTTCTGCAGAATTCCCTCTCTCCAAGCTTCTCCTCCAATGGTGGCTTAAGGTGGCTAGGGTTTTCTTTGGGAGAGTTTGTAAACCTAATGATAGCCTCCGTAGCTTAATGGGTTAATATGGGTCGGTTAGTAGGTTTAGTGGGTTAAATCCACATCAGATTAAAACTCCCAATTTTCGTCACTTTTAATTCCTCAAAATGTAAAATTACCAAAATACCCTTTAAGTTGCCGGTATGGCCTAAAAATACCCCGGGACCCAAACTACACCCCCGGCTAGTGTTTTCTGACTATCTCGACCCTTCCGGACGCGTTGGCGCACTCAAAATGACCATACGGATTATAGATTTTAAATTCACTTTTATAATTAAAATATTTCACCGTGACGCGGCGGTCCCATGCGTCTCAACAAAATTTCTAAAATGTCGTATATAAATCTCACGAAAACTTTCATAATTCCAGATTCATATAAAATCATATATGCACATAATCAAATACCAACTCACATCTCGTTAGTATTTTTAACCCGGATTAATTTCCCAATAATTCACATTTAATTAATTAATCCCAAAAATAAATATAGCCAAAAGTACGGGGTATTACAGACTTGTATAGGGTTTTAATGTAGGCTAGGCTAGGGTAAGAAATGAAAGGTATATGTACGGATTCAAAGTGTTCAGAACGAAAACTTGGAATAATGGGGAAAATGTGGGCAATATAAAAAAATGGAAAGTAACTTCCAAACAAACATTAAATGTAACAATTGGAGAGTAATCAAAGCTTATTGAACTATACACAATATACTACTTTCTCTTTTCTTTCTTTTCTTCTCTTTATCATTTTTTTCTTTTGCTTTTTGCTTTCTTTTTTTCTTCACTTTTTTCACATCTCTTTTCTTTTCTTTACTTTACTTTTCTCACTCTCACACGCCTAAATTGGAACCGCAACACAACAACATCATTCAATCCCAAGCAACATTCCAAACAAAGGTATGGAAGGTGTATGTATGGCTTAAAACTCCAATGTGGAGTTGGTTATCGGATTTTGGGTTATGAAAAGAAAGGTTATATTTAGGCTCAAAGGGGTTGACTAAGGAAAATATAAGGTGAGGTCAAGGCTAATATGGGTAATATAACAAAGATGGCCTATGATTATTTCAAAAAGTTTACGCAATTCTTGAGTCAAAACAAACTTTGAAAATCATGCTCAAGTAACACATTTCATGAATGAACTCAATTAATGAACGATCAATGAAAGAATAGTGAGATTACCGATGAATTCAACGTTTTTAAAGAGGAAAAAATAGTGTATAACACTCACAAACGATGAAACGTACAAAGCTTACTTGGTGTAAGTATATACAATGCAACAAAAGATTGCAGAGTTATAAAAATCTTAAACCGAATCAATAAAACAAGAAAAGAGCACCTGCTCATGGGATAAAGTTTAATTCCTGAAGTTATTCATAATATCAATGATTTAAGGACTAAAGTCTAATAACTTCTAAAATCGAGAACATGCATCATTGGGTTGTCAATTGGATCGGGAAATTATTGAAATTTATCATTGGAAACAAAGGCAAAAATGCCCAAAAAGGAGAAAAAAGAAAGAAAATATTTTTGAAAATTTTCACAAAAAGTCATACGTAGTAACTAAATGTGAGAAAATCCATGGACAAAACAAATAAATGGATAAAATATCCTACACCCCCTAACTTAATTGTTGCACTGTCCTAAATGCGGATTAAGAATACAATACAAAGAGAGGAAAAGAGCGATATTACCCAAATTTGGAGCTATCCCCATAAGAACAAGTCCAAAGAATCTACAAAATAAGTTAGTACCGAGCATAGCAAAAACAAATAACAAAGAGCTAACTAATTACACAAAACTAAATAAAAAAGGAAAGAAAAAATAAAGAAATAAAGAATAAAAAGCTAACTGTATACAACCTACTATTTAGGCTTCACATTAACTATACACTAGAAGTCTAAATAGTTGAGGATCTACCGCAAAAATGATTTGACTTTAGAGGATTACCGGTGTACCCTCACATACAAGCATTCCCTCCGAAAAATATGAATTTCGTTTGAAAAATGGAAGGCATGTGTAAGGCGGAAGAAATGAACCATCGCCAATTAAAAATTTGAGAGGGACGATGGGGGATTTGGATAAAATGGGAGACAAGACAACATTGATCTTGGGAAAATTAAAATCACATCCAAAAGGTTCTTCGATTGGAAGTGGATGTGGGTCTAGTGCAAGTGAATATCCCATGAGATGAATCATCTCAAAATACCAAGCTCATTCAAGAATCGGGTCAAAGTCCTCAAGACTTTCAATCGATTCTTGTGATAAATTTAATTGTTCGGTAATAGTAGGGAGTAAAGGAAAGGAAGTACCAACAACCTCAATACAATTAGAAGAATTAATAAGAGGTTAAAAATCGAAAGTGCTAAAGCTTGGATCACTCTCAATTATTTCTTCAACAAAAAGGGGTGGAGATGAAATGCAAGTTTCAACCTTGACCCAGTTTTGTAAAGAAATAATCTCATCGGGCATGGCATCGTTTTCGAGAAACCAAGCTTGAAAACTTTCGGATTGATCATTCATTAACCTTATCATTAATTCATAATCAAATGAAAAAGATGACATTACATCTTCTTGTGCGGGTTTCTCATAGCTAATGGATTCCCCGCATTCCAAGTTACCCTCACAAGGCGATGAGGGATAACTTACATACTCTCGAATTTCATGCTCAATGCGCTCATCTTCAAGAATTTGTAGTCATTCTCTCATTGTTTTGGGAGTATAACTTGGAAAACAATTCTCATAACAATTAAGGTTATCTAAAGCGTAATAGCGAGATGTTTCAAAAGAAGCTATTCAATAAAGCAACAAGCAACAAAATTTCAATTTCTCGAAACAATCTAGCACAAGTAAAACAGAAATGGGAAAATAAAGAATACAAATATGAATGAAAGAAATACTACGAAATAATAAAATAATTACAATCTAAAAAACACTCCCCGGCAATGGCGCTATTTTGATGCAAGGGAGACCAAGTGTTCGTGTAGGGACACTGTCATTGATTTCGGCTATCGCTCTACATGCAAAAACTTAAACTGCAACTACACTTGACAAGCAAGCACATCGGTAAGCCAGGTATCGTAAGAAATCCACAGGGGGTGATTAAATTTTAGATTTTAATTTCTTTAAAACTTCAAGAATAAAAGTGTAAAATAAATAAAAGAAAAAGTAATCGTTAGGAATGGTGGAGAAAGAAAAAGAGAAGTTACACTATGCAAAAGTAAAGCGAGGATCCGGATCGCATCCTACCACACGGATCGAAACAACTACTAATTATAGTTAAGGCTCGAAAGCAATTTAATCGAGCATTTTCAATTAAGCATAAACATCACATAATAAGGAATTCAATCCAAAGTTGCAAGATTAAACATTTAACGAAAAATGGTCACACGCGGATTAAATTTGGATTATCTCTATCAACAATAAATTTGGATGACAAATAAAGTTAAACACATAACAATCCAACTTTAATACATGCGGTTTCAATTAAATGCAATTTAACACAAAACCCTAACTTCCGAGGTCCAACCCCGTAAATGGCGGAACGAAATCTTGACCCTATTTATCTAAGGGTACATCATGAACTAAAATAATTAACAAAGCGATAAACTAATTAAGCAAGAAATAAATTAATCTAGGCAAGAGATATAAATGACATCAATGGAAATAAATCAAGAAATCAACTATATTACTGGTAAGGGTAATGAAAAATCCAACTTACAACACCCAAAAGTTGTCACACCAAATGAGGAAGAAGAAGAGATCTCAAAAACCTAACCCTAAACTAAGCTAAAATGAAGAGATATTTCTCGCAAATGGGAGAAAATGAGTTATATACAAAATATACCATGGAAAACTTGTAAATAAAGGGAAGAAAAGCAAAAATCTGCAGGGCCGAATGTATTCGAAATTGGGACGAATCGATTCGGAAATAGGGGAAATTCATAGCTGGTATTTTGGTGCATTACTAATCGGTTCGAATTTTGGCCGAATCGATTCGCACCCTACAGGTCTGCAATCTACAGCTTTGTTCTATTTTACGGAAAATACTGTAATATCTTCGTTCTAGCTCGGAATTAGGCATGGTCAGAGGCTACGCGAAGATAACTCAGAGGGCTACAACATCCAAGAATACATTAGGCTAAAAAACCAAAATATGAAATGACTAAAATTCCCTTAAATGTTCCCTTGAGTGTGAATTTGAAGTAAAAACCATCCTAAAAATGCCATAACTCCTTCGATACAACTCGGATCCATGCACTGTCGGTGTCCATGCGAAGCGAAATCAAAGGGCTTCAAATTCTGTGAAGAGCTAGGGATTCAAACCCGAATGCTAAAATTACTAAAATTCCCTCGAAGCTGCAACAGTCGATGAAAGTTTTTCGGAAAGCGTCCAAACTTCATACTAAGCATCGAAACACCTACAAAAGCTCAATTAACCCCTACAAAGCATGTATATATAGAAATTAGAGGTTGTCTAGTTAACGAGCATAAGTATAGGGATTAAGATACCCGAGGGGGCTATTAACGCGTAGGTTAACGGGTGAAATACGCAATATTTACGTCGTATCACTAGGCTTATTCGAATTTCGAGGACGAAATTCCGTTGCAAGGGGGGTATTATGTAACACCTCGTAATTTATCGGTTATTATTTTTATTTAATTAATTCAGTAATTATTAATTCACTTGTGTCATAAATTAAAGAGAATTAATTAATTAGAATATTTAAATGTGAATATATTTAAATAAGTTAACGGGTGATGGTTAATTTTAAATATTTATTATGGATGGTAATTTTGAGCGCATGGATGAGTCCGTTAGGGTCGAAATAGTCCGAAATGAGTGGTTATATGTACATATCGGATGTCGGGCCTAATTAGACATGTTTGAGCTCCATATTGAAAGTATGGACCCTTTTTATAAGTCCCATAGGCCCAAAAATGTAAATAGGGTTTTTAACCCCAAAAGGGTAAGGGGTAGGCAACATTAAATCACATTAGAAGACTAAAGAAGGAAAAAATATAAAGGGAGAGAGCCAAAGAGAAAAGGAACTTAGGGATCTTGGAGAAATTGCTTCAATTTCAATTTACACCTTCATTCAAAGCTTTGGATCTTCATTTGAGGCAAGTGGTTTAAATTGTGATTATTAAATTGCATCTATATTTTCATATGAAAAGAGGTGGAAATAAATTTAATTATAGGGTTTGTTCTTGAGAAAATTAAGGATTTCTTTTAATGGGAGTTATAAATCTGTAGGGGATTTGATAGTTGATGAGGTTGATGATTGAATTAATGAAATTGTTAGGGCTAGATTTATTATAACAAAATAATGGACTTATGATGAATCTTAAAAAGTTTTGATGAAGAAATCTGTACAGAATTGAGGTATTTACTGTTCTAATGGAGATTATGTTCGCGTAGCCCTGTAGAAAATCGTGTTTTCTAACATTTGTTCTCCGATACCTTTTCTGCAAAAGGGCTCCAAATGCCCCAAAATGGCATTTTAAAAATCTGGGCAGATTCGTGGGGAAAATTTTAAGAAATATTTTTTATTTTGTATTTTTTATTCCGTTGGAGATTGCCTAGATTGATAGGTGTGACTAATTACCCTTGGATTTATTATAGGATTTATTAAATTGAAGAGGTAAGTTTATGATTTAGCATATATTAATCTCGTTGTTTAAGTGATTAGACTTGAATATATGAAATTGAAGATGTATATTCATTATTTAGCATATTGTAATTTTTTTGTTTAAGCAATTGAGACTTGATTTCATGAAATCGAAGGTTGGATTAGAACAATTGAATTTAGGGCCGATAGATAGAAAGTTCGGTTATACTTGAAAGGGGTTACACCAAGATAATGGGAAGAAATGTGTAATTAATTAAAATGAAGTCGGACCATAGGCTAAATTGTTTTAGTCTTGGGTATGGGCATAATACTCCGATAGTCTGGATTTCTATATATATGTCGATGTGTAGTATATATATGATTTATATATATTTGTGTGAATAATATATATAGTAAAGCCATAACAATATTAATGCTATCATAGGAGGTTGCACAATGTGGGTGAATCCCCTGGCTTGAGTAGTAGGGAGAGTATAGTCCCCAAGCCATAGCGTCTGTGACTTAGGTGTGGGACCTTTATGGTATGGAGTGGACACTTTTAGCGGGAACTATGGCCGCCTCCAATACGTTTTGTAGTAGAATTTTATATCTGACATGTGTGTGAATGTTGAGACATGATACATATATATATAGTGCAGAATTTGATACGAAAATTTATATATATACATGGTGTGAAATGTATAAATAATATAACTTGTGAAATGGTTATATGGTATCAACTTAGTTATGGATATAAATAAGTTAGTGTGAAATATAACTTATAACTTGTATACATGATGTGAATGGTGTAAATGATATAACTTGTGAGAATATTATATGGCATTAAATAGGAATTGAATTGAATAAGCTAATGTGTCTAATAAACCATAAAATGTATACAACACTCAATCAAGTTGGGATGGTGGGAAATATTTTGTTATACGAGACAAGGATAGTTATAAAGGTTAGTTAGATGGGAAATTTATGGTTTTGGTAGGCGTGCACATTAGTTGAAGGGTAAGGTAAACTCAAGGGAGTCCGTGGCACTAATTTAAATATGGAGAGCATTTCCATATTTACTTATCACATTTAAATTCACTTGCTATATATTTTCAAATGTTTTTGGGTTCTAACCCTTGCTATAAAATATTTTCAAAACCTTTTTAGGTGTCCTATCATAGGGGCGCCAGTCTTGATCTTTCAAACAGGGTGCGCAACTGCAGCTTATGTGAATTGTTGGGGAATCTTTGTTTAGACGCTTCTCTCATTCTATCTTTAGATTGGGACTTTTTCAGTTGTACTATTGAATTTGTACTTTCATATTCAACCTTGGAATGTATCGGTTGTCTTTTATACTTATCCTTTGTGGATTGCTTGTAGTCGATGTTGCTTGATAAACACTTGTACTTATTTTGTGGCAAGTTTAGTTTCTTTCTTGTAATAGTTAATTTGGTTTCCTAGTATGTTTGTTGAGTTTGATTTAATTCATAAGATAAAATTTAACATCATCTTAATTTAAGACTAGGTGATTAGTAATTAAAAAGTTTTCGACAATGATGCTAAGAATGAACTAGATGGGATTCCTATTTAAGTTGGTATATGATTGATCACCCGGTATTTTATTAAGCGGAGTGTCACATTTATATTTTTTATTTTTTTTAGATATCGAAAAATTCTCTTGGACTTTGATCGTCTAATTTTTATTCAATATGAATTCGAGTTAATGTTAAAATTAGTGTTCATTTCAATAAATAAGCAATGTAAATGGATACGAATATTATTCTAATCCGGGAAATTCAAGTGGAAACAGATATTGATAGTTATATTCACTATCTAGGTGGATAAGAATATGAATACGGATACAGATATGGATAGTGCATCCTGATAACTGATATGAATATGGAAATCTTGGTATCCCCTTTGTATCCATCAATTTACTACATTTAATTATTACAATCCAAATTTAAAGTACTTGGATTGAAGTTCAAATGCTAAAAACCATAGTTTGGAACAAATTACACAATTTAAAAAGTAGTGACAGACCTCTAATTTTTTTGACAACTCTCCTTTCCTTTCCCGTTATCCTTGTCATTTCCTCCATTTAAAGTACCTGGGGGAGTTGGAAAATGGTAGGGTATGAGCATGTTCCTAGTAGGAAAAATACTAGTAGAGTATATATCGTACAAACAATATCTATACATATAAAGTGTATTTTAGCAATTATAAAATCATCCTTCATTTGATTAAGTGTTCTCATGCAATACGTATCGTAACCATGAACTGTGCGTTATAACCATGCAACTCGAGCGATGATCCCACTCACTCTTTATTTTAATACTACTCGTATCCCGTAAATTTAACGATTAACATACAATCACATTTTTCAAGTTGTTTCACAAACTTTCTTTTACATTAATGAGACCTATGATCAAAATCATCTTTTGACTTTCTTAACAGATCACCAATCCTATTTGTATTTAAGGAATTTCATCGACAACCACAAATTTTGAACTATACTAACCGACCAGTAGTTTTGAGTCTAAATCAAAGTCGCACTCCATGGCTACGGCGGCTTGTTAAATTTAGACGATTGCTCATAGTATCTTTTAGTTTTTACATCTTTGTAATTCTTTTATTTTCATGTATCCTTTTCCAATTCTTTTTCTTTTTTTGTCCTTTTTCTTTTATTTTATACATCAGCCGATGAGGTCACAATATCCGGGACTGGACTAATCCCGACACACTTTATTTCTAGGTTACACACTTTATGAAAAGCTCATTTTTATTTTATCTTAGACTCGATATTTCATCTTTTGAGAATAACGTTAATTACCAAAACTTAATCTTTGAGTTTAAATACTTGTTTCACAAACTATCTTGTGCGTTTTTACTATTCTTGCCCACTGGTAAACTTGCATTTTATTCATTTTGTCAAAATGTTACTTTTCACCTTTACTTTTCAAATTTGAGTTTCCTTCTTATACTTTAAAGTATAAGTCTTTAAAGAGAGTCCTCTTAGTTTGGTAAAATCATTCTTAAGTCCATATTTTCCATAAAATGACACTTTTGTGCTAAAACATTTATTTTATCATTTCAAGACTTTACCTTTAAAATCATTAATTTTTATTTTCTATCTTGTTTCTCATCATTTTACCATTTCATATTCTTTCCTTAAAACTAACTTTTCAAAAAATACTCATTTTTGCAAATGTTACTACTAAGTTTAAACTTATAATTTTAGCTCAAAAACCATAATTTTGACATTTCAAGAATTGTCTTACAAATTGATAAAGTTACATTACTATCATTGTTTTCTTGTTTTACTTTGGGCATTAACTTTTCAACATTACACATTTGAACACCTATGCTTTTACTCCTTTTGCACTTAGCACCCATTTACTTTATTTTCTTCAAGTTTCCTAAACTTTGTTCACATAAATTGTATAATTTTATGTGACTGGTATTCTTAAATACTCAAGTTATCCTTTTATTTTCAAAATCTCATTTCGATGAACTTTCAACATACTTAACCCATTTATCCAAACTTTATGAGTTTGTGTTCAAAGAAGTGAGGTTTTACACTCATAAACCCAACAGATGTGCCCCACTATTTCTTCATAAGTTCAATATAACATTTTAGGAAATCAAACAAGTTTAACATCATTTATTCAATAAATAATTAGCTTAAACATTTTAAAATTTTTCTTTCTTTCAGACTTTAACTTTCATTCAGTTTTATCACATATTCTTAAACATATATTTATATGTAGTGATAATAAGCATAAGAAATCATGTAAATTATATATATATATATATATATATATATATATATATATATATATATATATATATATATATATATATATATATATAGAGAGAGAGAGAGAGAGAGAGAGGGAGAGAGAGAGAGAGAGAGAAAACAAAACAAGTGAATAAAGAAAGTAAAACACTCACACGCACAACATAGAATATGCGTGGTTCGGAAACTTTCCTACATCCACGAAGAGGTCACTGCTTTATTATGAAGTTCTATCAAATGTTCGGAGTTACATCCCCTCGACCTAGGGGTGAGGGTTTTAATTTATAATCTTGTTTAAGAGGTTGAATTGTACACATAATTCTTCCTGCTAGAGTGTAGCTCGTAAGCTATCCTTGAATATCTCTCCTAGATTGTTGGTAACAAATTTGAGCTTATCATGATGTACTTAAGCACATGTTAAAATACACAAGGAAATTTATCCAATTAGTTAGGCTGGGCAGTCTTATGTCGTAGTGGGATGGTCGTCCAACTTTGTAAATGGACTTTGTAAATTATTTTAGCCCCCACAATTGCCCCTAATAAGATCTCTGGATGAGACTTGTTTGGGCTAGAATATTTTAAACTCATTGTGTATCCATGTTCCGTTGTTGTTGAGGTTGGCATGGTAGTCTCATAATAACCTTTAAGTGCTAAGGGTATGCTTATTCGAGCAAGGTTGTCATGGCATAATTATAAGAACCCTTGAACGATGGGGGTATGCTGGTTCGAGAAAGGATCTGAAGCGCCAAAAATCATTCTTGATAACCGTATCCCATGATTATACACAAAGTTTGAAATAAAACTCTGCGACTTTAAACCATCATCTTGTATTCCTCAGATTTCTCCTTCATAAATCTTCAAAGAGTTTAATTTATGCTTCACGTTGCATTATCTTTTTCTCTGTAAGTTTCTCTCTATTACTTCTTTCGTTCACGGCTTCCTTCTCTATTCTTTGTTACTTTCAACTTTTCCCATAACTGGAAACTCTTCGCAGCAAAAGTGTTCTAGAGTTAAAAAAAAGTACTCCATTCCTGCCTGGGTGGAAATAGAATGCTCCCCCATGACCCAAGATGTCAGGGATATGGATGGAGGTCACTAGATTCACACCCTTGTAGTAGTCCAAAAAGGTTTGACGTTGCCCCCAAATCGATTATTTTTAGAATTTTTTATTACTTCAAAGTTGTTCCCACCCAGTGCGCCCCCAATACCTAGAGAAAAGTAAATGGGGTACACAGGATCAACGAGCTTTATAGAACCAATTTGTCAATCCCTAAAATCGAATTCTGCTATGTCTGGTCACACACCAGTGGTGGGATTGAGTACTTGAAAGCGAGGAAAGCTAACAGAATTTTGGTTGTGAACTAACCTGATTCTAACAAAGGATGGAATCAGGATTTTATTGCCAAAAATTGGCAACATTCTCCTCACCATGAGGGCGAGAAACACACAGGGCTATTGTGCTCTGACTAGGAGGGAGATCATATAGATTGTTGTTTGTTTATTGTTTTTATTATTAACTTTTTGTTTCTACCACTTGCTCTGCTTGCTAATGTATGTATGCCTCATTTTTGTGCATCTCGCGATAAAAACAAGGAGCCATCTCTCCAACATATAAAGGTTATTGGCCTTATATACTGCCCGATGGTGAACATCCTCGGTCGAATGCCTATCTTCTGGAGTATACCAACACCACTTCTAGCTTTGTTGTTGGATCAGTGAACGAGGTCTGAGAGATCACTCCTCCAAACGAGGAAACTTACTATTCAACTAATACATTAGACATTGACTCTTGCTTCCAAGAAGAAGAAGAAGGCAATAAAATGGCTCCACTAGGAGGAGGATTATACTTGTTGATGGTAATGAGGATGATCAAATCCTCCTTTCTTCCAGGGTTAAGGCCCTAAATAATTTAGAGGGGGAATCCCCCAAAACTGGTGGACCTAGAACTGGGGCCCAAGAGAGAAAAAAAGAAGATAAAAAGAGGATAGGGGATGAGAAAAGGAAATAGGTAGAGAAGAGAAATAAGTCCCTTAAGGCCCCAACAAAGATTTCATCTTCTCTCTCTGATACTTCTCACATCGACAGTGTGGCCCTCAATCCATCTCTTATCCCTGGTTTATTGAGGGTGGCAGTGCTCGTTGCTTATCGCGAGCGCTTGATGAGGCTAGGTACCGACTAGATATCTTTGCGATCTACCCAGGCTGTTGCCTTGGTAAGCGTTCTCTTCTTTCTTTGTCCTATCAATTTGAAATGTGGTGTTTTCCAATATTTAGTTCTTTCCTGTTTTACAATTTGTGGAAATTTTTCCACTATTCTAGAAACTTATATAGACCACTCAAAAAAGAATGGAGAGCTGATTAAGGCTCTAAAGAAGTTCCAAGAGCGCTTGGTCGATGCCCAAAGGCCATTGATCAGGAGAGGCAAACCACTATTGAGGCTATGGCCTCGCCGAGGACAGTTAATAGTCTTCTATCCGTGGAAAAATAAAAGCTTATTGGATATGTCATGAAGTTGACCAATTAGGTTGCTATTATTAAAGAGGTCAGCTGCACGTAAGGCTGGACTAAGGCGTACAATGATGCCAATATCCATATTGCTTATGTTCGGAAGATGAGCTTTAAGATGGGATGGGACCAAGCCTTAAAATAAGCAATAATCCTTCTTGATTCAAAGATTTTCGAGATGCATCACACAGGTCCTACTTTAGTCATTAAAGAGGAGCTTTCTACTAGACACCCTACTGGCCAGGTTAAAAAAAGATCAGACGAGGTTGAGATAAGTACCGACTAGGCAAAGAAACCTGCGACCAAAAGAAAGGCTCTAAAATCGTCTGAGCAGGTGAAGGAGTGAAGCTTGTAGACTTAGGTTTTTTCTCTTTTATTCTTGTTCAAATGTTGTACTTCCTATTTTCCTTTATTTTAATGGTTGTATCTTCCTTTTTGGTCGTTAATGAAAAATGAATCTTTCCCTTCACTAATTTTCCATTTTTTTTATTTGCTTCATTATTTGTAGCTTTTTGTCGAGGATGTTTCCTCTTCTAAGAATCTTAATAATTTGCTTGGTCCAGATGAGAGAAAGCAAGCTCGTCGCATATTTTTAAAGGCCTGTAAGGATTTGAAAGCGAGAACCGAATTATACAAGGACTAGACTGGACTAGTTACAAACTTTAAGGATGATCTCCAAGACTTAGAGATAGTTCAGTCAGATAATGATGCTTAAGGCCCATCTTACAGAGAGCAAGGATGTAGGAAAAGTCATCGAGATAGTTCAGTCAGACAATGATGCTTTGAAGAAAATTCTCTCTAAATAGGAAGAAGATTCTAAGATAAAGAACGTCACCATTGTCGGGTCGTAGAGTGATATAAAAAATATCAAGTACTTGTTCAGAATGGGTCCTCAAGTTGCTAGGTTGGCATGCTATGATGAAGGCTGATAGGATGCACCTATCAAGTTGTAGGAAGATCAAGACATAGATTACAAGCATGGGTGATTGAATTCCCTTAAAGTGCTCAAATAAACTAAGGAGTCTCAGTTGTAGAATATGTACCAGAGTGATTGCTCAACATATCATCGACCTCCCTTTGGAAAAGAAAAGAAGTGGGTTCCCTTGGATGCTATCCATCACCAACTTATTAATGACTTCGAGGTGGATCCAAACAATGAGGATAAGTTTTCTCCCAATTCATATGATGGTCGGACAATGGGAATAGAATAATTTTAGTCTCGCCGACCATAATTTGTTGTATGTTTCTTTTAATTTGATTGTGTAATTGATATATTTTGTACTTTGGGCTTTTGTCGAAAAAGTAAAGTTAATAAAATCATTATCACATTTTTCCATTCCACTATGCCTTTACATGTGTTATTCCATATTCCTTACCTTTTAGTCCGTGTCATCACACTCCCTAGGCCTAGGAAAGATGATGGAAAAAATGCACCGGGTTAATGGTCTATCCACCCGTTCAAGATTTTTCAGACCAACCGGAGTTGGATTTTATGGCTAGGGATCTCCCATAAGGATTTTTATTATTGCATCGGCAACTCATGAGTTCGTATATGTTTCAAAATAACAAAGACCAGTGGAGCCTTTTACTTCATTGAAATAAATAAACAGTTTATTGTAATGAAATTGTAAGGGGCTGGGGATTTTCCTTAATTGAAGTAAACTGAATAACTTACTATAATTAACTTTGAATCCTATTAGGCTTGAGGAAGTTCCTTGATTTAAATAAGATGAATAAATTATTGTAATCAAGTGAAATCATGTTCAGCATAAGGAAGTTTCTTGATTGAAATAAGATGAATAACTTATTATAATCAAGTGAAATCCTGCTCGGCAAGTAACCAAAAGTGAGGACTTGTTGCTTGGAAATGATGCATAAAATTGAGATAATCAAGACATTGAAACAAAAGGGATTTTATTTATTCATAATGCAAAATAAAAAATATGAGAAACATAAGTCTGAAATAAAAATTTGCAAAAACCAAGTGTGTTGAGATATAAGAAGTCTAAAAGTAGAACTTCTTGAGGTTATCCACATTTAGTGTCCTTGGTATCTCTCTAACCTCCACTATTTATAAGTGATAAGACCCTTGAAGATCATCCATGACCACCTTGAAAGGTCCCTCCCAGTTGGGCCCCAATTTTCCATCAGACGGTCTTATGGTGCTGCTGAGAACTTTTCTTAGGACGTAGTCCTCTATCTAGAAATTCCTCGGATTGAATCTTTTTTTGTACTACCTTATCAGTTGTTGTTGATATGAGACCATATTAATCATAGCTTATATCTTCATTCATCGGTCAGGTTAAGTTCAATGCGAAAGGCATTGTCGTTAAGTCCTTGGTCGGCTAGTCTGGTTCTCATGGTAGGGAGGCCATCTTCGAGTAGTATGATAGCGTCCATTCCATAGGTGAGTGCGAAGGGTGTTTCCCCGGTTGGTATTCTTGATGTGGTATAATATGCCCAGAGAACATGGAGAATCTCGTCCACCCAAGCTCCTTTTTCTCTTTTCAATTTTTTCTTAAGGCCACCGAGCATTGTCTTGTTGGAAGATTCTGCTTAGTCGTAGCTTTGAGGATATACTGCAAAACTATAGTGGCATTTGATTCCATTCTCCTTATAGAAATTTTGGAAAGGGACACTCAAATTATGTGTCGTTATCAGTGATGATGACTCTTGGTACCCTAAAGCATGTTATAATATTCTTCCAGGTGAATCTTATCATGTCGGCATCTCTATGTTGGCAAGTGGGTATTCCTCTGGCCACTTGGTGAAATAGTCTATTCCAACCAAAAAATACTTACAATTCACGGGTGCGGTAGGTAGTGGTCCCATAATATTTAACCCCCATTACGCAAATGAACATGGGATAATTAACGACCTCATTACATTAGCGGGCTTGTGAACCATGGGAGGGAATTTCTGACACTTTTCACACTTTCGAAAGTAGATATTTGGTTCCTTATGCATATATGGCCACCAGTAATCCTCTTTAATTGCTCAAAATATCATAGATCTTCCTCCTGTGTGACTCCCACAAATCCCATCGTAAATCTTATAAAGAATATGATCGACGTCTTTTGGGTGGATGCATCGGAGGTAAGTACCTGTGAAATATCTTTTATATAGTTTTCCTTTGGTATCAAGTAAAAATGATCAACTTTCACTCTTACCTTGTGAGACAATTTCTTATCGATTGGCAATGTCTCGTTTCGTAAGTATGCAATGATTGGATCCATCTAGATGGGACCCTTTTTAATGGTCATACCTTCTTGGTGATAGTTGTATTTTCGATACTAGGCTTGGTGTGGAACTCCACTTCAATTGTTCATTTGATATGAGAGTACACTGTTGATATTAAGGCTACTAAGGAATCAAGATGACTATTTTTCCCCTTGGGAAACTCCTAAATGTGGACCTCTTCGAAATCCATTATGACCCCGCAAATCATAACAAAGTAGGCGTCCATCCTATCATCTTTTGTATTTAAATAACCATTGAACTGGTTGGATACTAATTTGGAATTGCCGAACACATTGAGATTTTTTCCCCCAGCATGATGGCCTTGCGTAGGCCAATTGTCAGTGCTTCTTACTTAACTTTGTTGTTTGAGGATGAAAAACCAAACCTGATTACTTTCTCAATGATAATGTCCTATTTTGTAACGAGGTTGATTCCCACTCCCACGCCCTTGTAATTAGAGGCTCCATCTTTCTACAGGGTCAATTCCTCAGCTTGGGCTTCCTTTTTCGATGGTTTCTCTTTAAGTTATTGGTCGGTTGGCCCGTTTCCTATGAATTCCGTGATGAAATCGGCCAAGATATTCACCTTAATTGGTGTCTATGGATGAAAGTGAATGTCAAACCTTCCAAGTTTGATTTACCACTTTGACAATCGTCCAAAAAGTTTGGTCTTTCGAAGTACAACTTTAAGAGGAAATGACGTGATTATGGTCACTGAGTGGGATCCAAAATAGTGATTAAGTTTCCTTGAGGAAATTACTAGAGTGTAAGATAACTTCTCGAATAGAAAGTAGTGATGTTCTGTATCCAAAAGTGTCTTCTTGTCATAATAGGCAGGTAACTATCCTTCCTCAATATCGCACACTAAGGCCGAGTTGACTACATGACTTGATACTATGAAGTAGAGGTACAAAGGATCTCTATCGTCGAGGATTACCACAAAGGGTGGTTTACTATGATAAGACTTTATATCTTCTAGGTCTTTTAAGAAGTCATCATTACAGGTGAGGCCCTTATCCTTCTTAAGGACCTTGAAAAATGATCGACAATGCTCCAAGGAGTTGGAAATGAAGCAATTGAGTGCTGCAAGCATTCCAATGAGTTTTTAAATATCTCGCAACATCTTTGGTGGTTGAACCCTGTTAATAACATTAATCTGATCAGGATTATCCTCAATGCCTCTTTTACTGACGAGATAATTTAGAAATTTTCCCGATTGGACATCGAGTGAGCCCTTGCTCAGTTGAGATTCATCTGATAGTTCTTAAGGATTTTAAAGGTGTTGGACAGATCATTGAGGTGGCCGCCTTTGTCCTTAATTTTGACTAGCATGTCGTTGATGTAAACTTTAATGGTTTCTCCCATCATTTCCTCGAACATTTTAGTGACCAAGATCTGATATGTGGCCCCAACGTTCTTAAGGCCGAGTGGTATGACCTTGTAACAGTACAAACCAATTAGGGTGATGGAAAACATCTTGTACTGATTAGGGTCAAATACTAAGATCTGATGGTACCTCGAATAAGCATCCAAGAATATCATTCATCCATGTACTACTATGGCGTCGAACAACTGATCAATCTTAAACAGAGGAAAATTATCTTTGAGGCATGTTTTGTTGAGATTAGTGAAATCCATGCAAACTCCCCAGCTGTCATTATTATTTCGTACCACCTCTGGATTTGAGAGTTATTTGGATAATTGGACTTACCTTATGGTCCCTGCATCCAGAAGTTTTACTACTCCATTTTCAACCACTTGGGGTTGTTTGGCGTGCCCTTTGAGTTATTGGTTTAAAATTTGGGTCCATGTGAATGCGGTGGCAAGCAACCCCGATATCAATTCCTGGTATGTCATAAGGCTCACAAGTGAATACGTACAAGTTAAACTTTAGAAAGGTTATCAGTTCCTTCTTTTCATGATCGTTGAGTGTCGTCCCCATCAGAAACTTTCTCTACGAAAGGTTGTCATCAACGTTGACCTCTTTTAGGCTTACAATGACCCTCTGAGTGGGGATGACCCTAGGTTCCTCCACCCCTGGTCGGTCGTACCCTAGTTGTTATTTTGAAGGAATAACCTCATCCTGTACTTCCTCGATATGGGCTTATTTATCTTTCTTCTTTAACTTTCGAGGTCGAATGGGAGTGATGAAGCATTTCCTGACGATGTCCTGGTCGCCCTAAATTTCCACTACCCTTAATCCGTGATGAACTTAATCTTCTGTTAGTAGGTCTATGGTATGGCTACCATTGCATAAAACCATCATATGCCTAGAATGGCATGGTATGGAAATTTTATGTCTTCCACCATGAATTCGATCAATTTTAAAATATTCATTGCCCTCACCGACAGGACTATCTTCCCCAACGGCATTGTGATCTTCCTCATAAAGCTGACCAACAAAACAGTTATGTCCTTGAGATCGGCTAGGTTGATCTTCAATTTGTTGAAGTGCTCCAGGTACATTACCTCGAATGAGATTCTTTGATCCACTAATAGTTGTCAACGTCTGAAATTACAATCCAAAGAGTGATTACGAGTGCATCGTGGTGCAGGGTCCTTACCCCAGTCAAGTTTTCCTTAGGGAATAAAATGTGTTTAATATAGTCCACGTCCTCTGGTCATCGACACTTTCCATCCTGGATTTGGGCGAGGCTAATTTGGAAGGCTTCAATAACTACTGTGACCTTTGTCAGTTCTTTTCTAATAGTGTTCCCTTGCATTTGCTTGAAATCGGAGGCTCCGTGGATTACTAAAAATTCATTTACCTAGTTACCATTGGTTGTAACTTTGTCAGTCTTCTTTTATGTGTATTTGTTTAGATGCCCAACCTGGGCCAGCTCCTCCATATGAGATTTCAAAGCTTTTTAGCTTTATGTTCTATGGCCACCTTCCTTGTGGAATGCGCATCGCAGCGCACCATTACTCTTCAAAGGGTCTTCACCTATCTTCTTAGGCCACTTCAAAAATGGTTGGTCTTGGATTTTTCCCAGGATCTTGTAGATTGGTTCCTTAAAGACTTTGTTAACAGACTGGAAGGATTTTTTTAATTTATCCTTGTTCCCATTCTTAGAACCATTCTTACTCCCATTCCTGTTCCCCTTCTTGGTATTGTCATATTTATCCCCTCCCTTGTTAGCTTTGACGCGGCCAGTTTCCCTAGGACTAGTGTGAACCACGTTCTCAACCTTGACTTATTTTTCAATGCATGCCATGAGGTCATCGATCGTGTTAGCCTCATTATTTTTTATGGAGAGATACAGCATAGATGTGGTCAGCAAATCGATCTTGAAGGATGTTATGGAAACCTGCTCCAAGAAATCTTCTACTTTGTTGAAAACTTCCAACTACCGTTGGGTATACTCATGAAAATTCTCCTGTGGCTTCATCCCTATCGTGAGCAGTGAGTCTACCCTCTTCGAGTGGGAACTTTTGGTTATTAAGCAAGTAGTGAAGGACTAAGTGATTAGGCATAAATATTGTGTATTTATCCCCTTAATTTAGATGTTTTTATCACCTCGTGTGATGTAAAATCCATTTATTTCTTTCATATTAGTGCTACTAACCTTTTCCATATAGTGCATCGAGTTTTGTGTTTTTCTCATACATTTTGCAGGAAATTCATTCAAGAGAAGAAAGGAGAAAACTCAAAGTCGAGAAAGAAAGATGAAAAGAAAGATAAGGAAAGTTGTAGGGAAATTTTATAATTTTACACTCAGAACCGGACACGGACTCCCCTGAAGAAGTTGAAGTTCGTGGTCCCATGAGCGCAAAAGAAGAATCGGTGTCCAAATCGAAGCTACGAGTGAAAAGTTATGAAGGTTTGAAGTTCGGAAGAAATCATGAAAAAAGAATCAAAAGGAAAAGAAAAGACTTAGACAAAATTGCCAACTCAAAAGTTCCTAGCAATACTGGAAAAGAGAACCGGTTCGCCCCAGTAAAGCATAGAAAATTCGAACCGGTTCGGCGGGCTGAAATTCTAATTTTTTTTATTTCAAAAATAGAGTTGTGCATGGATAAATGACAAAAATAAGACGTGATGTAGTTAGTTATTTTCGATACCAGATATTAGGGAGATAGGTTTTTTTATAGTTTTAGAAGGTTCTTGCACCCAAGAACTCTAGGGTTTCACTTTCTTCAACAAATATTCAAGTTTTAAGCCATTAATTCAAGGTTTTGTTTCCGAAGTTTGTATTCTTCATCTCTATTCTTTTAGGTTAACTTTTCTTTGCATGTTCTTCTTTTTTCCTGATATTCCAATAAGTGTTTTCATGTTTAGACCTGTCCTCTTTATAATTATGCACCGATGCACATTAGATTTTATGTTTTTCATTAAATTCAACATGTCCGGCTAAGTTTGTACGGGTTGGGGAGTATGAACCTCACCCAATGTAATTCACCATAATGGGAAATAGACTTTTTAATTAAAATCTTAGATGAATCGTGTTGCGTAACTATTGCAACCGTCGTAGGACTTTTGATCTCATTTGCCCTAGGTAATCGGGATGATTAAGAGTGTGATGCGCGTATCGATTAATACGACACCGCTTTATTCTTGCCTTTGATTTCATATGGTGAGGGCTACGATCCCTCATATATAGAATGCTTAGGATTAATAAAGACTGAGTTCATTTAAAATCTTACTTACGAATCTAATATCCTATGAAGTGAACTACTAGGGTGTGGGGGGTTGTAACCCAACCTCTTATTCTCATCTCATAGTTAAATCTTTAATCCATTTATCATTATCATTTCGTTTAATGAGCGTAGTTGCAATTTGTTAGTTCTTAGTTTCATTAGTTGTTACTCTAAAATTTGCATCTAGTCATAGTTATTTCAATCCCCAGATCATCTTTTCGTTTCTTTTAGAGTCAAAGATAGAATTTCTTCATCTTTCCAACGTCGTCACGAATTCATCCATCCTTTTTCCCTAAGGATTGATACCCGACTTATCGGGATATTAATTGAGCGACAGGCCTGCACTTGAGCCTACATAACACGCACACTATACACGTTTGTGATCGCGTCAAGTGTTTGGCACATTCGCTGGGGAATTAGGTAGACTTAGGTTAGATCGAGTCAATCTAAAGCTTAGATAAAAAAAAATTAAAAAATTAAAAAAAAGGTCATCTGTCAAAATCCTTTAATGCAAAATTCTGAACATACTCAAACTCCTCCAAATAGTCCAACCAGAATTCACGAATATCCAATTGTTTGGTATAATTATGACAGTCCCCACACGCCTCATGTTCCACAGTTTTGGGTTCCACTTTCTACTCCTGATCACTCCATTGCTATTTGCACCCTGAGTCAATCCTTGAGTCACAGATCTAGGACACCTAGTGAGGATTTCGAGTCATTTGAAGAGAGAGCGATGTTTGACGCCGCTAGTTTCGACACTGGAGATGGAAATCCACCCTATCGTCCCATGAAAGACTTACTCTTTCCTGAACAAACTGTCACCCCTAGTTACATTTTACTTACGTATAATGTCGTCCAGTGCCATTTCCGCAATAGGATGATACAAATTCTCCAAACTTTCCATGGCATGGATTCGGAGAAACCATACCTTCACATAAGAAAGTTCGAAGAGTCATACAAGACATTTAGTGACCAAGATTGTACGCAAGATGTCGTTCGCCTAAAGATTTTCCCTTTTTCCTTAAAGGATAAAGCTAAGACCTGACTATGGTCTTTACCCCCGAACTCCATTATTTCCTGGAGAGATATGCAGTCCAAATTTCTCTCAAAATTGTACCCACTGCACAAGACCAACTCTATCAAGACTCAAATCCAAGATTTCCGATAATAAGATAATGAGCCTTTTGACGAGTGTTGGGAATGATTTCAAGATTTGGTAAGTGCATGCCCCCATAATGGATTTGAAAAAAACCATTTGATCTATTTCTTCCATAATGGGTTGACAGTGACTTCCAAACAACTTGTGCAAACTATGTGTGAATGACCATTCTGGTAATTAAACACTAGTGATGCTGAAGGCCATCTTAAGTATGTTATAGAGACTAATCAAACATGGGACACATCTGATCCTAATACCCAAGTCCGGCCTAGACAAACATCTATCATTCCGACTGCCTCTGGGCTATACTAATTGGATAGTAATACCTTAATAGGCAATCGATTCGATCAATTTCAGAGAGATATGAATGATTTACATGATAGCTAGTTAAGAGATATCTCCGGATCCATTCGTGTCGCGAAAGAAAAGGTGTGTTCTATCTGTGAGGCGGGTCATTCCACAAAGGCATGCCAGACGATTTTCGCTTACAAAGACATGAACACCGAGCAGGTGGATGCTATACGAGGGTTCAAGGGAAATTTTAACGCCCCGCATGGGAACTCGTACAACCCTTTGTGGAGAAACCACCCTGGTTTTAACTATGGACAACCACAAGATGCAATGAACCCACATTCACAGGTCGTCCCACCTCCACCCCCTCCTCAATTTCATCAAGCACCACCTCCTCCAGCTCCATACACTACTCCACCATGGAGGAACCTAGAGGATACAATAAACCAGTTTATCAACTCCCATAATTAAATCAACGCTAGATATGATCACATGTTCACCGATATGAACACGAACATCTCAAAGTTGCAATCTTGGTTGAGTATCCAAGAGAAGGGAAAATTTTCTGTCGAAGTCTAAAGACCTCCCCAAGGTCAACCTTGTGTTATCTCCACCTCTACAAAACATCAGGAGCATTGACAAGATGTAACCACTCTTCATAGTGGAAGAGTTGTTAATTTATCACCTCTCCCACATGATGCATCAAAAGATAAGGAGACTTCGCCAAGCACGAAAGAGGCCAAAGATATCCCCTTGAATGAGAGTGATAAATAAGACACTAGTGAGCCAGCGGTAACTGTCAAGCCACCCTCCGCCGTGCTATTCCCTCAAAGATTGGTTCCTCCCCAAAAAGGGACCTCCCGTGATGAAGTGCTAAAAGGGCTTAAAAACGTGAAATTAAACTTATCTTTCCTCGATGCAACAAAGAAAATTCTATCTTATGCAAAAGTCATAAAAGACTTATTGATAGTCAAGAGGAGGATGAAGGTAAAGAAAAATGTGTTTCTAGAATAGAATATGAGCTCAGTTCTTCTTAACGATCTCCCACCTAAATTTAAAGATCCCGGTGCACCCACCATTTCCTGCACCATTAGATAGAATAAAATTAAAAAGGCCTTACTCAACTTGGGGGCAAGCGTTAATATCCTCCCCTATTCAATTTATAGGCAACTTGATATGGGCGACCTTAAGCCCACAAGGATCACTCTCCAATTGGTGGATAGAACCGTGAAGATACCTAGAGGCATAGTCGAGGATGTGAAAGTCCTGATGGAGACTTTTTACTTCCCGGTAGATTTTGTCATTTGGGACATAAAGCCCTCCTTCGCCTCGAGTAACTATGTCCCCATCATCCTTGGGGTCCCATTCTTAGCTACGACTAACGCACTAATCAATACTCGAAATGGGCAGATTCAACTCACCTTTGGGAACATGACATTAGAGACTAACATCTTAAACATAGACCAACAGGCATGGGAAGAAGATTATATTCAGGCGATGAGTTTAATTGATGAGATTGCAGAAGATCACATTGAGGAAAATTTATGTGGAGACGCCTTAGAAGCTTGCTTAGTGTCTAGTCATGAGAGAGAGGGAACTTATACCGAGTTTGAGAGAGAGGTTGAGGAGTTGAGTGAGCTACTTGATGAGAGAGCGTCGGATGAGGATGCAATAGGCGTAAGTTGGGTTTCTCTATTAGAAGAGTTACCATCGAGGGAGGCATGCATGGTGCCCTTTAGCAACACATTCCCGACTCTTGAGTTGAAGAAACTACCCTCCAATGTTAAATATGCTTTCCTAGGAGAGGGTGAGACATTTCCTATTATTGTCTCCTCTAGCTTAGATGAAGAGCATGAGGGTAAGCTATTAAATATCTTGAGGAAGAACTAAGGTTCTTTTGGTTGGTGTATAGCTGATCTAAAGGGGATAAACCCTCTTATTTGAACTCACAAGATTCACCCCGAGGAGGATGTGAAGCCCTCGAAAGAAATTCAAAGAAGGATAAACTCCACCATGAAAGAGGCGGTGAGGGCCGAAGTCATCAAATTGTTGGATGTCGGGATTATCTACCCAATCTCGGATAGCAAGTGGGTGAGCCCCATTCAAGTCGTTCCGAAGAAGTTGGGTATGGTGGTGATTGAAAATGCCAAGGGAGAGGTACTTCCCCAACGTACCACCACTGGGTGGTGAGTTCGCATTGATAACCGAAAACTCAATGTAGGAACTAGGAAAGACTATTTCCCCTTTCCATTTATCGATCAAATGCTTGAAAGAGTAGCAGGTCGCCCTTATTACTGCTTCCTAGATGGTTATTCTGGATATAACCAGATTGAGGTAGATATACTTTATCATGAAAAGACAACTTTCACTTACCCCTTTGGTCAATTTCCTACAAATGTATGCCATTCGTCTTGTGCAATGCACCAGCGACCTTTCAAAGGTGCATGTTGATCTTATTCAGTGACATTTTTTAGAGAGGGCTGGAGGTGTTCATGGATGACTTTAGCATTTTTGGCACCTCTTTCGATCTATGTTTAGCCAATCTTTAGAAAGTACTAGCCCGGTGTGTGGATAAGAACTTAGTGTTGAATTGGGAGAAATTTCATTTCATGGTAACTAAGGGCATCGTTCTTGAACACATAGGGTCATCCAAAGGGATCGAGGTGGATAGAGAAACAATCGATGTCATAGCTGACCTACCCCCACCAAAATCACTAAAAGACGTGCACTCTTTCTTGGGCCATGCGGGGTTCTATAAAAGGTTCATTAAGGACTTTAGCATCATTGATAAACCCTTAAGAAACCTTAGTATAAGGTACACCACATTCGAGTGGAATGAAGCATGCCAAAGTGCTTCTGAAAAATTGAAGAGCATGCTTGTTTGCGTTCCCATCATGCAAGCCCTGGATTGGTCCTTACCATTCGAGCTCATGTGTGATTCCAGTTATTTTGAGATAGGGGTTGTTTTGGGCCAAAGGAAAGATAAAAAGGCTCATGTCATCTACTACGCTAGCCAGACTCTTACCAGACCACAACTTAACTACTCCACCACGGAGAAGGAATTGCCAGCGGTAGTCTTTGCTCTAAATAAATTTCCACTACACCAAAATGGGTGGTTTGCAAGTGTTGTTAGCAGTTATAAATGACCTTTATAACTACTATTTACCATCATAATTTAGGGGGTGACAAAAGAAATATTGTAACTCCTAACAGCAGTTACGGACTTTTATAACCCCTTTGGGAGTTATGACTGGTGACCCCAATTTGTAGTGATGTCAGTAGTTATGAATATAATATTTATAACTACTATTAGAAGTTAGGAATATAATATTTATAATCACTGTCAGCAATTACGAATCTTATATTTGTAACTACTATTAGCGGTTACAAAATTGAGAGTAGTGACAAATTTGTGACTGCTATTAGCAGTTACAAAAGTTGAATTTGTTAAATGTGGTAAGAGCTATTATAAATATACTCTATAATTATAAACAAAACCTATTAAAAATAATATACAACATATTTGGCATCCCATTTCAACATATATAACATACAAATTTTCATTCAACTATAATTAGAGTTCATATAAAGAAAAAAAACACAATTTCAACATCGTGTCCACCAACCTAAGTATCTCTACACAATTTCACTCGTCTCATTAGAAAAAAATACATACAAGCCCATATACTCCTAATATAAAATTAATTAAGTAAAGTAAACTCGCAGTCTTAAAATGTATGACCTCCAACAAAATGACTTCAACGTCTTGCCTTGTCCAAAAAAGATTTCCTCCTGCAATAAAATTTATTTAGTGTTAGTTACCTTAAGGAAAGAAGTAATCTTTTTTAATAGTTCCTAACCCCTATAGATGACAATCTTTAAAAAACCTTATCAAATTTGTATATCTTCATATTTTTTTACTGTTAAAAAAACTTAATATTTTTTTAAAAATTCGGCAAAAATCTCCTATGTTTATTCATGAAACCAACTTGTTTAAAATTAAAAATTAACTTAAAAATGACAAAAATAATCACAACACTGTAAAAAAAATTAAGGACGGAATAGCCATAACATATATCCTACCTAACACTCCATCAAATACATATATATAAACAAAATAAATATTTGTTATTACCTAGTCGGTATAGGCCGTTGAGGTAATGGAAGCGTGATGAGGGATAATACTCTGAAACAAAATATGCATTTCACTTCTCATGTCAGACTTTATCTGTAGTAGCGTTTGTTGGTGGCAAATCTATAATTCTTCGAGCTCGTGTTGATGTTGAGCATCTCAATCTTCAGCGTCTTATCGATGTTGAGCCTCTTGATCTTCAGCGTCTTTCTATAACCATGCCCTTCTTATCATATATGAGATAAGTAAGTGCGTAACAATCAGTTATTTACAATTTTCCAAAGATATTGACGCATACATTATATTGGCATACATAAGTGAAGTCATATATGAGATAGGTAAGTGTGTTTTGGTACTCATATTGTTTAAAATTGATGCTTGCCACAGTAGGTTTGAGATGTTGCTTAATGATATTGAGTCATAAAATTGGTGCTTTCCACATCATCCCTAGTACAAAAGAGAAAAAATATTCATGAACCTGTTACAACTCGTAATCATCTCCTAAAATAATTAGAGTATAGATATGCATAACAGGGAGAAGTATAGATATATATGCATATCTATACATAGATATTTACACACGTGGCATGCTAACTTGTGTTGAATAATATAGTGATAACATAAAAATATAATGAATACAGTGAAATTAGCATACCATGTGTGCCATTAGCAGCTTCTCGACCTAAACAAATCGGAGAAATGTATTGGAGTGAATTTCTAAAACTCTTAAACATACATATCATTATGGGTAGCATAACCAGTCAGGGTTACCCACTGATCCGTGATCACATAATGATCCTTGGGATTGAAGAAAATTTTGATTATTTATCAATCATGTATTGGATGTGTTTTCCAACAATCCCGGTCAGCTAGACAACATCAAAGAAGCATTGTCATCATCAAACATTGTTAGTTTATGTGTTGATATGTAGTGAACAATTAATTCATCCATTCTACCTGATATATGAATGTGGTATAACAAAAATACATAAATTCAGTTCGTAGTTCAAAAATTGAAGTTTGAAACCGAAGTATAAACGAAGTATTAGCTGAAAGAAAGAAACACAAGCAAAAATAAAGATCGTTACCAATACAAGTAATTAATTAATAAAATAAATATTTCAAATGGAAAAAGAAAAGTTCAGTACTAGTAAGAGTAGAAGAGGTGACCCGATTCCCTACCGAATTCAGAGCTTGCATGAGTTTCGTCGAAGGCGGCTCATGTCCTCCTAACTCAGTTAAGAACTCGTAATTATGTGCTTTATACAAGTATTTTCCCTCTTTAACTTGACAGATAAGAAAACATAACATATCAAATTATCTCAACCCGTGGATCTATCTATTGTGTCATACTAGAATGTAATCGATCAGCATCTCTCGCCGATTTCATACTCAATAGACTAAGAATACAACTAAGAGAGAAAAAAAAAGTAAAAGTATTTAAATTTTAACCACTAAAGTATGACCCCATGTCAATACATATATACCTAGTGTGTTCAGGGAAATAATATAGGATTTTTAAAACATGTCAGATATGCATTGTGGTGTTCATGTTCAACCTACGTCCAATGTCGATAGCTTGTTTGTGCCTTCCTAGTATTCTTAAATACCAATTTTATATTTTTGTCATACCACACTACATACATGTATGAGAATACTAGTTAAAAGAGTGGATATACTTTTCAGTTGTACAAAGCAAGATTATAGGAAGGGGGTATCACTCCCTTAGGAGTACTTTTCGCTCCCTTCCATTATTCCCTCGTACCAAACCAAGCATTTGATGCAATTGTAAACTAGAAAAAACAAGAAGAAGAGTTTAAATTTTATTTGCATTCCTGTAATGCATAGCGTAAAAATGGTGGGAAGTCTTTGAAATGATTAAGGATATACCTATAAAATCATATCAGATGTTGAATTTGGATTAACAACTTTGGTATTTGGTCGCACACAGTATTTCTTTGGAGAAATAGTTTTTAAGTTACGAAAATAGTGTCTCAACTATAGTGCTACCACATTTTCGTATAAGAAAAGCATCTTATGCGCACCTTGAAAGCAACATGGTAGTTAGAGTAATTAAGTAGTTAAATAGAGAATGAGCTATGTTTCTTCAATTGAACTGGCAAGATACAAGGAGAAACATCCAACTAAGAAGATGGAAAATTTAAGTATACCTACTTTACGAGGTTGCTCAAGAAATATATACCTGCTTTGAAAGGTTTCAAGCATAATCAGGTGAGTTAGGATTTCATAATAGAAGATGGAAAAGTTAAGTGCAAGTTCGAGCCTTAAGCGATATCCTACATAATAGATCAGGGTTTGTAAATGATGTAATGAGAGTAACATGTGAATAAGTGAACAAGTGCCAGCTCTCGAATATGAAGTACTGTAATATATACGAATCAATTTTTCATTACAATTTTAAACATTATTACAAATGTAGTATTATGGCTAGGAACTTATAAATCGAATAAAAAACATAGATACCAATTCATAGATAAAATAATATTTTGAATATGCGAGAGGATAAAAATAGACAAATCTGTATAATACAACATGAATTACTAGAAAAAATTCTGAGATCTAAACTTAATCATAAAGTAATAGAAATTTTTGGCAGCATTGCTTCTATTTGAGGATTGTGTGATACAATCCTATCCCTAGGTATAATACCTATTGACTCTAAGAGTGGTTCCTAGAACTTGCTAGTGTGATGCTAGTAATTAATGCCAATATTATTCATATAGTTCCAATTTCTTACACCATTATTTTCCTACATTTCCTGCAAATTTCAGCGTTTAATAAACAAGAAAAAATACTTGGTGAAATCTCAGAATTTAGGGTTGATCTGCATTAAAAATTGAACTTCGCTCTATTCTACATCAAGGCTGTTTTAGGAGATTTAAAATAAATGAATTTTTTTATGGAGATTTGTTGGTTTGGCTTTTTCATGGTGTGTTAGGTTGGAATGGAATTGTAGAATGTGTATGATATAGTGGATATTTCAGAAGAAATTCAAAGATAAAATAGTAATGCTGAACAATAACAAGTTGATGATGATTCTAGTTATGAGTTAGAGATGGAAAGGTAGAAGATTTTATGTAAAAAGTAGGGTATTTTAGAGAAGATTATGTACAGATCTATTGTAGGAAGTCTAATAAGATTAAATTAAACAAAAGACCTAAATAATATCAATACCATTATAACATTTACAAAATGAAGATTAACAAACTAGATAGAGTGAAACACATCATTTCATATAAAACATGTCACGTGTCTATTAAGCATAATATACCACGTGAATGCGATACTGAGTCTTAGATGCACCCAACTATTTGTCCTAACTAGTTTTCATATTACATAAATGATAATTTTACAATAAAGAAGGGGATATAATCCAAAATTGAGGTTCCATTTGATAACGTGAGCTGGAAATTCTGTCCATAACAAACTTTTCCTTTAAATTTTTTTGTAACATCACCCCCTCCTAAAGAAAATAAGGCAAACGTCAAAATTTTGCATCTCTAACTTGTAATATCATTTAAGTTAAGAAAAAGTTCCACGCTAAAACAATGCTAAAATAGTGATCATTCTCCTACATTTGAGAAATATCAAGAAAAGAAATCCTCATACAGCCTCAGCAGAATCATACTATAGACAAAAAGATTATAAAATATACCTTTCAACATCCCTCTAACGTTAAGAAAATTGACATGAAAGTTGCATAGCGCTTTCTCCAATCGAAATCACCCACGAGGGATAGCAGAATAGTAAGATTGGACATAATTATGATTCCATGCAACAAAACCGCGAGTCTGCTGAAGCTCTCCATTGTGTAGGAGCACATACTTGATTCCTCTACATTTTGATCATCACTATTGTCTTTGTACTAGTCGTCATTATCACTATTGGGTAAAAGATCAACAGTTAATTCAGATTTCATATTGCATATGATGTTTTGGGCCCCGAGATGGCAAATAAAACTTACATGTGATTTAAGGATTAGGAATCAAACACATGAACCAGCATAAATATGTACTTTAGAATTAACAAGATTCATAACATAATATGAATCTAATAAAATGATCAAATATTCAACTACTTGTCTATATTACTCTCCATAAACACAAACAAACAACATTGATACTAATTGAATATCCCAATTTAGTTCAATGTCAGAGATGAGTCCAAAACCCCTGCAAAAACTATTGAGTCTTTAGAACAAGACAAAGTAGAGAAGACCACAAATTCAGGGTCAGAGTTGAGATAAAAGTGATGAGCAATTGATCTTGAGCAAGAGAAATAAAGTTACCTTTGTGTTGATGTAAAAAATTAGATTACTCTAATAATTCAATCACAGATAAATAAGTGAGACAAAGAATTTTAAAGTGGTTCAGCCTTAGATGAATGTCCTACGTCCACTGTTATGTTATTACTGAGTGTTTAGGAATTCTCGATTTAAAGTGGTTCAGCCTCATATGAATGGCCTACATCCACTGTTATGTTATTGCTGAGTGTTTGGGAATTCTCGATTACAAGTTCTATCCAGAAATTCCGATCCCTTTGAATGAGGGTGATACAAGGTATTTATAGTCCTTAGGTTGTACATGAAAGGGTGTTACATTAAATGATACATATATGAAAGGGTAATTCATTTAATGCTCTTCAAACGTGTGGGTCAAGATGATAAGCATTCAATGAATAGTTGAACTGTTGATTATCTGGCAATTAATGTTGCGGTCGAGATGCAACTCGAACCGCCTTAGTTGCTCGTCGTCCAAGAGTTCCTCGGAGCATTGGAGTTCCTCGGAGGGTTGGTGTTCCTCGGAAGACTGGCGTTCCTCGAAGTATACCTGTTGCTCGGAGTGAGTATGTTGGTCAGGGGAATAATCTTCCTCATTGCCATTGTGCCACGTAGATTGACACGTGTCTTCTTATTATTCGTCCACATCAGCATACTAATTTTTGTATCAATAGAAGCCCCCAATGTTTCATGTTTCGAACTTTGAGGAGCATGGAACATTCTTTCTCGGTATATGGTGATATTAAATGACCTTCCTGGGTTTTAGGAGCCTTTTCTTTATATTTGAATTTCCTTCCAAATTCGCAGAATCCGCCTTTTTGCATTTTTATAGGCGCTTCGATCTTCGTGCCCTTTTTTGTCCTTTTAGCCGCCAGTAGCATAATAGTTTCCTTTTGGTAATCATTTCTTTTGCCCTTTCCCGAGGCAAAGTATTTAAGCCTCAGAGGCAATCCCATCATCTTCTACCTTTTCAATTTCTACTTTCGAGTTTTTTATAGCTTTTCTCTCTCCTGTGCGTCCATCCGTTTCTTCGTTTGTTTGTCAACAGATCTCCTTTTTCCCTGTAAGCTCTTCTTCCTCCTTCTTTTATTCATCATGGTTTACATTATTGAGTCTCTTGAGAAATTCCGTTCTGATTTCTCTATTCCATCTTGGGTAATTTTAGAGGTTCTTTCTGAGCCTTCAAGTTATTTTGATTTGGCTGAGGGACATTGGTTCCCTAGCCTCTTTATTGTTTAATGTGGATTTTCTTTTCCACCAAACCCTTTATGCTTAGAATTTTGTCAGTATTTTGACGTTGTCCCTATAAAAATAGCCCCCAACACATGGAGAATAGTTAATGGGGTGTATAGGTTAAATCAAACTCATGGAACTCGTATAGGAATTATGAGATTATGTACTGTTATAGATGGGCTGTTTTAGACAATGTTTATTATTTAAAAACTAGATTTTTGAATAGGGCTCTAGTAGTCAACCTCCCTGATGCCAACAGAGATTATTTTGAACATGGAGTAGTTGTAAAAAGTTGGCAACATGCCCCTTTGGTTGGAGACGAAGTATATGAGGGTCCCAAATGCCCTCCATATGGCAATGGGATAGGTTATTTTCATCTTATTTTGTTTTTTGAAATTATGATTTCATTGTGTTTGACAAAATGTATGACTGATATTTCACTATATTTTTATTTGCAGTTGACAGCAAGAGAAAAACTCCAAAAGAAACAGAAGTTAATATCAAGCATTTAAAACATATCTGGAGTTTGCATCATAAGGTCGCAGACGAGCACATTAGGTCTGCTTCATACTTGCTGCAGTACAGGAGCTATACATCCTCTTTTACTGCTCGTCCTGTGGCTAGCATTACCGAACCATTGCCAGCTTCTGAAGACTCTTCACCAGACTCTCACATTCCTTTGAGTCAAAAAATGGGCAAGAGAAGAGTTCCTGCTCTCTTTGAAGAGACCTCCTCTGCTGGGGATAGAAAGAGGAACAAGGCTGAAGTACCAAAGGGGACAAAGAAAATGGGTGTTGTTCCTTCTGTTGCTGCTCAGAAGGCTGCCGAGAAGCCCCCAGTGGCTCTTATATAGAAGGATGCGCCTGTGGAAGTAATAACTATCTCTCCAACCAAAAACTCTTCTTAGATTAAGGTTGTTGAGAAGACACCGAGGAGATTAAAGAAGTCCTTATCGGTTAGTTTTCTGAAGTCATTCCCCAGCTCCAAGCTAGTGGATCTGGTGTTCCAACCATTATTCCCCCGAGCTCTGCAATGAGCTCGGTAAAGACTTGGACTATTCCTGAAGTCCAATGCATCGAGGAAAACATGTCTAGGGATATGCTGACATCCCTAGCTACTCGTCACATTGCTTCAGTAAGTTTCTTCTTATCTTGAATTTCTTCTTTCCTTCTAGCAATATATGTATCTCGGCACTAACTTATCACTACCTTCTTTTTTCAGCTTGTGAGTTGCTTTAACACCATTGTGAAGAAAGATGAAGCGCTCAAGGCTTCAAGCTCCTCGTATGGAGTAGAGGATGCATTCCAGGGTTTGGCCCAATCTCTGAAGGAATCCCGTCAAAAGTACGATGAGGATAAAGGCGAATGGGAGAAGAAATTGGCTGCATCTGAAACAGAGAAGGTGCAGTTGGGAAATAAAGTGAAGGACTTGGAAAGAGAGAATAAAAAATACGCCGAGAAGCTCACTACTTTCGGGGAGCTTGAAAATAAGCTGAAATTAGCTGAGGAAGAGCTGACCCTTCTGCGCGAAGCAAATCGTCAGAAGGGGGAGTTGGAGGCCAAGCTGAAAGCCTCCGAGGACCTTCTATCCGAGAAGCTCTCCTCGGAGAAAATGAAAAGAAAGATGGAAATAAAGAAGTCTTTCAACACAGGTTGGGACAAAGGGTGGAACAAGGGAGTAGCTGCCATGATGACTCAGGTGCAATATGGAAGTTTGAAATACTTCCGAGATGGATGGATTGCTGCTTTACAAGAATTGAAGGTAAGCGAGGACTCTAAGTTATTTCAACAGCATCTCCCTGGTCCTCCCCCAGCCATCGAGGATGAAGAAGAGGACGAAGCTTCCTCAGAAGAATCTTCATTGGTAGTGGGTGATCTCATCCTTACCCAGCCTGCTGACGAGGAGATTTCATCTTTGCCAGCTCCTCCAGAACAAGTTCCAGCTCCCGCCGACCAGCTCATTATTTCCACCGAGCAACCAAGCTCCTCGTCCCAGCCTCCCGAGAAAGTCTTGGGAGACAAGGAAAAGGTGTGAAGTTGTTCGGTATTCTCTTTTTGTTTTTCTTTTACTTGTACTTTGTATCCCAGATCTTTGTAACTTTACTTTATGATCTAATAAAATTTGAGTTCTTTTCTTCCATATGATTGTCTCTTCTTTATCTGCACTCTGTCTTGATCTTCTTTTTCTTTCTCTGTTAGTTTCTGGACAGGATGGATCTTCTGTCTTCTAATGACACAAAGTTGATGAAGCAATGCCATGAATATTATAAAGCTGGTCACATAGACCTAAGTGCATCAGAAGTTGCCGACATCCTTGGCCATGGTGCTTCAGAGCAGGCAGTAGAAGCTTATCAATACCTGAAAGGCTTACTTGATCGAGCTGTGGCCAATAACGTGGCTTACTATGACATGATCGAGGAGCTTCAATATACTCTCGAAGATCTTAAGGATCAGTACAAGGAGTCAAATGCCTTGTTACATGAGGGGTATGAAAAGAAATATCAACAGCTTTCTGCGGAGAAGGGTTACGACAAACTCCTTATTGGGTATGATGTTAGGGAGAGGACCCTAAAGGGAGAAGTTGAAGCTTGTAGACAAATTGCTGAACTGCTGGAGCAAGAGAATAATAATTTACAGAAAGAGCTAAAACAATATAAGTCTGTAGCCTCTTCTTCAACAGCGGTAATCCCAGTGACCGATGAGGGATTTTCCTTCTTAGAAGTTGAGAATGCCAAATTAAGGCAAGAGTTGGATATCCTGCGAAGATCTGGTACTTCTACTTCTGCTCGGGGATGAGGAAGAGGTTCTCGTGGGCGAGGAAGAGTTGCCCAGGATGTTGTCAAGGAACGAAGTACTCCACCTACTCGGAGTCGATCAAGAACTCCTCGTAGTATTGAAGAAGCTCGTACTCTGTCAACATTGGAAACTCAAGCGTACCAGTTGAACGCAAAAGATCGGGATTTGTCTGAAATGTCCAAGAAAATCCTAACTTTGGAGGATCAACTTACTGCGACGAAGTCTGCTCTGAAGAATAAGGATGTTTTTGCCAAGAGCCTTCATGAGCAGTTAGAGAGAATAACTTTCCAATTCCACAAACAACCTCGTGAGTTCTAGAATGCAGGCTACAATGAGGCCCTTTATCACTTGGATGCTCGCATTGAAAATGTCAATAATGAAGGTTATAAACAGGGATGGTTGAATGCCCTGGGTGTATTAAAACTAGAGCAGGGCCATTATTTATGGGATTATCATGCTCCTGGGCTACTAGACTTGCCTATACCACCTTATAAATTGGACATGGAATGGATCCCATCTCGTGCCATTCCTCGGAGATTAATTTCAAAATACCTTGGTGACTATAATCTTCATTCTCAAATTGAAGTATCTCATCCCGAGCATCTATTGGATACTCCTTCAGTAATGAATGTTAGGATGCTGAAGGATTTGAACTTCATTAACTCTCCTCAGACTTTAAATGATCCGCCTGCTGGGGAGGAACCTATTTCAAAAGCTGAGGGAAAGAAACCATTAGAGTAGGGATCTCAATGTAATAGTTAGTACACATATGTAAATTGTAATTCGTTTTGAATTTTAATGAAAGACTTTCATTTTTGTTCGCAATCTTAATTGCTATTGTCTTGTAAAATACTCTAAATCTGTGCATATGTATAAGTTAAAAAGATAACAATATTGTGTTGTTCATCGACCAACTTAGTAATAAAAAAGTTACAAGTATTAGTAATGTTGTTCGATCACTTAATAATAAAGTAATGAGTATAAAACTGTTTAAATTTTTTTTACAACCAACCAAGGTTGTGAAGTTGAGCTCGTCGACCAATTATAGTTAATGGGTTTTTATCCCCGACCAGCTATACTTGGTAAATTTTGTCTTTTTCATAAAATGTGCCCGACCAACCAAGGTCAAAGATTTTTCCTCGTCGACCAACTACAATTAGTGGGTTTTTATCCCCGACCAACTATACTTGGTTCAGTTTGGAATATTTGTTCTTCGAGGAACTTTTATGTAATAAAATTACTTCCCGACCAACATAAGTTGGCATTTGAGAGCATGTCTTGTTTCCTAACCAACCGAGATTGGTCTTTCGTTGATCATCTTTTGTTCTCGCCCTTTTACCAATCGGAGTTGGTCATAGGTCTGAACTATCATGTCCACTAGATCTTTTACCAACCATAGTTGGTCACACTAGTGTACGCCTCCTAACCAAAGGAGTATTATTTGTTCGCGCCCTTTTACCAACCGGAGTTGGTCGTAGGTATGAACTATCATGTCCACTAGATCTTTTACCAACCTTAGTTGGTCACACTAGTGTACGCCTCCTAACCAAAGGAGTATTGTTTGTTCTCTCCCTTTTACCAACTGGAGTTGGTCGTGGGTCTGAACTATCATGTCCACTAGATCCTTTACCAACCTTAGTTGGTCATACTAGTGTACGCCTCCTAACCAAAGGAGTATAGCTTGTTCTCGCCCTTTTACCAACCGGAGTTGGTCGTGGGTTTGAACTATCGTCTTCTTTTTACTGTCGAGCAGCTTTACTGCCGAGCAGCGTAGTGTTAAACACTAGTATTCCCCGAAAAACTTTCAATAAAAGGAGAGAAGATTGTGAAATATCATCACTTTATTCATATTGATGGAACTGCTTTACATTTTACATCACTGATAATACTTGCGTAGGTGTTCAGCATTCCATGCATTCTTAAATTCTTCTCCTTCTAGAGTTGCTATTCGGTAAGTTCCTGGTCGGACAATTGCAGTAACTCGGTAAGGTCCATGCCAGTTTGCTTCCAACTTATTGTGCTTCTGAATGATCTTCTTTAGCACGTAATCTCCTTCTTTTAAGTCGCATTTTTTCACCCTCTTGTTGTACAACAGGGCTATTCGTTGTTGATATGCAGCATTCCTAATGGCTGCTTCTTCTCTAACCTCCTCGAGCATGTCCAAATCTAATCTTCTCATCAAGTCACTGACTGGGGAATTGAAATTCAGCACTCTGTGTGTTGGGAGACCCAACTCAGCAGGTATTACAGCCTCGCTTCCAAATGCCAGCATATATGGTGATTCTCTAGTTGCTGCTCGGGGAGTTTTTCGGTAAGCCCACAACACTGATTGTAGCTCATTAATCCAATTAGCTTTAGCCTCACTTAGCCTCTTCTTCAAACCATTTAATAATGTTTTGTTCGTCACTTCAATCTGCACATTGCTTTGAGGATGCCCTGGTGCTGAATGAACCTTCAAAATGTTTGATTGATGACAATAGGCGGCAAACTCCTCGTTATCAAATTGTGTTCCATGGTCTGTGATGAAGGCATGAGGGAGACCATATCGGCAGATGATGTTCTTCCAAACGAATTGGTACACCTTCTCGTACGTCATATCAATCAGAGGCTCAGCTTCTACCCACTTAGTAAAATAATCCACTACGACGATGAGGTACTTGAATCTTCCTCGGGTCGTTGGCAGAGGTCCAACCAAATCCATTCCCCACATGGCAAAAGGCCAAGGAGAAGTTATGGGTGTCAACAATGCTTGCGGAGTTCGTCGGATGGAGGAAAAATGTTGGCATTTATCACATTTCTTAGCATAGGCTATACAATCAGCCCTCATCGTTGGCCAGTAGTATCCTTGTGTCATCACCCTTTGCAAAAGTGTCCGACCTTCTACATGGGCTCCACAGGATCCTTCATGGATCTCTTCAATCAATTCCTTCACCTCGGAGAGATGCACACATCTTTGCAAACCTGCCATAATTCCTCGTCTATACAAAACACCATTAGTTAGTACATACCGAGCAGCTTTAAACTTCAATTTCTTGGCAGCGATCTTATCCTCCGGCAATTCTCCTTCCTCGACATATGCCCTGATGGGAACCATCCAAGATGGTCCTAAATCAAGAGTGTAATAATATTCATCGTCGGGTCTTCATTTATGCATCGACTTTCTAACACCTCAATTGGTATCATTCTTCGCAACTCGGTACGAGTAGCTGATGCTAGTCGGGCCAGTGCGTCTTCTTGTGCATTCTCCATTCTTGGTATTCTGATCAATATAATGGCATCAAATTCTGCCAACAACTCCATCGCCTTTGCATGATACTTGATCATTAATTCTCCTTTAACTGCATACGTTCCCATCATCTGATTCACAATTAATTGAGAATCACTGAATACCATTACTTGTTGCACTTCCATAATCTTTGCTAAATTAAGACCTGCTATCAAAGCTTCATACTCAGCCTCATTATTGGAAGCTTTGAATTGGAATCGTAAGGAATATTCCACGCCAATCTCATCTGGGTTGTTCAAAACAATCCCTGCCCCACAACCTGTTGTGCAAGATGACCCATCTACATATAATCTCCATGTAGGTAACTCGTATTCAAATTTCTTATTTGACAGAGTTCCTCGGTGAAATATCTGTCATTTCCTTTCATCCTCCCCTGATATTTTTCGTTCTTCGTCGACCATCTATTCTCGCCCTTTTACCAACCGGAGTTGGTCTGGGTTTGAATTTTATGATCTTTCTACATCCACAAGCCCTTTTACCAACCAGAGTTTATCTGGACTTATGTATGTTGATCCTGTAACATCCACAGGTTGGTCAGCGAGCAACTTTTGTTCCTCGGGGGTATCAGGATATGTAAATTCTGCTATAAAGTCTGCTACAGCCTGACCTTTTAATGATGATCTGGGTTCATACACAATATCATATTCACCGAGCTCTATTGCCCAATACATCAGTCTCCCTAATTTTTTTGGCTTATGAAGGGCTTGTCTCTATGGCATGTCGGTATACACGACGATGGTATGGGCCTGGAAATAAGGCCTCATTCTTCTACTTGCTTCAATTAATGCCAATGCCAATTTTTCCAGCTTTGGGTACCTTATCTCTGCACCTCGAAAAGCCTTACTTGTGTAATAAATTGGCTTCTAGACTCCATTCTCCAATCTGATCAATGCCGAGCTGACTGCATTCTCTGATACTGCCAGGTACAAGTACAACTTTTCTCCCATTACTAGTCTGGACAATAGTGGAGGTGCTCCCAAATATTTCTTCAAGTCTTGAAAGACTTTTTCACATTCATCATTCCACTCGAAAGTTTTTCGAAGTGTTTTGAAGAATGGGAGGCATCTATCAGTTGCTCGGGATACAAATCTGTTGAGCGCTGTAATTTGCCCTGTAAGACTCTGCACCTCTTTCTTCGTCATTGGAAATTGCAACCCTAAAAGAGCTTTGATCTTTGCTGGATTTGCCTCAATGCCTCGCTGGTTGATGATGTACCCGAGGAACATTCCTTCTCGTACTCCAAAGGTGCACTTCGTCGGGTTGAGCTTCATCTGGTATTTATCCAGTTGATCAAAGGTCTGACCTAAGTCAACTAGATGATCAGCAGCTTTCTTTCTCTTTGTCAGCATATCGTCGACATAGACCTCCATATTGCAACTGATTTGTTCGGCAAAAACCTTGTTCATCAGCCGCTGGTATGTTGCTCCTGCATTTTTCAAACCAAAAGGCATAACATTATAATAATAAGTTCCCCTAGGGGTAATAAAAGAGGTGCTTTCCCTGTCTTCAGGTTTCATTTTGATCTGGTTGTAACCAGAGTGAGCATCCATGAAGCTGAGCAGCTCGTGTCCCGAGGTAGCATCTACTAGTTGGTCAATTCTGGGCAATGGAAAGTGATCCTTTGGGCAGGCCTTGTTGAGATCAGTGAAATCAACACACATTCTCCATTTACTGTTTTTCTTCTTCACCATCACCACATTTACCAACCAGTCTGGATACTTCACATCTTCAATGAATTGGGCTTTTAGAGCTTGTCGACCTCCTCTTGTATAGCATGATTCTTCTCAGGACTAAACACTCTTCTTCTCTGCTTTACAGGCATGATCTCCTTATTCGCATTGAGCTCATGACATAAGAAGTTCGGATCTATTCCTGGCATGTCTTCATGACTCCATGCAAAAGTTTTCCTTCTATTTCTCAAAAAAGTTATCAACTCCTGTTTTATTGAAACATCCAACGATGATCCTATCTGGGTTACTCCTTCAGGATGCTCGTCGTCCAGAATAACATTTTCTGTAAATTCCACCACCTGTCCTTTTACAAGTTGGGATTCATCTCGGGGATCAAGTGTTTCAATTTCTGTACCTTCCTCCACCTGGTAAGTAGTAGTCTTTTTCCTTGACTCTTCAAGCTCCTCTTGCTCGGCAGATGAATAATAGCATTCCTTAGCTACTTTTTGATCACCTTTCACAATTCCTACTCCAAAATTTGTAGGGAATTTTAAACATTGATGTACTGTAGATGGAACTGATTCGAACTTCTTCAAACCAACTCTTCCCATGATGATGTTGTAAGCTAACTGCACATTCTTATCCATCATAAAGAAGCGTATTCTTTCTGTTCGACAAGCAGGCCAAGTTCTAATTAATATATCCAACTTGATCGTCCCAAGTGGAAAAACTTTCTCGCCAGCAAAACCTAATAGAGGTCTGTGATAAGGTTCTAACTGAGGTAATTTCAAATTTAAACTGTCAAAGCATGAATAGTACATGATGTCCGCCGAACTACCATTATCTACCAGCACCCTTGAAATCACTACTTCTTTCATCCTCATTTTGATCACCAAAGGATCGTCGTGAGGGTAAAAAACACCTGTCGGGTCATTTTTTGAAAAGCTAATGACCAGATTCTCTTTGTTTACCTTCCTCGGGCGATCCTCTTCAGCCAAATTTATCCGTTGAATGTATGAGCAAGCTTGAGCCTCTCCAAGGTAAGACTTTCTTTCTGCAGTAAGGTCTCCTCCTCCTGCATCTCCTCCTATAATGACATTACAATCAAATGACCCAAAGTGTATTGAAAATACCTCTCGTTCTGGCTGCCTTGGTTTCTTGGTAAGATCGGGGTCATCCTCTGTATCATCTTCATGATCCCTTTTCTTTTTCTCCTCTGCTCGACGAGGAGATCTAGACCTTTCTCTAGTTCGGTCATTATTTCTTCTTTCGCCTCCCCGATCAACATACTTTGCTAGTTTCCCTCTTCGAATGAGTGTTTCAATCTCGTTCTGAAGAGCTATGCAATTTTTGGTCATATGACCGTGATCCTTATGAAACTCGCAATATTTATCCCTGTTCCTCAGTTCAGGGTCTGACCTCAGTTTCTTTGGCCACTTTACTTCCTCGTTATTCTTGATTTCTTCCAAGACATGATTAGTACTCATTTTCAAAGGAGTATAATTATAGAATTTCTTCAGGACTTCCCATGACGATTTATTATTCTTAGAGTGCTTGTCACCGCCATTGCCCTTATGCTCTTTCTTCTTGGATTTGTCGTCTTCCACCTTGGTTTCTTCATCCATATTCTTCTTCGCAGCCATAGCCTCCTCGGCATTCATGATTTTGGCTGCTTTTGCCATCAACTCTGACATAGTTGTAGGTGAATCTTTGGCCAAAGTGTAATACAACTTATTAGGCAACAACCCACTCATCAAGGTGGTGATTGCTGTCTTTTCTTCATAATCTATGACTTCCAGCTTCTCGTTATTGAAATGAGTTATGTAATCTCTAGTACTTTCACCATATTTTTGTCTAACACTTAACAAGTGTGCTACTCTTTTTACTGGCTTTGCCCCAAAACATAAATTATCGATGAAAAACTCGGCCAACTGAAAGAAAGTTGAAATCTTACCCCGAGGAAGATTGTTGTACCATATCTGGGCAGCTCCAGTAAGAGTTCCTGAGAATGCTCTGCATCTCATCTCGTCGAGGACGGCATAGATGTCGGCAGCAGCTTGATATTGCTCTATGTGTAGAACAGGATCTGTCTTTCCATCATATTTGGGGGTCACCATAGGTTCTTTAAACTTTGACGGGGTAGGAAAACCCACAATGGCCTGGACAAAAGGTGTCCCTTGAAAAAAAGTTCGTTGTAAGGGATTCTTCGCCTTATCCATTTCTCCCAATCTATCCTCCAAGTGCTGAATGGAACCCTTCCACGCATCGTTTCCTTCCTCGGGCTTATTAGTTCGAGCAATTGATTGTTCTAATGTGGCCTCCTGAGATCTATCTTGACGAGCAACTCGTCGTGATTGTGCTGATCCTTCTCTTAGATCTGATGGTCGTCGAAAACTCCTCGACATGGTCTTAGGTTCTCCCAATCTATCCTCCAAGTGCTGAATGGAACCCTTCCACGCATCGTTTCCTTCCTCGGGCTTATTAGTTCGAGCAATTGATTGTTCTAATGTGGCCTCCTGAGATCTATCTTGACGAGCAACTCGTCGTGATTGTGCTGATCCTTCTCTTAGATCTGATGGTCGTCGAAAACTCCTCGACATGGTCTTAGGTGGACTTCCTCGGGTATTTCATTTAATGCTCTTCAAACGTGTGCGTCAAGATGATAAGCATTCAATGAATAGTTGAACTGTTGATTATCTGGCAATTAATGTTGCGGTCGAGATGCAGCTCGAACCGCCTTAGTTGCTCGTCGTCCAAGAGTTCCTGGGAGCATTGGAGTTCCTCGGAGGGTTGGTGTTCCTCGGAAGACTGGCGTTCCTCGGAGTATACCTGTTGCTCGGAGTGAGTATATTGGTCAGGGGAATAATCTTCCTCGTTGCCATTGTGCCACGTAGATTGACACGTGTCTTCTTATTATTCGTCCACATCAGCATACTAATTTTTGTATCAACACTTTGATTCAAATGTCCAAACCTTAGAGCATGTTCTAGTGGATGAAAGTATTGATTCATTACTAGAAAATAACAATGTCAGTGAGAAAGAAAAAAAAGAATATCATAAATCAAATCAATCTAATTATCATGGTGATTCAATAACCTCAAGTGTTAGTTCTTACCCTCCCAATCATAGGTACCAAAACTGCGAAGACAGTGACAGTCAAGTTTAGGAATTAGATAACGAGGACAGTGGTTTGGATAAAAAAGATGATGATTATGGACAAGAAGACTTTGATTATAATGAAGAGAGTCACAGTAGATTTTTTTGTCGAGAAGTGTGGTCTGAATCAATTCCAACTGCATTAGTGGAATTAAGGTCCAAAACTTCTACTATCTCGCGTGATTTACCTGAGCAATACATGAAAATAATTGGGTTGAACCGAAAAGCAAGGGATAGGAGTGGCTATGTTTATTCGTGCTAAATCCAATAGAGAACCTTACTCAATGGAAAATTATGAAATCAAAGGGGGGACCACGACAGAAGCCACATAAAGAGAATTTCAGTGACCAAAATGTTCCTTGTATGTCTTTTAGGTCAGAACTCATTTTTTATGCAATCTCATAAGCTTAAGAATTTGAATTGAGAAGTATCAGCTAATACTAGCCTCTCAAATTGGTTGGTTTCAACTGAAACCAGTCCCAATAAGTAGGCTAGTTCCTTTGGGGTTGAGACCATTTCCTAAAAAAATCACATCCCCAAGGTCAGTTTCTTCACCATGGAGCCTAGAAGATAGACCAATTTTGGGCACATTGACCATGAGGAGCTGAGATAGTTTTCAGCAACTTCTTCTCCAATAAGCTTGTCGAGTCTAAGCCCTAATGATATGCCCATTATAGGTTCTATGGGGAGCTATTGGAGTGAAGGGTTACCATCCAGGGGTTTTAGCCTAGCTTCTTTCATTAATGGCATACCAAACACTACTAACAAGTATAGAGAGGTATTTGTAAAGGGAGAAATTGGATGCTTTTGATTGATGCTTTTGGTATTAATTATTAGGATTTATGGATGTGTACAGGATAAGAAAATGAATTGGCATACCACACCATTTCAAACAAGGTTAGAGAGAGATTTGAACAGAGGTGATGTTGAATCTTAATCTTCCATCAATCCTAATTTTTGTTTTTACAGAAGCGTTGAGATGGTTTTGGAGTGCTCCGTGGTGTCAATTTTATACAAGTTTATTGATTTATTGTGTTTTGGGAAATTTATTATAGTTTTCATAAATTTTCTTCTCTATTGTAATTCATATATGTTTATTGGATTGTGAATAACAGTTTTATGGGAAATGACTGTGTTTGATTTCCATCAAGGTTACTCCATCGAACCTCAAAATCCAATAGCGCATTTCAATTGTCTAAACCTTAACAAAAAATACCTAACAACCCATTAATTTTAATTCCTATGTTGTAATTGGTCCGGACCAATAACAATGGACACGCATGTCGATCAAATATTTTTTATATCCCCCCGACCGCCCTTACCCCTAAGTAAACATTCCAGCAACTCAACTTTTTTTAACTAGGGGAGGGGTGGGGGGGAGTGTAATTGGGTCTCGAGTCAAAAGCGTGTCCATAGTCGCTGGCTCGGACCAATTATAACATAGGAATTAAAATTAATGGGCTCTTAGGTGTTTTTTTGTTAAGGTCAATTAAAATACCGCTTTTTAGGTCCACTTGTGATCATCTACCTAAACACACACAGAAGAAAAAAAATTTACATGACTATTTATTATTCTAATCACTACATATAAATATATGTTTAAGAATATGTGATAAAATAGATGAAAGTTAAAGTTTGAAAGAAAGATTTATTTCAGAATGTTTACACTAATTATTTCTTGCATAAATCACGTTAAACCTGTTGATTTTCTAGAATGTTATATTGAACTTATGATGCAATACATGCGCCCTTGAAATATAATCAATTGTGTTACTATAATGAAGTACAAATAAAAACCTGTGGCACTTTTATTTTATAGAATAAAATATCTATTATTGTCATTTAACCGACTCCTAATTCACAAGCTTTACATTACATGATACCGCATGGCTATACGTTCTTGTCCCTTAACTTAATGAGGATATTTCTACAAGACGCGGTGCGAACTAGATTAGTCGATCCTTAGTTATGATCCTAAACACATTAAAAGTTCTTTATGCGCCAATTCTAAACTTTGCGCAATTTTTATGGAACTCTCCGTTGGTATTAAAAATAATTTGACCACTTCTTAGGCGGTACTAAAAAAAGCATAATAAGTTGATAGGGTGAAAAAGTAAAAAAGGAATTATTTTTACCCTGGACCTGATCGACCGTGGGTCACAGTTCCAGCCTAGGCAAGAAGTTTTTAGGTGTTGTCTTGTATTGGAACATTTATTTAAACCTCAACAAACCAATATTAGAGCCACTTATACTACCCTAATAGTAGACCTTAATAAATATGTTTTTCATCATTACATGGATGAGAAATTTTTTGTTTAAGAAATGGGTTATTTAATATTTTTGAGGGGTTATAAGAGGAGGTTGCCATTGAGTGGTGGGAGAGATATCACATCAGAACTTCTACACTATTTTCCACTCTCTAAGGCTTCCAAAACACTAGACTTTCTATCCAAATTCATACTAAGGTATTTTCACCACCAAGTCAGCACCTTAGGACCATTATAGGACTTTAAACTACCCTTGAAAACCATTATCAAACCCTTGATAACTTTTGTGGGTTAAGAAGTTTCTTGGTTTTGAAGGCTTATCTTGTTGTGGAATTCTAGTTGATCATCATCTTCCCTAGAGGTTTTTTAAGCATCTTATTGAGATAGGGTTTTCCTCGCAATGTTTTTAAGGTTAAAACTAAGTAATATATTAGGATGCATGATAAAAATATAGTCATTTCAAGCAAATATATTTTTTTAGTATGATCAATTGTGTTTTATTGCAAAAATGAGAATTTTAAGAAAACTGGACTTTAATCATGTTTGGAAGAACAAATATTATTCCAACTTTAAATATGATGGATTTGTGCATAAAATGTAATTTCATGTTAATATCACGTATAGAACTTATATTCATAAATTTTTAGGCTTGAAATTTATCCTCACATATGTAAGAACTTATAGTATTTTCGTAGAAAATATATGAACTTGATAAATGAAGATTAAAGTGTGTTTCAAGATGAAATAAGAAAGTGGATAATTTCGGCCCCTAAAGTGACAAAGAAAAGTAAATAAGGCACAAAATGAAGATTAAAGCAAGTTTCAAGACAAAATATGAAAGACCTAAAACCCACTGGCAAGTAGCATCTGGCGAGCGGAGCTGACACTGTGGAGCCCATTAAAGTCCGTGGTAATTGGTGATTCCGAAATAAAAAGTGATAAGTAAATAATCTCTGTAATTAATAATGAATAAGAATATTCATTGATAAATACAGAAAAATGGACAAGATTCGGTTGATGTTAATAAAATTAACAGGACGTAAGGATAAAATGGGAAAGTCCTTGTCACATGATGTTTAAAATAATTAAGCGTGATTACGGGCACCTCGCTCGGGAGCATTGTATGTAGTTGCATCAATACTGGTCAAAGGAACATGTTTTTTCCTAAAATGCTAAAAGATATTTTATATTCGTAGTATGTTCTTATAAAATTGTATTACTTAGTACTCTCCCACCCTACTGGGCATTCTCTCATACCCCTATTTTTGTAAAAACCTCACACCTAGGTACACCAGGTAAAGATAGCAGGGTGAATAACTGTAAGGCCCCCACAAGTTTTGGATGTGATTAGAGATCTAGTGTTGGTCTAGTCATATGATGTGACAATGTTTCTTTTAGCTTTTGATATATAAATAAGTTGTATTTTCAAACTTTAGACTCATGAAATATTGTAATAAGATAGGGTGGTTTTACTTTTTAAAATCTTTTAAGTTTGATAATTAATGACTTTTTTTTAATAAGCCCATTAGTGGTCACAATTTTCCTTAAAAATTTGACTCTATAGTAAGTTTTACCTCAAGTAATGTGAAAAAGGAAATCTTTATTTAAATAAATTGAATTAATTTTCCCCTCCCCCCTTAACACCTTGACTCAGACACAGGTTGACCCAACAGTGACCCTAATTTCGGGTTGGTGTGCTATAACTTGGTATCTGAGCATTAGGATCCACGCGTGTGATAGAAAGATTTCATGATTCTACTTATGATATATACGTATTACTAAGTTACGAGTGTCCGTACACGCCGTTAGTGACGACACTGTGGTTCTCCGTGTGTGGTATACTATATGTCAACTTTGATGATGGCAAGTTAGTGTAATGAATAGTGTCCATAGTATCCCAGTGCACTTCGTTTTATAATGAACTTTTCCTTCAAATATAAGATTACTCTAGATGCAGTATTGCTTTCGATACCAAAACCATAAACTCCGACATATGGAATATGCAGTACACCAGCTCGTGGATACACTCTCTCATCAATAGAGGGGAAATCATAGTGGTAATGTGGAGAGTTCTATCGACTTCCATTATGAAAGAATTTCTAAGGTTAAACCCGCCTACGTTCAAAGGCACCAGTGGGCCCGATGCAGTGGAAGAATGGCATGATGAGGTCACTCATATCATGGACATCATGGATGTTCTAGTAGTACACAAAGTCAAGATAGACATGTTTTAGCTTACGAAATAGGCTCAATATTGGTGGACCGCTCACTTAGCAAGCCTGACAGAGGCAATAAGCTGGGACGGGTTCAAAGTGGCATTCTTGGACCGTTATTTTCCTCAGGCATACAAAGATGCTAAGAATAATGAATTCGCTCAGTTTATCCAAGGTAAGCTATCTGTGAATGAGTACCTAGTCCAATTCGAAAGTTTGTATAAGCATGTAGAGGTTTTTGAGACAAATGAGGAAGAAAGGACTAGACTGTTTGTGAATGGATTGAACTCCTACATTCCTGGACTTGTGGTAGGTTTAGACCTCCCTGATTTTAGGATAGTTGTGAGTAAGACCATTCGATTGGAATTATAGTCAGAGGATTTCATAGACATTCATGAAAAGAAGAAAGAAATCGGTGGATCCCACAAGAGGGAAGTTAAGGGGTCCTACAACAACTTGGTTAAGAAGTTCAGGGGTGTTATCAAGGGATTATTCACCCAACTGAAGACAACGATGGAATCAATTTTCTAGTCTAGTGTAACCGTGATCAGAATCTGACACTTCTAATAAATTGTTCTTTCTTCGTTTGTAGATCTTCAGATCACTTTAAATAGGAGTGCCCCTACCGAGCAAGCAGGGAACAATAGGGTAGCCATCAGAGTAGTAAGTACATACCCAGGAGAAACCCTAACCATGTAGGCCCTACACAACAATATCAGTTTTTAAGCCAGTATCAACCAGGCAGGGAAAATATAGGTGGCTCACGCTATGATCAAGGGCAAGAAAGTTAGGGACAGGCTCAAGTACCCAACGGCCAGACTAGTAGGTACAACTCGGGAAGTGCATATGCCCTCTAGAAATAAGTAGCATCTTCACACAATCCCTCAGTTATGGAAATAATGATCATGTTGTCTAGTACTTGGGTTAGAGACTTATTTGATTCAGGTGCATCTCATTGCTTCAAATTGAGTTCCTTAGCATATTTTTAGGCCTAAATGTAGACAAACTTAGCCCTCATATTTTTGTTCGGTTACCCATTGGTGCTGGTATATTCTTGAATAAGGTTTGTCAGAATTTCATGATTATCGTAGAGGAATAGGTTCTAGATTATGACATAATCCTTATAAATATGGATAGATTCGATGTAATCCTAGGAATGGATTGGTTATCCAGTTTCAATGCCACTATCAGGTTCCATTAACACAGTGTTTTAGTGTCACTGCTAAATGGATCCCGATATCGCTTTATTAATGAATGGAGTACTTATTACCCTGGCAAGTTTATTACAGCTCGAGAGCTGAAACACTTCTTTGGATGGTTGAGTAGTATCATGTCTCAAGAAGATCTAGACCTTATGATGTTAGACTACCCAATTGTCCAGGAATTTTTTGACGTCTTTCCCATAGATCTTCCCAGCCTACCCCCATGCAGGTAGATTTACTTCTCGATAGAGGTTCATCAAGGTGTATTACCTATATGTATCCCTCCTCACAATATGGCCCAAAAAGGGCCATGAAAATTGAAAACTCAACCATAAGATTTGATGAAATAAAGGTTTTATACGCCCTAACATGTCCTTATGGGGAGCACCAATAATATTTTCCAAGAAGAAGGACAATTATCTTCGAATTTTCATCAACTATAGGCAGCTAAATCGAATAACTATAAAGGACAAGTACCCGATGCCCTGAATTGAAGGCTTTCTTGATTAGTTGGATGGTATAAAGAGGTTTTAAAAAAACTACCTTCGATCAGGTTACCATCAGCTATGAGTCAAAGATGAGGATATCCTCAACACAACATTTCGTACTCGGTATGGACACTATGAGTTCCTGTCATGCCTTTTGGTTTGACTAATGACTTGGCAACATTTAAGGACCTTATAAACTATATATATTGCCCGTAGTTGAATCGCTTTGTGGTAGTTTTTATCGATGTTATCTTGGTGTACTCAGCTTTAGATGTGGATCATGAAGAACATCCTTGCACATCTCCAACGGCGCTCAGGAAGAATCAATTTATGATAAGCTTAGTAACTTTGAATCTGTATTCAGGAGGTCAAGTTCCTAGTACACATAGTGTCTGGGCCAAGAATTTCCACTGACCCATCCAAGGTCGACATCGTCCTCATTTTGGGTAGTCCAAAAAAGTCACTGAAATACTAAATTTCCTTGGCTTAAATGGATAATATCAAAGATTTTTTTAAGACTTCTCCAAAGTCACTTTGCATGTTACACAGTTGACATAAAAGGATGTTCTCTTCGAGTGGACATACGATTGAAAGTCCTCCTTTCAGGAACTAAAAGTTAGGCTGACCTCGACACCAATTCTCATCCTCCCCGAATGAGGAAGAGCTTATACTGTATATTGTGATGCCTCTAGATCTAGACTTGGTTCAGTACTTATGAAAAAGGGTCAGGTAGTTGCGTATGCACCACGTTAATTGAATATGCATGAGAAGAACTATCCCACCGATGATTTGGAACTAGCTGCAGTGGTGTTCACTCTTAAGATTTGGAGATATTATTTATATGATGAAAGATTCGAGTTGTTCACAAATCTTAAAATCTTGTGATACATATTCAACCAACGAGACCCCAACCTTCATCAACGGAGGTGGATTGAACTCATGGAAGATTATAACTTCTTATTAGAGTATCATCCCGAGAAGGCCAATGTGGTGGATGACTCTCTTAGTAGAAAGTCAGGCCTCTCCTTGGCAGTGAAACTACATCAAAAAAGCTAAATTTTTACCTTGATCCAGCCATCTTTATCATGGTTATTGATCTTGATAAAAAAATACGCTTTTTTTTGTCACGGTCAATGATCGTGATAAGTCTGTGATAATGGTTAGTCACCGTGATAAGTTCGCGACAAGTATAGTTGTCATGGACTTGTCACGATCAATGACCATGACAACTTAAAAAAGTTTTCACGATCAAAGACCTTGATAGGTTCGTGACAACTCTTTTAACAAAAAACCTTAACCCCACTTTTTTTCCCACCGTTTTTTCTTCCTTCCATTTTCTCTCTCTCTCGATTTTTAGGTCAGCTTTTTTCTCTCTCCATTTTCCTTTGTGTATATGTGTGTGTATATGTGTGTGAGTGTGTATTGCTCTGTGTGTGTGTGTGTGTGTAGGTGGGTGTGTGCATGTGTATGGGGGGTGGAGTTACGGGGAGTGTGTGTGTGTATGTGTGTGTATATGTGTGTAGGTGGGTCTACACGCGTGGGGGGGGGGGGGGTAGTGTGTGTGGGGGTGGTGTTAGTTGGGTATTTTCGGACTTGAAATTATTTGGACATTACAAATATCGATTGGGTATTTTTAGTTTAGAATTTGCAATTAATTGGTATTGTTATTTGTTAATGTTGATTGGGTGCTGTTAGTTGGGATTGAAATTAATATGTATTGTTAATATTTATTGAATCTTATTATTTAGAGAATGAAATAAATTTGAGACTATAAATATTGTTTGTGTATTGTTACAGAGGTTTGAAATTGGTTAGAAATTGTTAATGTTAATTGGGTGTTTTTATTTAGGGCTTGAAGCTAATTAGTCTATTGTATTTAATTTCTTATGTTTTTGGAAATTAATTAATTAAGTAGATGAATTAGAAGGAGTACATGATACACATTTGTCGGTTTGTTATTGCTGTTGGATTATATTGGACAGATGTGGTTGGATACGAAAGTTGGTTGTTTAATTTATTTAAAATCCTTAATTTAATTCACACTAATGAATCCTTAAATATTTATATTGTCTTAATTTGTTGGGTTGGTTAATTTTGGAAGTGGCACGACCACTGGATTATTGTCCAAATGGGGAGGAGGGAGTTTTCAACCTTTTTATAAAATTACTTTGTGTCACGACCCATTCGAGAGTGGCACGACCACGAACTTATGATAATTAAATGAAATAAACTTTAAATTACTTATAGTGCACATAGATACTAGATTTCTAGTTCTTATGCGTACGCATTCAATAACCCTTAGACCCATTCGAGAGTCATTACCCCTGTAATGAGATCTCTCGAGTTGTCCCGTTTGGACATTTTGGGACTCCATAGTTTCTATATAATAATATTCTTCATGGCTTAAAATTATTACTTTGGTGGGGGGGAGTTCTGGAGTCATATCTTATTGTTCTCTGGGTACATACTAGATGATGCGATTTTAAGTGTTATTTCAATTGATAAATTAAAATAACACTAACACTTGCAAATCTATGTCATTTACCTGGAGAATTATGGGGATATGCTGTTGAATTTTCCTTAAATTGAAACAATGTACTTGAGTTGTTAAGTATATTACATAAATATGCGGTCTTGAATGGGATTGGATAACTCACCCTTTAGCGGAGATGGAGAAAATAGGAATTAATATTACAAATTAAATTTTAATTTCAATTTCAAATTAAAATTGAATTTGAATGCATGAATAAATTTACCCATCGACGTACGCATTCAATAGGTGATTGTTTATGCTAATGGGAACTAAATATTCACACTTTTGTTTATTCTATGTTACCCATAATAGGTGATTTTTTGTAGTTCCTGTGATGGAATATCCTAAATACAAAAAGTAGATGGGTGAGACAAATAGATTAGGGTATGTGTTTCGCAGAGGTGCTAATGAATTTGTCAAATATGCAAAGAGATGACATGATAATGAAGAGTTACCGTGTCCGTATGCTAGGTGTAATAATGGTAAGGTGTTTGAGTGGAAAATAGTTTAACTACATTTGTTAAAATGGGGTATGCAAGATAGTTATCTAAGTTGTGTTTTTCATGGGGAACTGATGGTTCCTTTTATCTCAGAGAAGAATTCACAAAAACCTTTAACAAGAAGGATAGATGTTCAAGGGGAGGATGGCAATGTATATCATAATATGCTAGAGGATTTAGTTGATGACGCGTATGGATTTCATGAAGTGGAAGAGAATGGGGCACTAACAATGTACAAGGTGCAGACGCTGATATCGAGATAAACCTTGACGATGACTAACAAAGTTTAAAATTTAAGGTGAGACAACCGTTATACTCCGGTTGTGAGAAAGATCGAACAACTTTACATGCCATGGTTGGTTTGCATAATTTGGAGACTCAATATGTTTTGCCTGGCACTAGTGTGACATGAATTTTGAACTGGGTGACGGGCTAGCTACCTAAGCAGAATATGCTTCCAAATAGCTATCCTACTATGAAAAACAGTTTGAAAGGTTTGGGTATGAAGTATAAATCAATTCATGCTTGTGTGTATGACTACATACTATACCAAAAAGAGTATGAAAATATCGATCGGTGTCCAATATGCGATGAACCTAGATATGTCCAAGCTACTGGCAAAGAAGATGCAAACTCAAAAGTTCCTCAAAAAGTGTTGAAATATTTTCTCGTTGGACCTAGATTAAAGAGGTTTTTCACAGTACCATGGATAGGGGAGGCAATGACTTGGCATGCCAAGGCAAAATCAGGAGAAAATCTCGTTCGCCATCCTATTGATTCTACAGTTTGGAAGAGGATGAATTTTGAGTATCTCAATTTTTCTCGAGAACTGCATAACATTCATTTGGCAATATCAAAAAGTGGTTTCAATACATTTTGAAATCTAAGCGCCAATCAGAGTGTATGGCCAGTGATCATAGCCCCACTAAATCTCCCTCCTTCACAGTGTATGAGACCTGAATTTTCAATATTGTCTTTGTTGATCCCTGGGCCAAAGGCACCAAGTGAGGACATCGATGTCTACCTGGCTCCTTTGATAGACGAGTTAAATGAGTTGTGGTAAGAGGGTGTGCAATCATTTGACTCTTTTAGAAAAGAAGAGTTTACGCTAAAAGCTTTGTTGATGTGGGCAATTCATGATTTTCCAGCTTATGGGACATTATCCGGTTGTGTAGTACATGGTTATTTGGGGTGCCTATTTGTGGAGAGGAGATCGAATCTCTTCGTATCCTCGCTAGCTCAAAAAATTTATACCATTTCCATTAGAGGTTTTTACCTCCCTCTCATAGTTTTAAATGTTAGAAAGGTTTTATTTTTTACCAAGCGAGGTTGAACACAGGAAACAATTGAGAATACTTTCAGGCTTAGAAATTGAAAGTAAATCTTCTAATTGTGGTCCTAATATGCTAGGTAAGAATCCTAAATTTAAGAATGTCAAGCATAAGAAGACCCCAAGTGGGAATGAAAATGAGACAAAAAAGGCATGTTCTAGGAGTACAATTTTATTTTACTTGCCTTATTGAAAAAATAACCCGGTGCGCCATGTATTGGATATGATGCACGTAGAGAAGATCATCGCTGAACACATTGTGGGCACATGCCTTAGGGGGGAGTCATTTGAAGGATGGAGAAAATACACAAAAATACCTTAAAGTGTTGAAAATTAAGCCACAACTATGGTTGAAAGAAGATAGTAAGGAAAGGACAATAATTCCCCCTCGTGCTTTTAGACACAATATATAATTTGAAAGTTTCATCTAATTTTTCATCCAACTTGCAAAGGATTGTGAATTATTCTACCTAAGATTTACAAAAATGTAAGTCTCATGATTGACTTGTGATCATGCAATTAGTTCCTCTATTATTTAAGTACTGTTTCTCCAAGCACAAGGATTTGTGGAGGGCTATTATGCAAATTAGTATATGCTTCTAATTTTTATATGAGAAGATAGTTAATCGAGATCACATAGTGGTCGCAAAATTGGCAGTGAACGAAGCAGTTTGTGTCTTGAAGAAGTACTTTCCTCCATCCTTCTTTGACATAAGTGTTCACTTATGCGACAAGGTACTTCTTTGTGGTCCAGTAAGATATTAGTGGATGTATCCGTTTGAAAGATTGATGAAAGTTTTCAAAGATTACATTAAGAATATATGATATAATGAAGGATCAATTGTAGAGGAATACATCACCGTGGAGTCATCAATCTACACTCGAGAATATATGCCTGACTAGACCAGCGTGGATGAGAATGATGAGTTCATCGATGAGGGTGGCCATGTGATGGGAAAACGAGTGAAATTAACGAGTTTGCAACATGAACAAATAGCTCGTTATCTTCTCGACACACATGAAGATTTCGAAGAATGGAAAAAGTTAGTTTAAATTATTTAAACTTTAAATTATTTTAATTTTTACATGATTAATTTTGCAATACTTTCGTCACCATCTATGCAGAAAATATGAAGCGTGTCAGAACAATAAAAGACGAAAAATAATGGCACAATCAGACAACTAGTTTAGGTTGTGGTTGTCGCACGACTCAATTATAATTAATATATATTGTTATCAAATGTCACATTACAAGAAATATTTACAACTAACCTAATTAATTTATCCATATTCTTAGATCTTAAAAATGGGTGATGCGACATCAAGACTTTCTCGTCTAGCCACTGGGCCCTTATTCATGGCACAAGAGTACAAAAAGTATCGATTGAATGATTATGTATTCGTTGCAAGGGTGTACGAGAAAAATACAAATTTACAGAACTCGGGCATTTCATACAAATCTCTTACTTTTTTTTCGAGCGAGCGTGAAAGATATAAACCTCGTTGAAGCTGAAATGACTTACTATGGTGTAATTCAAAATATATTTGAATTGGACTATGTAACCTTCAAAGAGGTTGTATTTTGCTGTGATTGGGTAAGAGTTGAGGATAAAATTGATTGTAAAGTTGATCCTGGCACCAATTTGATCATGATTGACTTGTCCAAGTTGAAGAGCAACGAACACGTGAGCGATGAACCGTTTGTTTGTTCTTTTCAAAATCTCAAGCAAGTGTTTTACTAGGAGTATATCAACAACGAGTCGTGGTCAATCATCCTACATGCACCAAAGCGTCTAAACAGTAGTGTGGATGACTTGGCTTCACCTACCAAATATAAATCCATTTTTTATGATAACCCAAATTTGAAATAATTTTTTGATTTGTAATAAGTATTCAAATTATTTGTAATGACCAGTGGATGTATTATTATCGGACGATAATTTAATGCTTTTTATTAATTTGTACTTGATCATTTTAATGATTGTAACAACCAAGTGAATATGTTAATTAGAATTTTCATCAATTTAAGCATTAATTCAAAGTCCATGACCAGAGAGTGTGTCTGTGTAATTTGGAATTGGTATTGGTATAAATTGAAATTGGTATAAATTGGTATTTGTATAAGTTGTGATTGATATTGGTATCGGTACTGGTATAAATTAATATTGGTATTGGTATTAGTATAAATTAATATTGGTATTAGTATTGGTATGTATTGTTATTATCGGATTTGAGCATTAATTCAAAGTTTATATACATCTTTGTACTAATAATAACAAATTTTCAGAAAATTACTTCATCCGGACACGGTAGCATAGGCGATTGGGGCTCCTCGGACAGTAGGTTCCCCAAATAGGGAAAATTAGAGCCCCTCATCGAAAATAAGACGAAAACTATTAGCTAGAGATCTAGAGTTGTTGAAGGCGATTGTCGGCCCAGGGTACACTGATTGGAGGGCCATGCCTATTGGCCTCAAGATGAAAATCTGGAGAGCGCTACAGGTTGTGTATTTAATATTTATATTTATAATTGTAATAATTACTTATAGGATGGTTTGTATTTGTTTGACAGGAACAATTTGGCATGTCCGCATATCTCCGCTATCCTATATTAGAGCAATTGAGGGATCAATATAAAACGTGGAAGAAGAATTTACAGGCACAGTACTTTGGGAAGACCCGAGAGTCCATTTTGAGACACCGTGAAACCGTCCCCCACCCAAGGAGCCAATATCATTGGTACAGTGGCAAAACTTAATCGACAATGAGACTAATGAGTGGCAATTGGCATCTCGCCAATCGGGGAGGGACAACCGGGCAAAAAAGTTGGACGTGCACTACTCCGGGTGGATGTCTTACGCCGAGATGGAACACATGATGGTAAGTTTTTAATTTTGATTAATTTAGGTTAATATAATTTAGCATTAATTTGTGTTACTTACTAATTTTGTATCATTTTATTTCAGGAGACGGGGAATGGCCCTGGGGGTAGGCCAGATAGGCTCGATGCCTATGTGGCAATTCGAACGAAAAAGGGGAAGGACAATGAGGTGGGCCGAGAGTCGCAACCACCATTGTAAGTTATAAATGTTAAAAAATTTCAATTATGCTATAATTTTTTTATCTACTTAATTGACTAATCGTGTACTTTTTGTTTTTTTAGGCAACGCTTAAGGAATTGCATGCATCGCAGTTTGATGCCGACAAAGCATATTTGGCTACAGACGCACTCAACCAAGTGCTCATGATGGATCTTAAGGGGAGGACTAAAGGGTGAGCTCGCGAGTGGGGAAGTCTAGGATCATCGGCATGGAGATGAGCAATAGAGGGTTGGCCCATAAGGTTGACTCACATGTGATAAGCTATCAAGGTTGGAGTCGACAATTCTAGATATGTACACTTTTATGAAGCGTCAGTTGGGCAAGGGCAAGGGAAAGGCGAAGGAGAAGGTGGTAGAGGAGGACGAGGACAGGGACGTCGATGCCGACATCGACGGCATTGCTTTATCGCTGATACGCATGGACTCAGTGCCATATGATGATCCATTTCCGATCGTGACCCTCGTAGAGTGACCTATTTCAACACTCGATTGGTTGAGTGTGTATATACTCACATATATTGTGGTCTACTGATAGCAAGGGGGTTGAAGGTTCCGAGCATCCTCCCAGGTATGCCGGTTCATGAACGTCTCCTCCAGGACATTGAGGCCAGAGTGCGTGTCACTCACGTGGTGGAGGGAAAGGAGAAATCACCATTGTGGTTACGCGAACAATGCAGCGTTCAACATATTGCGGGGTGTCTTAATTCATATGTTATGTGGCATTCCTTCCTCCTCCGACCTGCTGAAGATTGGCATTATTTCTCTCTCTTTTTATTTTAAAAATTGGATTGTATTTATATTCTTTTTTATTTTGGTACAATTTGGCTTGGATATGATGGATATTTTCATTTCTATTTTATTTGGATATGGATTATAAATGCCTTGATTTGGTATATGATTTGTATTTTATTTGGATATATGCTATTTGAAAAGGTACAATTTTGTTATAATAAGTACAAATGGGCAGTGGTTATACAGCCCAATTTTTTTTTTAAACTTCTTCCCAAAATTATCACGGTAAAAAATCGTGATAAGTCCTTGACAAAGAAACTTGTCATGATATTTGATCGTGATTTTTTTTGGTTTTATTATGGTCTTTGACCGTGACAAGAACTTGTCACGGTAAAAAATCAAGACAGGACCATGACAATCTAGTGAACTTATCACGGTCAATGATCCTGACAAGTCAAACATGTCAAGTTGTCACCCCCAAACTTGTCATGGTCAATAACCGTGACAATCCAACAGTTTTGGTATAGTGTGATAAAGTGTTACTATAGAAAGATGTACAACAAATTTTAAGATTACGAGTTGTATGTTAAGAGGGGTAGGAACAGGGCCTACTTATAGGGAATGACAACGAGATTGCTCATCCATCAGAATGTTCTAGATGCACAGTCGCGTGATGATAAGATCATGCATTTTTGAAACTGCATTCAAAATGGTGAGGAATTTGACACTCTTATGGTAGATAATGATGGGGGAGTTCGACATAAAGGAAGGTTAATTATCCTAAACATTGAAGGGCTACAGGAAGAAAACTTAACCGAGGTTTTCCAGTCTTACTTCAGTATAAACCTGCGAATAACAAAAATGTATAAAGACATTTATATTATTCATGGGGGAATGTTATACGTGCCAACAGGTAAAGACTGAACATAAAAAGTACGTTGGGCTTTTGCATCCTCTCCCAGTAACTGAATGGATGTGGGAACATATATTTATGGACTTCGTCACGGAATTACCTCGGCCTGAAGGGGTCACAACACAATCTGGGTCATTATATATTGTCTCACCAAGTCAACTCACTTCCTGCCAATGAAGGTTAGGGACAACATAGACAAGTTAGCAAGGTTATATGTACGAGAAATTATCTGGATCCACGGTGTTCCTCTCTAGATTGTCTCAGATAGGGACCCCCAATTATTTCTCGATTATGGAGGAAGGTTCAACAACAATTGGGGACAAAGTTAAATTTGAGTACAACATACCTCCCAGAGATTGACGGACAATTAGAAAGGACCATCCAAATATTAGAAGACCTGTTGAGAGCCTGTGCACTTGAATTTTAGGGAAGTTGGACAGAGAATCTGCATCTAGCATAATTATCTTACAACAATAGTTACAAGGCTAGTATTAAGATGGATCCCTAGAAGAATCTATATGGTTAACTTTTTCAATCTTCAGTATGCTGGGAAGAAATGCATAAAAAGCACATCACCATGTCCCATATGATCAAAGAAATGACTGATAAGTTTCACCGGATTCTCCAAAGGCTCGTAGCTACCTAGAGTCGGTAAAAGAATTACTCTAACAATTGACGAACACTCTTAGAGTTTGGGGTAGAAGATCATGTGCTACTGAAGGTTAGAGCCAAAACCGAAAGTCAAAGTTTTGTCCAGAAGTCCAAGCTTGTCCCTCGGTATATGAGACCATTCGATATTTTGGAATGAGTTGGGGATGTATCTTATCTTTTAGCATTGCCCCTGTAGTTAGCCCATGTTCATAATTTATTCCATGTCTTTATGTTAAAAAATTTCCTTCACAATCCTCACCACATCGTAAATTAGAAAAATATCAAATTGGAGGAAGATATCACGTTCCCAACGCGACCTGTATCTATCCTAGACCATGAGGATAGGGTCCTACGCAATAAAGTAATTCCGTTTGTAAAAGTCCTAAGTGAATTTCATGGTGTCGAAGTGGAAACATGGGAATGAGAATCTAAAATGCGTAAAAAACATCTCGAACTCTTTGAGTGACTTGACGTAAATTTCGAGGATGAAATCTCCTAAGAAGGGAAGAATGTAATACCCACACCCTTGAAATATAATCAATTGTGTTATTATAATGAAGTACAAAGAAAAACTTGTGGCGCTTTTATTTTATAGAATAAAATGTCTATTATTGTCACTTAACCAGCTCATTACTTACAAGTTTTACATTACATGAAATTGAATGGCTACGTATTCTTGTCCCTTTGGTTAATAAGGATATTTTTACAAGGCGCAATGTTAACTAGATTAGTCAATACATAGTTATGATCCAAAACACGTTAAAAGTGCTTTATGCTCCAATTTTACACTTCGCACAATTTTTATGGAGCTCTCCATTGGTATTAAAAATAATTTGATCACTTCTTAAGGGTACTAAAAATAAAGATAATAAGTTGATAGGGTGAAAAAGTAAAAAATGAATTATTTTTACCATGGGCCCAATCGACCGTTGCCCACTGGACGATCCATCCCGGGCAGGATGTTTTAGGTGTTGTCTTGTGTTGGACCATAGATTTAAACCTCAACCAACCAATATTGGAGCCACCGACTCTACCTTAATCTCAGATCTTAACCAATAAGTTTTTCATCATTAAATGGATGAGAAATTTCTTATTTAAACAATGGGTTATTTAATTTCTTTGTGGGGTTATAAGAGGAGGTTGCCATTGAGTGTTGGGAGATATATCCCATTAGAAATTCTACACCATTTTCCACTCTCTAAGGCTTCTAAGACACCAAACTTTCTGTCAAAATTCGTACTAAGGCATTTACACCACCTAATCACCACTTTAGCACCATTATAGGATATTAAAATACCCTTGAAAACCATTATCAAACCCTTGACAACTTTTGTGGGTTAAGAAAGAGGAGTTTCTTGGTTTTAAATGCTTATCTTGATGTGGAATTCTAGTTGATCGTCAACTTCCCTGGAGGCTTTTCAAGCATCTTATTGACGTAGGGGTTTCCTCACAATGTTTTTAAGGTTAAAACTAAGTAGTTTATTAGGGTTCATGATAGAATATAGTCATTTCAAGAAAAGATATTTTCTAGTATAATTAATTAAGTTTTCGTGCAAAAATGAGAATTTTATGAAAACTAGAATTTATACATGTTTGGAAGAACAAATATTATTCCAACATGAAATATGGCGGATTTTTGCATAAAATGTAATTTCATGTTAATATCATGTTTAGAGCTGATTTTTGAATTTCTAGGCTTGAAATTCATCCTCACGTATGTAGAAACTTGTAGTATGTTAGTAAAAATTAAACGAACGTGATAAATGAAGATTAAAGTAAGTTTTAAGATGAAATATGAAAGTTTTCAATTTTAGTCCCTAAAGTGACAAAGAAAGATAAACAAGGCTCAAAATGGAATGGAGAGATTAAAAGGTATGTGTTTAAAAATACACAATTGGACATGTGTAAACTTAAGGATGAAATAATGCTAAATGGGTAAAAATGTTGGTACAAACATTCAAACCATAAGTGTGGAATAAATAACCATTAAAGAGACGATTTAAGAAATAATGGTTTTTGACATAAAATGATAAAATGGGAAATAGTTGGTAGTAAATTACCTTTCACTTGAATATGGAAAGTGCAAATTAATAATTATAAATTGTGGTAAAATGCTTTGAGAAAAGTTAAGGAAGGTACCAAAATGTGCATTTTTAATTAGAGTTAGTGTACACTTAATTTTTCCTCCTTAACCAGGATTATCAAGACAAGTTATCAAAGGAAAAATGAGGTAAAAACAAATGTAATGTGGACATGAGATAAAATGTTAAAAACATATGGAAATTAAAGAATAATCGGATGATGCATGGAATAAATAATTACGGAGGACATGACATCCCTAGTGGTGAAAGACCCATAACCCACTGGCCAGTAACGTATGGAGAGCGGAGTCGACGATGTGCCCATTGAAGTCGTTGGTATTTTGTGATTCCAAAATAAAAAGTGATAATTAAATAACTTCCGTAATTAATAATGAATAAGAATATTCATAGATTAATACAAAAAAGGGACAAAATACGGTTAATGTTAATGAAATTAATAGGATTAAAGGCTAAGATGGGAAATTCCCTGGCATGGGGTGTTTAAAATAATTAAGCATGAGTATGAGCACCTCGCTCAGGAGCATTGCATGTAGTTGCACCAATACTGGTCAAAGGAATATTTTTTTAAATGCTAAAAGATATTGTATATGTATAGTATGTTCTTACAAGATTATATTGCTTAGTTCTCTCCCACCCTACTGGGCATTCTCTCATACCCATATTTTTGTAAAACCCTAAACCCTAGGTACACCAAGTAAAGATAGCAGGTTGAATAGACGTAAGGCCCCTAAGAGTTCTGGACGTCATTAGAACTCTGGTGTTGTTCTAATCATATGTTGTAGCAGTGTTTCTTTTAACTTTGGGTATTTGAATAAGTTGTATTTTCAAACTTTAGACTCCCGAAATATTGTAATAAGATAGGGTGGTTTTACTCTTTTAAATCTTTTTAGTATGGTAATGAATGACGGTTTTTTAATATGCTCATCAGTGGTCACGATTTTTCCTTAAAAAGTTGACTATACAGTAATTTTTACTTCAAGTAATGTGGAAAAGGAAAGCTTTCTTTAAATAAATTGAATTGGTTCCCCCCCCCCCCCCACTTAACACCTTGATTCAGATACGGGTTGACCCGATTGTGACCCAAAATCCAGGTCGGGGCGTTACATAAGAAGAAATAGTAGAGTGCATTTGTTGGGTTTATGTGTGTAAAACCTCACTTTTATGAAAATAAACTCATGTAGTTCGGATAAATGGGTTGAGCATGTTAAAAGTGCATCAAAGTGAGATTTTGGAAATAAAATAATAAACTTGAGGATTTCAGAATACTAATGACATAAAATGATACAATTTATATGAATGGAGTTTAAGAAAATCGAAAGAAACAAAGTAAATGGGTGATAAGTGTAAAAGTAGTAAAATCATAGGTGTTCAAATGTGCAATATTGAAAAGTTAAGGCCCAAGGTAAAATAAGGAATCAATGATAACAATGTAAATTTATCAATTTGTAATACAAGTCTTAAAATGTCAAAAGTATGGTTTCTAGGTTAAAAGTATAATTTTAGGACACATTTGGAGTAAGTAATAATATTTGCACGAATGGTTATTGTTTTGGAAAGTTAGATTTAAATAAAGAATAAGAAATGGTAAAATGATGAGAAACAAGGTAAAAAAATGCAAAAGTTATGTTTTGAAAGATAAAGTCTTGTAAGGACAAAAGAACTGTTTTAGCACAAAAGTGTCCTTTTATGAGAAATATGAAGTTAAGAATGATTTTAACCAACTAAGAGGACTATAGTTAAAGAGTTGGACTTTAAATTATATGATGAAAACTTGTATTTTAAAAATTATAGGTGAAAAGTAATATTTTTAAAAAACGAATAAAATGCAAGTTTACTAGTGTGCGTGGATGGTGAAAATGAACATTGAAGTGCGCAAATTTGGTATTTGAACTCAAACATTAAGTTTGGGTAATTAAAGTTATTTTCAAAATAAGAAATACAGAGTCTAAGGTAAAATAAAAAGAACTTTTTATAAACTATGAAACTTAGAAATAAAGTGTGTCGGGACTAGTCCCATCCCGAGTATTGTGGCCTCATCGGTCGATGTATAAAATAAAGGATAAAAGGAACAAGGAAAAAAAATGGAAAAAGAAAAGGAAAAGGGAAAGAAAAAGTGAAAGAAAAAGTCTTACAAAAATGTAACAACTAAAAGATACTCGGAGCAACCAGGGATATTTAAGAAGGGCCCGAAGTCTTAGGGTGTTGCTTCGTCTTGGACCGAAATAATTGGAGAGTTAACAAAATGCAACATTTGTGGCAGTCAGTGAAAGTTTTGTAAATACACATTGGATTGGTGACCCCTGTTAAGAAAGTAAAAGGACAATTTTGATCACAACACTCATTAATGTAGCAACAAGTTTGTGAAATAACTTAGAAATTTTGAAAGTATGTTAATGGTTAAATAACGGGATAGGGGTAATATTAAAATAAAGATTAAGTGTGTGTGGGATCATTGCCCATATTGCATGGTTATAATGCACATTACATGGTTAAGATAAATCTTTCATGAGAGCACTTAATCAAATGAAGGATGATTTCTTAATTAATAAAATACTCTTTGTATGTATAGATATTCTTTATACGACTGGACACACGCTCATATCCTTGTATTTTCCAACCCCCTCGCTTGGGTACTTTAGGTAGAGGAAACAACAAGGATAACAGGAAAGAAAATGAGAGTTTTCCACGAAATTAAAGCTTTATCACTATTTTTAAATTGTGTTATTCATTTTAAACTATGTTTTTTAGCATTTGAACTTTAATGCAAGTACTTTAAATTTACATTGTAATAACAAAAGTTGGTTTGGATTTTACCATAGTTATTATTTATTTCATTAAATTATTTTATTTCAAGTTTTCATAGAAGTTTCATAAGTTGGACATAATTTCATTAATTAAATAAAATAAATTTTACGGCACAAATGTAAAAGTAAGTTTTTATTTCAAAAGAGGATTTTCATAAATAAAATCAAAATAAAAAAATGGTTTTCTACATTGACACCCATAATCATTTCATCACAAATTTGTATCAGAGAATAGGTTAAGTGAGTGTCGGAGTGTTCACTTGCATACACCAAGGTATTAGTTCATTTTTTATTCACTGAGGGTAAGTGTTACATTTGTTTAGTAGAACGGGATTTAATCTATTGATGTTCGGATTTGGGTTTGAAAGATAATTCATAAAGTGAATTTTCAATTTTACAATTATTTATATACATGAGTGAGGCGCCAAGATGATGGAGGTTCTCACCTTTGTAATAACAAGTTCAAGTTATAGAGTGTCGTGCCACCAGTAATTATGCATGATATTTGTGATTATATTTAAAGTTTCTAGCTTTAAGCACCTACGACATAATAGAATGATTCAGGTGGACCCCTAAAGATAAAAATGTTAATATATGGACCCAACACGGCAAATGTGTTAGTCTAAATATAAGTTTTAATAGTTAAACAAGTATACAATAGTTTACAAATCTTAATTACTTGGAATGAGGTTAGGTATATGACATAAGAACAAGAATGCAAGTTGTCTCTAGTCATTATGAACATCTAAGTGTGTCAAGACGTAAAGACGCTCCTTTTAATTATAACAAGTATCAAAAAAATATTGGTCTTATTTCTTGGGTGAAATGAGTAAGTTTGTTGAGAGAAGTATAGTGTCTAATAACAAAGAAGTTTAATTTGAGTTTAAAAACAGATCTTTGGGGTTTTGTCCTTTTCAAAATAAGAAGTTAGTCCTTGATAAAAGTGTAACGGGGAGCTTAATTTAGTATCAATTATACCTGATTGTAAAGATTTTAGTATACAAAGTAAAGGTACACATTATCATGTGGAGAGAAACAATTGTGAAGATTTTGGATGACACAAATGATTTGTAGTAATGACTAGTTAAGAGAAAATTGTGTCAAGACTTAAGGAAAGGCTTTTAAAAGACTATAGTCATTATCGGGTTTAGTTGTGAACACCGTATAATGGTTTGATGTTTTTAATAGTTCCTTGTCATAGTGGGGAGTGATTTAACAAAATCTCTTACACACACATTAGAATCTACAACTCATTTACTAGCTGCAATTGTGGTAATATAATAGCACAAGTAAGACCCAAGTGTTGAGTCATTGTATATGTTAAGTAAGTAGGGCATCGGGTATGGATTGATCCCTTGGATAGACTTTGAGATAGGTTCAGTTGATTAATCTATTGATTAATGTTAGTAGCGATGTTTGGAGAAAAACATATTACGGTGATATTTCGATTTATTGATTCACCAAGGAGTAAAGGTTGGTTAGTGGAAGCTGCCACATATCCCTAGTAAGATAACAATGACAATAAACTTATGAAAATAGTATCCTATAGAGTTTAGGTGTACCCAGATATAGTAAGGGTCAACGATAGTGCTCAATGGGAAAGTACTAGTGTTATCTTATGATAATGGTTGTAAGTTCAGATGTGAAGTCTTGGGATTAGAGAGTTAAGACATGCAATACTCATGGGAACTAGTAGAGAATTATTAGTGTTATTTTTATTTTGGGACGTAATTAAAGATAAATGAGTAGGTATGTCATCTAAGGACAGAATCATCGTAGTGCTTGGAGATAACATCCCCTTTCTTTTAAAGCTTATCATGTCACTGTTCGTCTTAGGACGATGGTCTAGGTTGAGGATCTTGGTCCGATTGGAAAAATACCTCAGTCGTAAGTAAGGGATTTCAATATCAAAATCATGTCATGATATAATCATGTGGTCCCTCAGTGGATAAGACTATAGTGTATAGTCTTGATGTCACATGTTTAAATGGTGCAAGGATTATTTTGCAATTGTAAACAATGAATACTATTTTATTATCTATAGTGGTGAAGATAATATTGTCCCAGTGTTAATTATGGAATGGTTCATGAATAACTATACATTAAAGTCTTCCTGATAGTTCAGTGTGATGAGTTATAGACATATTGAAATGCTTAAAATGCATAAAGGATAGTAAGTTCCCATTACACGTGATTTTTTTTTAACTTAGGTTAAATTGTCTGGGACGTTTGGGTTGGTGAGACTATAATTAATTTCTCTTAAGGTTTTGAATGTTTGATTGTTGATGAATTACTACTCACACTAAATTTTAAGTTGTCATCTTAATAGGACGAATGAATAATCATGATTTTTAAATTGGGATATATATAATGATCGTGCAAGTTCATATATTTAGTTTAAGAGAAAATTAATGAACTTGGTGATTAATTGATTCCATGACTCGAGAAGTTGTCATGGGTGTTATTGGTGCGAAGTAGTTTCATGTTCGTATGCCCTCATGATGTAGACGATTAATTACTTATGATTAAATATGGGGAAATTAGAGGACTTATTATATTTCATTATATAACACTTTGGTGATAAGAAGCTATTGAGAATATATGATATTTATCAATGTAAATACATTAAGTACTGGGATTTTGAGATATTGGAAACAATTGGAATATTATGGATGATTCCTAAAAGGAAGTTACATTAGAATTATTTAATGGTAACAAAGTTAAATGATAAGTATTGAACTAAGAAAGTATCTTATGGTCATAAAACTTTCTGGGCATGGGATTAAAAAGAGTTTGTCATCTTGACCCGAAAGAACAAGCATTATAACAGGTAAAAGTTCACGAAAATACTTACAAAATGAGCGTTTGAGTATAATACCTAGGAAGGAAGAAGTTTTGTGTTTTGGAGAAACTAGAAGTACGATTATATATGAAATGAACCATTTGAATGTTTAAGATTGAGTGAAATAAATTAAATTACATCACTTAGTGTAAAAAAAATACTTAATGAGGTTTTAAAGAACAATCGAGAATTCTGATGATTGTGTAATCATTATAGTTGAGACCTATATTAATGATTTTGGCAAGAAGGACAAGCCTATGGTCTATAAGGTATTATTTTCTAATCGGCGGGTTAAGGTTTATGAAGGAATTCATGGAAGCTAGTTTTTTATTTGAAAAGTTTCCTTGATGAATAAATAATAAAAATGCATATCGTGCACTATTGCGTATACTATAACTCGATTTAAATGTAAAAAGGTGAATCAGTATTCGAGTTCAGAAAGTGAACTAATAGGTTTTAAAATCAATAGAGGTTGTTTGAATAGACTGTTGAGCCTAAGTAAAGTTGCATAAATTATCTAGGCATCAAGTAGTGTACATTAAGGTTAACATGTCATCGAAGCTCGAGGAATCAAAGGTAATGTACAAATAGGAATTTGATCTGCGATCTTATATATGAAATTTAAGGTAGATGATGAAGAATAAATCTTCATGTGTAAAAGAATTCAGGGATGAAATTTCCTAACTTGGGAAAATTGTAACACCCGATTTTCTTGAATTAATAAAATCTTTTTATATTTTTGGACTCACGTAATTCGAAAATTACATGGACTTGTATTTATGATAAATTAGTGGAATTAATTTAAATTTGTTGTTTTTAATTTAAATTAAGGTTAAAGATAAAAATTTAAAAATGTTGTGTACCGCGTTATGGGCGTAAATTAAGTTACATATTTTAAATCGTATCAAAGAAATCAAATGGAATAAATTACATAATTAAATTTATAGATATTATAATATCACTAAGGATAAATAAGGAATTAAAAAATTTATTATAAAAAAATCCTATCTTCCAGTTGAGAATCGATTCGGGTTGGGCCAAATTGACATCGCACCTAAAGATTATCCTATTTTAAGCTATGAACATGTGAAATTCGTGGGGTGTAAAAGTAACTCACCCTACCACGTTTTTAAGCCATGATATATGTCTAATTACCCTATTAGACCTACTGAGAAAATTATGGAGGGATGAGGGGGTCATTATAATAGGGTTTTTGACATTATAAGAGAGGGGAATGAGCGACATTGCCCATTTATTGTCTCAATTCTGATGAGAATAATTCAACCCCTAAACCAAGACTTTTAAGTCTTCTTCCTCCTATATTCCAGTAGCTTAAAGTCCCCATAAACATCTCTATACTTCAAGATTGCGAGACCATCATTCCATCCTTCCATTATCAAGGGTTAAAGAGGGTGTTTAATGTGTTATTTTGGAGAATAAAGCTTACAACAAGATAAGAACTTTATAAGGTTTCTTTTCTACTTCTTCATCAAAGGAATTATTATTTTAACAATTAAGGTTTTTACACTATTTTTAAGTTTGAATCAAATCATGCGTGATCAAGGCGTGGAGGCCAAGCCTTAAGCCTTAGAAGCCTAGGCGGGCCTTGGCGTAAAAAGGCGTTTCGGTCTTTTTAATATATTTTAATATTTTTTCACCATAACAAGGCTATTAAAATACTAAAATTGTACATATTATAAAAATATGTCTGAATATTTGCAAATAAAAATACTATTTGATTATTTTGGATGAGATAATGGTCCGGTTTGCAAAAAAATCTTTAAAAGGCGTTATCGTTTCACTAAAGCATTGTTGTTTTTAGAGAAAAAGTACGCCTTAAGGGTTTTACCAAGCATAAGGCATCAAAATCTTAAGGCGGGGCGTTTCTTCCAAGCCTCAAGCCTAGGCGGAGCCTAGGCGGGTTTTTTAGAACAGTGGATATATATATATATATATATACAGTCAAGCTTTAATGCGGATGCAACTTGTGGATTTAACTTGCGGACATATTTTTGTATATTTTTTAAAAATAGTAAACAATCAAATTTCGACTTGATTTTTTTTCCTATGGTATTTAAACATTTCAGGGGACCCCTGGAAAAAAAATCAGGTCAAAATAATTTTTTTTATTATTTTTAAAAAATTGGTCAAACATATGTGAGTTTTAAAGAGCTTTAAAAACTGACATATGTTTGACCGATTTTATAAAAATAGTAAAACAATTCATTTTGAGTTGATATTTTTATAGGGATCCCCTGGAATGTTTAAATACCACAGAAAAAAAATCAATTCAAAAAAAGTTTTTTACTATTTTTAAAAAATACGGAAAAATCCGTCCGCAAGTTGCGTCCGCATTAGAGTGGGCCTATATATATATATATATATATATATATATATATATATGGGGGTGCTAAAATAATTCACTAGGACCATGTACAAAGTTAGATGACCAGTCCACTATGAGACAGGACTGCGCGATCCAACTAATTGGATAAATTTTACTCATGTATTTTAACATGTGCTTAAATACATCATAATAAGATCAAATTGGTTATCAATAATCTCGGAGAGATATTCAAGGATATCTTACGATCTACACTTGGGTTGGAACAGTTACATGTACAATTCAACCTCTTAAACACGACTATAAATGAAAACCCTCACCCTAGGTCAAGGGGATATAACTCTGATCATTTGAGATGAACTTAATATGAAAATAGTGACCTCTCTTCGGACGTAGGGAAGTTGTCGACGTAGGGAAGTTGTTGAACTATGTATATTGTGTCTTGTGCATGTGACTGCTTTACTTTCTTTCTTTACCTATTTTTCTTTGTGAAAATATTCATTGTGATAATTTTGTACTCACAATGGGCATCGTCTATAGGAAACTAAGAAAAGGAAGTGCCATTATGTCTCACCACATCAGCAACCTACCTCAAGTGGACACTGTGCAGGCTGACCCCATTTCACCTAGGGTCAGGTCTGAAATTCGCCAAGAGACAAATCTTAGGTTTCGTAAGCGAAGACTGCATTATGAAGAAAGTCAGGGACCACTAAGGTCTACATAGATCTCCAAGTTGGTCGATGCGTATGAAGAAAGTGTTCAAGAGAAGGAAGAGGCCCCACGCCTCCAAATGGAAGAGAATGCTCATCTCCAGAGGCAACTAGAACAAATAGAGAGAAATCTCCACAGAGATAACTGAAAACATCGCGCACGAACTCCTAGTCCTCAGGCGAGCAAGACTCGCAATCGAGGAAGGAATTCCAAGTGATACCATAATCGATTAAAACATGTCCGATCAGAAAGTTCCACATAGACGATAATCATCAGAGATACGATATAAGAAGCTTAGTCCAGAGAGAGATGGATTGACAACTATCTAATCGAAGGGCCAGGTCTACTAAAGATCTGACTAGGAGATCTCTTAAAACATAGATGAAATCTCTTTTTTCAGGAAATCTCTTTTTTCACGGGCGATTAAAGAGGAAAAGCCCCCAAATAAGTTTGGTGTTCCCAAGTTCAAGATCTATAATGGCCAAACTAACCCCATAGACCATGTCAGGTAATACAGGAAGGCAATGAACTTATTGAGCCATAATGACTTGGTCATGTGTCATATTTTCCCTTCTAACCAAGACAATGTAGCTCAGAAGTGGTTTAAGCGACTACCACACAGGTCTATCAAGTGATTTAAGGCCCTCGCTTAGTGACGCGACCACAAATGTGTCTAGTGTGCATGCTATGTAGGCTCAAGTGCAAGCTTGTCGCTCAAGTAATATCCCGATAAGTCAGGTATCGATCCTTAGGGAAAAATGATGAATGAATTCGTGATGATGTTGGAAAGACAAAGAAATCCTAGCTTTGACTCTAAAAGAAATGAAAAGATGAAACAACTATGACTAGATGCAAATTTTAGAGTAACAACTAATGAAACTAAGAACTAACAAAATGCAACTACGCTCATTAAACGAAACGCTGATGATAAATGAATTAAAGATTTAACTATGAGATGAGAACAAGAGGTTGGGTTCTAATACCCACCCTAGTAGTTCACTTCATAGGATACTAGATTCGAAAGTAAGATTTTAAATAGACCTAGTCTTTATTAATCCTAAGCATTCCATATATGAGGGATCGTAGCCCGTGCCATATGAAATCAAAGGCAAGAATAAAGCGGTGTCGCATTAATCGATACGTGCGTCGCACTCTTAAGCATACCGATTACCTAGGGTAAACGAGATCAAATGTCCTACGACGGTTGCAATAGTTACGCAACACGATTCATCTAAGATTTCGATTAAAAGGTCTATTTCCCATTATGGTGAATTACATCGGTTGGGTTTCATGCACCCCAACCCTTAAAAACTTATTCAGGCATGTTGAATCTAATGAAAAACATAAAATCTAATGTGCATGGGTGCATAATTATAAAGAGAATAGGTCTAAACAATCAAACACTTATTAGAATATCAGGAAATAAGAAAAGCATGCAAAGAAAAGTTAACCTAAAAGAATAGAGATGAAGAATACAAACTTTGGAAACAAAACCTTGAATTAATGGCTTAAAACTTGAATATTTGTTGAAGAAAGTGAAACCCTAGAGTTCTTGGGTGCAAGAACGCTATAAAACTAAAAAAACCTATCTCCCTAATATCTGGTATCCAAAATAAGTAAATACATTACGTCTTACTTTTGTCATTTATCCATGCACAACTCTATTTTTGAAATAAAAAAATTAGAATTTCAGCCCGCCGAATTGATTCGGATTTTCTATGCTTTACTATGGCGAACTGGTTCGCTTTTCCAGTATTGCCAAGAACTTTTGAGCTGGAAATTTTTCTAAGTCTTTTCTTTACTTTTTGCTTATTTTTCCAAGATTTCTTCCCAACTTCAAACCTTCATAACTTTTCACTCGTGGCTTGGATTTGGACACTGTTTCTTCCTGTGCACTCATGGGACTAAGAACTTTAACTTCTTCAGGGAGTCCGTGTCCAGTTTTGAGTGTAAAATTGCGAAATTTCCCCTCAACCTTCCTTCTCTTGCTTTTCACCTTTCTTTCTCGACTTTGATTTTTCTCCTTTCTTCTCTTGAATGAATTTCCTGCAAAATGTATGAGAAAAACACAAAACTCGATGCACTACATAGAAAAGGTTAGTAGCACTAATATGAAAGAAATGAATGGATTTTACTTACACGATGTGATAAAAACTTCTAAATTAATGGGATAAATACACAATATTTATGTCTAATCAAACCCCCCTAACTTAGAAGTTTGATCGTCCTTAGCAATGTAAAGAATTTAAGCATGTTTGAATACCTCACCAACACGGGACATGGATAAAATACCACTTTTGCGGGAAAGCGATTGCATTTAGCGTATGCAACAAGCCTTTAAACCCCTAGGTTATCCCAGTAGGACGAGTTGTGTCTCGTGAGGGTTTGTAGTGAATAAACCCACAAAATTCATTGTTGACTCAAAGAAATTCAAAATCCACAAAAGTTGTATAACTTAAACTTTCTGAAAAATAGTCAGCATAAATTTATATTCGTAAGTCTCAATTTTTCATGTATGTGTGAGACCAAAAATTAAACCTTAGATTTTCACAGATTGGTCATTCCGTTACTTTTCAAAAATTCATTTTGATTCAAGTTTTCATGGGATGCTCTCACAAACGAATCACTTGGAATGTGGCTATTTCTCTCGGTGTGCGTGATCTATAAGAGTAAATATAATAGAACGCAATTTCATGCACACGAATATGAAGAACGAACTATTTGAGGTGGAGGGATCTCTTCAACGGGTATGATTATTGGGAAACCGAAAACATTATCTCTAATACGCACATTTAATCTCTTTTACTATCTTTTGCCTTAACTCTCCACGCGGTAACCAATTTCGCAATTGGGGCTCGGTTAGGACTTTTTTGGGTTTGTAAGGTGTATCGAGTAAAATGGGAATGGTTGGGAACTTCAGAATTGGAAAATTTTCTTATTGTGTCCGTTTGTGCTTTTTTCGGGCTATTGTTCATTTTCTCTTCTTTTTTAATTTTTTTTCTTTTCTTTTTCTTGCCATTTTTGTTGAGCATTCTTTTATTTTTATTTCTTGCCCCTTTTTATGCACTTTTCGGACTTTATTTGATGAATATTCTATTTTCACAATTCTGGGCTAATTAGGTTTTTCAGGTATGTCAAATGAAGGGGAAATTTTCATTTGGTTCAATTTGGGTGGTAAAAAGGGACAAATTTTTTTCAACTTTTCTGACCAACATTTTTGGGTATCAAACAAGGGCCTATTTCATTGCTCGAATCACTAATTGCGTTACCATATGCGTCTCGAGGTGAATTAAATTTAGGAATTTATTTAGCGCGTTTTTCAAAACAACATTGCATTTCCCATAATCGATAAAATTGAAGGAATTGAGATCCGACGACTTATTCTAACCGCTAAAATTAACTTTGAGTTAATAATTAAGTCGGATTGATTTATCAACTCACAAAAAATGATAGGCTCGAAATTTCACCGAGTTTGTTAATCTCCACACTTATTTGTTAAGTTGTAAAAAAATCCACGCTCAATTTCCATCCTTAGTCACTTTTGGCTCTGTGTGTTTGATTTTTTTTTTCAAATTTGATACTTTAAATAAAATGAAGGTGATATTTTCGAAAAATTTAAACTCCAATTTTTATTTATTTTGAAAAAAATATTTTTGAATTTTTTAGAAAAATATTTATTATTATTATTGTTGTTATTATTATTATTATTATTATTATTATTATTATTATTATTATTATTATTAAAAACAGATGACAAAATAAAAGTTAAAGTAAAGAGAGGATATAAGCAAGGAACAGCGTACAAAAATGGAAAGAAAGTACAAAACACACCATTGAAACAAACCAATTGCCAATTATAGATCATGTAAGCAGATAGTACTGTGGAAATAGGAAAGAAGAAAAGGATTACATAACCAATACAAAACAAGCAACCTAAGGGGCGGGTGGGTTGGATGGGCCGGGAGCATTGGGGACATATGGATCATAAAAATAAGTAGGGAGGGAGACATTTGGGCCCACTTGCAGATGATATAATTCCTCTTGGAGGCAGATCATCATAGAGGTATTTCGACGGTAGTCATTCACGAACCGATCAAATCGCCCCTCGAGTCGGGCCATCCGCCCATTAAGGTCGTCCCCTTTCGGATCATAGCCGGAATCCTCCTCCTCGTTTTACTCTTCCTCATCGTTACCCATTTCAACATCTTCGACCAGCGGTAGTGGGTGCAACACCTCCATTTGGCGCACACTCCGAGTGATAAACTTCGGTCCAATAGTCTTGGGAAGACGGGGTTGTGATGCCGGTGGTTGAATTCCAACGGTCTTTAGGAGTGAGGTGGTGAATCGGGAATATGGTAGAGCCATTTTTCCCTTTTTGTCCATGGCGGCAGCGATGATTTTTGAGTAAAAGATACACGGGAGATTGATGGTACTCGGGTTTCTAAGAAGGTGGTAGAGGAAATTTCCATGGCAGATGCGAATGGAAGAATTGTTGGAGGTTTGGAGAATAGCCCCACAAGTGATAATAAATGCGAACCAAGTGGTCATATAAAGATTCTCGACCACGAAAGTATAGCGGTCCCAAATGTGGTTGGGTGTTATGTGTTCGATGCATTGGTGTTTCGGGATTGGGTTGCCATACGTGGGATAGTCAAAGTTGGGAGGAAATGGAACATTGTCGGTGCTCATGATTTGGGCGACCATGGAGAGAGAAAATTGGATGGGTACCCCGTCCACATAAGCTTGATACACATCTACACAAGTGCTGACGAGAGTGCCATAAAAAGACACCACCTCGTTCATCCACACCTCCTCGTCGGGATTGCCTAGGAATTGACGCCACCATTGGCAACGAAAGATGGCATTCAAGGCTTGGGACAGTCCCTCCCAATTAATGGCTCGCTCAATGTGGACAGTGCGAGAGCATGAGAAAAGTTCCTCCATCCATCGTATTTCTTGATGGTAGCGGTAGCCATGATCGTCATCATGAAGGATTTCAGTGTAATCATATTTGACGGGAAATTCGTCATTGGCCATTAGATGGGGTGAATGGGGAAGAAGGATTTTAGGAGATTATGGAGGTGTAAGAGGAGTGGGGGTAAAGGGTATGTATTTATAGGTGGGATGGTGGGAATTTGAGGGAAGAATTTGGAAGGGAAAAGGGTGAGTGGAGAAGGATTTGGGGGGAAAGGGTGGGGGGAGTGTATGGGAAAGGGGAAAGTATTGGGAAGAGGTATATGGGGACTGCTAATTTTCTGCATCTTACCGGGCAAACTGGTTCGATTAGGGGGCGAACCGGTTCGGGTAAACTAATATTTTATTCAAACTAAGGGGTGAACCGGTTTGGCCCTGATAGCTGAGAAAGAGCGAACCGGTTCGGATTTCCAGCGTGCCAACAAATTTGACATCCTAAAAAAAACTAAGTGTTGGAACTTCGAAAATCCAATTTTTCCAAAAAATTTCAGAACACTCTTCTTAAATCCTGATCTTATAAAACACCAAAAACTCACCCTACCTCGCATGGAATTCTTCTAAAATGTGCGTTTGTGCTTCTCCCCGAACTCGACTCGGACCCTAATGATTCTAAATAACTTAACCAATATAGACCTACTATACACAAGACTCACCCCATACGCGTCGAGGGTGCGACGACCTCTCAAATTTAGCTCACTACACCCCGTAAATGGGGTTCGATAACCAAATTGTGTCAAATTCTTCCACGTACGCCTCTAAATATGGCTTTAGGTGTTGTCCATTAACCTTGAATCTACTCACTCCTTTTGGATCTTCCAATTCTTTTCGTGGGGGAATGCGTTCTTCACAACGAATGGGCCAGCCCATCGGGACCAAAATTTTCCCGAAAATAGATGAAGCCGAGAGTTATAGAGGAGCACTTTTTTCCAGTGAAGAAAATATTTTCGTCCAATAATTTTATCGTGTGCGAGTTTCATCCTTTCTTTGGAAATCTTAGCGTTCTCATACGCGTCATTGCGTATCTCCTCTAACTCATTCAATTAAAGCTTGCAAGCTTCATCGACTTTGTCCATGTCATAGTTCACCCTCTTAATGGCCCAATACACTTTGTGCTCCCACTCAATGGGAAGATGGAAAGTTTTTCCATACACAAAGAGGAATGGGGACATGCCGAGTGGGTTCTTGTAAGCGGTGGGGTAGACCCATAACGAATCGTTCAATCGAAGGGACCAATCTTTTCGGTCAGGATCAACGGTCTTCTCGAGTATGTTTTTGATCTCATAATTCGCCAACTCGGCCTGCCCATTCATTTGTGGGTAATAGGTAGTTCCAACCTTGTGAACGACGCCATACCTTCTCATAATCTTCTCAAACGGCTTGTTACAAAAGTGCCTAGCATTATCACTGATTATATATTTCGGCACACCGAAGCAGGAAAGTATGTGTTCCTGCAGGAACCTAATCACCACTTTGTTATCATTAGTCTTGGTAGCTATAGCTTCCACCCATTTATAAACATAGTCTACCATGACTAGGATGTATAGGTATCCAAAGGATGGGGGAAAAGGTCCCATAAAGTCAATACCCCAGCAGTCGAAAACCTCAATGATGAGAATCCGGGATAATGGCATCATGTCCCGTCGAGTTATCACCCCCATCCGTTGACACATGTCATAAGATTTGAAACAATTATTTACTTCTCGGAACATTATGGTCCAGTAAAATACACTTTGGATAATCATAGCGGTTGTCCTTTTCACATAAAAGTGGCCTCCACATGTCTACGAATGATCGAATTGGATGACCTTTGGAATCTCATCATCCGGTATGCATCGTCGGATGATTTGGTCGGCCCAATATTTAAAAAGAAGTGGATCATCATAGAAAAACATACTCGACGAAGTAATGAACCTCTTATTATCTTGTGGTGTCAACTCGGGAGGGACGGCTCCCGTAACAAGATAGTTCACTATATCCACAAACCAGGGCAAAGAAGAGGTGGCAAAGAGTTGGTCATTCGGGAAGTACTCATCTATAGGTGTAGGATCACTAGGTATGTTGGATGAAAGTCGTGATAAATGATCGACTATGACGTTTTCTACTCCTTTTTTCTCTAATGGAGAGATTAATCTCTTGTAGGAGTAGGATCCACTTTATGAGGCCCACCTTTGCGTCTTTCTTTGCAAGCAGATATTTTAAAGCCACGTGGTCAGTGAAATAGGTGATGGGGGAACCAATGAGATAGAACCTAACACTACACCAAAGCACTGATTTTGAGACTGTCCTACTTGTAACTACTAATGGGGGTGACAAACTTTATAACTGTCGAGAGCAGTTACAAAATTATTTGTAACTGCCATTAGGAGTGATGAAATTTTGGGGTAAGGAAAAATTTGAGTGAATTGGTTTGTCACTGCTAATGGCAGTGGCAAATCTTGTCATATGAATCATTTATGACTGCTATGAGCAGTCACTAATTTATAACTTCCATGAAGAGTCACAAATTTTATCACTAGAATTAATTTATGACTGCTATGGGCAGTCACAAATTTATAACTGTCATGAGCAATTACAAATGTTGACATTAGGGTTAATTTATGAGTGCTATAAGCAGTCACAAATTTGTAACTGCCACGAGCAGTCACAAAATTATATATTAGACTTAATTTGTAAGTGCTATTAGTAGTCACAAATTATAACTGCCATGAGCACTCACAAAATTATGTATTTGTAAAAATTTATGACTACTATTAGCAGTCACAAATTTGTAACCACAAATTTATTTTCCTCCTATCTCTCTTCATCATTCTACATTCTCCCACAAAAAAGAGAAGTTTCCCTCAAATTCTCTTCTCTCTAGAATGAAAATCGAAAAAAATGATTTTCAATATTGATGTTGCTCTCGATTGTATGAGAATCTTTTTGCACCTTTCTTTCTATTTATATTTCTCATTTTGAATAATTAGTTGGTTTAATCTATGGATTTAGATCACAAATTTCAAACGACTGTGTATTAGTTTTTGAGTTTTTTAGGGTTTTGTTTCTTCGAATTAGTGGGTTGTTGCATTTTAGCTGATAGTTAAATGAGTTCTCACTTTTTAGTAGAAATAATATAATGAAAACCAAGTTCGATGAACTATTAATGTGTTATTCTAGATTTAGGGGTTTATTGCATTATAGTTGATTTTGATGAATTAGAGAATATATTCATGTGGGTTTTTTGTTTCTGGTTTATATTGGATCACTAAGTACTTGAAATTTGTGCGTTTGTTGCATTTTAGCTGATTGTTCAAATTTTGATGAATTAGAGAAAATCTCATTGTGGGATTTGTATATATGTTTAATACTTGACTTTGTGGGTTTGTTTCACTTTAGTTCATATTCGAAATGTTGATGAAGTAGAAAAAAACTAAATGTGGGTTTGTGTATCCAATATTTCATATGGATTACCCAGTAATTAACTTTGTAGTTTATTTCCATTGTAGTTGATTTTTAAATCTTAATGAATTATCATCGTTGGAAAAGAAAATGGCAACGTAGGATTGTCATATGGTTATTTTATTGGATTACCCATCGATTAAATTTGTGAGTTTGTTGCATTTTAGTTGTTAGCTTGAATATTTAGGAATTCTCTTTCTAAGTAGAGAAATATCAACTTGGGTTTGTCTTACTATTTTTTATTAGACCAACCAACCAATAACTTTATGGGTTCATTGCATTTTAGTTGATAATTAAATGAATTCTCATTTTTGTAGAAAAAATATCATTGGGACTCCCGAGTACTGTTGTAGTGACGCGTATAAGTTATCTGCCACTTGTAAGACGTCGGTTTATGCTGAGATGTTTAAGTGAACTTGTCCTAGATCTTATAGTTATGCTTATGATGATCCCACCAACATGTTTACTATTACTGGTGCTGATAATGTGGTCATTTTTCCCCTCCATGCTAAGGTAAAAGATTAGATCTCTCTAGCCTTGTTTATTCTAGTATTCATGATCAAATCATTATTTCCTACATCGTGTTCCATGATCATAATATTCATATGGTGTATTGAGTGTATTTTTCTGTTTTAGACTTTAGTGCAGTGAACATAAATGCATTCTTAGTCAGAAGTATGCTGCCTAACCTCAAAAAACCTTCAGCAAATTGTCTCATAGAGTTGACATTAAATTAACAATAACCAAGGATCAAAAGTTACTTTTATTTCTCTTATATTGCACAACATCTCTTTATGTTTTCTCATGTGTTTTCCTATCATAAAGTATTTTTCAATTGTTGTCTTTCGTATAAGGGTGGTGCGATGCTAGTTTTCCCTAGCCTTTTGAGAATACATTTATCTATTTTCTTAACTTTCTTATTCCACTAATCCTCAACTCTACTTTAACTAGCTATCACACTCAAATCTAAGATTAATTAAAACAAGTCTAGGATATATTGAAACAAGTCAAGAGTGTCTGAAAATTTGAACTTGTGTTGTTTATTTAGAGTTATTTTCTATACGAAGTTGGTGCATACATGCTATGCACATGTGACCATTTTGAGTTAGATGTCTCTAAGTTTTGTGGATGAATCTGAAATTAGGGCTATTCATTTATTGTAATCAGTAAAGGGAAATAAATAACTGGAATTTTTTTAAATATACAGTATTACAAAAGTAATAAACAGTTATTAAAAAAATCGCTTTTTAGGTTCACTTATGATCATCTCCATATATATATATATATATATATATATATATATATATATATATATATATATATATATATATATAGAGAGAGAGAGAGAGAGAGAGAGAGAGAGAGAGAGAGAGAGAGAGGGAGAGAGAGACATATTACATGCTTTGATTCAAACTTAAAATAGTGTAAAGCCCCTACCTTTTGAAAATAATAATTCCTTTGATGAAGAGTTAGAAAAGAAAACTGAATAAGTTTCTGGCTCCTTCCAGTTTTTCTTCTTCAAAATAGCACCCTCTTTTTCCATTAATAATGGAGAGATGGAATGGTGGTCTTACAAGATTAAAGTATATAGATGTTTATGGGAACTTTAGGCAACTTAAATAGAGGAGGAGAAAGTCTCAAAAGTCTTGGATTTGGGGAAGAATTATTCTCAGTAGAATTGAGACAATGAATGGGAAAAGCCTGTCATTCCTCTCTCTTATAATGTCCTAAATCCTACACAAATAATCCCCCGTCCCTTAATAATATTCCCATCAGGTCTAATGGGGTAGGAAGCCAGATATAATGACCTAAAAACATGAGAAGGTCGATTACTTTTAAACCCCACAAGTTGCACACGTGGACAACACAAAAAAAGGAAATTTGCAGATGTTGAATCAATTCGGCCGTAGCTCAAATCGATTCGCATATGTCAGATACAAAGTTTTTTATTCTAATAATTTTTACCAATTAATTTCTTTAATCTGATTTAATACGCGTAACTTAATTTATACGCATAATGCGATATTCGATATTATTGAATTTTTCTCTTTAACCTTAATGTTCCATTTAATTTCTTTAATCCGATTTAAAATGTGTAACTTAATTTATACGCGTGATGCGGTATTTGATAATATTGAATTTTTGTCTTTAACCTTAATTTCAATTAAAAATAATCTATTTAAATTAATCCCATCAATTTCTTATAAAACCAAGTCCATATAATTTGCAAATTACGCGAGTCCAAAAATATAACGCGACTTTATTATTCAATAAAATCGGGTGTTACAAATATAAATTACAAGGGCTTTTTTCAACTTTAAAGCATTTCTTATTTTTATTTTAGACTTTAACGCAACATAATCATTTTATTAGACTTTAGTATATTTTTCGTTACCAAAAAAACATTTAGCGGAGAAAATTTTCATTTTGCAACGAAAAGTGTACTAAAGTCTGATAAACTGATTATGTTGTATTAAAGTCTAAAATAAAAAATTACTAATCTATTAAAGTAAAAAAAATGACAGTTTTTATCGAAAATCTAACTAGAACAAAGTACCCTTCTTGTTGATCTCTATACATAATTAATTTCAAAATATATGTTTACTTATTGATGTTTTCAAAAACACAAAATATATTTGTTAGAATAAAATATATCAAATAACCTAATGATAGACTTGAATTGAAGACAAAATAAATGCATAAACATGTATTCTTAATTTGAAAAATTATTACATACACTTGTGCAAACAAAATTGAAAATTAACGGATAGCTTTTATCTGGGACATAAAACTAACAGTTGAGATCATTTTTTAATATTAACACTTATGATAAATGAGTTCAATTAACGATATAAAGTGACAAATAGGATATAAACTTTGTACTTTTGGCATATTGAATCAATATTTTGAACGGTTGTGTTTATATTTAATACTTGGTATTGTAATTTTGAAAATCAATTTTTAAAATGTCTCGAACAAAACAAACAAAAAATTTTTGATATTTCGATTATGGTAATGACAAGTACGGATCCAAATCATATTTTTTCAAAACAAAATAGTATGATTTGATAAAAAAAAAAAGCGTATGTTTTATTTTTGGTTACAAGGGAAGATAAAACAGACAAAACAAGGAAGAAACTCTAGGCCACGGGGATAACAGTAGTGGCACGTTCAAGCATCTCAAGGAGACAATCCGGGGTGTGGTCATACTCTAAATAAGCTCAGGTGAGTCTTTAGCAATTTTGGCCATGCAGTCCGCTTGGGTGTTCCTCTCTCTATGGATGTGAAGGACTTTGGCTTTAAGGTAGTTGGTGAGATCACAACAGTCTTCAATGATGTTTGCAAGGGGGTGGTTTCCTATGTCTTCTGACTTCAAGAGTTGGACAGCATCACGACAGCCGGTCTTGAGGTAGATACCCTCCCAATTCTCCCTGTAGGAAATATTCAGGCCATGAAAGATACCTTCCATTTCCGCTCTAAGTGGGCTAGCCATACCTTGAATATGACCGGTGAAGCCAACAATCCATATTCCTTCCCCATCACGCACGATACCTCTGAAGGTTCCTAACCCACTAGTAATGTCAAAGCTTCAGTCAGTCTGGATGGTGTGGGAACCTGCAAAGCAATCACTATCATTAGTGCACGAATTAGATGTTCCACCTTCATAGCTAGTAGTCTTATTATGAACTTTTAGGATATCACAACTAAGATCATAGATAAGCTTATTAACCGTAGGAGGGGAAATGCAAACATTTTCAAACATTAACTTGTTACGGGCTTTCCAGATGTTCCAAAGATAAGAGGTGAAAGTAACATACCAGTACTTGTCCGCATTATTCCAAACATTTGTAGTCACCCAAGAAGTGAAGTCAGAAATCGTAGCTTGGGGGTGAGTGAGTGAGGTGCTGCGGAATTGCCAACCATGGGTGGCAAAAGAACAATCTCTGAAAAGGTGGTTGAGATCTTCCTTGCAAGAGCATCGAGGGAACGTGTTGTCTGTGGTGAGGCCTCGTTTTTCCCTATGTACATTAGTGAGAAATTTACCATGGAGAAGGGTCCAGAGAAAATGTTTCAACTTAGGAGGGATCCCAAGCTTCCAAATATTCTTCCATCCATTCCAGCATGGGGTGGGATCGTCTCCCAGAGAGATAATGTCGTAGCAAGATTGAATAGAGAACTTACCTTTGCTGCTGGGATGCCAAGATGGTTTATCATCCCTTACTCCCCTCTTGGGGAGTGACGTATTAATTATATCATCCACAATAGTATCATCGAAACCCTGTTGAATCCTATTGTGGCCCCACACACCGTTATCGGTTAAGAGCGTGTTAACATTTTTATCATCCCAGGATGTATGTCCACCTCTAGAAGCAAGAGGTGCATCGCCACACCACCAGTCTTTCATAATGTTGATATTATTACCCTTACCCACGTTCCATTTGGTGTTCTTAATGAGGACTTCTTTACATTTAAAGATGCTACGCCAGATGTGTGAGGTGTTAGATTTCTTACACCACAATCTAGGGTTTGGACCAACTTTATACTTATTTGTGATGACATTGACCCATAAGGAACCACAATTATTCATAATATTCCATCCAAGCTTGGCAATCATAGCTTTATTGTTATTATGTGTTGTTCTGATACCCAACCCCCCCCCCCCCTGTCCTTGAGCCTGCACACTTTATCCCAACTAACCAGGTGAATCTTTTTCTTGCTCTCATTCTCTCCCCATAAGAAGTTTCTATTAAGCCGATCAAGAGTGTCACAAGTCTTCATAGGGAAGAGAGCGGTTTGCATATTATAAGTGGGGATCCTAGCCGTAACAGCTTGAACAAGAGTGGTTCTACCCGCAAAAGACAACAGTTTGGACTTCCACCCCGACAGCTTCTTTTGGACTTTCTCCACGACATTCTTAATGGAGGTATTATTGAAACTACCGTGGATAAGGTTAGCACCCAGGTAAGTACCCAGATTATCAGTGAGGCTCATCCCAAAATTGTGACTAAGTTCAACCGCTTTGGATCTAGGGATATTAGGTGAGACAAAGATCATTGATTTGGGCAAACTAATTCTTTTACCCGAAATGTGGTAAAACTCTTCAATTGTTTCCAAAACAGCCTCACACGAGCTAGTAGTCATTTTAGAGAACAAGATGAGATCGTCTGCAAAGAAAAGGTGTGAAATACATGGGCCATTAGGGGAGGTCTTGATGCCTTTCAATTGACCTTTTCCCACTTTTTCCGAGATGCTAGCAGAGAGGTATTCTATGCACATTACAAATAAATATGGAAAAAGCGGGTCCCCCTGTCTGAGACCCTTGGTGGGGGTGAAGCTGGGGAGCGGGGAGCCATTCCAAATGATAGCGGTAGAGGTATCTTTCACACAACTCATGATCACATTTTTAAAACTACTCTCCACATTAAACCAAATGAGAACTTCCTCAAGAAAGTCCCAACTAACTTTGTTATAGGCTTTTTCGAGGTCAATTTTCAAGATAACGCCACTGGTCTTACCCTTTCTCTTCATAAGGGTATGTATAATTTCCTGGGTAATAATGATGTTATCTGACGTCTGTCTGCCAGGGAGAAAACTAGCTTGACAAGGGTCAATGATCCGACAGAGGATGGGCTTCAGTCTATTAACAATCACTTTAGCAAGGATTTTATAAGATACATTACAGAGAGTGATGGGGCGGAATTGACTAATATACTCGGGGTTGTCAAGTTTAGGGATCAACGTCACATAACTATTATTCATATTGGGTGGGTATTTATTCTGGTTCCAACACTTGTTAATAAAGTTGAAAAGGTTGTCTCTTATATTACTCCAAAACTTTTGGTAGAACATGGGTTGGATCCCATCAGGGCCCGGTGCTTTATTCTTGTCTGTCTCTTATATTACTCCAAAACTTGTCAATTTGTTAGTAGCGTACTACAAAGTCAAATATATCTTTGTACAGTTTTTTTTGCCATTTATGTACCGAATTAAAAAAATCTAATTAGGAACATGAAATACAGTGTTATAAATTACTTTTACTATTAAAAAATAGTTTTGTAATATTTTTTTAATTAAAAGACCTGTATTAAAACCTGTTTGTTTTAGAAAAAACTATATTTTTTTAATAAAAAATTGTGTTTTATAAATAAAAAAAACTGTATCCTAAAAACAAAAAATGTTTTCTATATAAAAACCATTTTTTTATAATAATAAAAAAGCTGCAAGTTTTTTTTTCCAAAAAATGTTTTCTTCCAAAAAAGGCAAAATATGTTTTCTATACGTCATTTAATAGATGTGAGTCCGCGCCAGCGCCACAAATCACATCAATTTTTTTTCCACATAAACTTTAGAAATTTTTAAAAAACTAATTTAGAAAAAAACATTCTTACATTACTTTCTATAACTATAAATAAAAACTAGGAAAACAGTTGTCTTTTTAAAAAAAAAAATATAAAGAAAGTAGTTTCTTAACAATTAAAACAGTTTGTTCTATAAAAAAATAATATTGTCTTTTTTTTTTTTTAAGTTTATTATAAAAACAACTTTTTACGTTTTAGAGACAACTTTTATTTTTGTGATTTTTCTTTTTTTACAACTTTAAGAGTTTTTTGTTTGTTTAATTTTTTCTTGAAATAAATATTTGAATTTTATATTTTATATTTTTTTTTCTAAACTTATATTATGCTTTCATTCCACCGCATAAACCTAGTGAAATGAATGATTTGTTAACCCCAAACCAGTGAGTTATGGGAATGTCACCTATTTGTAAAAAGTTGTTTCTAAAAAGTAAAAAATAGTTTCTAAAAAAACTTTTTTTTAAAAAAAACCATGTTATTTTTTTTATATATAACAAACTGTTTTAAAAATTAAGAAACTGTTTTCTTTATAAAAAATTAATTTTTAAAAAACAACTATTTTCCTAATTTTTATATATATTTATAGAAAACAATATAAGAATGTTTTTTTATAAATTAGTTTTTAAAAACTTGTACAACTTTTGTGGAAAAAAATTGATGTGATTTGTTGCACTAGCACAGATCCACATCTATTAAATGATGTATATAAAACAATTTTTGCCTTTTTTGGAAGAAAACATTTTTTTAGAAATACAATTTGCCATTTGTTTGAATTAAAATTTGCCACTTTTTTAATGTTTTTTATATAGAAAATATTTTTTGTTTTTAAAAAGCAGTTTTAAAAAGTGGTATTTTATGTTGTGTAATTAGTAATAAAAGATGATGAAAATGAGGGTATTTTTGTTTTGAAATAATAAAAGGTGCCGAGGAAGCTAAAAAGGGTGTGAGAATAGTCACTCCCTAAATGTATTATCAAGATAAAGACCTCCAAAATGAATTGCACCATGCAGTCACTTTAAAGGAACTTCATCCCAAGTTCCCATAAGGTTATCATATTCAATATTAAAGACCATATCAGGTATCACATAATGCTTTTGACTATCAACCACTGTTCAAAAAAACCCGTCTAGGCTCCGCCTAGGCTTGAGGCTTGGGAGAAACGCCCCGCCTTAAGATTTTGACGCCTTATTCTTGGTAAAACCCTTAAGGCGTAATTTTTCTCTAAAAACAGCAATGCTTTAGTGAAACAATATCGCCTTTTAAAGATTTTTTACCGAATCGGACCATTATCTCATCCAAAATAATCAAATAGTATTTTTATTTGCAAATATTCAGACATATTTTTAGGATATGTACAAGTTTAGTATTTTAATAGCCTTGTTATGGTTAAAAAATATTAAAATATATTAAAAAGGCCTAAACGCCTTTTCACGCCTTTTTACGCCAAGGCCCGCCTAGGCTTCTAAGGCTTAAGGCTTGGCCTCCACGCCTCGATTACGCCCCGCGTTTTTTAGAACCTTGCTATCAACCAAAGGGGTTCCTCCAATGGTTACCGAAGACCCTTGCTTGGCAAGACGTCTTACGTTCAAGTCCCCCCCCCCCCCCCGGAAGCTTGAACTTGTGGAAAAAAAATCTTATTAAATATCATTTTAACTTTACTGGTTAATTCTTTTTGGCAATGAAAATACAAGTATTTGTTGATTCAATATTAATTTTATGTGGAAAGGCGGAAGAGAATAGTTAAAATTTTATTAGCTAATTCTAATATGAAAAATATATATTCTTTTGAAAGAATAATTACTTGTTCCATCCATATGTAAAGAAATTATTAAATAAACCTTTGGCTTATTTTCTTCCCCAAAATGTGGTCTTTATTAATTCATTTTTTAATAAATAATACATGTTATATCCTATAAATGGTTCGTATTCCACACGAAATAAAGAATAAAAGGGATTTAAAATTCCACTTAATCTCAATCTTGATGGACGGTTGAGATTAATTGACCTTTGAAATTCAGGCCCTCTCTCCATCTATAAATAGATGCATTTCGTTCATTAGAAATTATCCCAATTAAAACACATATTTAAAGGTTTATAGGCAAGGAGAGAGAATACAAATTCTCCCTTAAAGGATTGCTGAGGTGATCACACTAGCGACACTCAACGGAGACGTTCAATAGCGAGACTGAATCCATGGCGTCGAAAGGAGGTAAATAAAATTAATCTTTTCACGTGTTTATTAACGTGATTATCATATTGCACAAAGATCTTATGAATCATGTCTAGAATATAACTTACATGTGGTATCAGAGCTGATGTTAAGAACATATGATTTTCCTTTAAAATAGATAATAATGTTGTTACTTATTCCTGTATAATAACAGTTTCTTCTTAAACAGTTTTTTTCTGTTATCATGAAAACTATAACAGTTATGTATCAAGTTTCTTCCTAATTCATTGAAACTATAACAGTTATTTTTGTGGATTTAAGACAGCTTATGGATTATGATAAAATAGTTCATGTATTGTAAAAGTTAATTTTCCTATAACTGTTGATAAACTGCTGAAAATTATATATTTTTCATGATTATTAAAATAATTTATATTTTTTGCTTCTTCATAATTCGTTGAAACAGTATTGATTAATTTTCTATTTTTCATAATTATTAAGGTAGTATCCTAAATTATATCTTCTAGAATTCTGTCGAACAGGGCTTGGCCACTTGCTAGAAATTATGTCTATTAGAATTCTTATAATTATTAGTATTCATGAATCTTAGAATTCTTATCCATGTCTCCTATAATTAATATGACTATTACAATTCATGTCCCTTAGAATTCATTCATTCATGCTCTTATGTCTTTTAGAGTTATGTTTATTAAAATTCATACTATTAAGAATGTTAGAATTTCTTCTATTTTGTGTATTAGAATTCCTTCTATTGTGACTATTAGAATTCATGTTGCCATGACTTTTGAAATTCATGCTAACATGCCTTTTAGAATTCTTTAAATTATGCAAAATTTACAATTTTTAAAATTTTATGACATTTTGGAATTCTAAAAATTATGTCTTTTCAAATTCTGAAAATTTATGACTTTTAAAATTCTAAGCTTTTGGAATTCTAGACTTATGAAATTCTAAATTGAACACCTTTTGCTATTAAAGAATTTTACAATTATGTAATTTTATGATAAAAATATGCATAAATGTTCATATTAATTTATTAAATGAATGCAATTGCATTATTAAAGTTAGGTATCACCACAGTGATACTTATTATTACACATTCCAAATTAGCCATTTATTATCATCATAATGTTTAAATCTATTTATTTAACATATATCAATTAGTTGCCCACGGGCATACTATAATCATATGTTGAATCAACAATTAAGGAGTGCTTGTACAGGTGTAAACCAAGGATATCCATATATACCTTATTAAAATTAAATAGATACATCACTTAATTATGCATGTTGAATATTACGACCATTAATGATATTAAGTTAAATTTGTGATGACTACCCACTGGAGCATCTTAGTTTCATGTCGTAAAATATTCAAATCTTAATATGTGTTAATTAAAGTTTTAAATCCTTTCTTAATAGAGACTTGCAAGAGGAAGTCTATATGCGTCAACCTGAAGGCTTAAGAAATCAATATATGGACTGAAACAAGATTCGAGACAATGGTATCTAAAGTTTGATGAAATCATTATGAACTTTGGTTTCAAAGAAAACATAATTGTTCCATGTATATACCTCAAGATCCACGGAAGTAAGTTCATATTTTGGTATTGTATGTTGATGACATTTTAATATTCTTCTTCAAGCATGACAGGATATCTAAAGGATCCAAACACATGGACCTTAAATATCTCTCACTGAAGCAAGATGTTAGAAGAGAAAAAGTAATCATTGCACACACAGGCAACGATCTCATGGTTGTAGATATTTTTACGAAAGGACTACCTCCAAAGACATTTCAGAGATATACTGAAAGCATGGGTCTTGAAGACAGTTCCTAATTATTTCTTTTCTGCAATTTATTATTATGCCTGTCTTTGATATTTATTGGGCTCTTAATAGGATTTCTACATCCATTCTATTTTGTTTTCCATTATGTACACATATTAATATTGGATAAATTATAATAGAAAATCGTCTTTTACATGACATTATGGGATCATTAAGTAAACTCATAATTATGGCGTATTTAAGAAGGTTATCAATGATGTAGTACATGGAAGGGATCATGTTGCATAATGATATGCGACCGTCATGACTCCCATTGACTATTGGACTAACCAAGGCACTTATAAAAATCAATGATTGAAGGATTTAGCATATCATGCGCGTCTTATGATTCTCAATTACAAACATTTATGGATTAACCTAATGACCAAGTGGGAGACTGTAAGGAAATTATTAAATAAACATTTGGCTTATTTCCTTCCCCGAAATGTGGTCTTTATTAATTCGTTTTTAATAAAAAAAAAAATACATGTTATATCATATATAAAAGGTTTGTATTCCATACAAAATAAAGAATAAAAATGAGTTAAAATTTCACTTAATCTCAACCTTGATGGATGGTTGAGATTAATTGACCTTTAGAATTTAGGTCCTCGCTCCACCTATAAATAGATTCATTTCGTTCATTAGAAATCATTACAAATAAAACACACACCTAAAGGTTTATAGGCAAGGATAAAGAAGCCAAATTCTCCCTTAAAGGATTGTTAAGGCGATCACATTAGTGACACTCGACGACGACGTTCAACAGCGGGACTGAATCCATGGCATCGAAAGGAGGTAAATAAAATTGCTCTTTTCACATGTCTATTGACGTGATTATCATATTTTTCAAAGATCGTAGGACAAATGTATAAAATATAACTTACACCCTACAAACATCAGTTCATTTTATGCAATGGGCTCATATATTTTTTTAAATGCTACACAAGCAAGAATTTGGTCCTCCCCAGGGTAGTTTGTTTTACGAGACTCCTCTCCTTTGTTGATTGTTCTAATCCCTCTTCGCTATCAGATATTTATCATAGATGCAATGTGTTATGTAATAACTTTACTTGTAGCCCCACTGATTTCAAGAATATGAAATAACTTTCCAAATGTATATAGAAAATTTGACTTTGCTCCCTTCAATTTTCTACACGATGAAACAATTTTAAAAATAAGATTCAGTAAAATACTCTTTCATTGCGGGGAGTTTGTGTTAGAGTATATGTGATTCATTATATAATGTACAAATCAAATTTTGCAATGTATAAGTAAATTTGTGTAATGCTAATGTGATGTTATTAAAATACTTGGTTGACTGGAGAATATATATATATATATATATATAGAGAGAGAGAGAGAGAGAGAGAGAGAGTTGTAAATCACAATCTACCATGGTCCCAAGAGAAACCCAGAAAATGAAATAACAGAGTAAATTAAAAAATAGGGGGACCCAAGATAGACAAATAACCCAACCTTGTTAAAACCATGTGACTTTAAAAAAAAATTCAAATCATTGCTCAAATAATAATAAAATGTTATGGCCTGATAGAATTCATGCGACAAGATACAACACTTATTGTTATTTGGAGAATGAGTTGAAGAATTTTTTTTGAAAGTATTTTACTATAGAGTACATCTAAATAATATCCACATCAATCTATCCACTAATTGGTGTATCATTTTCTTAACAAATTTAAAAAGAAAAATGTTAGACACACCGAGTGTTACTATCGATTTAGTACCGATGGTGTTTTATTTGTTTGTACTATGGTGTGAGTTTCGCAAGAAAATATTGTAAATCTCACCAATGTACAATTAAATAAAACGCATTTGGTACTAAATCGATACTTCCTGTAAGAGTATCATTACTCATTTAAAAATAATGGACCCAACCTAACCTTTGCTAAGAGCGTATATCAAAATGTTTCCCACAGAATTCTACCCACATATTGCCGTATAATTTTCTCAACAGATTTGCTTATAAAAAAAATAAGATATTAATTAAGGGCCTAATTAATTCTAGTGTCAAATGAGAGAGACAAGAGGATCCATAAAGGTAATGAGACAAAAACACAAAAAACAATTTTAAAACTTTATATATTATTTATATACAACTTATTGTTTGCTAGTATCTTGAAATTGACTTTGCCAGCTTTTATGAGAGGATGGTCCCGTAGTCACGTACCTCGTTTGTATAAATGAATACCTTCCAACATTTTCCCCACCTATTCGCCATAACGAAAATTTACTAATACAAAGCTTGGATTCTATATGAAAATGGTAAAGAAAAAATTACTGAAGGAGGTATCATGATAAAGCATAGATTTTTGTTTGTTACAGTTGTCTCCAGTGGCCGGAGGTATTTTGTAAACGGGGTATAAGTTCCCCACGCAGAAATTTGAGAAAAAAAAAATTGCAACTTGTATCAGAGTAAATATACAATAATAAAAAAATAAGATTAAAAATAAAAATATTAGTTTATGACTTAATATTTATTTTTTATGATTTATTTGTTTTTAGGAATTTGCAATTTGTGATAGATGATTTCTACCTTGAACATTTTTTCTTTGATTGGATTAAAGCTATTGAAGTATTTTTATTAAGTCTTACATTTTATTTAAATTTGTAATTTGCATATTTTTTTTGATGATTTTGTTTTTGGTGAGTTAGAATAATAGATATAAATTTAAGACATTATATCTTGAAACTTTCAATTATGAAAATATATCATGTATTTTGACAATTTTCTACTTTTTTATGAAAATTTTAAAATATATTTATCTTTTTTTTCTTGTAATGAATTATTATTGTTAAATTTGTTATATGTTTTTTTATTAATACAAGTCGGAGCATTGAATTTATACTATTATATTTGATTTTGTTTTATTTGAATTATAATTATCCTGCAACAACAATAATAAATGTCCAACTTCATATGCAAAGTAAAGCATGTAGATTGCAGACAATAAATTCTCAATGTTCTAGAAATTGTAGCGTTTATAAATTTATATTCTTAAAAAAACAAATAATTAAAGAAAAACAACACTTCCTCGTCTAACCATTAGATCATATCTAAAAAAAATTTCCATTTTGCATAATCAAAACTTTAATGTTACTCAAAGCGGCGAGTCATTTGTGAAGTCCCTCGTCACTTGAAGTTCTATTGGGAAAAAGTTCAAAAGAAAAGGTCAAAAGGGAAATAGGAGCTTTCTCGTGATACTTGAGGTGTAACACTGACATACGATAGATAGTTTGAAAAATGACAAATGTTTTTGCCCCAGTAATATTACTTTACACCAAGGTTTTAAAAAATGCGAGACGTGATCGAGGCGTGAAGGTCAAACCTCAAGTCTTAGAAGCCTAGGTGAGTTTAAGCGTAAAAAGACATGAAAAAACGTTTAAGCCTTATTAATATATTTTAATATTTTTACACCATAACAAGGTTATTAAAATACTAAAATTGTACATATCATAAAAATATGTCTGAATATATGAAAATTAAAATACTATTTGATTATTTTGGATGAGATAATTGTCCGATTAGTTAAAATATTCTTTAAAAGGCGATATCATTTCACTAAAATATTATTGTTTTTAGAAAAAAGTGCCCTTAAGAGTTTTACTAAGCATAAGGCGTATAAAACTTAAGGCGAGTCGTTTCGCCCAAGCCTTAAGTCTAGGCGTGTCTAGGCGGACCCTAGGCGGGTTTTTTAGAACAGTGTTTTACACATAGGTGATTAACACCGAATAGTACCTAACATATTTTGCATGTCTTGTATCAGGGAAATGCTATGTCTCCGAAACAACTCTTCCAAATCGTCTCTTAAATAGTTTAAAGTGTTATATCTTGTAGTATGGATTTCGTCAGGACACAACTCATTAATACTATTTAAAAGAGATTTGAAAAAATTATTTGGTACCCACAGCACCACTCCTTCTTCCATGGCGTGGCATAATATGAAATTTGTTATTGTACATCATTAGAGCTTGCTATTTTGCATATTTCATCATACAGTATACTTAGAAGTCGTTTTCGATTATGTAGATGGTCTTAATACTTTATATCATTAACCCAAGAAGAAAAAGTACCATACAGATGGTATTCATCATTCACCGGGAAACATAATACGATTTCTTTTATTTATTCTTTTCGTTTTTTCAGATAACCAGAAGGGTTATTCTTGGCAATACAGAATTACCAGACCTTTATATTTTGCTTAAAAACAAAGTAAAAATGCGGTGATTTGTTGACCTCAATTTTTTTATTTTTTTATTTTTACCAATAGGTTTCGTTTAGTAAATTTATAGTCAACTGGATTCTAAGAATTTAATTTTAATTCATTTGGTTTCATTAAAAGACATTTTTTCTGCAATAAGTTCCATTTGAAAATATGTAGTAATCGTTTGTTACCTATGCACTACTTGTGGTAAATATGTACTGTATTAATATTTACTATCTGTAAAAAAACATCTAATATCACTTATTGAGAAATTTTTCTTTTGATGAGACTCAATACAAAAATATATGATGTAAACGAGAATTATTTAAGTTCCTCTTTTGTATGTAAATATAGGTGGCATAATTTACAATGATAGAATATCCTTATGATAAACCATTTTTGCTGTAGAGGTCATAATGTCGTATTGTCCTTTTTTTTGAGAAATTTTTATACCATTTTGAGTATATATAACACTTTGAGAGGTTAAAAATGGATTAGTCAAAATAATGTTTAGTCAGCGAAAATCATGAATCGAGATTAATCGTGTTGCGCGTAAATTAATTCGGACACTTCATGATATGCTAAAATAAAAAATAAAATAAAAAAGATAGTAAAAAGTTTGACACTCGGAATGAAATATGGTCGAAATGGGGGATAGGGGAAAATCACCCAAAAAATATTATAACAAAAATTGTCTTTATGTTGGAATTGATATCTGACCATTTTTGTTTGAACACTAGGTTGGGTTGAGACATCACGCGTGCCAACCCATTAGCAGCTTTTTGGGAATGTTTTTTACCTATAGTTTATAGCCGTTGGACAATTCTATGATGTTGAATTGGAATAAATTCTGGTTACTCAACCCAGTGTACTGCTATTGGCATCCTATACCCGAACGAGGATTCAAGACAAGGATCGTTTCGTCATGATATTGATGGCAATTCTACTGCTGTACACGTGCAAACTTTACAATATTACGTTTCTACGTTATAAGACTAAATTTCAAAAATTAAATTGATTCTTCGATTCAAATTTTAAAAGAGTCATAAGTAAAAATTACTTATCTTGTTTTTTGGGATAAAAAAATTAATATCAAATTTTCACACAAGAACTTCTAGACACTAAGTAACAAAATCATAACTTAGGTACAATTTTATTAACTGTGATTTTGAAAACTTCTTTGCCCAAGGAATTCAAATGAATGTCGTACTAAAAAGTTTTCCTATTACAACACTTTATTATCATTTAAGGTCATCAATTTCGTATTCCTTATTCCTATTTTTTTCCAATAACGTTTGTAATAACATTAAAATTAGTCATGCAGGGAGGAACATCACTTGTAAAATAACAATTTTTTGAATAAAGCCCCTTTTCTTTGAACAAAAAAAAAAGTCTATCAATTTCTTAATTATTTGGCACCAACTACTTGTTTATATTTTTTTTTAATTTGCTCGATTTTGTGGCTTAAGGAGACTGATTTTGTGGATAGAGTTGGATCATGGTCGATAGGTTACGAGGTGAAGGGGAACGCCAGCTTCAGGTTGGCCGTAAAACTGGGATTACTTAAGGAGGATATTAAGCACTGAAATAGAGACGTATTTGGTAACGTGCGGCTGACTACTTCTAGTTACTTGGAGGTGGTCAGGATTCTCGATGAAAAGGAAGGGAGACTCGGGCTCTCTGAGGAGGAGAAGAGGGCGAGGGAGGTCAAGAAGGGAGAGATCGGTGTCAGGCTCATTCAGGAAGAAATTAGCTGGACACAGAAGTCGAGAGCGGTGTGGTTGAGAGACGGGATTCGAATACCAAATTTTTTAATGCGGTGGCTAGTTCTCACAGGCGTAGCAATCACATCGGGAAAATCGAAGTGGGGGGAGTGGTGTTTGAAGACGACATAGATGTGAGGGGGACTATTTCTCAATTTTATGAGGATCTTTTTAAGGAAGAGGAGACGTAGTGTCCCACTATCTATGGGGATGACTTGGGGAGTATATCCAATTCAGAGGCTATCGATATTGAGGGCAATTTAACCGAAGAGGAGGTTATGCAAGTCCTAAAGTCGATGTGTGGGGATAAGGCCCCCGGTCTGGACGGATTTTCATTAGCGTTCTTCCAGCGTTGTTGGGCCATTGTTAGGAATGATGTCATGGCTGTCTTTAACGAGTTCCACGACAGAGGCTATTTTGTGCCAAGATTGAATGTGCCATTCATCACTTTGATCTCCAAGAAGGGGGGTTCCTACGATATCAGAGACTTTCGTCCCATCAGCTTGATCGGTAGTGTCTACAAGCTTCTAGACAAAGTGTTGTCGATTCGTCTTAGAAAGGTCATTGATCCTCTGACCTCTGAGTCCCAAAATGCTTTTGTCGGTGGTAGGCAGATTCTTGACGCAGTCTTGGTGGCTAATGAGTGTGTGGATTCTAGGTCGAGGAGCGGAGCACCTAGTATCACTTGTAAGATTGACATTGAGAAGGCGTATGGTCATGTCAACTGGAATTTTCTTCTGTACTTGTTAAAGAGGATGGGATTCGGTGATAGGTGGTGTCGGTGGATTAGGAGGTGTATTTCGATGGCCAGATTTTCAGTGTTGATTAACGGGGTGCCTGAGGGTTTCTTTCCTAGTTCTCGTGGCCTGCGCCAAGGGGGTCCTTTATCCCCTTTCCTATTCATCTTAGTCATGGAGGCGTTTAGCAGGATGATGGGGAGGGTGGTTAAGGCAGGGTGGATTAGGGGGTTCTCTTTTGGGAATCCGGGCTCTAATCTGGTCACGGTCTCTCAAGTTCTATTTGCGGATGATGCAATTGTTTTTTGTGATGCTGATCGGAGGCAGGTTTGTGCTCTTAAGATCCTTCTTATTTGTTTTGAGGCGGCGTCGGGCCTTAGGATCAATGCGAGTAAATGTGAGCTGTTCCCGATCGGGGGAGAGGGCGATATGGAGGAGTTAGCCGATATCTTGGGTGGCAAGGTAGGCTCTTTACCCAGTACTTATCTTAGCCTACCGCTTGGAGCTATGTATAAGTCTAAGGCGAGATGGGACACGGTCTTAGAGAGAATGCGTAGGAAGCTAGCCGGTTGGAAGCATGGATTCCTCTCGAAAGGGGAGAGACTGACGTTGATTAAGAGTACGTTGTCTAGCTTGCCCACATATTTCATGTCCATTATTCCCTTGCCTCGAGCTGTTCATTTGCAGATGGATAAAATATGCGGGATTTCTTATGGAAAGGTACGGAGGCTAGCTTTAAGTATTGCCTTGTAGGATGGGAAGAGGTGTGTAAGCCCGTCAAGTTGGGGGTGGCGGGAGTGCATAACTTGGCCATTTTCAATAAAGCTCTTCTAGGGAAGTGGTTGTGGAGGTTCCCTAGAGAGGAGCAGAGGTTGTGGAGGAGAGTGGTTGTAGCGAGGGGGGGAAGTTCTCAATGGGGATGGGGGCCGGTGGTGGGGAGTTTTGCTCATAGTATGGGTATGTGGAAACATATAGCTATGGAGTGGGCAACGTTTTTCAGACATACGGGTATTTCTTTGGGGAGAGGGGACAAGATCAGATTCTGGAAGGATAGATGGGGCGATCAGGGTTCCATCAAGGATCTCTTTCCTGGGATCTTCAGCCTTGGAGATAAGCTAGATGGGTTAGTGGCGGACCATTGGGCTTCTAGAAGGGAGGGTGAGAGATGGGATCCGAAGTTGAGAAGAAGGCTCTGGGATTGGGAGCTTCCGGAGGCGGATATGTTCTTTTAGTGGTTGAGCTCTGCTCCTGACGCGACTTAGAATTTGTCTAAAAAATGCATTATATTTAGGCTCAAGTGCAAGCCTGTCGCGTTAGTAATAATCCGACAAGTCGGGATCGTATCCACAGGGAATAAAAATTGACACGTTTATAGGAATAGTTATAAGTGTGGAAAAAAACAATAAGATTTGTAAAGAAATTAGATTTGAAAATGAGATAAAATAGGGTGGGGTACAATCCCTCAAACCTTAACGAATTACTGTATAGAATACTAGAATGGCAAAATTGAAATTTCAACTAAATCCAGTCTTTATAGATCATAAGCATTACATATATGAAGGAATTAGCCTCCATAATATGTAATCAAAGGTAAATACAAAGCGGTGAATGGATAATTATGCTTGCATAGTCTTCTTAAACATCCCAAGTATCTAGTGTAAGAGAGATTAAAAGATCGGCTATGTTCGTATAATTTCCATACATGATTTGATCAATATTTAATTTACCCTCTATTTTCTACATGGATAATTCATCCCGAAATGAATTCATGTACCCCAGCCCTTGAAAATTTAGCTCGACATGATGTTTCTAGAAAACAAATTCTTACATGGAATTATGGATCCAACAAACATTGGGAACAATTTGCAAAATAATTGAGATTAGAATTGAAAATAAAATAGAGAATAAATAAGAGAATGAAAAATTGATACTTATATTCAGCAATAGGGAAAAGAGATGAACTTAAATCCAGAAAAATTCTTCTTCTTCAAACTTACAAACTAGTGTTTTCTCTAAGAAGATGAAATTATCTACTCTAAAGAAAAACTAGAAATACTCTCTCAAATTCCACTCTGTCTCTCTAAAATTCTATTATACTCTCTAGAATTCGACTCTCTTGGAAAGAGGTAGGGCTTGATCTTTTATAGCACCAAGTAGCACGAATTTGACAGCTAGAATCGCTTGTTGTGCAAGGTTGTACCAGCTATGTACCTCATAATCATCATGATTAATGCCAGGATTTCCCACGACTGGACCGGTCCGAATAGCCCTCGGATCGGTCCGTTTCTCAGCCACCGGATCGGTTCTTTTTTTATTCTACCGGATCGATCCGGATCCCATCGGATCGGTTCTGCTATCATCGGTTTGGTATCCATCCGGGGTCTACTGGATTTGTGTCATTTCGGATCGGTCCGAAATCTACCGGATCAGTCTGATTTTCTTCCATGTTGACTTTTTCCTTTCATCTTTGAGTGGCCATAACTTTTGATTTCGAGCTCCGATTTGAGTGTCGTTTCTTCCGATGCTCTTGTGAAATCAAGATCTTCAACTTCCCTTTAGGCATCAAATCCGAACTCTGGGTATAAATTTACGCTTTTGCCCTTTAATTTTTCTTCCTTTGTTCTTTTCCTTCCTTCTGGTTTCTTTCTCTCTTTTCTTGCACTAAATTCCTGTGAAATCTATTAGAAATACACGAAACTCGGGGAAATTGTTAGAAATAGTCACTAGCAATGATATGGAATAAAAATGATTCAATTACCTTATTCGAGATATCAAAATCACTAACTTAAGGGGCTAAATTCAGAAGAATTTATGCTTGGTCAAATCCCCCTAACTTAGGACTTTTCACGTCCCGGGCAATGTAACTGAAGCTACCCATTGTTCTATAAAATTCCACTTTCGCAGGCATGCAATTGCATTGAGAATATGCAATAATCCTTTAAACCCCTAGGTTACCCTAGTAGGACGAGTTTTGTCTCGTGAGGGTTTGCAGTGAATATACCCACAAAATTCTTTATTGACTCAAAATAAATATCAAAATACTTAAAAATTGTACAATTTAAACTTTTCGAAAAATAATCACCATAAATTCATATTCAAATGTCTCAAACCATAGTGTGTGTGTGCAAAGCCAAAAATTAAACCTCAAATTTCCACCGATTGAGCATTACGTTACTTTTCAAAAATTCGTTTTGACTCAAATTCTTACCGATGCACTCAAAAATGAATCACTCGGATTATGGTTGTTTTCTCTCCGTATGCATGAGACAAAGAGTAAATGTAATGGACACAAATTCATGCATACAAAATTGAAAAGAAGGAAATACATGGTGAAAAGATCTCATTATCGGAATACACTCATTGGGAGACGGGAACATCACCTCTATTTCACACCATTTTAATCTCTCATATTATCTTTTCATGTCTTAGCTCTTCATGCAGTAATTAATTTCGCCATTCGGACTCGGTTAGGACTTTTCGGGTTAACAAGTGTAAAGGGTAAAATTGGGAATAAACGGATTGTTCGGAATTGGAAAATGTCCTGATGACGTCCATTTGTGCTTTTTTCGGGCATTTGCTCATTTTTCTCTTTCTTTTTTTTTTCTATTTTCATTTTTTTTTCTTGCCCCTTTTTTATTACACACTTTGGACTTTCTTGATGAGATCTAATTTTTCACAATTCCGAGCCAATTGGGGTTTTGGGGTTATCAAACGAAAGGGAAATATTATATTAGGCTCAAAGTGGGTTGCAAATGAATAATTTTGTTTTTCACAACTTTTTATGGCTAATATTTTTGGGTTAAACAAAAGAAGGCCTACTTCGTTGTCCAAATTGCAAATCACATTACCATATGCATCTCGAGATTAATTAAGTTTAGAGATATATTTAGCACGAATTTCAAGACAACATCTCACACATTTCCCATAACCGATCAAAACAAAGGATTGAGATCTTCAACGACTTATTAAAACACTGAAAAGAACTTTGAGCTAATCATAAGCTCGGATTGATTTAAAAACTCACAAATATTAAAAGGCTCGAAATCTCACCGGGTTTGATTAATCTTCACACTTATTTGTTAAGTCATCAATTTTCTTTCAATTTCCATCTTCGGTCAATTTTGGCTTAGTGCATTTTGATTGTTAACAATTTGAGACTTTAAATAGAATAAAGGTGATATTTTTGAAAAATTTAAATTCCAATTTTTATTTATTTCGATGAAAAATATTTTTGTTTTTTTTTAATTTATATATATATATATATATATATATATATATATATGCGAAGTTTTATGAATACGCACTTGTCATCCCCCCTAACTTAGTGATTTGCATTGTCCTCAATCAAATGGACGAGAGAGATAAAGAAGACAACATTAGTAGTGCGATAAATAAAACAAGCAAAAATCATACTAAAACTGTATATTACAACACAACTGTGGAAGCAAAGGATAACAAACATAATTAATAGAAGATAAAGGAGGAGCGGGGCAGCCTAAGGTGCGGGTGGGGGGTGGGAAGTTATGGGAGCAACAGGATCATATGGATTATAGTAATAGGGAGGAAGGGGGGCCTCGGGACCTGACTGGAGACGGTACAAGTCAGCTTGCGTACTCATGACCAAACTCATGTCCCTCTCGTAGGATGTCATAAAACCATCCAAACGCGTCTCAAGAGAAAGAACGCGCTCAGTCAAACCCGTACCAACCGGAACATAATCCGGATCAGCGGTTTCATCATATTCCTTCTCCTCACCTTCTTCCATCTCAACATCTTCATCAGCAACTTCCTCTTCCGCATCAGTCTCTTCATCACTCGAGTCACCTCTTCGTCGCGCACGGATTAACTGGATTTGCTTTTCACATCGAGTGCGGGATTCTTGTCATAATGTCTTGGGCAAGTTGATAAGATCTTGCGGTGGAACAATTCCAGCATCCTTAAGAAAGGAGGTAATGAGACGGCCATAACGAAAAGGGGCACGACCCTTTTTGTCGTACGTCGCAAAGATGATATCATTGTAAAACGTGCGGGCCAAATTGATAACAATTGCATGGTCAAACAGATGATACATCATAGTAGCTTGACGCGGGCGCATCGCTGAATCATTTGAGGTTTGCAAAATGTTGGCACAAACGATGTGAAAAGTGATTCGTGCCTTGTCGGGTAACCGACCAACGGGAAAGGTCTTGGTATTCCAAACCACACCCGGCTCGATTCGAGATATGCAAACAGCTTTTGGTGAGAACGGGATCAGGACTAGGATAATCAAATTGGGCTGGAGTGACCACACCTTTAGACTCGAGTTTTTCGGCCAGAAGTTCAAGTGAGAACGGTATCAGAGTCGAGTCTACAAAGGCTTGATATTTGAAGTCAGCGGTGCGTAAGAGCGTACCATAAAACTGACGCACTTCATTCTCCCAAACAGCCTCGTATGGCTCATTGAAAAATCTGCACCAGCCTCGTGACATGAACATGCCTGTGACAGAATTAGGCAGCTGATCCCAAAGCACTTGACGCTCAATGTGGATTTTTCACGTCGGATTGAAAAAATGATGGCACCAATTTGCTTCACGGCGCGAACGATGTTCGCCATTGCCATCGGGCAGGACTTCGATGGAATTATATTTTTGGGGGGCAGCCATGGGTAGGGAAGTTTTAGACAGAAATGGAGAGAGACGAGAGGATATATAGGTGTGAAGAACAATGGGGTGGGGGATGTGGGTATTTATAGTTGGGGTGAGGAAAAAGGGGGGAATGGATGGGGGAGAAATAGAGTAGACGAAATTTTTGGGAAGAGAAATGGATTGGGGGAATGAATGATGTTTGGATTGAAGAGGTGTTAACCTCAGGAAGGGGTGCACTGCAGATTACCGGACCGATCCAATTTCAGATCGGACCGATCCGATTGAACCGGATCGGTTCTTTTTATTTAGGACCGAACCGATCCGGTCTGCTGAATTCCCAGAATTTCCTTTGCTGTTCTATCTTTCTCACTGTTAGGCTGCATTCTCCATTCCAATAATTCCTTCAGTATAATTGAATCTCGAAACTCACGAAATGCTCACCGAAACCTGAAACACCCCCCAAAATAGGTATTGGATTCCCTTCTCCGGTCATAACACATATTTACGACTCCTAACATCCTAAGACTATTATACACAACATTCACCCCATACACGTCGGGGGTGCGACGACCTCTCCTTTCTTTTTCAGTCAAGCCCCATAAATGGGGTCCGACAACCATATTGTGTCGGCTTCATTGACGACCGCTTCCAAATACGGCTTGAGACGATGCCCATTGACCTTGAATGTGTTTCCCCCTTTTTGATCTTGTAGTTCTACAGCTCCATGGGGAAATACTTCCTTCACAATGAATGGATCTGATCATCGTTACCGTAATTTTCTGGGAAACAAGTGCAACCTCGAGTTGTAGAGAAGTACTTTTTGTCCCGAATGAAATACCATTCGTCGAATGATTCTGTCGTGAGCTCGTTTCATTCGTTCTTTGGAGATTTTAGCACTTTCATACGCATCGTTGCGTATTTCTTCCAACTCGTTCAACTGAAGTTTACGTGTTTCACCGGCTTTTTCCATGTTAAAGTTCACCCTTTTGATAGCCCAATACGCTTTGTGTTCAATTTCAACCGGAAGATAACAAGGCTTTCCATATACAAATCGAAATGGGGACATCCCAAGGGGATTCTTGTATGCAGTTCTATACGCCCAGAGCGCATCATTCAATCTGAGAGACCAGTCTTTCCTATTAGGTTCGACTGTCTTTTCTAAGATATTTTTAATTTCCCGATTGGTGAGATCGGCTTGGCCATTCGATTGAGGGTGGTAAGTTTCTCCAACTTTATGGACAACTCCACACTTTCGCATTAGCTTTTCCATAGGCCTATTGCAAAAATGAGTACCATTATCACTTATTATAGCCTTAGGAACTCCGAATCGAGAAAGTATGTTTTCTTGAATGAATTTAATCACCACTTTATTGTCATTCGTCTTTGTAGCTATGGCCTCTACCCATTTTGAGACGTAGTCTACAGCGACGAGGATGTATAGAAAACCAAAAGAAGGGGGAAAGGGCCCCATGAAGTCAATACCCCAGCAATAAAACAACTCCAAGACTAGTATTGGGGTCAATGGCATCATGTCACGACGAGTAATAGCTCCCATTCTTTGACATCTATCGCATGATTTGCAAAAAGTATTCACATCCCGGAAGATTGTGGGCCAGTAGAGACCGCTCTGCAGGATTTTCGCAGCAGTTTTATTTTTGGAAAAATGACCTCCACATGCTTTCGTATGACAAAATCGAATTACCCCTAGAATTTCTTCATTAGGTACACATTTTCGGATGATTTGATCAACACGATACTTAAACAAATATGGATCGTCATAAAAGAACATGCGTGACCAAGTAATGAACTTCCTTATCTCTTATGGACTCCAATTGGAGGGAATAATACCAGTGACAAGGTAATTGACTATGTCCGCAAACCAGGGGAAAGAAGAAGTAACAAATAGATTTTCATCCTGAAAATACTCGTCTATGGGAATGGGATCAATAGGTACGTCGGACGAGAGGCGTGATAAATGGTCAGGAATGACTTTTTCTACTCCTTTCTTATCTTGAATCGAAAGATTAAACTCCTGTAAGAGTAGGATCCACCTGATTAGACGTGGTTTGGCATCTTTCTTGGTTAAAAGATATTTGAGGGCTGAGTGATCAGTGAAGCAAATGATAGGCGACCCAACAATGTAAGAGCGGAATTTTTCGAGAGGAAAAACGACTGCTAGTAATTCTTTCTCCGTGGTGGAGTAATTAAGCTAAGGGCCAGATAATGTTCTGCTATCATAATAAATAACATGAGCTTTCTTGTCTTTTCTTTTTCCAAGAACGGCCCCAATCGCATAATCACTTGCATCACACATAAGCTCAAATGGGAGTGACCAGTCAGGAGCATGCATGATAGGAGCAGAAATTAGCATGCTTTTAAGTTTATCAAAAGCTTCTTGGCATGCTTTATTCCATTCAAATGGAGTGTCCTTCATGAGAAGATTACTTAAAGGTCTAGGGATGGTGCTAAAGTCTTTGATAAATCTCCTATAAAATCCAGCATGGCCTAGAAATGATTTCACATCTTTAAGAGATTTTGGTGGGGGTAACTCAGCTATTACTTTAATTTTTGCTCGATCAACTTCAATTTCCCTAGATGAGACTATGTGGCCTAAAACTACGCCCTCGGTGACCATAAAAGGGCATTTTTCCCAACTGAGGACTAAGTCTTTTTCCACACACCGGAATAGAACTCTTTCAAGATTAGCTAAACATTGGTCGAAAGATGGACCAAAAATGCTGAAATCGTCCATGAACACCTCAAGACCTTTTTCTATCATGTCGCTAAAGAGACTTAGCATGCACATTTTAAACATTGCTGGCGCATTACATAACCCAAATGGCATACGTTTATAGGAAAACGTACCAAACGGACATGTAAAAGTCATCTTTTCCTGATCAAGAACATCCACTTCAATCTGATTATAGCCAGAGTACCCATCTAGGAAATAGTACTAAGGATGGCCCGTCACTCGTTCAATCACTTGATCGATGAACGGCAAGGGAAAATGGTCTTTTCTGGTTCCAGCATTGAGCTTTCGGTAGTCAATGCAAACACACCACCCGGTGGTGGTGCGTTGAGGTATTAATTCTCCCTTAGCATTTTCAACCACAGTCATACTCGACTTTTTTAGAATGACCTGTATTGGGCTCACCTATTTACTATTAGAAATGGGATAGATAATCCCAACATCTAGCAATTTAATGATTTCCGCTCTTACTATATCTTTCACGGTTGGGTTTAGTCGCTTTTGCATCTCACGCGAGGGCTTCACCTCCTCCTTAAGATGGATTTTATGGGTACAAATCAATGGACTTATACCTTTCAAATATGCTATAGTCCAACCAAATGCACTTCTATGCTTTCGTAACACATCCAACAATATGCCCTCTTATTCTTTTTTTAAACTGGAAGAAACAACAACAGGGAATGTATCATTATCTCCCAGAAAAGCATATTTGACATGAGAGGGTAGTTTCTTTAACTCAAGAGTAAGAAATCTATTTTCAGAGGGAATCATGGTTGCCTCCCTCAGAGGTAATTCTTCAAATCTAGAAATCCAGTCAACATCTCTTAAATTCTCAAAATTAGCTTCTTCTTGTAACCAAGTTTCCAACTCTTTCACCTCACGCTCAAACTTAGTATGAGGACGCTTATTCTTACCACTTTGCACTAAACAGACTTCCAGTGCATCTCCTCCTAGGATCTTCTCGATGTGCTCATCCACCATTTTTTCAATAAGATCAACCTCAAGAATTTCATCCTCATCACCCATTTGGTTAGCGACATTGAAAATGTTGGTCTCGAGAGTCATGTTTCCAAAAGTGAGTTGCATTTGGTCATTCCGTGTATTGATCAAAGCATTAGCGGTAGATAAAAATGGTCGACCCAATATTATTAGAACATGATTTCTCGCATGGGGAGAAGGCTTAGTGTCCGAAATGACAAAATCAATAGGGAAGTAAAACGTGTCCACTTGAACTATCACGTCTTCCACAACCCCATGAGGCACTTTCACTGTTCGATAAGCTAACTGTAGAGTGATTTGGGTAGGTTTTAAATCACCTAAATCAAGCTGCTTATAGATAGGGTATGGAAGGATGTTCACACTCGCACCTGAGTCAAACAATGCTTTTTCCACTCTATTCTCTCCTATGACACACGAAATTATAGGTGCACCGGGATCCTTGAATTTTGGTGGAAGATCATTAAGAAGGATCGAGCTCACATTTTGTGCCAAGAAAACATTCTTCTTCACCTTGAGCCGCCATTTGACAGTCAAAAGATCTTTTATGACCTTGGCATATGCTGGAATTTGTTGAATAGCATTGAGAAACGACAAGTTCAACTTTACTTACTTCAAAACATCTAACACTTCCGTGCGCGAAGCCCCTTTTTGTGGTGCTAGGCGTTGAGGAAATGGAGCAGCGGTGGGCAGTTTTACTTCAATTTTAGGTTCAACTCCCTCCTCTTTATCTTCCATATGCAATGGAGGCTCAACAGACTCTGTAGCTTCTTTAGCTTTAGATTCCTTGGGAAGTGTTGGCGCTAGATCAATTACGCGACCACTACGGAGAGTAGTGACAGCTTGACATTGTTCTGGCAAATCCAATGATGTGGAGCTAACAGTGGGTTGTCCTTGAAGAGGAGGTCTTTATCCTTGGGCGGGGAGTTTACCCTTCTCCTGAGTATTCACTGTAGATTGCAATATAGAGATGCTAGTATGAATTTCAGTGAACATTCGATCAAATTTAGCATTGCTCTCCTTTTGAGATTGGATGAATTGATTCAGATTATCTTCAAGAGATCACCTACGTGGAGCGACATACGGACCAGGAGGTGGTACCTGCATAGGAGCATGCATAGGAGGAGCCACTTGCTGAAATTCAGGGGGTGGTGGTGGTAGAGTCACATGTGGGTTAGGAGCCATCCCTCCTTGTGGTTGTCCATAGTTGAAACCAACATGATTCCTCCACGATTGATTGTATGCATTCCCTTGCTGTGCATTAAATTTTCCGCAAAATCCTCCTATCGCCTCAACTTGTTCAGTGTACATTGCCTTGTATGCAGGAATGGTATCCTTTAGTAGAATGACCAGCAGCACAGATAGCACACACTTTCTCTTTCCCGGCTTGACCGGGTCCAGCTACTTCTCTTAAGCGCACTTCAAGCATGTCTCTAAAATTCTTTTCCAATTGGTCAAATTTTTTATCTAACAAAGTGTCCTTGTCCAAGTGATAAATACCGAACGCAGCAGGCAAGTTGGACAACTGTCGATTTTTATTTTGACAATTGGGATCAAAAACATCCCATACTTGAGTAGTCTCTGCTACATATTTCAGATGAGCCTCAGCATCGCTCGAATCTAACTCCCAAAAAGGTCTTTCGCACAGGGTTTGAACAAGTTGTTTAGATTCTAAAGTAAGGGCTTGATGGAAAAATGAAATCAGATGATGCTTTTCGAATCCATGATGTGGGCAAGCGCTAACTAACTCATGAAATCTCTCCCAACACTTGTCAAAAGCCTCATTCTCATTTTATCTAAAATCTTGTATTTGGGCTTTGACATAATTGGTTTTGTGTTATGGAAAGAACTTGGAGAGAAACTTGGGTTGCATATCTCTCCAAGATAACACTGAATTCGGGGGTAGAGACCATAACCAAGTTTTGGCTTTATCCTTTAAGGAAAAGGGGAAAAGCTTTAACCGGATAACATCTTGTGGGAAAGCTTGGTCACCAAACGTCTCACATGCTTCCTCGAACTCTCTAATATGGAGATATAGTTTTTCTGAATCCATCCCATGAAATGTGGGAAGAATTTGGATCATACCATTTCGAAAATGGAACTGACCGGCATTATACGGGAGTAAAATGAAACCAGGGGTAACAGTTCTCTCAGGAAATAAAAGGTCTTTCATGGGAAGATATGGAATCTCTTCCTCTCCAGCACCAACATCAACACTACCGTGTACCGACATATTGCTATCCAATGATTCAGAACCCTCACTTAGTGTTTGACTCAAAGAGCGACTTGCGATTGAATTATTAGGCGAAGGAGGCGGAACCCAAAAAAGAGGAGAATCAGTGGTGTGAGAATTTTCAGAATTTGCTTCGGCAATAGGATTTTCGTGAACTTGGGTGGACGATGAATTCTGCATGTAAGCGCATAAGAGATGAGATGTAAATTTTTTTTTTTTATGGAAATCACATTAGGATTAAAATTGAGGGTACACCATTAATCCCTCAAAGTCAAATTATATTTTGGGTGGACCCTCAAATTTTTCGACTTCTAGTGTATAACTTATTAGAATTTCAAATCGTAGGTTGTACATAATTAGTTTTTTCTTTTTCCTTTTTTTTAATAGTTTAGAGTAATTAGTTAAAGTTTTTTTTATTATTTTTGTTATGCTTGGTTCTAACATGTTTTGTAGATTCAATGGACTCGCACTCATCGAAAATCGCTCCATTCGGGTAATATCTTTCTTTTTCTCTCTTTATGTTGTGTTCTTGATTCGCATTGAGGACAATGCAACATTTAAGTTAGGGGGTGTGGGATATTCTTCCCGTTTATTGTTTAGATTCATTGATTCGATCACATGTTCTTTCCAAGTGTATTTTTTTTAGAAAATTTCATAAATATAAAAAAAGTTGAAAAAAGCCAAAAATATTTTTCTTCAAAATAAATAAAAATTGGAATTTGAAATTTTCAAAAATATCACCTTTATTCTATTTAAAGTCTCAAATTGTTAACAATCAAAATGCACTAAGACAAAATTTACCGAAGATGGAAATTGAAAAAAAATTGACGACTTAACGAATAAGTGTGGAGATTAATCAAACCCGGTGAGATTTCGAGCCTTTCAATTTTTGTGAGTTTTTAAATCAATCCGAATTTATGATTAACTCAAAGTTCTTTTCAGCGTTTTAATAAGTCGTTGAAGATCTCAATTCTTTGTTTTGATCGGTTATGGAAAATGTGTGAGATGTTGTCTCGAAATTCATGCTAAATATATCTCTAAACTTAATTAATCTCAAGATGCATATGGTAATGTGATTAGCAATTTGGACAATGAAGTAGGCCCTCTTTTGTTTAACCCAAAAATATTAGCCATAAAAAGTTGTGAAAAACAAAATTATTCCTTTGCAACCCACTTTGAGCCTAATATAATATTTCCCTTTCGTTTGATAACCCCAAAACCCCAATTGGCTCGGAATTATGAAAATTGAGAAAATTCATCAAGTAAGTCCAAATTGTGCAATAAAAAAGGGCAAGAGAAAAACAGAAAAAAAATGCTCAACAAAAAAATAGTGAAAAAAAATTTAGAAAAAGAAAAGAAAAATGAGCAAATGCTCGAAAAAGCACAAATGGACGTCATCAGGACATTTTTCAATTCCGAACTTTCCATCCATTCCCATTTTTATCCTTTACACCTATAACCCGATAAAGTCCTAATCGAGTCCGAATGGCGAAATTAATTACTGCATGGAGAGAAAAGATATGAAAAGATAGTAAATGAGATTTAACTGGTGTGATTGAGAGATGATATTTCCCATTTCCTAATAACTGTATTCCGATGATGAGATCATTTCACCATATATTTCCTTCTTTTCAATTTTGTATACGTGAATTTGTGTCCATTATATTTACTCTTTATATCATGCATACCGAGAGAAAATAGCCGCAATCCGAGTGATTCGTTTGTGATTTCATCCGTAAGAATTGGAATTAAAACGAATTTCAGAAAGTAACGTAATGCTCAATCGATGGAAATTTGAGGTTTAATTTCTGGCTTTGCACACACACACACTATGGTTTGAGACATTTGAATATGAATTTATGGCGATTATTTTTCGAATAGTTTAATTTGTATAATTTTTAAGTATTTTGATATTTATTTTAGTCAATAAAGAATTTTGTGGGTGTATTCACTGCAAACCCTCACGAGACAAAACTCGTCCTACTAGGGTAACCTAGGGGTTTCAAGGCTTATTGCATACGCTAAATGCAATCGCTTGCCCGCGAAAAAGGTATTCTATCCCAATAAAAGAATTTTCAAGAGTTAAACTTTAAACTAATTTCTTTTACATTCCTCGGGACGCGCAAAGTTCTAAGTTAGGGGGTGTGATTAGGCACATATCCTTCATATTTATCCCCTTAATTTCGATATTTTTATGATCCCGTGCAGTGTAAATAGTTTGGATTTGTCTCATATTTATGCTACTAACCTCTTTTGGCAAGTATTTCGTGTTTTGTGTATTTCTCATGTGTTTTACAGGTATTTCATGCAAGTTAGTGCGAAAGAGAATGCAAAACAGTGAAAGAAACCAAGAAATGGAGAGTTGAAGGGCATTTTCGTAATTTTTCAGCCTTAGTCCGGAGGTGGGGCCAACTAGAAAGTTGAGTAGCTCTAAATTACAAGAACACTGGAAAAAACGACACCTCAATCCGAGCTACGTTGAAGAAGTTACGAGGTTTTGAAGTTGCGAGATAATGAAGAGAAATTGACCAGAAAAACAGGACCGATCCGGATGGAACCAAACCGATCCGGATGGAACCAAACCAGTTCGGCTAAAAATAAAAAGAACCGATCCAATTACCAAACCTATCCGAACAGAACCGATCCGGATGTTAAAGTTCTAAAATTCAATTTAGAGCTGAATAGCTGAATATTGGCAGAATCTTGCGCAGCCAGCGATTCTAGCTGTCAAATTCATGCTAGTTGGTGCTATAAAAGACCAAGCCCTACCTCATTACAAGGGAGTCGAATTAGAGAGAGAGAATCAGATCTTATAGAGAGTTTTTTAGGTTTCTTTGCTAGAAGTTTCTTAAACCCTAGTTTGTAAGGTTGAGAAAGAAGAAGTTTTCTGGATTCAAGTTCAATTGTTTTTCCTGTTGCTGGATACAAGTATAAGATTTCCATTCTCTTATTTGTTCTCAACTTTATTTTCAATTCAATTCTCAATTGTTTTGCAAATTATTACCAATGTTTGTTAGATCCATAATTCCATGTATGAATTTATTTTCTAGTAAAACCATGTCTAGCTAAATCCTCAAGGGCTGGGGTACATGAATTCATTCCGAGGTGAATTACCCATGTAGAAAATAGAGGGTATATTAAATATTGACCGAATCGTGTATGGAAATTATACATACATAGCCGATCTTTTAATCTCTCTTGCCCTAGGTACTTGGGATGTTTAAGAATGCTATGAAAAGTGTAATTGTCCATTCACCGCTTTGTATTTGCCTTTGATTTCATATGATGCGGGCTAGTTCCCTCATATATGTAATGCTTAGGATCTATAAAGATTGGATTTATTCAAAATTTTAATTTGTAATTCTAGTATTCTATACGGTAATTTACTAAGGTTTGAGGGATTGTAGCCCACCCTATTTTCTCTCATTTTCAAATCTAATTTCTTTACAATTCTTAGTGTTTTTGTGCGCATTTTATTTCATCACAAATTGGAAAAAATCAACCCATCAATTATCTTTTCTTTTCTTATCTTTATTATTCATTTTTTTCTTTTGTTTTCTTTTAATATCAAATTTAGGATTAAACTACCTTACCTTTTTCGTCACGCTCACAAGTCCAAACTCCATGTGGATTCGATACCCAGACTCCCCACTATACTCCTTAAAGAGCGTAGTTTCAGGTTTAGGTTTTTTTGTATTGAGGTTGGAATCCGATAACAATGAATAGCGTATTACACGGACGCTCTGTCCAAAAACTTGACGCGACTTAGAATTTGTCTCAAAAATGCGTTATATCTAGGCTCAAGTGCAAGCCTGTCGCGTTAGTAATAATTCGACAAGTCGGGATCATATCCACAGGGAATCAAAATTGACACGTTTATAGGAATAGTTATTTAACCTTAAAATGATTCCTCTAAAGAAATAAAAAGATGAATGATGATTTCTAATTGTTGATAAAATAAAGTGTGCACAAAAACAATAAGATTTGTAAAGAAATTAGATTTGAAAATGAGAGAAAATAGGGTGGGGTACAATCCCTCAAACGTTAACGAATTACTGTATAGAATACTAGAATGGCAAATTGAAATTTCAAATAAATCCAGTCTTTATAGATCCTAAGCATTACATATATGAAGGAACTAGCCTGCATCATTTGTAATCAAAGGTAAATACAAAGCGGTGAATGGACAATTATGCTTGCATAGTCTTCTTAAACATCCCAAGTACCTAGGGCAAGAGAGATTAAAAGACCGTCTATGTTCGTATAATTTCCATACACGATTTGATCAATATTTAATTTACCCTCTATTTTCTACATGGATAATTCATCCCGGAATGAATTCATGTACCCCAGCCCTTGAAAATTTAGCTGGACATGATGTTTCTAGAAAACAAATTCATACATGGAATTATGGATTCAACAAACATTGGGAACAATTTGCAAAACAATTGAGATTAGAATTGAAAATAAAATAGAGAATAAATAAGAGAATGAAAAATTGATACTTGTATTCAGCAATAGGGAAAAGAGATGAACTTGAATCCAGAAAAATTCTTCTTCTTCAAGCATACAAACTAAGGTTTTCTCTAAGAAGATGAAATTATCTACTCTAAAGAAAAACTAGAAATACTCTCTCAAATTCCACTCGCTCTCTCTAAAATTCTATTCTACTCTCTAGAATTCGACTCTCTTGGAAAGAGGTAGGGCTTGGTTTTTATAGCACCAAGTAGCACGAATTTGACAGCTAGAATCGCTTGTTGTGCAAGGTTTTACCAGCTATGTACCTCATAATCATCATAATTAATGCCAGGGTTTCCCACGACCAGACCGGTCCGGATAGCCCTCGGATCGATCCGTTTCTCAGCCACCGAATCGGTTATTTTTTTATTCTACCGGATCGATTCGGATCCCACCGGATCGATTCTGCTATCATCGGTTTGGCATCCATCCGGAGTCTACTGGATTTGAGTCATTTCGGATCGGTCCAAAATCTACCGGATCGATCCGATTTTCTTCCATGTTGACTTTTTCCTTTCATCTTTGACTGGCCATAACTTTTGATTTCGAGCTCCGATTTGAGTGTCGTTTCTTCCGATGCTCTTGTGAAATCAAGATCTTCAACTTCCCTTTAGGCGTCGAATCCGAACTCTGGGTATAAATTTACACTTTTGCCCTTTGACTTTTCTTCCTTTGTTCTTTTCCTTCCTTCTAGTTTCTTTCTCTCTTTTCTTGCACTAAATTCCTGTGAAATCTATCAGAAATACATGATACTCGGGGAAATTGTTAGAAACTGTCACTGGCAATGATATGGACTAAAAATGATTCAATTACCTTGTTCGAGATATCAAAATCACTAACTTAAGGGGCTAAATTCAGAAGAATCTATGCTTGGTCATCTCCACGCCCGACGGATAGGGAGGACTGCTTGTGCTGGAAGATGGGGGGAAGGGGTGTTCTCGGCCAGGAGCTACTATCCTGAGCGGTAGCGGGGACCACTTGGATCGCTTCCGTTGGAAGAATATTTGGAAGGTTAAAGTGCCACCGAAGGTTAGATGTTTTGTGTGGACGGGAGCTAGACAGTCCATTCTGATGCTTGAGGGGCTTCAGAAGAGGAGTTTTCGGCTCGCTAGTCGATGTTGGTTATGTAAGGAGGAAGAAGAGAAGACAAATCACCTACTTTTACACTGCAAGGTGGCATCAAGCTTGTGGGATATTTTCTTTGCCATTACTAGAACATATTAGGTTATGCCTGGGTCAGTGAGGGCTCTCTTAGAGGGTTGTAGATCTTCGAGGGGGAGGCAGGGGGTCAGACGTGTGTGGCGGTCAGTTCCTCATTGAATTTTTTGGACGATTTGGAAGGAGAGGAATTCGAGATGTTTTGAAGGATATGAGACAACATCCCCGAGACTTCGTTATCTATTTCCGAGCATGCTTGTTTGTTGGTATAAGGGTAGCTTGGCAGTCATGAGTACGGAGGTTCTTGACTTTGTCGACGAGCTACAATCCATTATGTAGCATGTGATTTCTATGTTGAGGGTGTATTTAGTTCTTCTTTTCTGTATTTTTTTCCTTTTTTCAGCAAGTTAGATGCTTTGTATACTCCCTGTATACGGGTTCTCACCCTTTGCGAGGTTTTAATGGCATTTATTTATCGAGAAAAAAAGAAACTATTAGCATGCAAACCTCGCGATGCGGGTTCCTTTTTAACAAAATTGTTAAAATATACACTAAAATGCCAAATAGAGTTTTCGAAATCATAAAAAAGAATTATTACTTGTAGAAATTTGTCAAATGTAACCCTAAATGATATAATAAAAATTGTAATAAGCTTCAAATTCAAAAAACTAATTAAAAAACTAATTATGTTATGGTTTTCTTCAATTACAATGATATCCCTAAAACCTTTTTCTTACCCATTGATGTGTAAAAATTAAATTTAAAATAAATAGAAACCTAAAATTAGTAATTAGAACAAAATAAAAATTAAATAGCTAAATTAACCATTTCTACGGGTTTGACGACTAGCATCTCGGACAATTAGAAAAATTAAGGCACACAGTGCAAAATGCATCAGGGTAATAAGGTACAATAGTGCAAATTTGAGTGTTAACTGTCATAGCAATCTTTAAATATAACATAACCTATGTGTTTTTTATACACTTTGAATATACCCATTAGGATCCTCTAACAACAAATGATATTTTAGGGTGAATTGTGAATTACAAATGATGAACCTCATACGTTTTTTAGATAAATAAAAGCAACAATTAAGTATTCATGCCTAAATTAAGTGGGATTTATGGTTGAATATCAAGATTGAATAAGTTGAAAATAATTGTTAGAAAATAGAATAAAATTATATATGTCCTAAAGTAATTAGAACAATTTTAATGAGCAAAGAAGGGGTTACAATCATTAATGAAAATAGAAGTTGACATATTATATGAAAATGACTCGAAATCTCCAACGGCGCATAAAGAGAGTACCTTCAAAAAGAGGTGAAACCGGAAGAGCTCATATATTAGTGGCTTTTCATAGGATTCATTTTTTTCCGTATGTTATGCTGGCTTGAAAATAGGGTTCTATTGAAAAGAAAGATGAGAGGGATGGGTCATTTAAAGAGTCATGAATTGTAGATGGTGTATTTGAATGTGAAAAGTTTGGAATTAAAGTATTTTAAATTTGTAATTATGTGGAATACAAAAGGATTTAAGGGATTAACTTAATTTGAGTCATTAAAGTTGTGCACGCTTCTTCTTATGAAAGCGACAAATATCGACACCTGATTTTACTCTCTACTTTAGTTATATACTATAATTACAACAACACTTCAATTATAACTTAGCTTAAATTACACATTTAACTTTAAACCTGCCTTACTTTGTTTTTGGTAGCATACCATGAGTTGTCCGAGCGACTTGCACGCACCTCAACTAATCCTCATTCGCGATTTGTGGCTTCCCCTGATCAAGCATTATTTTGACAGTATCGGGGATCAAACTGGAGACTAAATTCAATCCACGTTCAAAACTATTCCAATGACAACCTTATACCAATGATCCAAGAGACTCGTTAAACCTCTCTTACGTTCAAAACTAATAAATAACAGTAGCGACATTATAACCACACTTGAAAAATGATGTGGTCTTTCCACATTAGCCCTGTATGCCAGGTTACTGTAGGTCACGTGTTAGTATTATCTGAGCATTTTTTTTACTATTATGTTGATAAATTTTTTGGCAACGTTGCAATGAAATGATAGGAAATGATACATCATAGTGACGTTTAAAAAAATGAAAGTCACTATGATGTGCTACAATCAGTGTTGGGGACTAAATTTTACTTTTTAAACTACTGGACTAAAACTTATTACAAAAACATCTCTTGGGCATTTTGTAAATGCCTCTCATAATTTTTATTTTCAATTTGTAATTTTTTTTTATATTTTTTTTAATGAAACAAATTTTCACAATCAATACCATGATAATTATCATATATTTGGAATTTATTATTTTTTTTCAATCAAGATTTAGATAATATTTTTAAGAGTCATGACAAATAAATCATATTTCTATAAGATATTTCTTCATGTGTCCTATCAAAATAAATTTTGCAAAATAGGTCATATTCATACATGAAATGAATACGGATTTGTACCGATCAATCCTATTTACTAGAGTAATAGTCTAATAGGTCTCATGTCTAAGATTTAGTCTCATAAATCCCGTTTTAAACATTTGTTGGTTCAATAAGACCCAATAATAAAATGTGGTTTTTTTAGTTAGTTTATTTCCTCTTTTAACCCTCCCAACAACCAACTTTGCAGTTACCTTTATCCAAAACTCAAAATTCCGTCCAATGTCAAATCCCCCAACTGAATCGATTATCTGCAACACAACTCCCATTTCGAACATATCTGCTGAACGGATGTGTCTCCACCATTAACCCACTTCAATCAAACAAGGTTAGGCAACATGTAAGTTGTTTTCTCTGTTTTTGTTAACAATGAAAAACTACATGGCTATACACACATGCACACACACACACACACATATAAATACACACACTAGGGTATGCCCGTGCCTAAACGCACGCTGATAATCGTAAAATGACGACATTTTTCAAAGTACGTAATTGCAATAAGGAAAAAAAAATATGCCAACAAAACAAAATGTAATTTTTAAAAAATTAGCCATAATCTCTTTTGTTTATACGACTGACCACCCTACCTGACAAAAACAAATAGTCCAACAATGCTCAAATAATTTAGTTTCATCAATCGAATTTACATTGTGCTTCAAATTAAAAAAGTGTCAATTCTAAAAAAAATTGACAGTCTCCTTTGTTTATTAGACTATCCACCCTGCTTAAGGGGTTACAACCAATCGTATAATATTCAATGTGTCCAAATTAATCAAACAAATACTTGAATGAAATAAACTTGTTTAAAAAAAATATGTCAACTAAGAAATTTAATCATAAAATTTATTATAATACACAAAAGTTTTACACGATTTAGAAAATTTGGATATAATTTCCTCTATTTATAGGACTATCCACTTGTTTAAGAAACCAAAACTACTCAGCAATACAAATAGTCCATCCCTAAAATTATATAAAACAAATCATCAATTTATAACTATAGACTTCAAATATGATTACACAAAAAAATCATTATTGACAACTTTACCAACAAAATGATGATAAATATAATACTTTAACACAATAATAAATTTCCAATCCAATCAAAAATAAAAAAATCTTCGATCGATCAAACAACTCGTGGCATATTTGTAACAATGGGATGGGATGAGGGTCAAATCTAAATGGGATCTGAAACCCGGCCTTATAATTGACATGTTCTCATATTTGTTACAATCTAAAAATTAAACAACAAAAAATAAACCTGTTAGTTCAAATCCATAATAAATATATAAACATTAACTAAATGTCAAATTTAGAATAAAAATGCATTAAATCGAGAAAATGAACAAATATCATGCTCAAAATCAAGGCAAATCCTATTTGTAACAAACCTTTTATATTTTATAGGTTGTACCAAAAAAAGAACAACGAGGACATATACACTCGTTATTCAAGGGAATCCGCAAAAGCATCACATGTACATCCGTTATTCAAGAAACTCAACACATATCAGGGAATGGTAGAATATTCACATTATTATGAGATCTAAACACATGAATAAACAATAATTCTATCACAAAAACAACAAAGTATTTAAATAAGTTTACATGCTAATTTATATTAAATACCATGGTCTCATTATTTTAAATACACAATCCCAAATATATATGAGAGAGAATATTTGATCAAACATGAAGTATTTCCATGGATGATCAATTGCAGCAGTAACTGTAGTAATATTTCAAAAAGTTCTTCATTGGCAAATGACAATTTGTTCCCCATATTTATGCAACAACAACAGATGTCTTGGCCTAACTACAATGGGAGCAATGCCATCTTCTGCATCACTATAGTAAAGTACAAAAATTATAAGTGGGTAAATTATTAATTATAACTGCATATTGGGCATGCAAATATATGTACATGTGTAATCAATGAACAATTTGGAACAATAAGCTTTGTAATGGAATTATATAAGTAACAATAAACTCATAAGTTTCTTTGCCTTTTCAACCTACGCTTCAGATCACGCTTTTGTGGCATTTGACAAATATCAACATCCAATATCTAATCTAAAGCTTTAAATTTGAAATTGGAAAAATAAAAAGAAGAGTGAGTGTGAGTATAACTCGTGAAATAAAGGTTTATTATAAATGAGTATACCATGAATCTATAACCTATAATATAGTCATAAATTAGGTCGGGCAAACACTTAACTCCACTCCGTTGTGTCCTCTAGTATACCCTGTCGATTTCTTATAAAACTGAAAACTCTATTTGAAAAAGATACGTAAAAATGGCAAATGACATTGGTTTCTTTGAATTGAACACCAAAGCCAAAATCCCCTCCGTTAGTCTGGGCACTTGGCAGTCCGATCCTGGTCTCGTTGGCCAAGCTGTTCAATCTGCCATGAATCTTGGATACTGTCATACTAATTGTGCTAAAGTATATAACAATGAGAAGGAGAATGGTTCATTTTTGAAGAAGTTATTTAAAGATAGAGTGGTGAGGCGGGAGGAACTGTTCATTACCTCCAAACTCTAGTGTACTAACCATGCACCCGAAGATGTACCAGTGGAATTAGAGAGAACTTTAAAAGACTTGCAGCTTGGCTATGTTGATTTGTGTACATTATCCATTGGATTATTCGGCTTAAGAAGGGGTCTGTTGTCTTCAAGCCTGAAAACCTTACTCCAATAGATGTGTCTAGCACACGAAAAGCGATGGAAGAACTTTATGACTCTGGCAGGGCTCGAGCTATTGGTGTTAATAATTTCTCTACAAAGAAACTTGGAGATTTATTAGATGTGGCATGCGTCCTCCTGCTGTCAACCAGATGGAGTGTCATTCTTCATGGCAGCATACCAAACTGCAGGAATTCTGTAAATCTAAGGGTGTTCACCTATACGGGTGTTCACCTTTGGGGTATCCTAGTACAACATGGCTCAAGACCGATGTCCCCAAGCATCCAGTTATACTTACAGTTATAGAAAAATTAGGGAAGACTCTAGCACAGGTTGATATCCATTGGTGCAGATGGGTTATAGTGTGCTTCCCAAGAGCACACATGAAGGACAAATCAAAGAAAACTTTGATATTTTATGTTGGTCCATTCCTGATGATATAAGATGGCACTTAAAATCATTAATAAAAAAATGAAATCAAAGAATAAGATAAGAATATCATCCACACTCATCTAAAATCATACAGAAACATAATTTTCATAAATCTTTGATACTGGCATATTGGTATAATAACAGAAGAATAACCTAAAAACATATTGATTGAAGAATGTTAGACATATAGAGAAGCATATTTTTCATAAATCTTTGATACTGTCCATGGAGTGATCTGCCGCTTAATCTCTATCTTCACGAAATGAAGAAGATAACCGATGAAAGAATCTCCCCTCTCTTCTGAATATTTACAAAGAATGTCATTTTAGTATAACAGAGGATATTGTTTATAACAACTACATCAAATGAATTCAAACAATGACAAATAAAATTGTATATAACAACAATATATCACATCAAATGAATGCAAACAATTAAACACAAAGGTTATTTGGACTTTAACTTGCATTTCTTATGCGTACTATTTGCACTTCTTTCCCTTTTTTTAGATATCTTTGGGTATTTAGAGCACCTAACTAATCCCCAAAGGTATTATACCCTCCGATCCGTGCGTATTATGACTTTTCCCTAAAAAGTTTCACATAAAATAGATTTGGCAACTGAAAGTGTTAAAAAAGGATCTTTTATGGTTCTTCTATCATGATTTCTATGACATTATTTTAGTATTTATGGCACTTTTGAATGTCAAGTCTATAATCTGCAGAACTTTGAAGCTAACGTCACACTAAGCAGAACAAATGAGGGCCAAAGTCTAAATAACCCAACAAAAAAACCCTATTTACTGATACAATTTGCCCATGAAGACATATATGTTGGACTTCTAAACTAAGGTGTATAAATGATTACAAAGGCATACAACAATACATAACCATATAGGCAATGGATTCATTACAAACTACCCAGTGCTTAATAGAACTTTTTGTATTTCAAGGGCCTTAAACAATAAGGTCCCTAGAGTGTTAATATAATAAGGTGCGGTCCAGATACATGTCCCTTTGCCTTCCAGATATGATCACAGTGACAATAGAACCATATGCACCATGAGCACTAATAAACATAATAATAATCGATAGAACATTATTTTTTTCAATATAACAACAGAAACTATGAGCAAATCATTATTTGCTTAAGTATAGAGAAACAAAAGTAGAAACATAAAAATGCAACTCATGTAATTGCGTGAGCAAAGAAGAACAACTAAAATACCACCGTTGAATGAGATCTATACCTGACTTTTTTTATTGAATAATTATAGACGTCTATAATTATGTTACCACCTAAGATTTCACTATATTAGGACTAATTATACACGTCTTTTAGAATGAACTGATCACTATGACTGCATAATAATCGAAACCCCAAAAAACACTATGTTACCACCTAAGATTTCATTCCAACATACCAGAAAAAATAACCACAAAATAACCAATACAGAAACAAAAGAGATCAGTCCATACTTACTTTGTTTAATTTCATTCTAGGGAACAGAAACAAAAGAGATCAATCCATACCGACTTTGTTTAATTTTTGGATATAAAAGATTGATTCAACCACGTCTTAGTTTCCTTGTCGTTTTCACTTCTCGATCGATTGCTGAGGCAGCAATCCAGCACTATATTAAGCACCGAAACTACATAATCCATTACATACACAATTGACTCAGTAATTTAAATGCCAAACAGAGCATTGTGATTATACAGTAATATAAAAAACAACAGAAATAAAAAGTCCATTTATCATTACTAAGAACATAATTAAAATCACATATCATTCTTGATGTTGCAATTCATTGAGTAGATTCCGTTGTTTTTACCAAACCTAAGAACATAATCAAAACACAATTTCTAATTGTTTTAGTCTGCCATAACAATACTCAATATAATAGAAATTTAATTTTTGATTCATGGGTGATGAAAAATTTGTGCAATTGTAGAGAACAACCTAAGGGGCAACATGGAAAAATAACTAAGAATACACCCACGCACATCGTCCCCACATACGATACTCCATTTCAAAGATAACTAAGACGATGTTAAAATAATACAAATAAATCTAACTCCTGTATTCAATACTCCATTTCAAGCTTTCAATCACTTAAAAACACAGAAATAAATACCTAAGTTGCATTGAAAATGTTGTTGAAAAATGTCAACGACATATTTTAGGAGCAATCTAAAATGAAACAGGAAGAAGTGAACAATTCACGTGAAATTAAAGTACAATGTGTTAAAATACATATATGAACATAATATCTATGTACCTAAGATTCTTTCGGCAACGCGTCCTCTACTTGTGTTCATTCATCTTTCAATAATCCATTTCTTTGTCAACAAAATTACAATTAAAATATAAAAATCAACAAAATCCCAATGGTATTATGAACATACATGAACAATAAGAGTAAAATGATACCTTAACTGAACTCCAGAGGAACATTTGTACTCCATTAACCTGCAATATTTTGTGATTTAGGCTCCTCGGTACTTTGATCTTCATCATTATCCTCTCCAGTTTTCTACAGGCAAGAATTACAATATTAAAATAGTTAAAAATAACAACATAAACCGAAGCGCCAAAACTAAAAGTCCAATTGTAAAATTGCTAATGCCCACAAAGTCCAACTCAAAACTTAAATACTTTTTAAACTACAATACTGGAGAGAAACCAAATTTTCAAAAAAATTGACACATAGTTAAAATTTTATTGAACTTTACCTTAAATACACAAAAAGTGTTAAAATGTTAAAGAGAACAAAATATTAGCAAATACCCATTTAGTTATGTTTATTATTTTGTTTTGTTGGACAGATATCGATTCAGTTATGCACAAAATTAATGAACAAAACATTTATTCTCATTCAAAGTTTTCCTCGATATGAATCTTAATAACCAAAAGCATGTTATAAGGTTCATTCATATAGGCCATTTTGTAACCTTATTCGAATGTAATTCAATGGTTATTTTTTCCATGTAATGAGATTAATGGTTTCTGTTACCGAAAATGACTAAACGAAATATAATGAATTCAGAGTGTAATTTGCAATTGGGGAATTTTTACAAACACTCGTTAGGAAGAAAATCATATGATTCTCAGTGTTCTTTTCTTTCTATTTGGGAAGATTTGAAATTCACGATTTGATCAGTAGCTGAAATCAACTAACTAACGCACTATTGGAGCTTATTTTTCAAGAATCATTCAAGAATAAAGAATAAAGACCTTTTTTTCTTAGATGGAGAGTTGTTCGAGTTCGAAGAAAATAGGGAACCAAATTCTGAAATCCATTATGAAATTGATGACGATTGTGCTGTGAAGCAGCCATTTGAAGCTCATCAACCCAAATAGACTAAGTTTGAAGATGAAAAATGGTGGCATTTAATCTAAAATGGAAGATTATACTATTGAACTTCCATTTGAAGATGTGTAATATCCAAGTTTATAACATGGAAGCAGGGGATGTAGGTAATGGAAGAGAATATGTTAGTAAGGTATCAAATAGATTATGACACACTTTTTATTATACCCCTAATGTACCTATCTTTACTTCACTTCTCTCATCCGTTGTGACCCCATGTCATATATCACCACAACAAACCCGAAAAGACAACCACAAAAATAACCAAATCATTAGCAAATACACATCATCATATAATGATTTATACGACATAATTAGTATTACCTTGGCAATCCAACGCCAGTTTAAATTAGAAACAACCATACTTCCATAAAAAACAGGGTGAAATATTAGTTCCCACAATAAAAAATATAATTTCTTGCAAGACTTCGTATCTCCATCAAGAATAATATTTCAAAATAAAAACTCAAAATAATATCACATCTCCAATCAAGATAAACAGTAACCTAAACAACAATGTAGAGGGCCTTGAATAATGAAACTTACAAATTGATAGCATCAACCGTAGTTTTGAGAGCTTATATTGAGTGATACACATAGAAACATCCAATTACCATATTCATATTGTTGTCAATCACCATCAAACTAAGATGAATACCTTCTTATGCATTAGTAGTAGTAAAATTGCCATATCAGCTGTCAACAAACAAACAACAAAGTTAGTGATTGTAAATAAATCAAATAATGAAATGAAAAAAAATCAAGCTAACAATTACATAAACTTTAAACCACTAATTTAACTATAAATCCTCACCACCATTAGCTTCTTATGAAATAATCCATATCTCTCCCCCAAAATCAACCTACGCATATTCAAAATCTGACTTGGATATTATGTCACACAAAAATGAAAATGTAAAAGTTTAGATTCAGTCAACTTACTAAGCTTTGAGACATGTATTTGTAGGATTCTTGACTGAGACCTTCACCAGCATTAGTTTCATATCTCATATTGATTCAAATTTGTAAAGGACCAAAATAAAATCTCATGTTCCATAAAGTAACAATATATACACAATAAACATGAAAAAAATGAACCAACCCCCCAAAATTAACAACGTATATATACCCACAAAAAGAAGAGAGACTTGACCTTGGAACCCAAATTCAACATTTCAAAAATCCAAAAAAGTACCAAAATTGAATAGACCAGCTTTGCAAGGAAGTTAAAAAATAAAAGGTATTGTTCAAAGTCTTTAATTTCAAACCAGAATGACAGGGGAATTTCATAAAAAATATAGTGTAGAGCTTGACTAAAAACATGGTGGATACATTTTGGATCAGAATCTAAACCTAAAATAAAAAAACTAAACCTAAAATTGAAAACTAAACCTAAAATAGAAACCAATCAAAACCAAGGGTTGATGTTTGAAACTTACATACCAGGAACGACTGCGTGAAGAGAGGAGACACAGGTGCGGCGACGGCTGAAGTCGTGGGAAGAGGGTTGATGTTTGAGGTAGGGTTTTTTCGGGGTTGCTGATGAGAGAGAACGGGAGAGAAGTATGGAATGAGAGGTTTGTGTGGGGGTAATGAGAGAGTGTGGATAAATTGATGAACAAGTTTTGACGAAAATACCCCCAATTTGAATTAAAGTATTAGTTTGGGAAGTAATAAAAGAGGGGGAATCCAAATTTGTAAGGGATAAAATGGGTATTGCAGGAAAAAATGCATATTGATGACATCATCAACTAAGCTTATGACATACATGAGTTTTCTACTTTATTATATATATACACACACACACACACACACATGGTATATGATCTTGATTTGTACTTACATAGAATAAGGAAGGCTTAACAAAAAAACGATGTCATCAAATCCCCTGTTTATACTCTCTATTGATACTTACAAAAATTTGGGTAAAAAAAATGATTTCCATCTCGGTTGATACTGATCAAAAAAATGATGCGGTTAAATTATGATCATAATTGCAATGACAAATTAAACGATGTCAAAAAAACGCATATATTAGGGAATGTTTGACAAAAAAAATCATAATTGCAATGTCAAAACCAAACAGATCGGTGTTCTTTGCGAAAAAATCATACTCGCATAGATTGGTGCAATATGATATAGAGTCTAGAATGGTTGTGTCATCAAATCCGCTTTCTGCAAATTTCTGCTATTTCTGAATGATGTTTTCTTCTTATATTATTTTTGGGTCATACTATGGATGAATTCTGACTAGTTTATAATTTTTATTACATGGTATGACTTCATTTGTTACGTTCTTTTGTACGTACATCCATCAAATGATGTCAGTCCGCACTTTTAATGCTCATTTAGTGAATATTCATTATTTGGTATTACATGCACTTTGAATGTTGATTGCTCTTAGAATTTCAATTCAGTGAATATTCACTTTTCGAACACTAATTTTGCCCCCTTTTCAAACCCAATTTAGTGAATATTCAATCCTTTAACACATAATTTGAACTCAGTGACAAATATTCACTGACTATTTATTGCTTGTGGATACACTAGTAATTCTCATTAAGTAATGTTCTTACTTGAAGACCAATTTAGTGAATTTTTTGCCTTCGTGAATGTTTACCGAAGATTGCGCAAACCCACATCCATTATATGATGTCGGTCCACGCTAGCGGGATTACCCGATCGTGAATCTAAATTATCAAAGTTTGATATCTGTATAATATTTTTTTTGGGTCATAATATGGATGAATTCTAACTGGTTTATAATTTTTATTACATGGTATGACTTCATTTGTAACATTATTTTATACGTACATCCATCAAATGATGTCAGTCCGGACTTTTAAAACTCATTCAGTGAATATTCATTGTTAGGTATTACATGCACTTTGAATGTTATTGTTCTTGGAATTGAAATTTAGTGAATATTCACTTTTCGAACATAGATTTTGGCCCCTTTTAAAATCCAATTTAGTCAATATTCAATCCTTTGGAATTGCAATTTAGTGAATATTAACATAATTTGAACTCAGTGACATCAAATAATAATTCGGTGATTTTTCACTATTTCACCCCGAAAAATTTCAATTCAATGAATATTCAATTTTTGAACAATAATACACATTTGTAATCATCGTTTAGTGAGTATTCACGGTTTGCACTTTTTGCAATTAAGTGAATATTCACTATTTGAATAAGAATTTGCACCCCGTTCAAACCCAAGTTAGTGCATACTAATACGTGTATTTCTATTTTTCTAAGTTGCTAACGTAATTGTTGTTTATGACAGCGATAATTTCATTTGTTATGATCTTTTGTACGTATATTGATAGCACACTTGTACATAATGTGAATGAAACAACAACACTGAAGGATATGCACGAGTCCATTCATGCTCGTTGGGTTGACATTGTCGAGGATTATATTTGTTTACTTTAAGATTTGCCTGGACATTCTTCTTGCATGTTGGATTTCGAAGAGGATTTAGAAATTTTGGTAGCATATTGTCGAACACACAATGTACATTCCTTAAACCTCGCGTTACTTACTCAAAGATGTGCAAATACTGACGGAGGTGATGTTAGAGGTTGGAACGTTGCAATATAACTCCGTTAAACAACTTCTATCTTCTGGTTGGGGAGAATTTATCGTCAAAGTTGGTCAAAAATATGTAGGAGACGTTGTTGAGTTCAGGGATACACTGTGAAAATGTTCGCTAGAAATGGGATTCGAATTTAAGTATTTGAAGAATGATTCCATGAGAGTTACGGCTGAGTGCCATCATAGGTTGAGAACTGGTTGTCAGTGGTATGTTCATGGTAGAGTTCAACCTATTAACGAATTTTTTTACTTAAGGCAATTAGTCAACGAGCATACTTGTGGTTTGTTATAGAACTTCAAAGCATTCTCGTTTGAATTTCAATGTAATAGCAAGTGAAATTAAGAATCATGTTCACACCATGCCATTGACACGCCCTATTGATGTGGTGCATTTATTTGGGTCTGAATATGGACAAAATGTAAACTACAAACATGCTTGGAATTCTATGGAGAAAGCACCCAATAAAGTGTTTGGTGACCATACAAAATCGCTTGATAGTTTACGGTAGTATATTAATGCGGTGAAACAGACTAATCTTGGAAGTCACGTGGAGTTAGAGTGTTACTCTTTATCTAAGAGGTTCAGGTGATTGTTTATTACATATAAAACATGCATTGATGGTTTTAATCATTATCGACCATTAGTATTCTTGGACGGGACATTTTTAAAGGGTCGATTCAAGGGAATATTATTAGCTGCAATTGGAAAAAATGGCAATCAAGGTACGTTCCACATTTTATGCATTGGACTAATTATAAATGTAACAATAAGAAGTAAAACTTTAAGTGATTATTTAATACACTATGAATATTGGACTACTATGTCATCTTGGAGGAATTAATCTTGAATTTTCACTATTGTAAAATGCATTTACTCTGAATGCATGCGTAGAATTTGTTCACTTTTTAATGAATATTCGATCCATATTCTAATTATTTACTATAGAATGTTAAAGTGCGTATATAATATTCACGGTCTTGACGAATACTGAATACTTTCTGCGTTTTCATATATTTCATATAAGTGTTTAAACCCATGTGATGTGCATTTGTTCCAACAATGAATATTCATTGAATTGGTAGTTAGAGCATTTGCAGAGAATATTTGAGTGAACAATTACTTTTTTCGTATTGCAGAATTTTGCTCATACAGTGAACATACACTGAATCGGTTTTCTCATTACCGAAGTTTGAGCATGCTGGTATTCCCTATATGAATATTCATTGAGTGTAAAAAATATAAGTTTAAATATGGTGTTTATGAACATTTAGTGAATATTCCCTGTATGCACACCACTTCAAATTTCGTAACTGTTTAGGAAAAACCAATACAGTGAATATTCACTCTATGCGCACACAATTTCGTATATAGCTTCTTTGAATAAAAATAATCAAATATTCATTGTCTGAACAAGACAAATCCCAACATCACGGACATCAAGTAGCGAATATTCACTGTATGCTTTGAAAAATACCCATACAGTGAATATTCACTGTATGCACACTAATTTTCGTATAAAGGCATTGAATAAATACATGTACAGTGAATATTCACTGTCTGCACACCCATACAGTGAATATTTACTGTCTGCGCAGTGAATATTCACTGTCTACACACCAATTTTTGTATAAAGGCATTACTGATTGTTAATAGTTGTTTCTTTTTTGTCATAAGATTTTTCCCCTTAGCTTTTGCAATAGTTTACTCGAAAATGATGAGAATTGGGAATGCTTTTTAACAAATTTATCTTTCATTTTGGCACCGAGGGAAATAACTTTCATTTCTGATAGAAATAACAGATTATTGAAATCCATACCTAAAGTTTTTCCCAAGAGATATCATGGCTTCTGCGTGCATCACTTGAAGGGATATTTGAGGGATAAGTTGTCTGGATATCACCATATTGTTAAAGAAAAAAAATTTGAACAGTTTGTTCTTTGTGCATATCCACCCACGGAGGAGATTTTAATTCTCGCTTGAAAATGTTAATTATTGAAGGAATGGAGAAAGTTATTTCCTTTTTAGCAACTATTCCCAAAGAGAATTGGAGAAATGCTTTTTTTGAAGGGAAAAGATTTGGAGGGATGACGTCAAATGTAGCAGAGTCGTTTAATTCATGGATACGAGATGTGCGCTACCTACTAATTACTAACCTAGTTGACACAATTCGAATGCAAACAATGAAGTTGAACTCAAAGCGTAAAGATGAAGCTAAGGGTTGGAAGGGTGTATTGTGTGATGATATTGAACGTTGGGTGCAAGGGTCTTTAAAGTTAGGACGAGCATGGGGTGTTTGCAAATCAAATGATTCAATTTTTGAGGTGATGGTTGAACCAGACAAACCAACTTGACACGTTCATTTTCTGAATGGGACATGCTGTCATTACAAATGGAAACTAAATGGATTTCCGTTTGCCTATGTTATTGTAGCTGCTCAGAGGAGTGGACGTGAAATGAGCGAAGTCGTAGATTCTTTCTTTTCAATTTAAAGCTTTATAAAGACTTACTCGTATACAATTTATCCAATTTCGACCGTTGATAAAGAGAATGGCTTGGGATCCCCTATTGAAATTAATCCGCCAATATCAAAGCGTCCAGTGGGTAGACCAACGAAAAAAAGAATTTTGTCAAAGGGTGAAGAACGAAGAGAAATCAAGTGTGGTAGATGTGGCAAGTATGGAAATCACAACAGACAAACTTGTACAGAGCCAATGCACCCTTGGAGTTGCATAATTGTTGCTACTATTTAGTTTCAATTCTTTAGGTGTTTGGACATTATAATATTAGTTATTTTCTAGATATATTGGACATTACTGCAAAACCATTCGCTTTTTAGAGTTCAGTGTGTCATATATTGCATATTAGTGTTTAGACCCATGTGTTGTGCATGTGTTCCAATGGTGAATATTCACTGAATTGGTAGTTGTCAAAAAAGTTACAGTGAATATTTGAGTGAACAATTACTTTTTTTCATTTAAAATATTTGAATATTTACTTCTTGAATTTATGTACCGTGGTGCATGTGCAGACAGTGAATATTCACTGAATGGGTATTTTTCAAAGAATGTAGTGAATATTCAATATACAAAATTACAAAAGGTGCATCTGCAGACATTGAATATTCATTGAATGGGTATGTTTGTAAATAGTGAATATTCACTGCATGGGTATTTTTCAAAGAAAAGAGTTAAAATCGTAGTGAAATAGTGTGTAGTGATTATGAACGGAACATTAATATTACAACACATACGTCATTAAAGAGGGGTGCAGTGCATATTATATTTGTTGTGAACAATGAATATTCACCATATATATATATATGAAAATTAAAGAACGTATTGAATATAACATAGTGAATATTCACTTTATTAAATTTTGTACCAAGTGTTGTGCATTTAGAGACAGTGAATATTCGCATTTTTATTTTTGGCCGCAATTTGGTTAGCTAACGTAATTATTTTTGTTTCAAGATTTACATTGCTAGTCAATTATTTATCGTGCAATAAAACTAAGTGGATATCACTCGAGTCGATAGGATTGATCGATAAATGGGGATATATTTGATTAAATTTGACATTAATTTTATTGAATACTCATGGAATTCATGGACAAAAATTGGATGTCTCTAAGGCATTAAAACGTTGATGTCTTGTATTCGTGAATTGTTTACTACCACTGGTGCGGACCCCATGCATCAAATGATGTTGGTTGAGGCCAATGACACTACAAAACTACGAATCTTAATCATCAAATATATATTCGGTGATATTCATGGCTTACACCTCAAATATAATATGCACTATTTTTACAATTATAGTTTATTAACATATTGTGTTAATAAGACATCTTTGAACAATATGCACTTTTAATCCTCATTCAGTGAATATTCACTGTTAAGTATTGCATTCACCTTTTTTCAAACCCAATTAAGTGAATATTCAACACGAATATAATATGCACTTTTTGATAAATATTCACTGACAATTCACTGTTTGTGGATACACTTGTAGTTCTGAATGAACAAAGCTTTGACTATAAGACCAATATAGTGAATTTCTTACATTTGTGAATGTTTAGTGACGCTGGCACAAACCCACATTCATTAAATGATGTTGGTCCGCACCAGCGATATAAAACAATCGCGAATCTAAATCATCAAATTTTCATTGTTAGAGACATCAGAACATAATTCGGTGAAAATTCACTATTTGAACACGAAAAATACCAACTCCATATCCATTGTTTAATGTTGGTCCGTGCTAGGGGCATTAGACAATTATGAATCTAAGTCATCAAAGTTTGATATCGTAGAGACGTCAAATATTTTTTCGCGGTCTTACCATTCACATTATGCAATCAAATAAAACCAATACAAAATAGTGAACATTGTAGTGCATATATCTACTAAATGTCATTAGTAATTTTTAATGCGTTGTACATCCAATTAAAAGTATGTAAATGAATAACATAATTCCCACAAGTCTATGTGATGGTATTTACCTAATATGGACTAAGTATGATTCGCCCCTATGATTTTGTCTATCATTTTTGCACGATATTCCCACATCATCACTCGCGATAGAGAATTTTTTATCTCCTCTCCATCGTATATTTTCTCCATAAAGTAGCATATTGCCACAATATAATTTAATCTGCATCAATTCAAAGAAATTTCATAATTAATAACAATTTATTTACATCTACATATCCCGTAAATGAAAGAAAAATCAAAACATACGACCTGGGATCTTGTTTAGGACAATCTTCTACTTTGATTAGAGGAATATTGTACTCTTGGGTTTCTAAGAGGGCATTTTCCATATCTTGCTCATCATTTCTCATTGTTGCAAGATGTTCATCGTGTCGACATAGAAGAAGATCCACAATGTACTCCCTCTAATACACAACATCATAGTTAACCGATTCAAACATGAATTAGTTCTATATCATGTCATAATTAAACCGTATTTAAATTTTTACACATGTAATAGATTTGCATAAGTTTCGTGTTATATTTGGAGAGTAGTTTTATTACCAGCTTTATTGCGTCTGAAAAGTAGCGATCTTCGAAAGTATGGTCTAGTATATACAGATTGTAGTGCAACATATTCCCCTCATGTGTATTGTACACAAGTAGGTGAAAATTAAATCAACCTCTCATACCTTCTTCAGCCCTTGAATTCATTGGGAAAAATAACCACCTATTGTTATGGGTCACTATATTTATGAGATTTTCAATCCAAAACTTCATGAGGTTTGTATGATTATCGCGTACGATAGTTTGGGACACATTTAAAGTTTAGCAATGTACAACAAAATTTTATAAAAAAATCATCATATAAAACACATGTGGATATTTGAGAATTACCCCACACAATCTTGTGAAAAAATAAGGGTTATCGTGTAGTTTGTCTTCTGGGTGCCCAATTAAATACGCCTCATCCTCCATTTTAAATATACCCGCATATTCATCCACCACATTAAATTATAATGATATTAGCAATGTAAATTATCATAAAAACTAACATGCAACTATGAAGAAATTATTTCAAACAACTTCTTACATTTGATGCAATACTTTTGTCGTCGATCCCTTCCAGTAAGTCCTTCACAAATACTGTCTCACCAGTTGTTGGTCGTTATTGTATCATTGCTCTGTTTTACATTATAAAAGCTAAAATATTTTATACATTTAATTCACCCACAATCCAAGACCACAACCTATGATTTGCCATAAAACCACGAACCTAAGAACATATCATTTTGATGAATTTAGGTTCATAAAGTTGCATGAAAGAAGTAGAAAAAATTGAAAGTTTATAAAAGGGAGATTTATGAAAATTCCCCAAACCCTTTAACCACTAAACCTCATTCTCCCAAACCCAATTTCCTTCACCCTCAACCCACTACACCCCTTTCCCCTCTCCCTCCACTGTCGGCTAATCCCCTACCCCGAAACCCCTTCTTCCCCGTTGATTTTTCCTAAACCGCTGGCAGCCCCTACTATTCCATCTTCTTCTTCATCATCTAATATTATTATTTTTTTATTTACACCATGGGAGAAGCTTAAAATCTTGTGTATATATATGTACAAAAATTTATTTATACACACATAGATGAAGACGAGTGTTTGTTAAATACCTTATGTAACACCCCGCCCGCCTAGGAAGAGCGAACGGAGCGCCACTATCGATAAAAATAACCAAATCCATAACAATGGGTATAGAGCATCTAAATCCCAATATAGAAAAGAAACCACTAATCTCAATCTCTTTAAAATACAAATACAACAAAGTCTCTCGAAATAATATAAATCACCACTGCTCTATACAACACAATAAAATAATACAAATCTTCCAAACATATTCTTCTCAAAATAATCCACGCTAAAATCATCCCAATTGGTCCATAGCGCTCAAATCCATGCTAGCCTGCCAACTAAAAGAAAATATGGGGAAGTACACAATACGACAGGAAAGATGCTCAACAAATGTATTAACGGTGAATAAAACGTAACAACACGAATAGGAATGTTCAAATCAAAATGCAAATCTCAAAGCATTTATCAATATAATTTCTCAATAACACATCAATGGGTCACCAGGCCTCACCCCCATCTGCATATGCTTTAACGAGACATAGCCCCAGGAAGCAGGAATTTTGGCGGGTGCCCAAACTCCGTGCCATATTAAATTCTCATGACAACGTGCTCAACAACAATATAATGATACCACATGAATCAAAATAATTCAACAATTATTTTTCCAGATTTCAATGAATTTATCAATCCAAATATGAGTCAATAATCACATGAATTCAAAGGGAATAACTCTCGAGAGATTTAATGAGCATATTATGTAAAATCCCATACCTCAAAATCATCGCATGAATCGTCACATAAAAACCAGCCTCAAAATCTGATCGCACCATTACGTTCCTCTTGCGAAAATAATCAAATCATGTTCTAATCCCAACAAGAGATAACCCCAAGTAGTCCTATTTTAAAAACTCAGAAAAATTAGCTTTGAAAATTATTCGAATCGCTGATCTGACTTCAGATTTAGATTCTACACGAAAAATTGAGTCAGGTATGTGTTTTGAGTTTTTATCAAATCTCATTCGAATGCACTCAAAAAATAAGATCTAAACATTTCAAATTGTCTCTTCTCATTCCACTCGTTTTTGCCTCTTTGGATTTCGTTTTTTGCCTCTCTTTTTCATCTACCTTTCCTTATAATCACCCATAATATTCCTTATATAGTCTCTCTCAAACCATAGCTTGGAGCCTAAGCTAACACATATTACCATAATGCCCTTCAATTTAAAATTATCAACTTTACATATTTAAACCATTACAAAAACGTCCAAAAACCTATTAAATTTGTATTTAAATATTCGATTCATTTCAAATAAAAATAAAAATAATATCAATATCCCGATTAATAAAATAATAATATTATTAAAATTATATACCATATTCATAAATAAAGCCCTCAAAATTACGGGGTATTACATACTTCCCCCCTTGAAAAGGAATTTCGTCCTCGAAATTCGAAGAAACCTAACACTCGAAATAAAATGCTACTAGATTCTATTTCCCAAAATCACACACTAAAGTCCTTAAATTAATTCTAAACATCCTCACCACGATACCTAACACATCCTCAAAAAATTTCTATCTCCAAGAAAACATATTTAACCCGCATGCTAGACCCAATACCCAAGACCCGAGGGTTATCGTATACCTAAGCTCTGATATCATTTGTAACACCCCGCCCGCCCAGGAAGAGCGAACGGAGCGCCACTATCGATAAAAATAACCAAATCCATAACAATGGGTATAGAGCATCTAAATCCCAATATAGAAAAGAAACCACTAATCTCAATCTCTTCAAAATACAAATACAATAAAGTCTCTCGAAATAATATAAATCACCACTGCTCTATACAACACAATAAAATAATACAAATCTTCCAAACATATTCTTCTCAAAATAATCCACGCTAAAATCATCCCAATTGGTCCATAGCGCTCAAATCCATGCTAGCCTGCCAACTAAAAGAAAATATGGGGAAGTACACAATACGACAGGAAAGATGCTCAACAAATATATTAACAGTGAATAAAACGTAACAACACGAATAGGAATGTTCAAATCAAAATGAAAATCTCAAAGCATTTATCAATATAATTTCTCAATAACACATCAATGGGTCACCAGGCCTCACCCCCATCCGCATATGCTTTAACGAGACATAGCCCCAGGAAGCAGGAATTTTGGCGGGTGCCCAACCTCTCTGCCATATTAAATTCTCATGACAACGTGCTCAACAACAATATAATGATACCACATGAATCAAAATAATTCAACAATTATTTTTACAGATTTCAATGAATTTATCAATCCAAATATGAGTCAATAATCACATGAATTCAAAGGGAATAACTCTCGAGAGATTTAATGAGCATATTGTGTAAAATCCCATACCTCAAAATCATCGCATGAATCGTCACATAAAACTCGGCCTCAAAATCTGATCGCACCACTCTTGCGAAAATAATCAAATCATGTTCTAATCCCAACCAAAGATAACCCCAAGTAGTCCTATTTTAAAAACTCAGAAAAATCAGCTCCAAAAATTATTCGAATCGCTGATCTGACTTCAGATTTGGATTCTACACGAAAAATTGAGTCAGGTATGTGTTTTGAGTTTTTCTCAAATTTCATTCGAATGCACTCAAAAAATAAGATCTAAACATTTCAAATTGTCTCTTCTCATTCCACTCGTTTTTGCCTCTTTGGATTTCATTTTTTGCCTCTCTTTTTCATCTCCCTTTCCTTATAATCACCCATAATATTCCTTATATAGTCTCTCTCTCAAACCATAGCTTGGAGCCTAAGCTAACACATATTACCATAATGCCCTTCAATTTAAAATTATCAACTTTACATATTTAAACCATTACAAAAACGTCCAAAAGCCTATTAAATTTGTATTTAAATATTCGATTCATTTCAAATAAAAATAAAAATAATATCAATATCCCGATTAATAAAATAATAATATTATTAAAATTATATACCATATTCATAAATAAAGCACTCAAAATTACGGGGTATTACACCTTATAGATATAAGGTTTCTCACATGGCAGTAAATGATAAACGAAGATGGGTCTGGGACTCTGATGTATTTGCTGAATTTTCACAGAGATGAGAGAGACGGGGTTCTTGACTATTAACAGTTGAGACTGGTAGAAAGACTTTCTTAGACTATGGCTTCGTAACCAATGGTATATTTTTAAATATCCTTTCCATATTTCTAAATGGACTCCTTCATTCCAAGCCAACACTGATTGCTCCTTAACTCCTGTTTGGATCTCACTCCCTTTCCTACCCATAAATTTATTCTCTAAGTCAGCTCTTTTCTCTATTGCACAATTAGTTGGCTCTCCCCTTAAAATTGATGACTCTACTGCAGGACTTTCTAGACCTAGTTGTGCCCGGGTATGTGTTGAATTGGATCTGCTTAATCCTATTGTACATCGAGTCTGGATTGGTAATGGTGACATTGGATTCTGGCAGCCCATTGAATATGAGAAAATACCTCCTTATTGCAAGAACTGTAGACGTCAGGGCCATCTTGATAGGGATTGCAAAAAGTTTGAGCCCTCTTATCTCATTGATTTGGATACTGGGATGCCTACCAGTTCTTGTCTCCCCATTTCTACAGGTGTCTTATCTAAAATTCCAATCCCAGCTAAAGTGTGGACTTCCAAAAAGGACCTTTTGCCTGGGGAATCAAGTAAACATGTTGCTTTTAACTAAACCACTCATTCCCAAACTGTTCCTTCTCCGACAAAATGTTCCAACCCTGAGCCTGTCTGCTTAAGATCTGATCCAAAACATCATACCTCTGACATTTCTTATCCCATACAGACTAAATCACCTTCAAAACACCTTTCCCTTCCTTCAATTGAAGAGGGAGAAATCCCCCTATGCTTCCCAGTCAACACTAAACCTTCTCTTCCTAAACTTCACCATAAAAAACTAATGATCCCCACAAAATTCTGGCTGCAATCCAACAATCTTTCCCCCAGACCTTGCCTCCCTCATAAAAAGGCCTTTGACTGGAGTTCTAACAGTCTATCTGACAGTGAGATAGAATGTGATTCACCTTTGTTACCCAACCTTTCTGAAGAGTTCAAAAGTTATTCGATTACCTTATCCAATAAATTTTCCTGTCTGCGTAAGATAGATGAGGAAAATGGCACCATAAATAAGAACCAAAAAAATCATGCTGCAGAGGCTCCTTCAATCATCACCAGATCCAAAGGAAAAAAAAATCTTCTCAAACTTCAAGCTGTGCTGGTTTTCAATGATCAGGGTCCTTTTTTGGAATGTGAGAGGTATTGGAAACAAGCCTACTATTAGAAGACTCAAAAAACTCATTAAAGTCCATAACATTTCCCTAGTGGCAATCATGGAACCAAAAATTGATGTAATTCTACTTCAAAACTTGGTTCTCAGATTGAATTTTGTAGATGGCATGGCTAACCTCAACAACACCATTTGGGTGATGTGGAAACATGAGTGGAATGTCAATGTTACTCTAAATTCAGTCCAGCCATTGTCTCTGGAGCTTCAGGATAACTCTCTTCCTTGTCCCATTAAATTAATTTCTATTTATGGCAAGTGCAACAAACTGGAAAGGCAAGCACTTTGGGAGGATATTTTGAATCAGTGCAATAATCCCATCCATACAATTGTAGGTGGTGACTTTAATGTGGTATCTTCCCCTTTGGAGAAAATAGGGGGAAATGAGATTGACTTTGAGGCCTGCATTCAATTTAATAATGCCATGGGATTAGCTGGTTTGTCTGACATTTCTCACACTGGTTCCAAATTCACTTGGTGTAACCACAGAGAGGGAGGTAATCGAATTTGGGCCAGGCTTGACAGGGTGGTCTGTAACTTCCAATGGAGCCAAATTTTTTTATCTTCTATAGTAGCTCATTTTAATAGAACTAATTCTGATCACAGCCCCCTGCTACTTAGTCTTAGTCTAAATGATGAGCGATCTAAGAAGAGCTTTAGATTCCAAAATTTTTGGACTAAACATAAACAATTCTTATCAGTGGTGGAGCAGGCCTGGAGTACTGATTTTAATGGGGACCCTCTTACAGTTTTTTCTCAGAAACTAAAGGCAACGAAACAGGCCTTAGCCATCTGGAATAAAGAAACTTTCAAAAATATTTTCCAAGCTATTATCGAAGCAGAAGATGATGTGCTTAGAAAAGAAATTGAGTTAGAGTCCAATTTCACAGAAGCTGCCAATATTAAGTACAAACTTGCTAGAGCTAATCTGCAGCATCCATTAGCCATTGAAGATGATTTCTGGAAGCAAAAGGCAAGGATTAAATGGCTGGAAGAAGGGGATGAAAATTCTAAATTTTTTCATGCTATGGTAAATCAGAAAAGGAACAAACTAAATATCTCTCGTATCAAAGACTCTAATGGTATTTGGAACTCAGACCCAATCACTATCAAAAGTCTGTTCTCGGATCACTTTAAAGGTATTCTATCTTCCTCTTCTTCCATTCCTGGTGACTTATCCTTACTAAACTACATCCCAAATCTTATCACTGAGAGTGATAATCTCCTTCTGTCCTCTCCTCCATCTCTGAAAGAAATTAGAGATGTTATTTTTCAAATGGATTCATCTAGCACCGCAGGGCCTGATGGATTCAACTCTTTTTTCTATAAAATATGTTGGGATATTATTAAAGCAGACCTGTTTAAAGCCATCACTTCCTTCTTCATGGGAAATAGTTTACCCAAAAGCTGGACTTCCACCCTAATTACTCTCATTCCCAAATCAGAAAATCCTTCCTCTTGCAATGATTATAGACCTATCAGTCTTTGCAATACTTCCAATAAAATAATTTCCAAAATTCTTGCCAATAGATTGGGAGTGCTGCTTAATGGTATTATTAGTCCCAACCAAGCTGGCTTCATTAAAGGCAGATCTATTTCTGAACAAATCCTTCTGGCCCAGGAAATAATGGCTAATTTCAATAAAAAATTGAGAGGAACAAATTTAGTTTGCAAACTTGATACGTCCAAGGCATATGACCGAGTTTCATGGCTATATCTCACTCAAGTGCTCAGGAAATTTGGCTTCAATGAATCTTTTATTGACATGGTGTGGAGGCTTATATCAGAATGTTGGTTCTCCATTCTTATCAATGGAACTTCTCATGACTTTTTTAAGTCCTCTTTTGGAATTAGACAAGGAGATCCTCTTTCACCTGCTCTATTTATTTTATCAGCATAAGTTCTAAATAGAGGGTTGCAAAAGTTGGTTGAGAATGGTAAAATTGATTCCTTTTCTATGCTCCCTGGTAGTCCCATTATTTCTAACCTCTCTTTTGCAGATGATAATCTAATTTTCACCTCTGGAAATCAAAAATCTCTCAAGCATCTCATGTCTTTTCTCAAGGAGTATGAAATTATCTCTGGTCAAGTTCTGAATACATCAAAGTGATCTTTCATGATTCCCCACTCATGCTCTTTATCTAGGAGAAGGATTATTGAAAGAACAACAAAATTCACATTCAAATCTTCTCCTCTTCTTTATTTGGGGGTGCCTCTTTATGCAGGGAGAAAGAAAAGCTCCTTTTTCAATGGGATTATTGATAAAATCAGGATGCGACTCGAAGGCTGGTCCTGTAAATTACTAAGTCAAGGAGGGAAACTCACTCTGTTAAAACATGTCACTCAATCAATGTTTTATCACATATTTATAGCTTTGGAGCCTCCAATTTCCATTATCAAGACTCTGGAAAATCTCTTCTCAAATTTTTTTTGGGGGTTTTCAGAAGTCACCATGAAAAGACATTGGAAAAGTTGGAATTCTCTTTGTCTCCCTATTGATGAAGGTGGGCTAGGCATTAAGCTCATTCCTGATTATATTGAAGCTTCATCATGCAAACTTTGGTGGAGACTTATAACAGTAGATTCTACCTGGAGTAGATTTCTGAATAATAAATACTGTAAAAGATGTGCTCCTCTTGACTCTTCTTACAAAATAAATTCTTCCCATGTATGGAAGAGAATGCATAAGGTTCTTCCAGTGGTTAAAGAGTGGATCAATGATGATGGGGACCTCAAATGGATGGCCAACACCAATGGCTTTTTCTCTCTCAAATCATCTTGGAATGTTGTCAGACATAAAAGCTGCCCTCAATTCTCTTTCAAAACTACATGGAATAAGAGACTTCCTAGTAAGGTTTCTATTTTTATGTGGAAATTACTCCATCAAATTGTTCCTACGGATGATATAATTTCCAATATAAAAATTCCTACCGTTTCCAAATGCCACTGCTGTACTAGACCTGACCAAGAATCAATTAACCATCTTTTCATCACTTTTGATATTGCTTCATCAATTTGGGCTCATTTCAAAGGCATCATAGGTATCAGAACTATTTCCAATTCTATCAGAGGAGAACTTATGTCATGGTGGATAAAAGTAAAAGGAAATTCTATTCTCTCTATTCTTCTCATCATTATTCCTATTCTCATTTCTTGGGAAATCTGGAAAGGTCGTAATAGAGCGGTTTTTGAGGATCAGGCAATGAAGACTGAAAATTTAATTTCTAATATTCGAAATGGAATTAGAGATTACTTTTTAGATTTCCCTTTCAGTGATTGTAAATCTAGTATGGACCTTGAGCTTGTTAGGGAGTTTAAAATTCGATGTTGTTAATCTTGTTCTGCCACTGGAGAAAGGCTTTTTTTCTCCTTCTGAATAATATATTTTGTTTCTGAAAAAAAAAAAAAAAAAACTTTTCGGTATATTTTTCGTCGTTGCTTGAAAATCTTTTCTAATCAAAACCTCAAATACCTACAAAATATAACAATCTCAAGTGTAGAGGTAAGTAAGGGTATCAATCCACTTCCAAGGGTGTAAAGCAAAGGGAACACAATTGTAATTCACTTTTTATTTTCTTTTTTGGATTTTTCACTTTTCTACTTTTTTTAGATTTTTCAAATATTAAAACAATTGGGTGAGGTGATGATTTAAACTAAACTAAACTAAACTAAACTAAATGTGATATGATAACAACTAAGTAGAAAGTTACTAAAATAAAAAATAAAGTCTAAACTAAAATAAGAGATAAAGTGAGGGAAATAATTGTGAGAACAATCAAGGAATGTGATTACACCACAAATTTTAGCTATTCTAACTAATTAATTTAATTAATTGAATTCTCCCAAATTAATGTCAAAATTATAAATCAACTCTCATTGCAAATGTAATTTTAATAGTAACATTTTAGAAAATTAAGTTTAACACCCCACAACTCTAGAAAATAGATCCACACTCCTTTTAATTAATCACCGCTAGGATCTATCGATTAAAATTTATTTAAATCTTAGAAAATAAATTTAGAGTTGAAATTCAAGTAATAATACCCCACTTAAGAAACCCCTATCTCTAGTCGTATCTAAAATGAGTATTATAACTAGAATTTCAATTTTTTCTCGAAAATCACTTACCCTCTCTCGATATGTAAATTTAAGGGTGAGGGATCAAAATCAATATTCAAAGGGAATTTTCAAGTAATCAAACTAATTAAACTAAAATAATATCAAATAAGGGTTCCCCCCCACCCCTTGAAAGGGGATTTATCCTAACATGATATGAAATTTGACAAATTAATAATCAAGGCCACTAAAATAAAATAGAAGGGAATAGAACAAGCAAACCAAATCTATTTGAGAAAGTTGAACTATACTCTTCCAAATTGAAGCATACAATCCCTCTAATTGAGCATCCAAGTGATTTGAAATTAAATATCTACTCAATTAACTCTCTTACAATATTTAATCCCACAAATATCTAACAAAAATAAAAAGAATAATATAAAACTATTTACAAATGGTGTTTTTTCTACAATTCTCTCTCTAGAAATTCCTATCTAAAAACTCTCATTCAAATGGGGTCTTCATCTTCATTTATAGTAAGCACATGGAGCATGGGGGTATTTTTGAGAATGGACATGAGTGTGCATGAAAATGGTGAGAGGAGCATGAGGTGTGAGTGTGTTGATGTCATGTGGGTGAGGGGGGGATTGGAATAAAATCTGATTTTGTTTAGAGGGTATAATGAGAAGTTGGGTTAAGTAGGTAGTTGGGGGTATTTGGGTAAAATGGTTTTAGTAGGCACATGTGGGCATTTTGGTTTTTGGTATTGGCAGGTGACACAAATCGTGGCTTGGGATAATGGTGTTTGAAAAATGTATGAAAGGTGAAGGTTTTTGGGTTGATCTCGGGTCCAGTTTTTAGGTTGGAGGGTATGGCCGGAGATGGTTGGAATTGCAGGGAATAATGGTCGAAGTCATCGGCGGGAGGGAGTTTAAGTCACCGGGGTCGGGGGTCGAACTCGGGTTTCAGCTGGATTGGTGGGACATTGCCAATGCCGGGGTAGATCGCGGCGAAGGTCTAGCGACGGGTTTTGGAAAAATCTCCAGCGGGTCTGAGTTGAGGGAACCCCGACGGGTACAGGGGGAAGATTTCGGGTTCGAGGTGGTTTGGTTGAGGGCTCCGGCGATTGGGTCAGTTTTTTCGGCAGGGGATGGCCGGAATGGGGATGGTGTCGCCGCCGGGTTAGTGAGGCAGTTGGGATAGAGGAGAGGTGAGGGTGATGGTGGTTTGTTTAGCTATGGTGTGTTGTTTAATGGAGGAGAGAGAGTGTGTGGGTGTTGGGTTGAAGATGGTGTAGGGGGAATGTGGTGTGGTAGGGAGTAGGGGAGTAAGTGTGTGGTTGGGGGGGTTTGTGTGTGTGTGGGTGTGTTTGTGTGTATTAGGGTGTAGGGTAAGTTTGTGTGTGTGTGTTTAATTTGGACACCTAACTAAAATAATAAAAACTGAACTAAAATAAAAAAATAAAAATTAAATCTAACTAAAAATAAAACAAACAAAAACAATAAAAAAAATATTAAAACTAAAAAAATAAAATCATAAGCTTATATAAAAACTAAAAGAAATAAAACTTAAAATCTAAATGAAAAGTAAAGTTCTAAAAAAATATAAAATCTAAATGAAAAATAAACTCCTAAAAATTAATCCTAATAAAACTAAAACTAATAAAAATCAAAATCAAAATAAGATTACACTAAATAAAATGAAATAGAAAAATAGAAAATAAATCCGAAAAATTCTAAATAAATCTAAAATAGATCCTAAAAATAAAAATGACTCAAACTAAAAATATCAATAAGGGACAAATTAGACACACACGGGGCTCCGGGTAGGTTTAAGGTAGGTTTAGGCTCGGGTAAGGTTACGGGGGAGGGAATTTAGCACCATTCAACGTGCATTTGCCTCGATATATAGCTTTTGACATCGCAAACGAACGTTTGACCTACAAGATAAATATTTAAGCACATAAGACCCATATTACTGAGAATTAGTAACTAAAGTACGTCTATTCGGGGTATAAAATGTACAATTTTGGGTGCTTATCACACCACCCGCAAACAGAGCGTTGCTAGTCCTCGAGCAATAAGATAGAGAGAAAGAGAAAGATAAGTAACCAAAAGTGTACCACTTTCGCAGGCACATGTGATTGTACTTAGCATGTGCAACAAGCCTTTAAACCTATAGGTTGCCCTACAGGACGAGTTGTGTCTCCTGAGGGTTTGCAGGGAATATACCCACAAAATTCTTTATTTAAAATGATTTATTAAAATGCAGTCAATCTCTTATTAGACATAGAATAATCGCACAATCCATCATATGAGAAATATTTTGAGAAATACAAGCTAGAAGTGCATAAAAAGTTTAGCTAAGTAAATACACAAGGCACATCCTTCCTAGAACTCAACGTGTGTATGTGAATCAGTCAAAACGGGTCGAGTATCATAAGACTAATTCCTAGATTGCCTTTTCGGAATCAACGCTTCAACTTCAAAATCTCTCTTGATATATCTATCTCAAACGAACTCTCGAGATTAGGGTCAGTGTATCGCTCTTGTGTGTGAGGAGGTGAGTAAATGTAAGCAAGTTCAAACGTCTCACACACACATAAGAAAGAACGAACATATAGAAAGAAAATAATCTCATGAAAGAATGATAATCACTATAGTGAGAACGTCGAGTTATTCACCAGGTTGACTTTCATTTGCCCGAACACCTAGGGGATATATGGTTGTATATGGGTGAGGGGGAAATGAAATGGGATATATGGGATGAGTGAGGTAGGATAGTGACATGATGGATAATGGATGAGTGATGGATGCGATAAGATTCAGAAGAGTGTATACACTTTAGGCACAAATGTCTTTATTTAACAAGGACTAAACTACTAACTACAAACTCTCTTTTTCTTTTCCTTTTTCCTTTATCTCTTTTCCTTTTCTTTTTCTCTATTTTTGCTATTTTTTTCTATATATTTTTCTTTTTTTTTTCTCTCTCTTTTCAAACCAACAATGAAGACATTTAACAATTGGAATCAACACTCTTTTATTTGAAAATGAAATATGATATGGAGATGATAGGTGATGGTGTGGGGAATATATGTGAATATGGTAGAATATGGTAATGTAATTGGTGCAGTGAATGGAGATGATGCTCAAGTTTGATGGGAAGGCAAAAGGGTTTGGCAATAGTGATGGGGTGGGAATCATATAAATCACACGACCGTTCTATGAATGGGCGATGATAATGGTCGCGTCGTGACACGCCAGGGAGCTGTCGAGAAGAAAAATCAACACCACAAGGAAGCGGTGTGCATGGAGGAACAAACTCGGTGTCACGGAAGTGGAGAGTATCACTATAAATACTCTCGTAGATGGCGGAGGATGGTTTCAGGTGAACATCTAAAAATGTAGATGGAAACATGAAATGTGTAAAATAAAGATCCAAACTAGGTGGTGGGGTGAAAAGGATAATGGGTGGGTTGGGTGGGATAAATGGTAGATCGGGTGGGATAAATAGTGAAGGAAGATGATCCAACTTAAGAGTGGGAGACACACACTCCTCATGAGGCACAGAGTGATCCACAAGGGAACTCGCAGGAGGAAGTGTGGAAATAAACGAATGAGTGATCAACTTATCCACCATTATGTCGCCATCCGATGTGGTGAAAGGGTCTAACGAGGTATTAATATCTGAGATAGATGAATCAACATCAATATTCGTCTCAAGGGAGTCCAAATATAATGGGGTAGGATCCATATCGAGAGAGACCGGAACCATCTCTGATGCTATCTCGGGGCATTTGTGAGCACTTGTAGCCGGAGCTAACCTATAATATATGGGCATGTCAGAGACATATGAAATTGGGTCATAAGGTAAAAGCTCAGGCATATTTTTGGATTCTATGTGAAAGTGAGTGGGAACCTCAAAGTGGGGTTCATGTGGACATGGTGGGAGTGGATGGGGCTTAATATCGAAAGATAAGTCAACACAATTGTCAACTTGGGATCCGGACCATGGGATGGTATCAACTTTAATATTCTCGGGGTGGTAGGGTTGGTCACACTCAAAATCTGTGTCAAAAGAGGAGACATCATCGTCACACTCGGGTGCAACAATGGGTGGAACCATGAGAATATCCGACTCTCTCACACACTCCAATTCAGTTAACCTTTGTTCAAGCCTTTGGAGAGATTGAGTTTGGATTTGAGTGGCTTGCTCTTGCTCGAGTATGCACTTTTCCAAGCGGCTTTCGAGAGAGGATATGGATGGCGGTGGAGTGATGGGTGGTGGTGGTGTTTGAGGTGGACACAACTCGCTATGATCATGTCTATATGGAGAATACTCAAATGAAGTGTGTGGAGTGGGGACAAGTTCATCATACACGAAAGGATCGCTTTCGCGATGGACAAATGGTTTAAACTCATGGGGTGCGTAGTGAGGGAACTGATTGTGAACGGGTGCACAACGTTACCATGACAACTGTGGGAACGCGTGAGGATCCACAATATCGGTTTGGGGTTCATATTGCATGGAAGGGTGATCAGGCCTCCACGAATAACTCGGGTACTCACATAACTTGGGATTAGGTATATCGGGATAATGGGCCGAGGTGGTTTTCGAAATAGTGTCATATGGATACACATGTTCCATGGTGGTTTCAAATGGATATGGAATGTAAGGGCACTCATGGGACATGTGATCGGCATAATAATAGTAGGTGCACAACAAAGGATGAGACACGTCGACACTTGACAGCGAGGGTGATGGAAAGTGAGTTGCGTGCATGGACGGGTCAAGAATATCAACGAGACTCGTGAGAGAGGTGAAACCATTAGAAATATCATAAAGATATGACTGGGGATCACTCTCACACGTGTCACGTGTCAATGAAAAATGACCAAAGTAGTCCCGTAAAGGACGTTCTTCGGCCATGTGGAGAGAAATATTTTTTTGAAGTTTTTAAAATTGTTTCAAAAGCAAAGAAAATATTTTTTGATTTTCTAAAAATAATGGAAGAAAATATTTTTGAATTTTCCTAAAATGAAAGATAGAAAATATTTTTGGATTTTTTTGGAAGAAAAAGGTGGGGAAAGATATGGACTCTCTGAATTGGATGAACCAACTAAAACCGACTACCGAAAAATGAATTGGACACACACATAAGTTAAGGAGAAATCCTAACTAGCATATAGCCAATTTTTAATTTAGTGAAAGGGGTAGTCAAATTTTAATCAAGTCCGCGATCGATGAAAATTCACGGAATAATATGAGTGATCGCCTTTGCAAAATTCTTTCCTAGTGGGCTACCTAGTTAATGGATTTTAAATTTAGTGATGGCTAGGGGAGCACACAATGATAAGCAAGTGAGTCGGGTGATGAAATCCCTTCCCGTGAGTGATCGGGTGTAGGTCTTAATAATTTAATTCATCACACCATTTAAAAAATAAATGCGAGAATAGAATCACACAAGAGCACACAAAAGAATTGACTTGCTAACAGGAGAGGCTCGAGGGTTTGAAAGATATACTTCCCACGGTTTTTAGGTCGTGGGGTGACGAAGAATTTTGAGTTGACCGGGGGGAGATCACGCCTATCTCAGTCGGCCCCGGGAGTCCGACCGACCCAAGATAGATAGGCTACTAAATCCTCGCCTTTGGACGCCCTCTCTCTGCCTTGTCTGGTTTCCCTATCACGCTTGTATTTGATTATTATAATTTTAAATGGAAAATAAATGGTGTCTCTATGCACCGCAATACAAACCAAGGATAAAATCCTAATACAAGCCTTCTAAAAATATAAAAATGGTACTAAAATACAACAAAATATACAAAATAAATGAACTACAAAATTGAATCCGCTCTGACTGCATCACACTCCCAAGAAGGGCAACGACGCCATTTGATAGAAAGATTTTTTATATCCCCGACAACGGCTCCATTTGATAGAAAGAACTTTTCGCTATATTTTTTCGTCGTTTATTGAAAAGCTTTTCTAATCAAAATCTCAAATACCTACAAAATATAAAAATCTCAAGTGTAGAGGTAAGTAAGAGTATCAATTCACTTCCAAGGGGGTAAAGCAAAGGGAACACAATTGTAATTCACTTTTTATTTTCTTTTTGGATTTTTTCACTTTTATACTTTTTTTAGCTTTTTCAAATATTAAAACAATTGGGTGAGGTGATGATTTAAACTAAACTAAACTAATCTAAATGTGAGATGATAAAAACTAACTAGAAAGTTACTAAAATAAAAAATAAAGTCCAAACTAAAAATAAGAGATAAAGTGAGGTAAATAATTGTGAGAACAATCAAGGAATGTGATTACACCACAAATTTTAACTATTCTAACTAATTAATTTAATTAATTGAATTCTCCCAAATTAATATCAAAATTACAAATCAACTCTCGTAGCAAATGTAATTTTAATAGTAACCTTTTAGAAAATTAAGTTTAACACCCTATAACTCTAGAAAATTGATCCACACTCCCTTTAATTAATCACCCGCTAGGATCGATCCATTGAAATTTATGTAAATCTTAGAAAATAAATTTAGAGTTGAAATTCAAGTAATAATACCCCACTTAAGAAACCCCTATCTCTAGTTTGAATCTAAAATGGGTATTATAACTATAATTTTGATTTTTTCTCGAAAATCATTTACCCACTCTCGAGGCGTAAATTTAAGGGTGAGGGATCAAAATTAATATTCAAAGGGAATTTTTAATTAATCAAACTAATTAAACTAAAATAACATCAAATAAGGGTTTTCCCCCACTCCTTGAAAGGGTATTTAGCCTAACATAATATGAAATTTGACAAATTAATAATCAAGGCTACTAAAATAAAATATAAGGGAATAAAACAAGCAAACCAAATCTCTTTGAGAAAGTTAAACTCTACTCTTCCAAATTGAAGCATACAATCCCTCTAATTGAGCATCCAAGTGATTTGAAATTAAATATCAACTCAATTAACTCTCTTACAATATTTAATCTCACAAATATCTAATAAAAATAAAAAGAATAAAATAAAACTATTTACAAATGGTGTTTTTCTCTACAATTGTCTCTCTAGAAATTCCTATCTAAAAACTCTCATTCAAACGGGGTCTTCATCTTCATTTATAGTAGGCACATGGAGAGTGGGGGTATTTTTGGGAATGGACATGAGTGTGCATGGAAATGGTGAGTGGAGCATGTGGTGTGAGTGTGTTGAGGTCATGTGAGTGAGGGGATTGGAATAAAATCTGATTTGGATTAGAGGATATAATGGGAAGTTGGGTTAAATAGGTAGTTGGGGGTATTTGGGTAAAATGGTTTTAGTAGGAACATGTGGGAATTTTGGTTTTTAATATAGGCAAGTGACACAAATCGTGGCTTGGGATAATGGTGTTTGAAATGGGTATGAAAGGTGAGGGTTTTTCGGTTGATCTCGGGTCCGATTTTCGGGTTGGAGGGTATGGCCGGAGATGGTTGGAATTGCAGAAAATAAGGGTCGAAGTCGTCGGCGGGAGGGAGTTTAAGTCGCCGGGGTCGGGGGTCGAACTCGGGTTTGAGCTGGATTGGTGGGACGCTGCCGGCGCCGGGGTAGCTTGCGGGGAAGGTCCGACGACAGTTTTTGGACAGATCTCCAGGGGGTCTGAGTTGAGGGAACGCCGACGGGTATAGGGGGGAAGGTTTCGGGTTCGCGGTGGTTTGGTTGAGGGCTCTGGCGATTTGGTCGATTTTTCTGGCAGGGGCTGGACGGAATGGGGCTGGTGTCGCCACCGGGTTGGTGAGGCAGTTAGGAGAGAGGAGAGGTGAGGGTGATGGTGGTTTGTTTAGCTATGGTGTGTTATTTAATGGAGGAAAGAGAGTGTGTGAGTGTTGGGTTGAAGATGGAGTAGGGGGATGTGGTGTGGTAGGGTTTAGGGGAGTTAGTGTGTGGTTGGGGGGTTTGTGTGTATGTGGGTGTGTTTGTGTGTATTAGGGTGTAGGATAAGTTTGTGTGTCTGTGTGTGTTTAATTTGGACACCTAACTAAAATAATAAAGACTCAACTAAAATAAAAAAATAAAAATTAAATCTAACTAAAAATAAAACAAACGAAAACAATAAAAAAAATATATTGAAACTAAAAAACTAAAATCCTAAGCTTATATAAAAACTAAAATAAATAAAAACTTAAAATCTAAATGAAAAGTAAAGTTCTAAAAAAATATAAAATCTAAATGAAAATAAACTCCTAAAAATTAATCCTAATAAAATTAAAACTAATAAAAATCAAAATCAAAATAAGATTACACTAAATAAAAAGAAATAGAAAAATGGAAAATAAATCCTAAAAATTCTAAATAAATCTAAAATAGATCCTAAAAATAAAAATGACTCAAACTAAAAATATAAAAATATTAAAAAGGGACAAATTAGACACACACGGGGCTCGAGGTAGGTTTAGGGTAGGTTTAGTCCTGGGTAAGGTTACATGGGAGGTAATTTAGCAACATTCAACGTGCATTTGCCTCGATGTATAACTTTTGACACCGCAAACGGACGTTTGACCTACAAGATAAACATTAAAGCACATAAGACCCATATTGCTGAGAATTAGCAACTAAAGTACGTCTATTCGGGATATAAAATATACAGTTTTGTGTTCTTATAAGAGAGAGAGAAATGGGATTTTGAATATCAACAGAGACGGTTGGGAGTCTAACGATATGCGTGTGCAAGTGGGTTCCTAAATTACAAGAAGGCTAAAATGGTCAATAAAATGAAGGAAAAAATGTGACTTTTATAAGAAGGATCTAGTAGGGAAACAAATTAATCATAGGACTAATTAGGGAAATCACCTTATAGGTAGGACTTAATAGGAAGATCCCCAAATAAATATTACTACTTTTTTTCTAATAAGACATTGGGACCTACGGAAGGAAAAAAGGTTTTTCATGATAGCAGTTGGAGTAAAAAAAATCTTATAGCCTATTTAATTACCTACTTACTAAACGAAACCAATTACTAAAAATCTTTATTTATGAGTTGTCACTTGTTACCTTAATATAAGCTACAGAATTAAAGAGAAAACAAAAAATATAAGGAAAGAAACCTAATTATTCGTCTAATACTCTTGGCAATAGAGAATTTCTACATAAATTCTACTTCTACCAATGGTTGGGCCAACCTTGAACTTAGAAAATATGGGACCATCATTTTCTCAACGAACATAAAAGGAATTAAGACTACGGGGCCCAGATTGTGAGGTTTTATTTTTAAATATATATATATTAATAAAATTAAATGGCATTCAAATAATATATTTTTCAAAAAGTTACAATTTAAAAAAAAATATTTAAAATATTTAACTCCATATTTTACTTACCATGTATGGTTTTTTTTTGTGAAATCACGTTTTTAAGTGCATTTTTAACTTGTTTTCACCAAAAAGTTATAACATTCCCTTTATGGAATATGCTTCCATAGAATTCACATCTCGTATATGCGTATTTTATTTTAAACTTACAAAAGAAAAATAAACAAAACCTAGGAGTGTCACTTACTTAGGGTCCATTTGGTTATTTTTTTTTAGAAAATTTGATTTAAAAACTATATTTGACACTAATTTTATAAACTAGTTTTGTGTGTTTTTAAACATTTTTAAGAGTTTGGTAAAATTGATTTAAAAATAATATAAAAAGAAATACACAAATAGAGACATGCACACAAATACACCACACACACACACACACACACACAAACACACACACACATATATATATAGGAACTGGTGTTTTTTAATTCGAAACGATCCAACAGTTGTGGTCTGTCCATCTATTAAGATCAAGGGTCTCCCAATGTGCCACGTCATAAGATGAGACTTACGAAATGGAAAAATCCAAAGAAGACCATGGCAATATTGTAATTTGTTAAAAGTGGTATCTGTAAAAGTTGCCAAAATCGTACTAGCTCTCGTGATATTTTAATCATGTTCAAAATTCAAAATTCAAACTTCAACTCTTTTACTGTAGCCACTCTTTACTTTACTCGGATGCACTCATCTCTTTTCTCATTGCTCTCTCAAACCTCTCTACCGTCTCTCCACTGACAACCAACACCCCCACCCCTGCGCTATTATATTCAACCATGTTTGTGTACTGACCAATCGAATCACTCTTAAACATTTTTCAGAGTTTGGTAAAATTGATTTAAAAATAATATAAAAAGAAACACACAAATAGAGACGCATGCACACAAATATACCCCCCCAATATATATATATATATATAGGAAATGGTATTTTTTAATTCCAAATGATCCAATGGTTGTGGTCTGTCCATCTATTAAGATTAATGGTCTCCCAATGTGCCATGTCATAAGATGAGACTTATGACATGGAAAAATCCAAAGAAGATCTTGGCAATATTGTAATTTGTTAAAAGTGGCATCTGTAAAAGTTGTGAGTACTAGCTCTCGTGATATTTTAATAATGTTCAAAATTTAAACCTCAATGATATACCCATATTTACCCCTTGACTGCCGGGATCAAGGCAACCCCTTCAGACGACCCTCCGAGGGGCCGACCCCTCATTTGGCTCCATATGACCCCTCCTGGACTCGGCCTTCAGCAGGACCCGGACGACCCTCCGAGGGGCCGACCCTTCAACAGGACCCGGACGACCCTCCGAGGGGCCGACCCTTCAACAGGCCCCGGACGACCCTCCTAGGGGACGACCCTTCAGCAGGCCCCGGACGACCCTCCGAGGGGCCGACCCTTCAGCAGGCCCCGGACGACCCTTCGAGGGGCCGACAATACGAGGCTTAAATTGGACCATACTCACTGCCAGGGGGAACTTTGCCCTCGGCCTCATATTATAGGCCGAGGGTGACATCATCTCAGCGCGTGGTTTGGGAGACGCGTGGAACAGTGCGCGTGAGGCTCATATGACACGTGGCAGACCGTTATAACCAAATCATACCCTCACGTGAGGGAATATTATGCCATCATTTGGCATCTACAGGTGTCAACAGGGAATTGGTTAGATCATCATTCACATGCACCATGCTTACTTGGGGGGTACACTACACCCCCCAAGACTTATATATACTTGTCACCTACAACCCTACAGAGATCGATCCATGAACAGTAGCCCTAGCTAAAACTCTGCTTGTACACACACAGTAGAGAGAGAGAGAGAGAGAGAGAGGGTTATGTGCATTGTATCCAAGGCCATTAGTGCCCATACTTAGTGGATCACACACTCACAGTGGATGTAGGCCAAATTGGCTGAACCACTATACACCATTGTTTAATTTCCTCTTATACTCATCCCCTTCTATACACTTACATACTCATATATACTTGCATCTCTATGGCTGCCATGGCTGCTACTGCTTGAGCTCACTATCACTTATCTGGTGGTGCTAAATCTTAGCATCATCAGTTTGGCGCCGTCTGTGGGAACGAGAAGACATCTCTTCCTTTGTACAGCTTGACCTCACTGGGCACTCTGGTGGTGAACCAACACTCCCCCTGAGAGGAGGTGTTTCACCATTGAAAGAGACCCACTAAGGTTCCCAAGCTAACCAGTATTTTCTTCAGTTCAGCTCTTCATAGCTCAAGCACATGGCACCTGAGATGCCACCGCCACCACTTCCCCCGCCGGATGATGGGGGAAGACCCAGTTCCAGTCAGCCACCACCTCAGTCTGAGATGGCTGATGTGGCAGCAACCCTAAAGTCTCTGGCAGCCAGCCAGCGGATGATGCAGGAGCAGTTTACAGCTCTAAGTCAGAATATACTGAGACCACCAGGGGTCTCACCTGAGATGATTACTCCGGCAGCAGCTCCAGGACATCATGAGGCTAGGGGACCACCCCAGGCACCACATAAAGACCTGCCACCCCCTCAGCGGCGTAGGGATGTTGCTGACCCCCGGCGTTTACGCCTGGGGAGGCAAGGAAACCCTTGCCCCGAGGACAGGTATGATGATCTGGAGGAAGAAGAGGCTCCAGTAGAATGCTGGGAGCCATATGAGGTCTTCAACAATACAGTACGACCCCTCCAGGACAGTAGAGGAAAGTGCGGGAGACCAAACCCTGATGATCGCCCAAGAGGCTCTGCTTTTGACCGCCTGAGCAGGGGGTCGGCCTTCGAGAGGCTGGGCCCAGTGAATGACCTGCGAGACAAGTTGTCCAAGTCAAGAAGCGCAGCGAGATCTAGGAAAGAAGCAGAAGGCCGACCCCAAAGACGGGATGACGGCCAAAGGGAAGTAAATAGCCGACACAGGCCTGCCGTAGCGGAGCCCTCCATCCACCTCCGAGAGGCAGCAGGGGATAACATCGGCCAGGCCGACCCTGTGAGGCCCTGGAATGACTCAATCCAGAGGTTAGAGGATAAGATTGGCGACATACTGAAGAGCCGGGACCCTCTTCAGAGGGGATACACCATGGGCTCACCCTTTGTGGCAAAGATAGTCAACTTCCCCACGCCATCGAAGTTCAAGCCTCCCGTGGTCACCCCAAGATACGATGGGAGCACCAACCCTGTCCACCACGTGGAAATGTATCAGTCGACTGCAGACATATACTCTATCTCAGATGGGATGAGGTATCGTGCCTTCTCTGGTACCTTGACAGGGGCTGCGCATGTCTGGTACACGTCTCTTCCAAAAAATTCTATTGGAAACTTTAAGCAGTTGGCAGACTTGTTCATCCATAATTTCTGCTTTGGGGTGAGGCCACGGAAGAAGACCACACACCTGCTCTATGTTAAGCAGGGAAAGAACGAGACTCTGAGAGACTACATAGCCAGATTCAATAAAGAGAAGCTGGAGGTGGAAGACTATGAGGAGAGCATAGCTATGACAGCCCTGATTGGAGGGCTCCAGAAGGGGAAGCTATTATGGAAGCTTGCCGAAGACCCTCCGAGGATGATGGCTGAGCTGTTGTCAACAGCAGGGAAGGTGATGAACGCCGAAGAGGCGATGGCCGCAAAACATGAAGACGAAAAAGGAGGTGCAAGTGGGAATAAATGCCCCAAGAAGAACAAAGAGGGGAAGAAGAGGACCATGGATGATAAGTTCGCGGGGTACACCCCTCTGACGGTCAGCTGTGAACAGATCCTCAATGAGATAAAGAGTGACCGGACGCTGAAGTGGCCTGAGAAGCTGAGGGCAGCCCCCGGCAAGAGAAATAGGAACCTGTGGTGTGAATTTCACCAAGACCACGACCACGTAACAGACAAATGCTTTGCTCTGAAAGATGAGATTGAGAAGATGCTGAAGGAAGGGAAGCTCAGAAAGTACGTCGATAAAGCCGACTTCAAGAGGGGCCGAGGGGACGACCCCAGAAAGAAGCGAGTCGATGCCTGCAGAGAAGGTCCTCAAAAAAGAGGGGACGACCCCTCTGATGATGAGGACGACCCTGACCTCCCGCCGAGAGACGACCAAGGCCCTGTCAAGAGGCTCAATATGATCTCGCTCGGGGTGGGAATGATCTCCGGGGGTTTAGCAGGAGGAGGGTCTGAGGTCGCCGACAGGAAGGCCCATGTCGCTGAGGCTAAGGCAGTGATGAAGACGGTGCACTCAACCTCCGTAGAGGTCAAGTCAGAAAAAAGGAAGAAGGTTGATATGGACACTTTGATTGTGGGATTTTCAAGAATGGACTTCAAGGGCCTATTGGCCCCGCATGATGACCCTCTCGTCATCACCACCAGGGTGCACGGGTGCGAAGTGCCGAGGATCCTGGTGGATGGGGGCTCATCCGCAGATGTGATGTTTTGGCCATGCTTCAAGGCCTTGGGCCTCAGTCGTGCCAGACTTGTCCCATACCATCATCCATTGATTGGGTTCAGTGGGGAGAAGGTTCACCCTCTAGGAATATATGAGGCTGATGTCAGGATGAGGGACGAGTGGCCGAGATGGCTCACCAAGAGGGTCAGTTTCTTTGTGCTGGATGAGCATGTGTTTTCGGCATACAACATCATACTGGGACGTGTGGCCCTCAAGGGGTTTGAAGCTGTGCCGTCCACGGTCCACCAGATGGTTAAGTTCCCTACCCCTTATGGGGTGGGGGAAGTTCAGGGAGACCAGACGACAGCGAGAGAGTGCTACTACAACTCCGCTGAAGAAAGGGAGGCACACAAGAGGGCTACAACCACTTACAACATTGATACCCTAGACCCCAGGGATGAGACGAAGCTCAAAAAAGGAGAGGCCGCTGAGGAGGTAGAACCCATCATCCTCGATGAGGATGACCCGGGAAAAACCGTCCAAGTTGGCAAATCTCTGAATCCCAGTATCAAGGAAGACCTCATCAAACTGTTGAGGAGAAGGCGAAGCGTCTTCGCATGGAGTCATGTAGATATGCCAGGGATTGACCCTAAAATCATGTGCCACAAACTCAATGTGGTAGAGGGAGTGAAGCCGGTAAAGCAGAAGAGGAGGATTTACTCTAGAGAAAAGTATGAGGTCATCAGGGATGAGGTTAAAAAATTAGAAGACGCTGAATTTATCAGAGAGGTCATCTACCCTGAGTGGCTGTCCAATGCAGTCATCGTCCCAAAGGCCAACGGCAAGTGGAGAATGTGCGTGGACTTCACAGACCTCAACAAGCATTGTCCCAAAGACAGCTTCCCTCTCCCCCGCATCGACCAGATGGTAGACGCTACCGCAGGCCATGAGCTCATGAGTTTCATGGATGCCTACTCAGGGTATAACCAGATTTTCATGAACCTTGAGGACTCGGAGAGGACCGCCTTCATCACTGACAAGGGGACATACTGTTACAGGGTCATGCCCTTTGGCCTAAAAAATGCGGGGGCAACGTACCAGCGCCTCGTAAACAAAATGTTCGAAGACCAAATTGGGAAGTCTATGGAGGTTTACGTAGATGACATGCTGACTAAGAGTCTGAAGGCAGAGGATCATGTGGCAGACCTGGAAAGGACCTTTAATACAATGGACAAATACAAAATGAAGCTCAATCCGGCCAAGTGTGTCTTCGGGGTCGGAGCGGGGAAGTTCTTGGGGTTCATTGTCAATCAAAGAGGCATCGAGGCCAATCCTGAAAAGATAAAGGCCCTTATTGAGATGAAGACCCCCAAGTCCATTAAAGACGTTCAGAGGCTCACAGGGAGAGTGGCTGCCTTGAACAGATTTGTGTCAAGGGCTACAGACAGGTGTCTACCATTCTTCAAGATCCTCAGGAAAGCCTTTGAATGGAGCGAAGAGTGTGATGAGGCTTTCAAGCAGCTGAAATCATACTTAGGGTCTCCCTTGCTGCTGTCACGATCCGTGCAGGGTGAACGACTGTACGTGTACCTTGCTGTCTCAGAATCCGCTATCAGTGCAGCAATCGTAAGAGACGAAGATGGGATACAGAAACCCGTATATTTCAACAACAAGGCACTCCAGGGGGCAGAGCAGAGATACCCGAGGATGGAGAAGTTGGCCTATGCCTTGATCCATGCCTCAAGGAAGATGAAACCATACTTCCAGTCCCATACTATGGTCATCCTTACTGACTCTCCTCTTAGGCAGGTCCTACACAAGCCTGAAAAATCAGGAAGGCTAATGACCTGGGCTATAGAGTTGGGGGAATTTGACATTGTGTATCAGCCTAAGACAGCCATTAAGGGGCAAGCCTTGGCAGACTTCGTGGCTGAGTTCACATGGGAAGAAGATGAGGCCGAGGGTGAGACCCTCGGGAAGGCAGATACAGAAGACAGACCCGCAGACACACCCGCAGAAATGGCTGAGACGAGCACCGCTAGAAGGAAAGTGACTGAAAACGAAGAGGGAAGATACATCTTTAGACAGGGGTCCCTCTCTGAGGGAAATTTTTCTGAAGGAAAGACTCCGTGGAGCCTCTTCGTTGACGGGTCCTCCTGTGATAGCGGAAGTGGTGCTGGACTGATACTATCAGCACCCGATGACACAGACGTCGAGTACGCCCTGAGGTTCAATTTCAAAGCCTCCAACAATGAGGCTGAGTATGAGGCTTTGATAGCTGGCCTCTCCTTGGCCAAATCCCTTAGTGTCAGCCAAATTTTGGTTCACAGTGATTCAAGGCTGGTGGTGAATCAGATACTAGGAGCCTATGAGGCCAAAGACGAGAGTATGGCTAGGTATCTTGATCAGGTGAGGTCATTGCTGAAAAACTTCAAAGAAGTGAAATTCAAGAGGATACCTAGGCTCGACAATGGCCGTGCTGACGCCCTTGCAAGGTTGGCCTCAGCTACTAGGACAGACATAAGGAGGACAGTCCCGGTAGAAATCTTGCTTCGACCAACTATAGAAGACTACGAGGGAACACTTGGTGTTTGCATGAATGTTTCTCAAGAACCTTCATGGATGGACCCCCTGATCAGATACATTAGAGGGGGAGAGATGCCAGAAGCGAGCCAAGAGAGGAAGAAGCTGAGGTACAGGGCTGCAAAGTTCGCTGTCATCGGAGACACGCTGTATAAAAAGGGGTTTCTGCTCCCCTTACTTAGGTGTGTGCATCCCTCAGAGGTCCCTTCCATTTTGCAAGACGTGCATGAAGGGTCGTGTTCAAGCCATATTGGGGGTAGATCCTTGGCAAAGAGGGTGATCACCCAAGGCTACTGGTGGCCGACCTTAGGAAAAGATGCTGCCGCATATGTTAAAAAGTGTGATAAATGCCAAAGATTTGCTACCATCCCTCATCAACCTCACCAGCCTCTCACCTCCATTACATCCCCATGGCCGTTCGCAATATGGGGGATTGATCTGGTAGGACCCTTACCGAGAGCAGTCAATAACTATCGGTTCCTCATCGTAGCAATTGACTACTTTTCAAAGTGGGTAGAGGCCGAGCCGATGGTTACGATCACGGAGCAGAAGACCTTCCAGTTCATCTGGAAGAATGTGATATGCAGATATGGTCTACCCAACACCCTCATCTCGGATAACGGGACCCAGTTCAAGAATGCCTCTTTACAGAAGTACTGTGAGAGGGTAAGTATCAAACAATTTTTCTCCACCCCAGGCCGACCTCAGGCCAATGGGCAAACCGAAGTTACGAACAGGACAATCCTAGATGGGATTAAGAAGAGGCTTGAGGAGGCAAAAGGAAGATGGGTCGAGGAGTTATATGCAGTGTTGTGGGCATACAGGACGACAGTAAGGACCCCTACCGGGGAGACCCCATTCATGTTAGCTTATGGATCAGAAGCAGTCATCCCCACCGAAGTGGAGTTTCCTACTCATAGGGTCCAAATGTATGATCCCCAGGGGAATATGGAAGAGAGAAGACTTGACCTAGACCTGATTGAGGAAAGAAGGGAGGATGCTGAGATAAGGCAAGCTTCCTACCAGCAGAGGACCGCAAAGTTTTACAACCAAAGGGTGAAACAGAGGCCTATCGCAGTGGGAGACTTGGTTCTTAAAAAGACTTGGCAGAAACCCAACAAGCTCCATCCTAATTGGCATGGCCCATATAGGGTCATCGATGAAGTTGTCCCAGGGACCTACAGGCTAGAAAACTTAGAGGGGGAACCTTTTTCAAACCCCTGGAATGCAGATCATTTGAAGAAATACTATCAGTAGTGTTGTAAGGTCTTGAAAGGCCATAATTGTAATTGGGGTTGCTCCAACAGAACACTTGGAAAATGAATGAGAAATATCAGTGTTTCCTTCATCCTATTGTCAGTCCTAGCATGCATGGGAAGTTGAACCCTCGGCTATAATGGGGACCAGTGGAGGGGACGACCCCTCCACTCTCCTCAAAAAAGACGAGGGAAGACTAAATTAAAATCCATTAATTTGGTTAGTTGAACCCTCGGCTATAATGGGGACCAGTGGAGGGGACGACCCCTCCACTCTCCTCAAAAAAGACGAGGGAAGACTAAATTAAAATCCATTAATTTGGTTAGTTGAACCCTCGGCTATAATGGGGACCAGTGGAGGGGACGACCCCTCCACTCTCCTAAAAAAAGACGAGGGAAGACTAAATTAAAATCCATTAATTTGGTTAGTTGAACCCTCGGCTATAATGGGGACTAGTGGAGGGGACGACCCCTCCACTCTCCTCAAAAAAGACGAGGGAAGACTAAATTAAAATCCATTAATTTGGTTAGTTGAACCCTCGGCTATAATGGGGACTAGTGGAGGGGACGACCCCTCCACTCTCCTCAAAAAAGACGAGGGAAGACTAAATTAAAATCCATTAATTTGGTTAGTTGAACCCTCGGCTATAATGGGGACTAGTGGAGGGGACGACCCCTCCACTCTCCTCAAAAAAGACGAGGGAAGACTAAATTAAAATCCATTAATTTGGTTAGTTGAACCCTCGGCTATAATGGGGACTAGTGGAGGGGACGACCCCTCCACTCTCCTCAAAAAAGACGAGGGAAGACTAAATTAAAATCCATTAATTTGGTTAGTTGAACCCTCGGCTATAATGGGGACCAGTGGAGGGGACGACCCCTCCACTCTCCTCAAAAAAGACGAGGGAAGACTAAATTAAAATCCATTAATTTGGTAAGTTGAACCCTCGGCTATAATGGGGACCAGTGGAGGGGACGACCCCTCCACTCTCCTCAAAAAAGACGAGGGAAGACTAAATTAAAATCCATTAATTTGGTTAGTTGAACCCTCGGCTATAATGAGGGCAAGTGGAGGGGACGACCTCTCCACTCCCCTCAAAAAGACGAGGGTGGACTTGATTTAAAACACCATAATTTGGTGGTAAACACCCTCGGCTATGAAGAGGGCAAATGGGGGAGACGACCCCATTTACCCTCAAAATGACGAGGGAGGAGTTGGTAATATTGTTAATTTCTAAGCATCACAAAGTAAAGACAGGAATAGAAGACAGTGATTATATTACAAATAAGGGAAATGTTTGATCAACAAAAATACAAAAAAAAATGTTACAAGAAGAGGGTGTGGGCTACAGACAGCCACCCTATTGAGCACACTCAGAGGGCACATCGATTACAGGGGTCTCATCTACGACCACTAGAGGCTGATCCTCAGATGTGCCGGTACCCTCAACGTGGACTTGGGATTCAACCTGTGCCAAGGCCTCAGCAATTAAGGGGTCATCTAGCTGGACGGCTTCAAGGGAGGGGCGGATAGTCGTCACTGCATCAGCAAATTTTAGGACGACCCACCGACAGGCCGTCCTAATCCCCCTCTCAAGATACTCAAGGCCGAAGCCTTGAAACTCGTCTGAAACCTTATAGGCCTCAACAGCATCGGCCCCGGCCTTCCTTACTGCACCCTCAAGCTCAGTCTTGAAGTGAGCCCCCAGGTTATTCAAGGCCGCATCCTTGTCTTTAATAAGGTCGTCCTTAGCCTTCAGGTCTGCCTCATGCTGCGTCTGTAGCTCATTCAAGACCCTGGTATGCTCAACCCTCATACCCTCCAGCTCAGCCCTTGCAGTACCCAGCTCAGCCTTTGCAGTATCCAGTTCAGTCTGTAGAAGAGCCTCGTGCTGAATGGCCCTGTCAGCCTCTTGAAATTTCAGCTGATTCTCGGCCATCCATTTTGTAGCCGACGCCCAAGCACAAATAGACTGCACAAGAACAAGCAAACATTAAGAGGCCGAGGGAACAGATTGACAAAAAATTAACTGAGGAAGTACGGTAGAAACAAATACCTGGGCCATGGTATGCAGACCGTAATCATACACCTTGGCAGGAGGCATCTTCGACAAAAAGTCGTAGTCAGAGGCCGAAGGAGCAGAAAACATGGAGACCTTGGCCGCCCTTAAGTTGGCTATGAGGGAAGAAGGGTCAGACTTCAAGGATGCTAAATTTTGAGACCAAAATGCCCCCATGCTGGAGGCAGACCCCTCAGACACTTCTGCCCTCGCCCTCGTCCGTGCATCAGGACGAGAGCCCTCAGGAGCTTCAGGCTGCTTCCTTTTCCGATTATCCACGGTCGGCTCTACCGGCCTCGGCCCCTCGGACGTTGACTTCCTCTGGGCTTGCTGAGGCTCCTTCCCTTTCTTTTTGCCAAGACCGGACAACAAGCTGGGGGCAGTCATCTCCCACAATTGGTCAGAAATGTTCGCAGGACGACCTGAAAAGAAGGAAATACGTCAGAAAGATACAGAGGCAAAGAGGGAACACTTAGAAGGAATCATAATGCGAAAATGGAAAAACACTCACATAATTCTGTCAGAGGGCCGACCCTCAGGCCAGCTTCTCTGAGGTGATGAGGGGTCATTAGATCTTCAAATTTTGGAAGTCCACCCTCTTTCCCCTGGTCCCTCAGATAATCAACAATTACCCTCTCTTCCTGACTTAATCCAGGGTCAGACCGTGCCCTCATGGAAGGTTTGGACCATACCTGGGAAACCCTCGGACTATCTTCAAGAGGATCAACCCCAGAGGGGAACTCCCAGTCCCCAGAGATGAAGAAATACCTCTTCTTCCAGTCATTATTTGAGGTCTGGGCTACATGAAGGATCTTCTTGTCAGACTTCCTGGCCCCTAAGTGGTAGTAACCAGGCTGCTTGGACGATGAGGTAATGTTATAACAACCTATGAATAAGTCTGCTGAGGGCTCATCTGTGAAGACACTCTTCCAAAGAGATATATAGCCAAGAATTGCCCTCCAAGAGTTGGGGGGGAGCTGAGAGGGGGAAACCCCAAGGGCAGACAGGATCTCAACAATGGTAGGATGCAGAGGGAACCTAACACCTACCCTAAGCATCTGCTCGTAAACAGCAACCTCCCCCTCGTCTCCCTGATAAACTCGCTCATCGGGGTTGGGAACCCTCATAGTCACAGAGGACTTTATGCCGAACTGATGCCTCCACAGCAAGAGGTCACGATCCTTCACAGTGGAAACATAAGCAGAGGCGTGAGAAGTGTCAATGGGATCATCATCAGAGTCCTCAGCATAACCCTCAGCCTCCTGTCTCTCGTCCTCTTCACCTCTTGGGGGCGAACCGTGAAAAGTCATTTGAAATGCATGGGGGGATAGGGCCGTCACAGGGACAGCCTCAGAGGGTCCCACACCCTCGGCCTGATGGTCCTGGGCGTACTCAGACGACCCTCTCCTTCCAGAGGGACCAGCACCTGCAGGTGAAGACGCACGCTCGTCCATACCACCCTCAAACGTCTGACTGTCGGATGGACGATAGGACGACCCTTGTGGCTCAGAGGGCAGAATTTTTTTCAAGGGGAGGGGAAAGATGGGTCGTACCCAAATGGGGTCGTCCCGTCGTCTCCTCTCCTCCTCTTCCTCTATGCGCCTGATCTCTATGAAGAACTTCTCCCTCAAGGATGGAAACTCGTCTGCTAAATCGTAAAGCCTCCTAAGCATTAAGGGGGAGACCTAACACTTGAGATGATTTTACTAATCTAACCACAAACAAACTCCAATTGACCAACCTATGACTTTTGGATCTAAAACTGGGAATATGAAAGGTTTGCTCAAGAACACTCAAGAACAGTCGAAGTCGTTCGCCGGAAAAAATGCCAGAAAAATGCGAGAAAAACCAGAAAAATGCTAAAAGGGGTTCGACCCCAACACACAAAGGAAATGGAAGAGCTAGAGGAGAGTTCAGGCAAAGAAGAGTACCTGGAAACAAGAGCAACGGCTGAGTGAAGAGCGATGGAGAAATCAGCGAAGAAACGGCTATGGAGTTAGCTGGAATTGTAGAGAGAGAAAGTAAGGGCGCGAAGATGAAGAAGAAGCTAGAAGGGGAAAAGGATTTGAAAATCCTTTTAATATCTTTGCTAATTAAGGGGGCTCACTTCCCAAAGCAAAACACAGCCCACGAGGAGGATATCATTAGGGCACAAAGCCCCAAGCATAGTACAGCTGCCTTACCTAGGGAACTGGAGATGACAGTGGGCAACCGCCCAAGTGTCACCTCATCTTGACAGGCATCCCTCATCTCACTGACCATACATCCGCCTCAAAAGCAACACTATCCCTCAGCCATCTCAACAACATCAATGGCTAAGGGCTGGGGGGTGATTGATATACCCATATTTACCCCCTGACTGCCGGGATCAAGGCAACCCCTTCAGACGACCCTCCGAGGGGCCGACCCCTCATTTGGCTCCATATGACCCCTCCTGGACTCGGCCTTCAGCAGGACCCGGACGACCCTCCGAGGGGCCGACCCTTCAACAGGACCCGGACGACCCTCCGAGGGGCCGACCCTTCAACAAGACCCGGACGACCCTTCAACAGGCCCCGGACGACCCTCCGAGGGGACGACCCTTCAGCAGGCCCCGGACGACCCTTCGAGGGGCTGACAGTACGAGGCTTAAATTGGACCATACTCACTGCCAGGGGGAACTTTGCCCTCGGCCTCATATCATAGGCCGAGGGTGACATCATCTCAGCGCGTGGTTTGGGAGACGCGTGGAACAGTGCGCGTGAGGCTCATATGACACGTGGCAGACCGTTATAACCAAATCACACCCTCACGTGAGGGAATATTATGCCATCATTTGGCATCTACAGGTGTCAACAGGGAATTGGTTAGATCATCATTCAAATGCACCATGCTTACTTGGGGGGTACACTACACCCCCCAAGACTTATATATACTTGTCACCTACAACCCTACAGAGATCGATCCATGAACAGTAGCCCTAGCTAAAACTCTTCTTGTACACACACAGTAGAGAGAGAGAGAGAGAGAGAGGGTTATGTGCATTGTATCCAAGGCCATTAGTGCCCATACTTAGTGGATCACACACTCACAGTGGATGTAGGCCAAATTGGCTGAACCACTATACACCATTGTTTAATTTCCTCTTATACTCATCCCCTTCTATACACTTACATACTCATATATACTTGCATCTCTATGGCTGCCATGGCTGCTACTGCTTGAGCTCACTATCACTTATCTGGTGGTGCTAAATCTTAGCATCATCACTCAACTCTTTTAATGTAGCCACTTTTTACTTTACTCGGATGCACTCATCTCTTTTCTCACTGCTCTCTCAAACCTCTCTATTGTCTCTCCACTGACAGACGACACCCCCACCCCTATACTATTATATTCAACCATGTTTGTGTACTGACCCATCGAATCATTCTTAAATATTTGACCCATATCTATATGATTGACACTCATATATATGTGTAGTTTAGAAAAAGAGGGAGGGGGTCGTGTTGGTGAAATTCCTCATGTACAAAACAATGAAAATCCCAAAATCCATTGGAAAACAATTTTTTTTGGAAATCTCAACTCTAACCTATAAAAAATTAAAGTCAACCGAGATCCAAAAGTACGAGTTCCCCCTAACCGGATCCATACATTTATATATGAAAGTATAAATGCTTGATAATAAGGAAAATGAACAATTATGAGTTAAAAGATTAAATACTATGAAATGTTGTTTTCAGAAAATAGAGTTTTAAACACAATTTTTAAAATTAACTTTAAAAATAGATATGTTAAACATAAACTCTAACCATAATTGTATTTAAAAAGCATAAAACAATTTTTAAATTCAACCAAATAAGTCCTCAATTTTTAATCTAGATGTGAATTCATTCGATTAAAAAATGACGTGTTACCCTAAAAAATTATTTGTCAATACTCTCTCTCTCTCTCTCTCTCTCTCTCTCATGTTTGCATGCATTGATTCATTTTTAAGGCATGTTCAAAATTCTACTCTTCTAAAAATTCAATGAAAATACATCTATATATGTTTGTGTTTGTAACTATGTATGTTTTATTAGAGATTAATTAAGAGTTTGTCATATTTGTAGGTTTTGCAAATAAAATAAAATAAATTTGGGTGTTTTAGAAATCCAATTAGGGGTTTTATTATCCAATGCAAAGTCAACTATATATATATATATATATATATATATATATATATATATATATATAGAGAGAGAGAGAGAGAGAGAGAGAGAGAGAGAGATTTGGGGTGGGGGTAGGATGTCTTGCATGAGAGTGGAAGTTTTATCTAGAAAGATAGCACCAATTGTTTAAATACAAGTATATATGTTTACATTTGAAGCGATATAAGTTTGATTAAGGCTTTCTTTATCCATAAAATACCCAAGAGGGGTGGATGCATGACCTATTTTATAAAAACTAATTGGAAGATTGAATTGTGGGGAGTCATCTTAGGTTATTTTATGTGTATCTTTGAGAATGTTTAACAACAATCACAATGATGAAGAGAGAGTAATAACTACTTCACATATTGATATCTTTTACGAGGTACAGACTCGACTTATGTCCACACTCGAAACAACATTCAATGACTTCATTTTCCCCCGGTTCTCTATAGTGTCCATAAAGAATTATATCACCTTCAAAAAAGTATCATTATGGACACTATAATCTTATTACACGAGTAAGAATAAGGGCACTACCATTTTTTGACTTCTCGTAACCAAGACATTACTTATCTAGAAAATATAATGAAATTTCAGGGAGAAAAAACTTGAAAGTCAAATTTCAAGCTCAAGACAAACTTTGTGTTGGATGAAATAAATTTATCTAATGGTATAACACTCATTTGTTTGTTCAAACTAATGAATTCATGGGTGTGAGTATACTTTCTCAAACTCTGAAGCTTTCCCTTTTAATGTATTGAAATATGAATGAAGATTTTGTTGAATTCCATGGTGTGAAGATGTTTTGATATTTGGTTATTGTTAGTGAGCTTTTTTTATGTAAATTTTTTGTTTATAAAGGTAAATATATTATTGATACTGAAAAAAAAATAGTCGTTAGCAAAGAGTGGGAAACAAGATTTTATTGGTTTTGATAAAATCAAGTCATTATCATGTCATAATTGCTCGAGATAATTGACTCCAATGTAAAAGCATCACATATATTATTTATATTCAACTTTTCAAAGCTTTATTCTACTCTAACTCAAATAATTTTAAACCAAAACTTTATTAGATCTAAATACAATAACATATTGACTATATTGAGTTAGATTCATTTTTTTTGACCAAAAGCATTATTTTGGACTTTATAACTTGTTTTTATGGTTGTTAAAGTGTATGTAAGTGTTTACGCCAATATTTTAACTTACTATAGAATTTTTATACCTCACAACATTCCGAATGATCTTACAACTATCTTGAATGTTTGTGTCTTAATCACTTTTGTGAGAACCCGAACTCGAGGCCGTGCTCCTCTCTTTTCCCCGCGTATCCTCTTGGGACAAAACATGGAGAAATGGGTCTTTAGTGGTGAGGTGTAGTCATCACTTCGTTATCTTTTGCAAAAAAATGATTCGTCGGTCTATTTTACACAAAACAGACAAAAGAAATGGTAGGACTCTGTAAAGGCCTAGCGAAGGTAAGTAATCTACTCTTTTTACTAGATAGTCAAAGCTCCGAGGAATGGGTTATGAATTGGGAATGTGTTAGGCACCCACTCCTCCCTTTCTATCTCAAATGTAAATCTGAAGTACATGTATTAGCATGTTATAGTGTAAAAAGAAATAATAAAATGAGAATAGTTTATATATATAAACTGTGCAATATAATATTGGACGTGTGACGTGTGTAGATAATATAGATGAAGGATAAATATGTACAAAGTTAGACTTGTTCACTCGAACGGTTGTCTGAGTGAGCCTATGTACTCACATGAAGTGATTCAAAGTCTAGGTAGTTCGTGTGAAGACAAGAAGGATTTTATCTTTTATATCGACACGATGTAAGTTATCTAAGATTTCTTTGATCTTTCAAGGTGTTACAAGACTAGATCTAAATATATAAATTATTTATGTGTATGAAAGGACTTAGATGATATGGGTTCACTCATAAAACCCCTTTGATGAAGAAAGAATGCCGAGACTTCCAACGTTAAGGAGAAAATAATAAGTGAATCCCCGAATTTAGTAATCCTCAAACTTATACAAGAATATTTCATGGTTTGGGATTTTTTCTTGTTTCTATATATTTATGAATATAAAAAGTGAAAATATATAAATATAAACAAGGTTTGACTTGGGTTTTAGAGATCCGGTCTCTCTAATAGGCCTACGTATCCACCGCTGGCGGAATCAAGGTCAATGTAGTTCGGATATAACCCTTAGAGAAAAGTCATGTCTAAAGAAGAAAGAGTCGAAGAAAAATATAAGCTCGGGTCGTGTGGTATCACAACATCACCCTTTTTAGGTTTAGACTTCAAACTAAAAGATTAAAAAGAAGTGGAGCTATAGTGTTACACATGTACTTTCTCGTCCTGGTAGTGTTCCGTGTTGAACTCAACTTTTTGGAGTGTAGATCTAAGGTTGATTTAAAGAAAAATACCTTTTGGAAAAAAAAATGATAAAAAGAAATAAATTTGGTTTTTTTATCTTTCTTTGGGTTTATATGAGAAGGAGAAGGTTAGTACTTTTGTATTATCATTTTGGATCTTAGATTGAGAGGGGTTTAAAAGGCAAAAAGACATAGTTTGAGGTTTTTTTAAAGAGAAATAATTTCAAAATAGAAAGACAACATTTAAGTGGCGGAGTTATTGTGTCCAGATCTGGTAGGTAAAATACCTTTTTATAGGCAAACTACTTGAGCTCATGACCAATGGGTCCTCTGACAGGACTGACTAGTCATAGCGTACGGTACTGCATGACCGATAGGTCATGGTAGCGCGTTTTTACTTTGGGGGTAATTTTGGGTTAATTTTGCGTTTTCTGGATCATTATTTTTTGGTCTTTCCAAGGCTTTCTAGACTTTATTTTGTGTTATTTGGGTCACCCTTAGTTTGACTAAGGATTTCGCATTTCATTTAGGACTGTGAGGTTTGACAGATTGTGCCATACTCCTTTGGAATTATTATAGAGTAGAATAGGGTGTCTACAGAGACCCTTAACAATGGAGTTCAATCATGAGCAAATGGTGTTGTTGTAAAGAGGGACGCCTGTTTTGGGATTGCTAGCAATTTGATGGTTTTCAATGATATTTTGTGTAGTATTTTTGGGAGTTTATTCCCCTGAGGAGTTATTCTTGAAGTTATTATGGAGAAATGTGGCATTCATCTAGCCACCTTCATTGTGAGGGGGCACGTCGACTATTTAAGGTCGCATATGGTATCGAATTATTTCTCGCCACACCAGCGAATACGAAGATATGTAGGGTCACACATGGTACCAAACTATTTCTCGCCACACTGGAGCATACTAAGCTATTTAAGGTCACATATGGACTGAACTATTCCTTTCCACATAGGGGCACAAGAAGTTATTTAATGTCACATATGGGACCAAATTATTTCTCTCCACACCCGTGCATGAGAATATATATAAGATCACACATGAGACTGAACTATTTCTCCCCATACTAGGGCATATTAAGCTATTTAAGGTCATACATGGGATCGAACTTTTTCTCGCCACACTGTTCATACAAAGTTATTTAAGGTAACACATGGGACATAATTATTACTCATTATATCAGGGCATACGAATATCACTTTTAATTAGTAATGCTTCTAAGGGGAATGATTTGGTGATGAAAACGGAGAATTATTTCTTAATCAGGAAGGATTTTGGCTGAAAAAGGGGGAGGACTCACCGACCATACGTTCTCATGAACCTTCAGCCAGAGGCGCACATGATCGGTTGGGAAAATGCACATGGCTCTCAAATTCTATAGAAGTGGGGTTTTTCCCATTTGGTTCTTTCACATCTTTTATATTTTCACTATAAATTCACTCTAGTTAAAAATTATCTCTAGTTATTTTTTTGTTTGAGTTTCTTTGTCTTTTTAGAAATGGTCGAGAGATCAGTTGGCGAGCTTTTGGATATCCTCCTAAATTATCTCCTCAGATCCATGCCTTACCCTGAGTCCGGCAGATGTGGAGGTATCGATGGATCCGGTGTCCAGGGACGCAGCGTGTAATATTATACTTCTTAGCCGGGGGATCGTACCACTATTCTATGGGAGCCCGCCAATTATATTTACACTTCTATGTATAGTCCTTAGGTATGTGCTTTATTTTTGCACTGTCCTTTTTTTATACTATAATTTTATTTAATGCTTTTATTTGAGCAAGAATTTTTATTTTTCACATCGCATATTTATTATTATTTTCTTATATACTTTCTTTACATCACCCTCATAAGATCCACATTACATGCATCCAGCTTAGGGGTTATGGTGTCTTCGTGGACTGATGCGTCCTTCCCGGAAGTTATTTGGGAGGCTTCTCGAAGTTTAGGATTTGGCCTCTTCATAGAATCCATAGTGATGTTTCAATCCACTACTATCATCATGATTCTTGCAGAGAGGTGGTGGGATATGACCTATACTTTCCACCTCCTCGTGGGTGAGTTGACACTCACCCCTTTAGACTTGCATGTGGTGACCTATTTTCTATCTGGTGCATATCTCGTGATGATTCTCTGTCTATTAAAATATCGAGGGATGCCATCCGAGTCACCCTAGACTTCGTTCCATTTACTCGTTCCGGAGCTACTTTGGCTCTTAGCTCTCTTGAGGCTTATATCCGGGCTCATTGGAGACATTTTGGAGGAAATGTGACATTGATTATCTAGTTTACATGAGTTTTCCTACTCTTTCGGTTCGGTCGTATTATTTATTCTTCCCACCACGAGAGCGTTCACAAAGGACTGGTATTCCCTCTCACGTACTTTAGTTGTATCTGATAGTATGATTGGTGTAATTCTGCTTTGTTTTTTTTCCAGTATAAGCGCTATCTAACGATAGGTGACTAAAATTCTCATGGGTTATATGGTGGTTTAAGAGGTACGTGAAACATATATATTTCTAGTATGAGCCAGGTCAAGTTAAAAAGTTTGTTCGAATGAGATTTTTTCATTCAAATGAGATTGCATAACTCGTGATCCAATTTAAATTTAGAAAATTTGTTCGAACCAGACTATTTTCATTCAAACGAGATTTCATAACTCGTTTGAATGACCCTAGTGTTTTCATTCAAACTAGTTTCCTTGAAAATTGTGCTGCCTCATTTTTCATGTTTTCTATATAAAGAAGTGTTGGCATCAGTTTTCTTTTCGTAATTCTTTCGAAATCAGTTTCTTAAGATAAATAAAACCCTCCAAACCTAGTTTCACCTAACTAGTTTTGGGATCCAAGTATCAATCAAAATATGCTAGTTTGAGACTTCTGTTTTGTGCACCAAAGTTTATATACTCATCATCTCTGTTGAGCATCATTTCGTATAGTAGATTACATGATTGTTGTTTACATAATTTGGTCTTTGCGTGTAGGCAGTTTGAAGCGGTGGACTCCGTGTTCGATTTATTGATGGTTTGCTGAGACTATATCGATGGATACTGAGGCGTGTGAGGAGAGCACATTTTTGTAGTGCGTAGGTTGACTCCTACGTCTCTTTGTGAAGAAGTTCGAAGGAATGAAAACACATAAAGTATTAAAGGATTTGATTTAGTTGTGTAAGTCATATGTCTTCCTTGTGTGATTCCAATATCATTGTGAATTTGTGTGGTTGGGTCATCCAAGGTTTTTTTCGTTGTGGGTTTTTCACATACATTGGCGTGTTATGGTATTTTACTTTATTTTATTCTTTCTATACTCACATAAATGCATTCTTAAGAAAGACATAATTTGGTAAACTGTTTAACACAACATTTGGTTTAATTGGTGTTAGTTTAAGTTGGTTAATTAATTTTGAGAAAATTTAAAATTGGTGTGTGTTTGTGAATCCATATAAACCCTAGTGCATTGTAGAACTTTCAAATTAATATCAAAGAGGGTGTCTATAAGTTATTTATGTATGAATCCGAGAGGTTTTTTTTATGGAGGGCAAGTCGTTTTCTAATCAACCTTGGTTTAATGGGTCGAATTATGTTTACTGGAAAGCACAAATGAAATTTGCACTTAAATCTATCGACAAGCGGGTACGGTTAACTGTAAAAAGGGAGTGTGCATCACCCACAACATTTTTAGGTGAACTTAGAGACATGTTGTCAATTTTATAAAATACCGCAAGTGCAATGGATATTATAGAATAGCGAGTGTAAGTATGGGTTGAACCCATAGAGATTTGTCAATTTTTCATTCAAAATAATCATGACTGTCCAACTAGATGAAATGGGTGTAGAGAAGAGGTGTAATATTAAACTAAGAAAACACAAATAAAAAGTGTGACTACGCGAGATATAATCAAGTAGGCGTGAAAACTAGGATATTGGATCCATTTATCACATTTAACTAATATTATGCAATAATTTAAACTCGTCATTCCCCATTTTATAACATAAATTAAACCGACCCTCGTCGTATTTAATTCGAAAAATAACACAGTTAAGTTCAAAATAAAATTTTATGTCTCTAAATTTCAACGGCTAAAATCCCTATTCCCTTAATAAGTTCACTTTTAAATTTTGAAGTATAGTCTTTAAGCATGGACTATCAAAACAATCGAGTGAAAGAATAGTCCATCAAAAAATACTCACACTTAAAAGTAAAAATATGAATTTTTTAACAAATGCCGAAGGTTTAAAACACACTCTCGTGTTGTTTTAAATGAATACCGAATTTTCAAAAATTTTAGAACATGTCGGGAAATAAAGACGAATTTAAACTACACACAGTATTAATCAAACATAATAAACTTCACCTAGTCCTAGTAAAGAAATTAAGCTAGCATAATTGAAGACATAATAAAATTGCAAGAATGAATACTAATTTTTATTAATAAAACAAACTTACAAATATAATCGAGTCTTACAATTGATGTTGACAAAACTTTTCCCACAAAATATTTATTGTCCCTCAATCAAAATATACTCTCAAATTAAATGAACCAAAAACTATCTCTCAAATCTCTCTCTAAAATTCTCTACCAAAATAATAAGCCAAAAGGGTCTTATTTATAGTCTAATGAATGAGGTGTTTGAGTTGGAGTAAAGCTCTCTTTGATTGTTTGTAGGTGAGCTGATAATTATCTCTTGAAGTCTTGGAAAGAGTTGGAGATAATTGAGAAACCTTTAAAAAAAACAAAATTATCCCCAATTTTGGCACTATTCACACCACTATTCACAGCACCATCTTTAATCAATTTTTGACCCCCAAAACTTCAAAATCTCATTTTTGTCCGAAATTTAAATTTGTGAGTCTTGTCAAGAAATTTTAGAAAAGCTATGGCATGGCCTCAACAGACACTCGAGCAATTTTATAAAAAAATATTTAGTACAACTGTGTCAACCGTGTCGTGTTGTGTCGCGTTGCGACATATCCTAGTAATTTTTTCACATCGACTCCTTTGTTGTCCAAATTTTTGGGGTACATGTAAAACTGCAAAACAAAAATAATGAACTCAAATTTAGGGTCATAAATATTTAAAAAATTATAAAATTATCCCTCTTTGCATTTTAGTCCCCGAAATTCATAAGTTTTATGTTCTAATCCGGATTTCAATCAAATTTCAGGGAGAACCTTATTTTGCCTAGATAAACATTTAAAAATTAATTTCAAGCCCATAAAGTTTTGAAAATGATGATTTCACTCCCTCAAAAACTAAAATTGTACTTTTAACTCAAATTTTATTCAAACTAGCATTTTTCTTTTATTTTATGAAAATGACTCTAAAAGCTCATTATTTATGATACAATGGGCTTAACAAGGTCTAGATTTGGGCATAATTCATAAAAAATAATGCACTCATCAAATACCCCTAAACATAAACTTTGCTAGTCCTTGAGCAAAATTAAAATTTTGAAATCTAACTCACTTTCGTAGGAATCACGATTGCACTTAGCATGTGCAACAAGCCGTTAAACCTCTATGTTACCCTAGTGGACGAGTTTTATCTCGTGAGGGTTTGCAGTGAATATACTCGCAAAATTCAAAAACTCAGCTCAATACAAATGACTCTAAAGTAATATAACCATGTTTGAATGAAAATTTCATAAATATAGTAGAACTTAATTTTTCAATCTCAACTTATCATGTATGTGTGCATAGCCAATATAACCATCCATTTCAAAAGATTTGATCATTACATTTCTGATCTGCAAGTTCATTTTGATTTTAAAATCTCGCAGAATGCTCTCTCAATCGAACACCTGAAAATAAGTTATTTTCTCTCGGTATATGTGAATAAAAGAGTAAATTTAAATGAACAAATTTCACATATATATGATCAAAGATGGCCTTTTTTTTTATAATGGATAATTATCACCACATGAATGGAAAATTGATTACTTCTTGAAAACGTAGAATATCACAATAGATCTTATTCATCTTCTCTCCACACTATAACTAACTTCGCTTAAGATCGATTTATAACTTTTTTTGTTTGTATTGTAGGCTCGGAGTTGGATAGAAAGAATGATTCTTGGAGTTCAAAATTTATGAGAATATATAAGTTTTTCAGTATATTGACTTTTATGCACTTTTTCTTCCAACCTCCATTTTTTTCTTTTTTTTTCATGTGCCCTTTTTTTTCATTCTTTCTTTCTTTCTTTCTTTTCTTTTCACTCATCATTCCTTTGCAAACTTATTTTCTTTTGGCCTTTTTCTTTACCGTAATTTTTACCCTAGTATTCTCAGAAAATGGGTATAGATTTTTGCTTTTAGGGGATTTTAACTCCCAATTGGAGTTGGGTAGGATAATGAGTTTTCAACAAAAAAGGCTTATTTTCTTTTTGGCTCAAATGGGCTTGCAACGAAATAATGTAAAAATATTCGAGTTTAGGCTTAATTTTGGCCTTTCAAATAATGGCATGATCTCATATCTCAAGTTTAGTTAAATTAATTTGTATCTCAAGATAACTTACTAAGATTTCTAGTACTTAAGATTCACATTTTTGACTTTTTATTTTCAGTACAATGAATTTGAGTTCATCAACGAATTTATCACTGAAGGAAAGTTTGAGTTATTTTAACTCGGATTGATTTAATGTCTCGAAAATGATGAATGGAACAAAAATCTCACCAGGCTAAAATCTCCACATTTATTCGTTAAGCATATTAACTTTCGCCTCAATATGCATTTTCGATCATATTGTATAGCTAATGTAAAAGTTTGAATAAGTTGAGAGATCCATGAATTAATTCTATATTAAGAAATCGTTTCAAAACTCAATTTTATTGAAAATCTTTTTGAATTTTTGAATTTTTCTAATTTTTTTTCAAAAATACCATCCTTACCCCCAAACCTAAATTTTACATTGTCCTCAATATATGCTCAAACTAGAAATATGGACAAAGAAAACAAAGTACATAAGTAAAAGGACGATATTACCCCAGAATTTTCACTTGTGTTACCAAATTCCCATCAATCTCACATGCATCGCATCATATATAAAAAGTCTGAACAATTGGGAGTCAACTAAATAGAAAGAGTATACACATGGAGGCACATATTGAATGTGGTGAGTGAAATTATCGAGATGCGCAATCACATTATAACAGAGATGGTAAGTCTCGTAGAGACTATCATAATGAAATTACGAATGATACACTATGCCTAGGTTTTCCTCAAACTCGAGAATGAATAAATCTGGCTCCAAATCGGATAATACTTTAGTCATGCCCTCGATTTCATCCAAATATTCAAATAACATAGGTGGACGTGGTGGAACAGGACAATACGGCATGACAAAACATGCGTCAACAAGTGGAAACACTCGAATGATTTTTTCAATCTCATCACTAATAGATAAAAACTCATGTGTCAGTTTATTCTCTAAAGGATCGAGTTTTCGTTCACAGAGAAGAAATTTATCTATCCTATCATCCCAGTCTCTCTCATCTAAATGACAAAAATAATCCAATAAAGATTGGACTTCAACAGTAAGATCCGCATCAATCGGACCGAATTCTTTCTCATAATCTTCAAGACTCATATCTAGAGACATAGCAGGTGAACAAGTACATAGATCGGATGTGTTACTATCCCGTGGGGTAGTGACATCGTTCACTTATTGAACGTACTTGACTTCAGTCTCTCCATCATCAGACGATGGCCTATCTAAATTAAACATATTCAAACCCATTATCATGTTACCAAATGAGAGGTTCAGTTGCCCACTACAACATTCAATGACAGCATTAGAAGTGGCTAAAAAAGGTCAACCGATAATGATTGGGATTTGTGTGGATGAGTTTAGCACGTGTTGCGTGTCTAAAACCATAAAGTCTATTGGAAAGATAAACTCACCCACTTTAATCAATACATCCTCTACAACAGCTCTAGGCACCTTAATGGATCAGTCGGCTAAGGACAAGGTCATCTTAGTGGGCTTTAACCCCCCCAAACCTAGTTTCTCATACACGTTGTACGGTAAAAGGTTCACGCTTGCTCCTAAGTTTAGAAGGGCTTTCTTGAAGTGATGCTCCCCTATCTTGATAGGGATCATCGGCGTCCCGGGTTCCTTGTACTTGATAGGAGTTCTATAGGAAATGATTAAGCTAGCTTGCTCGATGAGAAAAGCTTTCTTAGGCACATTGGTGCTTTTCTTGAAGGTACAAAGGTCCTTTTGAAATTTGGCGTAGGACGGGTCTTGTTGTATAGCGTCAAGCAGTGGGATATTGATTTGTACTTGCTTTAATACTTCCAACATTTTGTCAAGTTGTGCCTTTTTCTTTTGGGGCACCAATCTTTGCATAAATGGAGGTTTTGGAACATAGGTCTATACAGATCGTACGGAACATAAGGGTGGGGAGGAAGTTAGATCCACATGTGGATGTTCTTTCTCCTTATATTTCTCGGATTGACCCTCAGTGGGTGGTGAGACATTCTTTTTGACTTCCTTACCGTACTTAAGCGTACTAATGGCTTTGACATCCTATCGGGTTTGTGATGAACCGACGTTATCTTGCACAAAATATTAACCTTTAGGTATGTTACCCTTATGATTAGGCTCAGGTTGACTCAAGAATGTTCCCTTGTTTCTCTCACTCAATGCGTTAGCTAATTGGCTCACTTGAACCTCAAGTTTGGCTATGGATTGAGTGTTCACATGCAAGCTCTGTTGGGTGGATTGGAGGACACTTTGAGTTGACTGCTGGAATTGGAGGGTATTTTTAGCGAGCAAATTCACCGTATACTCTAAAGTCTGGATCTTTTAGGATGAAGGATGAGTTGGTTCAGGGGCATTCTTTTGGAAACCCGTAGGTGGGTTTTTGTTAGATTGACCTCTACTTTCTTAGTATTGACCCTTGGACCATGAAGTATTGGGGTGGTCCAGCCACCCCGGATTCTACCCATTGGAATATGGGTCATACTTTAGCCTATTCTAGTTAAAGGCATTAGCTTGATCGGTACGTGCCTTGTGGGTCAGAAGGGCAGGAGAATTTTTGACTAAGTGGTTGAATTCATCGCAAAGTATACACATAGGGAAACCTACATGTTGTACGACCATAGGGGTGGCTCGATTGTCCTCTTTTCTCGTCTCTAAATGTTCTAAACGTCGGGATAATGTAGACACTTTCGCATTTAAATCATAACCTTGTTCGACTTGGTGAGAGAAACGCTCATTGAATGTGGTGGACCTAGATTCTCTATTGGGTACCCATCGCTGGGACGTTTTCGCTATGGATTCTAGGAATAGCCACACGTCGACCTCACTTTTCTCGGTAAAATAACCGTTACATAGTGACTCGAGCATAGTTCGAGTATTACAATCGAACCCATCATACAAAATTTGGACTTGGCATCCCATCTCAATCCTATGGTGCGGACATTGCAGCATCAAGTCCTTGAATCTCTCCAAATACATCCACAAGTCTTCTCGCTCCTTTTGAGTAAATGTGTTGATGGTGTGACACATCGACGCCGTCTTTTGGTTGGGGAAGAATTTTTGTAAGAAATCGACACTCATTTGGTTCCAAGTTTGCAATGGATCCGGGTTTTAACTAGTTAAACCTACTCTTGGCTTTGTCTTTCAATGAGAATGGAAAAAAAATAAGTTTAACAATCTCGTTGGTGAGTTGTTGGTACTTAATGGTCCCACATATCTCCTAGAATTCCCTAACATGAAGGTAGGGACCTCTTTTTCAGTACCTCGAAACACGGGTAATAATTGGATTGTTCTGGGATGGAATAGGAAATTGTTGGCATTGTGATCCGGGAGAAGTATGCATCAAGGATGACTAGACCTAGTCGGATAAAGGTAATCTTTAATGGCATGTGGTGCTAATTTATCTTCCATCTTAGTGAATATAAAAAATCTACCTACTTAAGTATCAAGAATTCTAGACTCCCTACTCGATTAACGACCGGTATGATCACGAAATCAACTTCGCATACACTCAGCTCACTAGAATTTTTTTTGAAGAAAATTAAAAAAAATATTGGACTCAGACCACGTAATTCCTAGCTAACACAAAGCAAAATGAATTATCTAGTTTCGGTGAGGGGAGTTTCAATTTTAAAATCTAGTTTTTTCGAGATTAATCGACGACAACAGGGGTCTCCGAATTAGTCTCCCTAATTAGAAAACTCCTACTCTTTGATAAGGGAGAATTTAAAATACGATCAAGTACGGTTATTGCCTCAAATTTCGCTTTTTCCTCTAGGTAGGTGGTCGGTATGAACTCATTAAAAACCACCAATCCTAGACAAAGTGAAACGGAATCGATTTGACAAGTTCGTGTTGGAGTAGATTTTAATTCTACCCTCATTAAGAGGTTTCCTATGAGATATGTGATATCCTATGACCAATGTCTACTTGATTTTAAATTAAATATAATGCCCTGAGATATGCAAATGCTTTGTTAATTAATGATTTTTAGGCCAAGGAAGGGTGATGAAATCCCCACCTTATCTTTCATACTGATTTTTCCCTTAAGTCAATTTATGCAATGTGCTAAATTAAATACGAATTTAAACCACACACGAGCATACAAAAATGTACCTCCGGCATGAACTTTTTTACGGTCACTTCTTTACGCTGGGTCATAGTTTAAGTTCACGTCGATCGTAGGGAAATTTAGCCTATGTTTAAGTCGTCCCTGAAAGTTCCTTGTGCTCATGGAAAGATTGCACAATTTTTTCTTCATGTTAGCTCGTCGTTGCAGACCTTTCCAAATTTTTCTTCACTTTTCACCCTTTTTTTACTATTTTTTTTCGAATGTGCTTATTGAAAAAAAACTACACCAAAAGTAAAGTACGACACACAAAAACTTGTTGTCAATTTTATAAAATATCGCAAGTGCATGGGATATTATAGAATAAAGAGTGTAAGTACGGATCAAACCCATAGAGATTTGTCAGTTTTTTCTTTCAAAATAATCGTGATTGTCCAACTTGATGAAATGGGTGTAGAGAAGAGGTGGTATATTAAACTAAGAAAACACAATTAAAAAGTGTGACTATGGGAGATATAATCAATTGGGCGTGAAAACTAGGACATTGGATCCATTTATCACATTTAACAAATATTATGCAATAGTTTAAACTCGTCATTCTCGATTTTATAACTCAAATTAAATTAACTTTCGTCGTATTTAATTCGAAAAATAACACCGTTAAGTTCAAAATAAAATTTAATGTCTCTAAATTTAGATGGCTAAAATCCCTTAGAAAGTTCACTTTTAAATTTTAAAGTATAGTCTTTAAGCATAGACTATCAAAACAATCGAGTGCAAGCATAATCCATCAAGGAGTACTCACACTTAAAAATAAAAATATGATTTTTTTAACCAATGTCGAATGTTTAAAAGACACTCTCGTGTTGTTTTAAAACTTTTAGAACATATCGATAAATAAAGATGAATTTAAACTACACACAATATTAATCAAACATAACAACTTCACCTATTCCTAGTAAAGAAATTAAGTTAGCATAATTGAAGATATAATAAAATTGTAAGAATGAATAGTAATTTTCATTCATAAACAAACTTACAAATATAATCGAGTCTTACAATTGATGTTGACAAAACTTCTCCCACAAAATATTTCTTGGCCCTCAATCAAAATATACTCTCTAAATAAATGAACCAGAAACTATCTTTCAAAGCTCTCTCTAAAATTCTATACCAAAATAATGAGCCAAATTGTCTTATTTATAAGCTTATGAATGAGGTGTTTGAGTTGTAGTAAAACTCTCTTTGATTGGTTGTAGTTGAGTTGGTAATTATCTCTTGGAGTCTTGGGAAGAGTTGGAGATAATTGAGAAGTCTTTTGTTTAGAAAAATAATTATCCCCAATTTCGGTACTATTCACATCACCATCTTTAATTACATTTTTGACCCAAAAAACTTCAAAATATCATTTTCATCCGAACTTCAAAGTTATGAGTCTTGTCAAAGCCTTTTCGAAAAGCTATGGCACACCTCAATAGACACTCAAGCGAATTTATAAAAAATATTTAGTATGCATGTGTCAACCGTGTCATGTCGTGTCGCGTTGCGACATATCCTAGCAATTTTTGCACATCGACTCCTTTGTTGTCCAAATTTTTGAGATACCTATAAAAATGCAAAATAAAAACAATTAATTCAAATTTAGGGTCACAAATATTTAGAAAATTACATAATTATCTCTCTTTGTATTTTAGCCCCCGAAATTCTTAAGTTTTATGTTCTAATCCGGATTTCAATTAAATTTCAGGGAGAACATTATTTTGCCTAGATAAATATTTAAAAATTAATTTCAAGCCCATAAAGTTTTGAAAATTATGATTTCACCCCCTCGAATACTAAAATTGCATATTTGACTCAAATTTTATTCAAACTTGCATTTTTCTTTTTTTTTTTTACGAAAATGACTCTTTGGACATAATTCATACAAAATAATGCACTCATCATGACCCTAAACTGATTAAGAGTTGGAGCGAGAATGAACATAAATTGTGTAACTACAACTTTTTTGGTCTGAATGCTTTGTTTTTTGTGGTCACACCGAAGGGGTGTCGCTGCATTATGATGTGTGCAGCATCCAAAGAGATTTGGTATATTCTTAAACTGACCCATAAGGATAAAAATACCAAGATTCAAAATCTCACCACTCAGTTTGAAACCATGACGATGGATGATAGTGAAACTTTTCATGAGTTCTACACTAGACTTTCTAATATTGTTAACTCATCTTTCAACTTCGGATAGAGAATACTCGACACCAAAGTTGTGATGAAAATCTTAAGGAACTTACCGTAATGATTTAATCTCAGAGTCACTATTTTGAATTCGTTGGGAATTATGGAATCCATGAAACTCAAAGAGCTCGTGGGTGAGCTTCAAACTTATGAGCTTGACATATTTCCTTCCAAAAAGATGGAGAATCATAAGGGCATTTCTTTGAAAGTCCATAAGGAGGAAACACCTATTTTTGATGAGTCTAACATTGATTCCGATGACATGACCATGTTTGTTAAGAAGTTTAGGAAATTTCTCAAGTTTAATAAACAAAACTCTATATTTGATGAAAAGAAATTTGAGAACAAAAAGTTTAACAAGGATGAAAAATTCCATAAGAATCGTAATAAATTTTTTAAAAGGGATGAATCGGATAGATTCTTTGAGTGTGAGGTTTATGTCCATAGGTAAGATGAGTGTCCCACTAAACAAAAGAAGGGCGGAAAGAAGTCTAAGGCATACATTGCTACCCATAGCAATAGTAAATCATAATAGGAACTCGATTCCCCCGTTTTGATCATATTCAAGGCCAATCTTGTGAGCATTAATTAAAAGTCTTCCGATATGAATATAACTTTTTGCATGATGATTCTGAGGTCAAGTCATATGAATTCCAAGTGTGTGGTGATGAAGAAGATGAAGAAGAAAATGAGGAGAGTGAGATTCAAGTTGCCTTTTATGAGTTGTATGGGGAGTATTTAAAATGTAAAAGGACAATATTATGTTAGAAGCTAAGATAAAGGAACATGCAGTAGGCAATGATGATAGTAAATTGATTAAGGATTTAAGGGCATGCGAGAAGACTCTTAGAGAGAAGCTCATACTTATTAAGAGGTAAATAGATAATCTTTATGAATTGAAAGATAATTTAAAGGAGTCCATAAGGTTTTAATAGTCTCTTCATTTTCTTGAGTATAGCATTGAGGAGTTAGAAGATATATTGTGATACTCGATTTGTGTCAAATTTGATTTGGAATCAAGGACAGAGAAGTTACAAAAATTTTTAGGCACAATCCAAATAAAAAATGACAATCTCAAAATTAGCTTTGAGGATAGCATTTCTTCTGCTAGTTAAGCCAAGAATAATGCTTTGATAGGGTCAACCATTTATAGAGATATTTAAAAAGCTCAACATTTTTTGTCATGTCTACACTTTCACACATTACAGTAGGAAGGGTCACCTTAGGAAGTTTTATTTCGATTTTTAAAATGGTCCTAGGAAGTCTAAGTCTAGTGGTCTAAGGTTATCCAAAATAAATATCGTCATATTGCACATACGTGGGTTAGAAAATAAGATTTGGAGGCATTAAGTATTAGACTTGTTGATTCTCGCATGCTTGCACATGATTCTTCTTATGCTAAATCTAATAGTTGATTGTGTTTGAATATTTTCATAAACTATTTTTTGTTCGTCGTGATATATGTTATCGCTACTTATTTGTTTTATGTATTTTGATTTTTCTTTTATTGGGTCTTATTGCAAAAATACAAAAAGATTGTGTTTGTCTATTGAGTTGCTTTTGAAATTTGTGTAATTTTTTAAAAAATATTTAAAAACTAAAAAAAGATCTTTGTTTATTTGTGTAGTTTAATTTTACAAATTTTATGTGGTATATAGGTGTTTCAATCCCATTTGTTCAATATTTTTTATGTGGCTAGGACATTTCATTATGGTTTACAATGCTAAGGATGTTCTTGATCATGATTAAATGGAGTTGTTTGCAATTGATTTTCTTAATGAATTCAATTTGCATATGCCTCTGCACACACTTTGCAAAAGCTCTTTTACATTTTAGCTACCTATGTTGAATGTGTTAAGTGGGGTGTTTTCCTATCAATATTGTCATAAACAACCTATTTAATTAGGGTATTTGTGCATGAAGGAACCATTACACGAGAGTTTATTTTGATAGAAAAATATGAGTGAGAAATGGAGAAGGGTACAAATGGAGTAAATCTCCTTTGCATCGAAGGTCACAATTGGCAAGAGCCTAAAAGAAAAGGAGATGCAAAAGAAAAGAACATATTGCTAAGGCTAAGTTTAGTTTTTTTTTTTGTATTGATGCTTAAAAATATAATATCTTAAAAAAATAGAAAAATTCTATATGTTTATATTTGAGGGTGTTAAGTTGGAGATTAGTAGGTTTGCACTATGGGGCCTAATTATGATTAAATATTTAACTCTATTGATATGATAATCATCAATATTTTCTAGGCAAGTGTGCATTGGGTATGTTTGTCCTATATGAGTTCTTTATTTTTTAATTGAGGCTAAATCTAAGTTTTATAAATTAATGCGGTCAAATATAACTCCTTAGACATATTTTGAGTGATTGGGTCATATTTATTTCGTTTTTAGTTCATGCACCTTCACTCCCTGCCACATTTTATTTGACACACTGATTCCATATGTGCTTCATTGGTATATGAGTGGTTATATATGTGGTATGTTCGTTTTTGAGCCTTTGTGTTGTATTTAATCCATGGTTTCCAAATGATCCATCTTCAATTCAAAGTGGCATGATTTATAATCATATTTCTATCACTTGTTACTTGTTTATATTAGTATCTTATGCTTCATTTTCTTCATAAAAATTGGTGACATTTGTTCATTTTTTGGATTATTTGTGCTTGTGTTTTCAAACTTGTTTGACATTTTGTTTTCTTCCCATCATTGCATGATATTACTTGGTCCTTTATAGTTTCATGTGTTAAATTTAGTGGGAAAATTTTGTTGGTATGCACGGCCCCCAAAATTTTGTTTTTCAAAAATTTATTTCCTTTTAAATAGATATGCGAAAGCGATGTGATGGTTCAACTTAAAACAAATTTTAAGTTCTTAACAAATTAAAATTAAAACAAGTGAAATTAAATTAATCCATTAAAACATTTTTACTTAAACATAATTAATCCAAGTCCTAGAATTTTCCTAAGCCATATTTTTCCATTATTCCAAAGTAGGCCAAATATATTTTAACAAACGACTTGAATTAAATTAGCGTTACCCAAATTTAATTTAGCACCAAATTAAATCAAGTGTGACAATTAAAACGAATTTTATCTTGAATTATCCTAAGCATACGTTCTAAGTTATTATGCAAGATAAGAGTAAATCAGTCACACTACGCCGCAATGTACGAGGAAAAACCCACAACCGGAAACAACTTCAGACGGCCCTAGCCTCAAATCCACTAAGCAAGGAATTTACATTTACAAGACAGATGACTTACTTCCTCAACTCGAACCCTCTCAAGACTTGATGCATCTTCTTGTAACCACCTCTGCCTAGAGAATAACCACGGAGCTCCACAGCGATCTCGGAACCACCGATCGGACAATAGGTACACCGTCAACCACACATAGTGCCTTTCACCATGTGAGAAAGACGCAACTAAACAATTCTTCTTCTTCGAGGGATTTAAAAGAAAACTCAAACTTCTCTTCAAAAGGTAGAGATAAACCGGTGCCAAAATTCTCCAAACAAAGTATATGTATATATGAACTTGGAAGAAACAAATATGGGTGTAACTAAGTGTTTGAAGAATTTTTCTTTATAGAATCAACACTCAAACTCATGAACTTTTTCTTAGAAGAATTAACTCTCAAAATTCTCTCTAGGAGTTAGAATATTATGAAAAAGTTAGGTTACAAACTTTGTTTCCCGCACTATAATAATCTGCCAAAAGTTAGTGGGGTAAGAAAGTGGGAAACATGGGTAAAAATTGCTTAAAAAATTTCCCACCTGATATCTTGTTCGAACGATATTTTCATTCGAATAAAATCTCGTTCGAACGAGGCTTGTAGCGAAGTTCCAGTGTGAAATCGTTAGAAATCTCGTTGGAAATCTCGTTCGAACAGCCATCTCATTCGAACGACATTTTGAACGAAGTTTCAGTGGCCAATATGGGAACTCATTGGAAAACTCGTTCGAACGACAATCTCGTTCGAACGACACTTCGAACGAACATACAGAAAGTTCCAAAAATATCTTTTTTAGCCCAGAAACTTTATATACTTTATATAAAAGTTTTTATTAGAAACCTTCTGAAAACAAAACACAGGTTTAAAACCTAACACCCAATAAACTTGTTCCAAACACAGTTTTAAAACCTAACACCCAAAAACCTTGTTCCAAGATCCTATATATATATATATAATGCATTCATACCTTGGGAGCATGGAACCACTGTTGATGACATAGAAACGAGGCACATAAACTCGGCATTTGATGAAGCTTTATACTCTTTGCCTCTACGTCTTTAACTAAACAAATTATAGGCTTGAATAGGTACACTAGAAAACTATCCTATAACATAAACGTTTTTGTCCGAAATTGAGACAAAACAATATTAAGACTCAATTGGAGAATTGTGTCCTTACAAATCTCCCCCTTTGGCTATTCCGGGACAAAAACCAAACAAAAATCCTAAAGGGCCGTCAAGCTCACTAGACTCAAAAACATCCCACTCAAAATAAAGAGTACAATGCTTGAGTCGAATACCACTTTAGAATTAAACGCTTTGCCACTTGAAGGTTGCCGCTTTAGAAGAATTCCTGCACACTTAAGCAAACTATCAAACGCATAGGGAATATCAAAGCATTTAATGCAATGATACAATTACAATAGGATTAGATACCATTTCTCCCCTATCATTCTCCCCCCTTTTGTTCAGGAATAGACAAAGGCTAAAGAACTAAAAACATTAACTTATCTCCCCCAATTAAAGCATATTACCCTTAAACTAAACAAGGGATAAATAAAATGGGATAATAAGCTAAACATGCAAATGTGCAAAAGTGATGAGAACATTAAAGCATATGGGTAACAAAAGCACAACTAATCCAACAAATAATAACGGATACCAATTAGGATGCAATAAAATGATACCAATAAAATACATAAAGTATTAAGCATGTGATATCAACAAAGAATGCAACAAGATATATACCAATTATGAATTAAAGCATATATGGACTAGAAAGCAAGGCAAAGAATAAACATATATATATATATATATATATACCTAATACACGCAAGTACACATATATAGATATAAACACACAAATGACACAAAATACTATAAGCTTTTCACACTCATATGGCAAAAATGTGTCATATGAAAACAGAAGTGTTGGGGTATGAACTAATAACAATTAAATTTAGACCCAATCACTTAAAACATGTTCACAGAGTTCTCAATTGATTGGAAAACTATATCACATTTGGATATAACCTCATGTGACAATTTAGATTGAACTCAATGAACAAATATACACAATGCATACAAGCCCAGCATGTTGATGATTCTACAAACCAATAGAGTCATGACATTAAAAATGCAACTAGGATAAACGGACATTGTGCAAACCATTGATATACCATCCAATCTCCCTCAATAAGCATTTATATTAATTTTGAATGAATATATCAATCAATCATATGCCTTGGAAAATATTTTTCTTTTTAATGCCATATTTTCTTTTAGGCCTTTGGACCACGTATGTCTTTTAGGTCCAAACAAACGGTGGCTTACTATTCGCAAAGGACAATAAATACTTTGGGAGCCCTTCCCCGTGCACATTTATATTTACCATTTTTTTATTGCTCATAAATCTCACGTGAAACGGATTTTGACATGCACTAGTCCTCCTAGGTCACAAATATGTAGATGACAAGATTGGTAGGAGAACATCTCACAAAGCTCAAATATAACACGTGACAATTAAATTTCAAATGAGCTCGTGCATGTTTTAATTGAGGCATATAAAAATAGAATTCATTATATCAACACAAAATCCAACTACTCCATGTAAGCATTGTAGAGAACATAATAAGGATTGACAATCTAAACCAAAAGTTCTAGCCACATGAGAGCGTAAAATATGGGATTCTAACATAAGTATATGCCACATAAAGTGTGTCAAACTAAAATACACACAAAATAAAAATCTTTTTGAGTTTTTTTGAAATTTTTAACCAAAAAAATATATATATACTCAAAAGACACGCCAAAATCATTTTCATTTTTTCATTAAGCTCAAATGAAACAAATAAAACACAAATGATAAACACAAAATCATTATTCTAGCATGATATATGTGATGAATCAATGACTAGAAGATGATTAAATAAGCATACATTTGTCATGATAATATAGCATGAAGCACAAAAGCTAAAGTATGCAAACACTAACACATTCATCCTTTAGATTTAGCAAGGGAGGAAGCATGTGAAAGTAAATGAGAATCAAACGTCCTATTTTGCAAAGCAACCAAGTCAGATTTCCTAACCGAAATTAATGAAGAATGACTATCTTGGGGTGTATGAATTTTAACTGCCTTGATTGCTTTACGTTGTGATTTTCTAGGAATTCGTTTAAGATCAAAACAAAATTTTCTAAGATGACCTTTTCGACCACAATGAGTACAAGTAAAATCACGTCGAAATTTGGTACCTAAGGAATGATCTCTAAATGATTTCATAGTAGATTCTCATTAAACATTGGTTTTGACTTTATAAGTAGATTCATTACAAGTATTGAAGCCTAAACCACACATGTCATTTTTAATTTGGACCGTTCCTAAGATTTTATCTAATTTTTCCGAACGACACTCCAAATAAAATTTGACATTACTAGAGTCTTTTAATTTATTTTGAAATTCTAAAATGTTAGACTCTAATAAAATATTTCGCTCTTCAAAAGAAAGAAGCTCCTTTTTCAAGGATTCCATTAAACCCCTAAGGCTATCTCTCTCGCCTTCTATATATTCAAGCTTCTCTAAAAGAGCTTTCTCTTGTGTCCTAAGGTCTTCCACCAACATATTATCATCAACGACTTTGACACGCTCTCTTAAACTAGCTTCTAACTTCAAATTAGCTCTTTTTAATTTGATAGATTCTTCAAATAAATCTTGAAAAGCATTTTGAAGTTCACTCACATTAACCTCTTCATTTTCACTCTCTCTTTCTTCTTCAGTCTCACTACCATAAAAAATAGGGGATTCATACACTTTGACCAAGGAAGTGTCATGTGTTTGAGTATCTTCATGGGAAGATTCATTATCGGAACTCACACAACAAGCCATAAAAGCCACAAAGTTAGTCCTAGTGGGGGAATCGGGTCCCTCTTCCTCATCACTATCACTAAGGGTCGCATTATATGAAATGGGTCACTTACCCTCTTTCCTTAGTTTAGTGGGGCACTCAGAAGCCCTATGGACATACTCTTCACAACCAAAACACCTATTTGACCCATCCCTATTTAAATTTTCGTTCGAAGATTTAGGGATCCTTTCGTCTTTGTCATACTTAGAAGTTTCAAATTTCTTAAAATTATTTTTAAATTTATCTTTGTTAAATTTAAGAAATTTTCTAAATTTCCGAGCAAACAAGGCCATGTCTTCCGAGTCACTATCACTCTCGCTCTCTACTACTTGTTTGCCCTCTTTTCGGGCTTTTAAAGCAACGCCCTTTTCTATTTTCTTTTCAGTTTTAGAGGAAAACATGCCTAGTTCATAGGTTTGTAAATCACCTACGAGCTCTTCTAATTTCATAGAGGCTAAAGTTGATAAAGAATTTAAAACGGTCTCTTTTGGAATAAATCTATCGGGAAAGGACCTTAAAATTTTCTTTTCAACACAGTTGTCGGGTATTTTCTCTCCCAAATTAAAAGATGAATTGACAATATCGGAAAGTCTAGTATAAAATTCATCAAAAGTTTCATTATCGTTCATTTTGATAGTTTCAAATTGAGTGGTGAGGTTTTGGAGTTTGAAAGCTTTAACGGTACTAGTACCTTTATGAGTGAGTTGTAAAATATCCCACGCTTCTTTAGCGGCCTTACATGTCATAATGTGTCGGAATTCATCCGGTGTGACAGCGCTAAACAAGGTGTTTAAACCTCCGGAATTAAAGTTTGAAAGTTTAAATTCACCCCCGCTCCATCTATCGATCGGTTTGAGAACACGTTCATTTTCTACTAAATGAGTTTGTGGAGACCACCCGTTAACTACCGATAACCAAACCCTCTCATCGATAGATTTAAGTGCCGATTTCATTCGCGCTTTCCAGTACGCAAATTAGAACCATCGAAAATAGGAAATTTTGAAAATGGGGAAAATTCCATTTTAGCCAAAAATTATTTAAAGGATCTTAACGAAATAATTTATCGCTTTGACTCTGATACCACTTGTTGGTATGCGCGGCCCCCAAATTTTTGTTTTTCAAAAATTTATTTCCTTTTAAATAGATATGCGGAAGCAATGTGATGATTCAACTTAAAACAAATTTTAATTTCTTAACAAATTAAAATTAAACCAAGTGAAATTAAATTAATCCATTAAAATATTTTCACTTAAACATAATTAATCCAAGTCCTAGAATTTGCCTAAGTCATATTTTTCCATTATTCCAAAACTAGGCCAAATCAATTTTAACAAAGGACTTGAATTAAATTAGCATTACCGAAATTTAATTTAACACCAAATTAAATTAAGTGTGACAATTAAAACCAATTTTATCTTGAATTATCCTAAGCATGCGTTCTAACTTATTGAAAAAAGATGAGAGTAAATCAGTCACACTACACCGCGATGTACGAGGAAAAACCCACAAAGGGAAACAACCTCGGACCGCCCTAGCCTCAAATCAACTAAGTACGGAATTTAAATTTATAAGACAGATGACTTACTTCCTCAACTCGAACCTTCTCAAGCCTTGAAGCCTCTTCTTGTAACCACCTCTGCCTAGCGGATAACCATGGAGCTCCACCGCGATCTCGAAACCACCGATCGGACAATAGGTACACCGTCAACCAAACATAGTGCCTTTCACCATGTGAGAAAGCTGAAGCTAAACAATTCTTTTTGTTTGAGGGATTTAGAAGAAAATCCAAGCTTCTCTTCAAAAGGTAGAGATAAACCGGTGCCAAAATGCTCCAAGCAAAGTATATGTATCTATGAACTTGGAAGAAACAAATATTGGTGTAACTAAGTGTTTGAAGATTTTTTTTATAGAATCAACACTCAAACTCATGAACTTTTTCTTGGAAGAATCAACTCTCAAAATTCTCTCTAGGAGTTAGAATATTATGAAAAAGTTAGGTTACAAACTTTGGTTCTTGCACTATAATAATCTCTCAAAAGTTAGTGTGGTAAGAGAGCGGGAAACATTGGTAAAAACTGCTAAAAACTGCCAAAAAAATTTCCCGCCTGATATCTCGTTCGAACGAAAATCTCGTTCGAACGAAGTCTCGATCGAATGAGGCTTCTATCGAAGTTCCAGTGTGAACTCGTTAGAAATCTCGTTCGAATAGCCATCTCATTCGAATGACATTTCGAACAAAGTTCTAGTGGCCAATATGGGAACTCGTTCGAATGACTTGTGGTTTGAACGACAATCTCGTTCGAACGACACTGAGAACGAACTTACAGAATGTTCCAAAAATATCTTTTTTATCCCAGAAAGTTTATATACTTTATATAAAAGTTTTTAATAGAAAACTTTCTGAAAACAAAACACAGGTTTAAAACCTAACACCCAATAAACTTGTTCCAAACACAGTTTTAAAACCTAAAACCCAATAACCTTGTTCCAAGCTCCTATATATATAATGCATTCATACTTTGGGAGCATGGAACCACTGTTGATGATGTAGAAACGAGGCACATAAACTCGGCATTTGATGAAGCTTTATACTGTTTGTCGCTACGTCTTCAACTAAACACATCATAGGCTTGAATAGGTACACTAGAACACTATCCTATGACATAAACTTTTTTGTCCGGAAATGAGCCAAAACAATATTAAGACTCAATTGGAGAATTGTGTCCTTACAAAGTTATTTATATTTTTCTTCGTTATCTTTGACTCTTCCTGAACAAAAGGGGGAGAAATGGTATCTAACTCTTGCGCGCGCGCGAGGGGGGGGGGAGGGAGAGGGAATATTTTACCTTAATGGGAGACGTCTTACCTTTGGTGGATATTGTCAAACAAAGGGGTAGAGTTTTTAATATGCATATTTATATTTGTTATATATTCTCTTTGCATTTGAATGGTGTGTTAGGACTACAAGTTCGAAATGATGCGAAAAAGTTTCACAAGAGCAAAGATACTCAAGTTTTCATCTATCAAATATGTGTACTTTTTTTTCATTTTAGAGTTGGTATTAAGTGTTTTGAGAGCTTGACGGCCTATAGATTTTTGTGTTTTGTATTTTTTTTCCTGAATAGCCAAAGGGAGAAATTTGTAAGGAAAATTTGCAATGGAATCAATTTTATGTATTTTGTCTTAGTTCCATTTGAAAAAAACTGTTTCAGTCATATGTTAGAACTTAAGTGTTTATCATTTAAAGTATGTGAAGTGTTTGATTATAGACCTAAGTGACCAAGTTAAAGCGTCAACATCATTGTGTCGTATTTCGTGCCATATTTTGTTTTCAAAGTCCATGGATATCCAAAGGTAAAAATGCATATTAATTTTTATCCTTGGATATTCATGGGGTGTTACTTTTATAAAACTGTTTGAGGCCATTTTTCGTAAGAACGTTTTTTAAAGAAAATTTCATTTTTTGTGAAAAGTCATTCGAACGAGTTATTAAGCCTGTTCAAATGAAATTACATCATTCATTTGAGCGATATTTTTCACTAGTTAAAAAAAGATGAGGTTTTCGTTTGAATGAGGATTGAACGTAAATTTTCTGCTTTAAAGCGAAATCTAGTTCGAAGGTCGTTTGATCTCTGTTCAAACAAGTTTAGCAGTTCGTTTGAACGAGATTATTTTCGTTCAAACAAGAATACATAACTCATTCGAACGACCCTAGTATTTTCGTTCGAATGAGTTTCCTAAAAAATTATGCCACCTCATTTTTTGTTTATTCTATATAAAGGAGTGCTAGCATTAATTTTCTTTTCTTTAGGCTTTTGAAATCAGTTATCCTAAGAGCAATAAAAAGCCCCCAAACACTAGTTTCACCCAATAAATTTTGATATCCAAGTTTTAATCAAAATATGATTGTCTGAGATCTCCATTTTGTGCACAAAAGTTTATATTCTCATCATCTTTGATGACTATAATTTCGTGCGGTCGATTTCTTGTTTGTTTGTTGTTTACATACAATGGAATCCTTGTGTGTGGCAATTTGAAGCGATGGACTTCGTATTCGATCCGTTGACGATTTGCTGAGCCAAGATCGATGAATATCGAGGCGTGTGAGGATAAGACATTGTGGCAATGCACAGGTGAACTCATGCGTGTCATTGTGAAGAAGGTCGAAGGAACAAATACGCATCAAGCCTTGAAGGAGTCGAATCGCCTGTATAAGTCATCAGTCATCCTTTTATAATTCCTATATCATAGTGAATTTGCATTACTGGGACGTCCGAGTTTTTTCTCATTGTGGAGTTTCCTCGTATGTCATCGTGTTGTGGTTTGTTACTTTATTTTACTGTTTCTATAGTCACCTAAATACATTCTTAGGCAAAGATAAAATTTTGTATACTGTTTAACACAACATTCTATTTAATTGGTGCTAGTTTACTTGGGTTAATTAATTTTGAGAAAATTAAAAATTGGTGTATTTTTGACAATCCATATAAACCTTAGCACGTTGTGCACTTTTAATGAGTGTGTTGAAATCTTTCTGTGTGGTTTCATTGTATATTGACACTTGTCACAAAGATAACATATATATTATTTTAAATTGAATTATTGTCATAAAATATCATTTGTTTCTTCTTTCGAAGTCTTTTGGTTTCACAATCTTCCCCTTTTGATATTGAAAATTCAATGAAGTGTTTTGAAAGATATTTTTGAGAACTATCTCTTTCTTACTGCCTAGTTTATAGAGTAATTGCCTTCTATTTATTATGAATCTATGAATTATATCTAGTATAAAACATCAATGTACCTGTATCCCTCCTTTGTCATTAACAAAAATCAATAATAATTAGATAAGAGTGGTGTGTTCTCAATCAAAACAGTTAAAGTGGCAATTGTAAGATGAGACAAACATACAGAGGAAATTAAAATTTTCATGTGTTATGTGTTGAATCATGTGAGTGAGTTAATTTATGATAGTATATTATAAGAGACACATTAAAATTCATGTCGAAATAAGTGTCTTCTCATTGAACGAGAAAGATATTACCCGCCAAAATAAAGTATAAAACATAATGGATGTAACTCTAAAAAATAAATAAGAAGAATTAGAGAGTGATTAAGTTTTTATTTCTATTGATGGGGATTAAGAGATATTTCACAACCATAACTTCGCCTCAGTTCAATGTCTTCCATGGACGTGTTAAATATAACAAGGTGTGAACGAGAAGTTCATATGTGTTGCCTTTGATTGAGTTAAGTTGTGCCATCTAATAGAACCATCTATTGTTGTCTTCATATCACAATGTTTGCTGATGAGGTACACATGTTATGAGATCATTCCGGAGATAAGTGACTTTTTCAAGAGAACATTATTGATGATCCTATACAAGGTATATTTCAGCTCACACATATGAGATTAGAGAGGCAAGTTGATGGGTTAAATTATCAAGAGCTTTAGTGTAGGAATTTTTTAGGAGCCCCACTTGATTCTGAATTAATGTGGTTCATCATTTATATAGTCTTCTTTGATTGGGCCAATCATGTTCTCAATCTCCTCATCATCACTACCATGTTGGAGATTCTCCAAGATCCATTAGTCGTTACGAATTTAATGTCACAAGTGAGTGTGAGGGAAAAGTGACGATGTTAGAAACCCTAATTTCATTATAAACATTTTATCAAGGGATTCACGAGTGCTGAAGAAGTTTTATAATGATCATCTTGTAGGCAAAACTTCACCACTTCTTCAAAAAAAATATTTTTGGTTGAGAATGTAGAATGACAACTCAGTTGGAACCTTTTTTTTAAGTAATCAATGGATAAATATATCCAATACTTTGAAATAAAGAGTGTCCCTCCATTTTGGGGAAGTAATAGGTACTCTATGATGTTAGGAATGAATAGAGAGGTAATGAAGAGATGCTTGTATCCAAGTTTAAAATTGGGAGATGGGGCAATATCTTTAACCAGCAAGAAATTAATAGATTCAAAAGCGGCAAACCCAAAGTGATTTATAAGACTGATAGGATTACTTCTACTTGCTGTAAGTGATAGTTGATGATGAACATAAATGAGTAGATTATGGCTGATTAGAAAATGATATCGAAATATAAGACTGATAGGATTACTATTGTAAGTTTAATATATTTAAAAGAATACCATCCTTGGATGAAGAATATATGGTAGATATCATGCAATTCATTTTGCATAAGGATAATGAGGTGGATGCATCATGGTTTTATGGTTCGTATGAGAAACTCTTTAAGGAACATACTATTATTTTTTGGATATTAGTGGAACTGATAATAAATGTATTCATTAAAATGATCTTGACTAAGAGTGCTAAATAAGTTCATAGGAGAGTTTCCTTTCTGTGAGCAAGATCTTTTTTTTTATAAGTAAATGATATTATAGAACCATCGCTAAGGGAGCTAACCCGTATACAAGAAGTATACAAAAACAGAAATACAGGAACAAAAGAATAAAGCAAAACATCCCGATAACTAGAAACCCATACTACCAAATCGGTGAAGCTCCTCAACGAACTCAAGAAACTCCTGAGTCGTGACAGTGAGGCTCTCCTTATACCAACAAAGCAGGGTGCTCAAAAATAGATACCGGAGCCTCGATGGCGCCGTCTCGATGCCCTAAAAGCATCTTGCATTCCTCTCCTTCCATACTGTCCAAAAAATGCAATGAGGCCCTAAACGCCATACCCTCCTGTTGCCCATCCACCCCCACGGGGGTCTCCACCCCTCTAAGAGAACCCTTACATAGACGGGCATAACCCAAGCGGTCCAAGTGAGAGCAAAGAAAATATCCCACATACCTCTTGTCACCTTGCAATGAAGAAGATGGTGGTTAGTCTTCTCCTCATTCTCCTTACATAACCAACAACGACTCGCTAGATGAAAACCTCTCTTCTGTAGCCCCTCGAGAGTCAGAATGGCCTGTCTAGCTGCTGTCCACACAAAGAATCTGACTTTCGGCGGTGATTTAACCTTCCAAATATTCTTCCAAGGGAAGCAAGAACTGGTCATCCCACTACCACTCAATATCGAATAGTAGCTTCTAACCGAGTAAACCCCAGTCCCACCCCCATCCACCGCAAGGAATCTTCACTATCTGTAGGTCGGAGGGCCAAATCCAACCAATTATATAACATATCTGCCTCCTCCAGCTCCCAATCCCATAGCCTTCTTCTGAACTGAGGACACCAAGCCACCCCCTCCGCGCTAATAGTCAAATGACCAGCCACCAGCCCATCCTGTTCCCTTCCAAGGTTATACATTCCTGGGAAAAGCTCCTGCAAGGTCCCCTGGACTCCCCACCTATCCTTCCAGAACCTGATCCTATCACCCTTCCCCAACTTAAAGTCCGTATGCCTGGAGAAATCCACCCACCCCTCGCAATATTCTTCCACAAACCCATGCCATGAGCAAAATTACCTACCATCGGTCCCCAACCCCACTGAGAGATTCCCCCCACCCCCCCTCGCCCCTACAAATCTCCTCCATAGCCTATGTTCCTCCTGAGAAAACCTCCACAACCACTTCCCTAATAAAGCTTTATTAAAGAGAGCCAGATTCCTCACTCCCGCCCCCCTTCCTCAATAGGCTTGCACACCTCCTCCCATCCTACCAGACAATACTTAAAGCTTTCCTCAGCACCTCTCCACAGAAAAACTCTCATAAGGTTCTCCATCTTCTTACGGATCGCACATGGCAAAGGAAGAATGGACATGAAGTAAGTTGGCAGGCTAGATAAAGTACTCTTGATGAGAGTCAGTCTCCCCCCTTTCAATAGAAACCCATGCTTCCAACCCGCCAGTCGCCTACGCATACGCTCCAAAACTGGTTCCCAATAAGAGATAGACTTATACTTTTCCCCAAGAGGTAGTCCAAGATAAGTATTAGGAAGAGACCCGGTGCACCCCACCCAAAATGCTGGATAAATCATCCACGCCTCCCTCACCTCCAATGAAGATCAACTTGCACTTACTCGTATTGATCCGAAGACCAGACACCGCCTCAAACCAAACAAGGAGATAACTCAGAGCCCGAACTTGCCTCCGATCAGCATCACATAAAATAATCGCATCATCCACAAAAATAAGGTGAGAAACTAAAAACCTATTATGACCCAAGGTCCCAAAGGTGAACCCCCTGATCCACCCACTGTCGACCACCTTCCCAATCATTTGGCTGAGTGCCTCCATGACCAAAATGAACAGAAAGGGTGAGTGCCTCCCTCGCACTCCTTAACCCCATCCCCGATACACCTACGCCTATCTATCCTCTCGATCAAGCCCCAAGCCTCTCTCTCGAGCCCTTCGTAACCGACCCTCGAGTCTTTGCTTATAGCTTCTAACATATCCTCCCTCCAACCCACCGGGTCCTCCACCCACCTCTCTTCCTCGCACCCCCTCACACTCCCTTCTTGATTCGAAATGAAAATATCCACCCAAAGCCTGGAGTTATTCAATGCCTCAAAATTTAAAGCACCTCCCCCTGCGGGCCCACTAATTAGTTCGTCGGCATCACAAAACGGGTAACACCCCTCACTACTCGAGGATGTAGTTTCACTCGCCACCACCACAACCTTGCATTGGTCTTCAGACGCCTTATTCTTTCCCCTACCTACATAGCCCTCCGCCTTACGGCTCGAATTTGACAAAAATGACCCACTCTTCCCTCCACAACTCTTCCCCATAATCTTTCCTTTGTTGTAGTTTTTATTCAAATTTCTGAGAGTTTTCAGATTTTTAAGTCCTCACATGGAACTCTCGAGATATACATTTTTTTTTCTTTTGCTTAACATTCGCATACTGAGGATCCACCCGGATTATAGAACCCCGTCTATGGATGTCCAAATCGTTTATCAGAACTGTCAAGGATCCATCATTAGTCAAGGGCACCATCATACCCCCAGACTCACTTTCAGTAGAATTTATCAAACGATTCGAATATGAGAAATGGGTCCTACACTGTCCAATGATAGGTGCCCCATTCTCCACACCGTTAGCCAAAGCCCCGCACTCTCCAAAATACCCTCCACTTACCTTAAACCCACGCTCATCATTCAATACAGTCCTCTCCGTGCCTTGTATGAAAACACTACCAACTCCAGTCTGAGAACTCTTTTCATTTAATGCAGCGAGATGCATATTATCCTCCCTGACCCAGCCCCCCTTATCTATATGAAACTCGTTGACAGGCTTGTTCCTAAGACAAGTGGTCACAGTAGAAGACCCACTAAACCCATCCACAAAACTGCCTCTGACCGACACTTGTAATGTCTTCTCAATAAATGTCTCACAAGTACTGAGCTTAGGACAGCTTGATGGGACAAGCCTATCGACAGATACAAAGCTCTCCTTATTATTCTCCTCATTATCCTTCCCATAATTAATGATACACCTGTTACAGCTAGTCTCCAATACATCACAGTCTCCAGCTATGAACGACTTCCCAGAATACTCCGCGAAGCAAGAATTCTTCCCGTTGGAAATGACCGAAGGAATACATCCGGTACCATCCTCACCGGTGACAGGGATCTCCGCAATCCTCTCTGAGTTTGCACCCACGTCTGTTAAAGCTTGGACACCATCGAGGCACACCAGTTCCGACTCCACAGCTGCTGCCATAACTTCTCCGTCAGGCACCTTCTGCACCGGCCTCGTAACTACTAGAGCACTAGATATTATACATTCAATAATACCCACCTTAGAGGTTTCCCCACCGTCCTTCTCACAGTACCTAACTCAGACCTCCGTGCATGCATCGTTGGACTTTTTACTGACCTTCCAAAAGTCGGGGATGATAGTTGTTTCCACTCCCCATTCTTCTTATGACGTCCCACAATCCCTATGGCCTCAGAAGTAGCGTTGGCCTCACCGAAAACCTCTCCCCATTGTACAAACTGGGCATGGACCTTTTCAGACCAAATGACCAGCTCGTGCACCCAACCAAATACTTCAACTTTAATCCTCCCAGGTACACAGGTGAAATTTTTAAGTAGAATTCTGGCCCATTGTAGCTCTTTCCCCTTCATAGTGGCCTCATCCACTTTAATGTAATTTCCATAAAAATTTCCAATGGTCGAAAAAACTTCTTCACCCCAGAGATGAATTGGCAATCCCATGACAATCACCCATGTAAAATTAGATACACTGTTGGATCTCGTGTAGGCAGATAGAGGATGCCACTTTCGTAGCCAAAGGGAGTCACTAAAAAATGACCATTAATTCTCAAGAACGATCTCCTCCTGTCTCTCAGAGGCAAATACGAATAAAAATAGAGACTCCTGCAGCAACCTTACCTCTGAAGCCCCTATACTCTTCCACTTGTCTAACGCCCAAAGCTGTACCTTCTCCAAGGGAGGTGGAGAAGAATCATAATCCCCAAACCTCCCTACCACTGCTCTTTTGAAGAACTGCACCCTGGAACGACACGACTCATCTTTGACTATAAAATCCGCGCTCAAAGTTTGATCAACTTTAATGTTAATTTTGGAATGATGCCATTCCTCCTTTCTCGCAGCTTGTAGGTATGACCTTCCTTCCATTCTCATAGAACTCACAACAGTGGTCTGCTCAACCTCCGCACATCTGACAACCTTCTCCATGTTGTAGAATATTCTTCCTATAAACCCCCAACCCGTACTGCCCCCTTCAGGTGGCACTTTGATGTGCGTCCTTGTCTTCTGCTCTCTAACTACAATGTTAAACCACTGATAACCCCGCCTAAAGCTTGTGAATGCAATCACCTTCCTCTGGAAACTCTCTCTCATTCTGAAGAACCCTCCTGACATCCTGGAGTCTTCTCTGAAGCACAAGCTCAACCAACAAATCTCCCCCCTCACGAACTCGGCTTCAAGTTTGTTACCACCATATTGCGCAGTCAATCTAACCCGGTAACTCTGTCCCCAAGCTTCTTTAACCTGCCACCACTCCTCCCCTCCAACCTTAAATGACACCATTACTTACGAATATTTGAGAGACTATGCTTGGCTGACCAAGAGGGTGAGACGGAGATCAATTAACTTTGTGAGCAAGATCTTAAAAAACCGGTAACCATTATTTACAGTAAGTATATTAGCCGTTTTGATTTAGTGGAATGAGAACAATATATGGATATGTTTAGTGTACATAAATATGTGTGTGTGGAGGGTTTTAAACATGAGGCTTTGGATTTGGAGAGACTAAAAGTTCCCTCAACACATTTCATGGATTATGGCTAGGTAGATCGATTATCCTTGGCAGAATTGATTCTTTTGAGACATAATAGGCTATGTGGATGGACTTCCAAAGAATAATTTATGTTGATGTATTTATTGACATGATGTGTTATCTTTCTAGAACATCACCTTATTTAATTTAGGATATCATTTTCTAAGAATTTACTAGTTTTTAGCCCCGCGCGATGCGCCGATGCTTTGAAATTCTTGTTATACAATGCAATGCGAACAAACTTACAAAACTAGAGGTAAAATATATAACGTTAAAAGGCCTATTTAATATTTGTGTGATGCATGTCTTTAATGTAGAAAAAATTATAATAAGATAATAAATATATGTATTTCATTTGTAGAATATTTGAGGTCAAACAAATACTTGCATGGAAAATTAAAATGCAAAAAGGAGAATATTTAATAATGAAGTAGAAAGAATTAAACAAACAGAAAGAATAGAATACATACACAAAAACATACACACATATGTATTTATCTTAAAAACTATTTTAAATATAAATTATTTTTTTAAACAATACTGTTTATATATATAATTTTGTTTATAAAACTATACTTTTAACATTTTTTAATAATTTTTTTTCACAAAACTTGATGATATAAAGATAAGTATAAAATATTTTATTATGTATAAAAATTATATTTTTGTAAAGTGGTTTTTCTAAAACCTCTAGTTTTTGACTTCATTTCTTTACATAAATTGCGTTTTAAAAGGTTGTTTTATAAATATAAATATAATTTTTTAAGGAAAATATATTTTTATAAAGTAATGTTAACGTTCAGAATCTAATATAAAATGTATATTTTTTTATAAAAAATATTTTTTTGAGTTATATATAACAAAACTGTTAATTATTAATGTATAACTCAAAAAACATGTTTTTTTTATAATAAAATGTATAGTTTTCTAAAACAGTCTATAAAATTTGCACGTTAACGTTGCTTTATAAAAATAATTTTCTTAAAAATATTAAATTTATATCTATAAGAACACCCATTTAAAACACAGTTTATATAAAGAAATGAAGTTTAAAACTCTAGTTTTTTTGGAAATTACTTTATAAAAATACAACTTTTATATATAATAAAACAATTTATACTTATCATTATAAAATCAACTTTTGTGGAAAAAAAGATCTTATAGGAAAAAAAAGAGCTAAAATTATAGTTTTTATAATATATAATTTTATATTTATATTTTTACCAAAAGTGTATTGTCTAAAAAAATAATTTATATTTCTAAAACAATTTCGTAAAAAGATTACATACATATATATTATTTTTTTAAGAAAGGTGAAAAGAGTCTTTTTAAAAAGAATATATATATATATATATATATATATATATATATATATATATATATATATATATATATAGAGAGAGAGAGAGAGAGAGAGAGAGAGAGAGAGAGAGAGGGAGTCTTTCTTACGGACTCCCTAAATTACATACTCCCGTGCGTGCCTTATTTTACACATAAGAACCTACAAAAACTAATAGTCTATCACCTCTCTCTTCTATCCCAACTGCATGCAAGTCACAAGTACAACATCATATCACCACCAAAAGATGATTCTCTCTCCTCTCTCCATTATAAAACATCATATCACCACAAAGGAACCAAATACAAAATAATCTTTACAAAATCTCACCTTTATAGAACCAACTGCCAAACATAAGACCTTATCAAACCTTTATACAAACATTAACACCTTTATACAAGCCTTAACCGAGTAGTGGAATATCTTGGATTGGAGACGTTTGAAGCTTGTTTTCAAGGTATGTAGCTGTTAATAAATCATTTACTTACCTATAATTTATGTAGCTGTTAATAAATAATTTTTAAATGATAATATTCAAGAAAAGATTTACGTACCTGTCGTTATTTTTTTGACGTATGATAATATAAATGAATTTTTTTTTTAGGTATGATAATATACAAGAAATTATTATCAATTTTTTAGGTATGATAATTTTAAAGAAATTGATAATACAAAATAAATTTACCCTTGCCATGCTAACTGTTATCATTAGTGATTATTATTTTTTGATATTAGTGATTAATAAATGAACTCAACTATTAACATTAGTGATTATAAAATGAACTCAATAGGTAAGAAATGAGTGACTAATTTTTTTGTTGAGTGTTGGTTAAAAACTAAGGCGAATCACACCGTTAAAAATGCTAAATTTTTGTAGTTAAATGGAGAATGATTATGATAATGTGGGGAGTATATTGGATGAAGGTGGAAACAATTTAGAAAGTCGGCATAATTTAGAAAATTTGGAGGAATCTTCTTTAGAATATTATCCACAAGTCCCGGAAGATATCACTCCCAAAGTGGGGAAGGAGTTTCAATCCTTAGAAGAAGCCCACAATTTTTATAATGTCTATTCCAAAGTCGCGGGCTTTAGTGTTCGAAAGTGGAGCAAGAAAAAAAAACGTGGAACTGATGAAATTATTAGGAAGGAATATGTATGTTTTAAAGAAGGCAAGGGTACGGTGATTGCAAACCCAAATGCTAAAATAAAGCGAGCGGTAGTTACAGAAGGTTGTTGCTCTAGAGTTGAGGTTATGAAGGGGACAATTGGGTCCTTCATAGTCAGCAAATTTATTGATGGCCACAATCACCTGTTGTCTACACCCAGAAAATCACATCTTTTACGATCTCACCGTAAACTTCCAGAAACCCAAAAGTGTTTGTCCCAACAACTTAGTGCTATTAATATCCCAACACATCAACAATTTAATTTTCTTGGGTTGCAGGCGGGATGTTTTGAGAACATTGGATGCACGCAATAGGATTTGTAAAATTACAAGAGGGACTTGCGGAGAGAGATGAAAGGGCATGACGGTAGTGTGTTTTTTGAGTATTTAAAGCACGAGCAAAATAAAAATCCTTCATTCACGTTCGAAATAAATTCCGATGAAGGTAATAAAATAACATATTGTTTTTGGGTCGATGCGAATTCAAGATGTTCATACAATTTTTATGGTTATATTGTAATATTTGATACAATGTACAATACTATACGGTACGATTTGATATTTTCACCATTATTGGGTGTTAATAATCACGGTCAGACTATTGTATTTGGTTGTGCTTTCTTGGGTGATGAGACGATCGATTCATTCATATGGATATTCAACCATTTTCTCAACGGTATGTCGGGCGGGGCCCCAAAAATTATTATCACTGATCAAGATCCGGCAATGACAAAAGCAATTTCAATATCACTTCCTAATACGTTTCATAGATATTGTAGTTGGCATATATTGACAAAGTTTTCTGAAAAATAGACTCCATTACATATAATGCTTATTATAGTGAGTTTTCAGATTGCATTTGGAATACGGAGTTAAAGGAAGAGTTTGATATTAGGTGGATTGATCTTATTGAGAGGAGTGTCTTGACCGATAATAAATAGCTACGCAACATGTTTGACATCCGTTCGACTTGGATTCCTTGTTATGTAAATCATATTTTCTCCGCCGGCATGTCAAGTAGCCAACGAGCCGAGACTTCTCATTCATTCTTCAAAGGATATGTGTCCAAAAACAATTCATTAGTAGACTTTATAATTCACTTTGGTAAGAGTCTTCTTCATCAACGCCATGAAGAAAAATTTTTGGACAACAAAGATCTAACGGAGAAACCAAAATTAATTTTTAAAAATGATGTGTTGTTGCAAATGATTGACTTATATTCTCGTGAAGCGTTTGAGAAATTTCAAGATGAGATGCGTGACTTTTTTAATTATAAATTTGAGCAAGTGGATGACGAGTGCAATAAAAGTGTGTACAAGGTAACTCGAAAAAAATAGAGTCGTACAAATTTTGAACTATTACATTTGACAAGGTGTCCAACTTTGTTACATGTACTTGTAAGAAGTTTGAAAGTGCCGGGATCCCATGTAGACATATTTTATCATACTTGCAAAAGTTTCAAGACTTTGAGGAATTGCTAAGCCCTTATATTTTGAAGCGATGGAAAAAAATGACAAAAGTAGGGGATGTTATCGAGGGTGGGGTAATTATAAATGATGAGAAATCATATTTCTCAAATCGGGCTCGTTTGATTCAACTTGCTTTAAATTTGGTTGATAAAGCTCTTATAATGAAGACACAATGAGGGCTTATACGGATGCTTTAGATGTTGCAAATGATAAAATCAATCAAATTATTGGTGTTGTTGTATGTGGAGTTAGTGAGGCGATAATTGAGCCAAATGCGCGGATGGAGGAAAGTTACAAAGAGCCAAATCATGTACGGGCAAAGGGTTGTGGAAAAAGACTAAAAGGAGGAAAGGAAAACGCACTTCGTAAGGCAAAACAAAACAAATCTCGTCGTTGTAATGGTTGTGGCTTAATTGGCCAATCACACAATAAGAGGAATTGCCCCCTTGCAAATGGGTATGCATTATCTTTTTATTATATTTATAATCTCTATTTGAATAATAAATATCTTTTTATTAAATTATGTTTCGCTCTTTTATGCGGTGCACATGCTAATGTAGACGCAAACATATTCGTGAGTTTGGAGGAAGATGAAAATTCAACAGATGAATCCATGAATGAATGTTAACTCACTACACCAAAAACAACATTTTGGCACACCCTGATATTAAAAATCTGGCACAGTTTTAAACTGTGCCAGATTTTGGCACGATTTAATAGAAATTTAACGCACTTTAAAACAGTGCCAAAATTTGGCACTGTTTTAAAGTGTGCCAAAATTGAGTACACTTACTAAAATATATAATACCTCCCAAAAAACATTGCACTCCTCTCTATCTCTTGTTCCCGCTCACTCCCTCTTCCCTCGGTCTCTCTCTCGCCTCTTGGTCGGAGTTCACTCCCTCTTCACGGTCAACATCCATTCTCTCTCTAGGTCGGCTGCAGGCGGTACACTCTCTCTCTAGGTAGGCATCCATTCTCTCTCTAGGTCGCATCTAAGTCTCTGGTCGGAGTCTCTACAGCCGACACTCTCTCTCTGACCCATTCTCTCTTTCTCTGGTCACTGCATTGTTCTCTCACTCCACTCATCCCAATTAGGTAATTGTTTAAAGCATTGTATTTTTTTTAACCTGAGTTAGGTATAAGATTTGATCCTAGAGTTTATGATATGCCTGATTTGATTCATATTTACTTTTTACGATTTTATATATACATATTTAAATATTTATTATTTTTTTTAATGTCCGAGTTTTTGGTGCAAATTGAATGTTGATAATGGAAAAAAAATAAATCATTGGTTTTTAGATGGAGCTTGGAATCTTTTAGTGGTAAAATATGTTTTATTTTCTTACCCTTTAATTAAAATGCATATTTGATATGATTCGTACATGTTACGGAGTTTTAAGAAAATTTAAGTGCTAAATATTCATTAATAATGTAAAAATAACAAATTGAAAAGTAGACACCCTACTATTTAAATGGATGTTGATACCAAATTTAGTCTGCTGACATGGCTCAATCGAGTGAAGACACGTGGCAGTCTACGTGGAAGCAACAAGCACTTCTGAGGAACTCAGACGCTCCGACCTACAAGAACTCTTCTAGGAACTTTTGAGTACCGAGGAACTTTTGATTACCGAGGACTTTAGGCGGTCCGAGCAGCTTAGGTGATCCGAGCTGCACCTCGAACAAAGCATTAATAGCAGGAAAATCAATAGTCTGATTGTTCATTAAATGCTTATCGTTCAGATGTATACACTTAAGGGGCATTTAATATATTACCCTTTCACATGTACAACATTGAATGCATTATTCTTTCACATTACAGCCTCAGGGCTATAAATACATTGTACAATCCTCATTGTAAGGGGATCGAAATTTCTTGATAGAACTTGTAATCGAGAATTCCCAAACAATCATCAATAACATAAACAGTGGACGTAGGCCATTCTTATAAGGCTGAACCACTTTAAAACTTCTGTCTCGTTTATTTTATCTGTGATTAAATAATTAGATATGATCTAATTTTTTACATCAAAAGATTGGCTCCGTCTGTGGGAAACGACTGGTAATATCGTTTTTCATCAAAAACAACTCATCACAAATGGCTGATATTCCAGAACCCAGGAATCGAAACGCTGGAAGCCCTCCAAATCCATCTGCTCCGCCTAATATTCCAGATCTGGCTGGAATAATGACAAATCTGGACTAGGGCCAGACAGTCATGCAAGAAATGATGCGATAACTCCTACAAACCCTCCATGGCGATGCACCAACCCATTCAGGACTGCGAAGTATTCAAAGAAATACCCGTTTACCTTCTTCAAGTAGTAGGCGTACTGATTCATATCGTACTGAGGAATCTGAAGATTTTTCTTATCAACCTGGACGAACTTCACCAGTGCGAGCCACAGATACTGAACAACGTATCACTCTCTTTTCTGAAAGGAATAGTGCTCTAGAGAGATTAAGCAGGGTATCACCTTTTGATCGATTAGGACCTAGAAGGAGTAGAAGTCCTACTAAAGTCATGTCGAGGAGTTTTCGAAGACCATCAGATTTAAGGGAATGATCTGCCTAGTCGCGACCAGCTGCTCGTCAAGATAGATCCCAGGAAGCTAGATCAACACGATCAGTTGCTCGAACCAACAGGCCCGAGGAAGGAAATAATGCATGAAAAGGCTCTATTCAGAGGATGGAGGATAGATTAGGGGAAATGGCTAAAGCCAAGAACCCTGTACAACGAACTTTTATTCGAGGAACACCTTTTGTCCAGGCCATTGTAGATTTTCCAACACCATCAAAGTTCAAAGCACCTGTTGTGACCCCCAAATATGATGGAAAGACTGACCCTGTCCTTCATATACAACAATACCAAGCTACAGCCGACATCTATGCTGTTCCAGATGAGATGAGATGTAGAGCATTCTCGGGAACTCTTATCAGATCTGATCAAATATGGTATAATAATCTTCCTCGGGGTAAGATCTCAACTTTCTTTCAACTGGCCGAGTTATTCATTGGGAATTTCTGTTTCGGGGAAAAGCCTGTTAAACGAGTAGCGCATTTGTTAAGTGTTAGACAAAAGGCTGGTGAGAGTACCAGAGATTATATAACTCGTTTTAATAACGAGAAACTCGAAGTAATTGATTATGAGGAGAAGACAACGATTACCGCCTTGATGAGTGGACTACTGCCCAACAAGTTGTACTACACTTTGGCCAAAGATCCACCTAGAACCATGTCAGACCTGATGGGAAAATCATCCAAGATTATGAATGCTGAGGAGGCTATGGCTGCGAAGAAGAACATGGATGCCAAAGAAACCAAGGTAGAAGGTGATAAAGCTAAGAAGAAAGAGCATAAGAACAATGGTAATGAAAAGCATTCAAAAACTAGGTCGGTATGGGACGTCATGAAGAAATTCAATAATTATACTCCTTTGAAGACGGATATCAACCATGTTCTAGAAGAAATCAAGAACAACGAGGAATTAAACTGGCCATAGAAAATGAAGGCATACCCTGATCGGAGGAATAAAGCAAAGTATTGCGAGTTTCATAAAGATCATGGCCATATGACCAAAAATTGTATAGCTCTTCAAAATGAGATTGAAACACTCATCAGACGAGGAAAACTGGCAAAGTATGTTGATCGTGGAAACGAAAGAAGAAATAACGACTGAACAAGAGAGAGGTCTAGATCTCCTCGTCGAGGAGAGGAGAACAAGAAAAAACCATGAAGTTGATCCAGAAGACGACCCCGATCTTCCCAAGAGACCAAGGTAGCCAGAACGAGAGGTATTTTAAATACGCTTTGGGTCATTTGATTGTAATATTATTACAGGTGGAGATGAAGGAGGAGGAGGAGACCTTACTACAGAGAGAAAAGCTTACCTCTGTGAGGCTCAAGCTTGCTCGTACATTCAGTGAATAAATCTAGCTGATGAGGATCGCTCGGGAAAGGTAAACAAAGAGAAATTGGTCATCGGTTTCTCAAAGAACGACCTTGCAGGAGTTTTGTATCCTCATGATGACCCATTGGTGATCAAAATGAGGATGAAAGAGGTAATGATCTCAAGAGTACTGGTAGACAATGGTAGCTTGGCAGACATCATGTTCTACTTGTGCTTCTACAATTTAAATCTAAAGCTATCTCAACTGGAACCTTATCATAGACCCCTCCTCGATTTTGCTGGCGAGAAAGTATTTCCACTTGGGATGATCAAGTTGGATATATTCATTGGTACGTGGCTTTCTTGTCGGATAGAAAGAATATGCTTTTTTGTGATGGATAAGAATGTTCAATCATCATACAATATCATTATGGGAAGAGTAGGATTGAAGAAATTTGAGGCTGTACCATCTACAGTGCATCAGTGCCTAAAATTTCCAACAAATTTTGGAGTAGGAATTGTGAAAGGTGACCAGAAAGTAGCTCCGGAATGCTATTATTCATCCGTCGAGCAAGAAAAACTAGAGGAATCAAGGAAAAAGACTACTACCTATCAAGTGGATGAAGGTGCCGAAATTGAAACATTGGATCCTAGAGATGAGTGGAAACTTGTAAAGGGTCAAGTGGTGGAAGCTACTGAAAACATCATTTTGGACGACGAGCACCCTGAACGAACTACTCAAGTAGGTTCATCGTTGGAAGCCTCACTAAAACAGGAATTGATAACTTTCTTAAGAAGAAGAAAACAAACTTTTGCGTGGAGTCATGAGGATATGCCCGGGATATACCCAAATTTCTTATGTCACGAACTCAATGTGAATAAGGGGATCAAGCCTGTGAAGCAGAGAAGAAGAGTATTCAGTCCCGAGAAGAATCAAGCTATACAGGAGGAAGTCGAGAAGCTCCAGAAAGCTTGTTTTATTGAAGATGTTAAATATCCAGACTGGTTAGCAAATGTGGTGATGGTGAAAAAGAATGAAAATAAGTGGAGGATGTGTGTAGATTTTACCGACCTCAATAAAGCATGCCCAAAGGATCACTTTCCGCTGCCCTGAATTGATCAACTAGTGGATGCTACCTCGGGACACGAGCTGCTGAGCTTCATGGATGCTTATTCTGGTTACAATAAGATTAAAATGAAACCTGAAGACAGGGAGAGTACTTCTTTCATTACCCCTAGGGGAACTTATTGTTATAATGTTATGCCATTTGGTTTGAAAAATGCAGGTGTGACATATCAACGGCTGATGAACAAGGTCTTTGCTGAACAAATCAGTTGCAATATGGAAGTCTATGTTGACGATATGCTGACAAAGAGCAAGAAAGCTGCTGATCATCTAGTTGACTTAAGCCAGACCTTTGATCAACTAGATAAATATCACATGAAGTTGAACCCGACGAAGTGCATATTTGGAGTACGAGAAGGCATGTTTCTCGGATACATTGTCAACCAGCGAGGCATTGAAGCTAACCTTGAAAAGATCAAAGCTCTGCTAGGGCTGCGATCTCCAACGACGAAGAAAGAGGTGCAAAGTCTTACAGGACGAGTAGCAGCACTCAACAGATTTGTATCTTGAGCAACTGATCGATGTCTCCCATTCTTCAAGACACTCCGAAAGACTTTTGAGTGGAATAATGAATGTGAGAAGGCTTTTCAAGACTTGAAAAATACTTGGGAGCACCTCCACTGTTATCCAGGCCAGTGATGGAAGAGAAATTATATTTGTATCTGGCAGTGTCCGAGAATGAAGTCAGTTCGGCATTGATAAGAGTGGAGAATGGAATATAAAAACCAATCTACTACACAAGTAAGGCCTTCTGAGGAGCAGAGATCAGATATCCAAGGCTAGAAAAATTGTCACTAGCATTGATCGAGGCAAGTAGAAGAATGAATCCATACTTTCAAGATCATACCATAGTAGTATATATTGATATGCCATTGAGGCAAGCCCTTCACAAACCAGAAAAGTCAGGAAGATTGATGTGCTGGGCAATAGAACTCGGTGAATACAATATAGTCTATGAACCCAGATCATCGCTAAAAGGGCAAGCTGTAGCAGATTTAATAGTAGAATTCACCTATCCTGGTACCCCCGAGGAGCAAAAGTTACTCGCCGACCAACCTGTGGATGTTACAGGATCATCAAACACAAGCTCAAACCAACTTAAGTTGGTAAAAGGGCAAGTGGATGTTGCAGGATCATCAAATTCAAGCCCAGACCAACTCAGGTTGGTAAAAGGGCGAGCAAAGATGATCGACGAAGAGCAAGAAATATCAGGGGAGGATGAAAGGAAGCAACAAATATTTCATCGAGGAACTCTGTCAGATCAGAAGACGAGTTACCTATATGGAGGCTATATGTAGATGGCTCATCTTGCACAACAGGTTGTGGGGCAGGGATAGTTTTGAATATCCCGGACGAGGTCAATATGGAATACGCCTTACATTTCCAATTCAAAGATTCGAATAATGAGGCTGAGTATGAGGCCATGATTGCAGGTCTTAATTTGGCAAAAATTATGGAGGCGCAACAGGTTATTGTCTTAAGTGATTCTCAATTGATCGTAAATCAAATGTTGGGAATATATGCAGCCAAAGGAGAATTAATGATTAAGTATCATGCTAAGGAGTTGGAGTTGGTATCAGAATTTACTGCTATTCAGCTGGTCAGAATACCAAGAATGGAGAATGCAAGAGCAGACGCCCTAGCTCGATTAGCATCAGCTACTCGTACCGAGCTACGAAGAACAATCCTAATTGAAGTTTTAGCTGGTCGGAGTATAAATGAAGATCTAACAATGAACTTTATTACCCTCGATTTAGGATCATCATGGATGGATCCCATCAGGGCATATATTGAAGAAGGAGTATTACCAATTGACAAGCTCGCAGCCAAGAAATTAAAGTTTAAAGCTGCTCGGTATATATTAACTAACAGTATTCTATACAGACGAGGAATTATAACAGGTTTGCAAAGATGTGTGCATCCCACTGAGGTGAAAGATTTAATTGAAGAAGTCCATGAAGGGTCCTGTGGAGCCCATGTAGCAGGTCGGACACTTTTGTAAAGGATGATGACGCAGGGATACTACTGGCCGACGATGAGAGATGATTGTGTAGCCTATGCCAAGAAATGTGATAAGTGCCAACACTTTTCCTCCATCCGAAGAACTCCCCAAGCATTATTGACACCTATTAGTTCCCCTTGGCCATTTGCCATATGGGGAATAGATTTGGTTAGGCCACTGCCGACGACCAGGGGAAGGTTTAAGTATCTCGTGGTCGCTGTGGATTATTTTACTAAATGGGTTGAAGCTGAGCCTCTTATTGATATGACGTACGAAAAGGTGTACCAATTTATTTGGAAGAACATCATTTGTCGATATGGTCTTCCTCATGCCTTCATCACAGACCATGGAACACAATTTGATAGCGAGGAGTTCGCTGCCTATTGTCATCAATCAAATGTTTTGAAGATCCACTCAGCACCAGGCCATCCTCAAAGTAATGGACAAACTGAAGTGACAAACAAAACACTGCTGAATGGCATGAAGAAAAGACTGGACGATGCGAAAGCAAATTGGATCAACGAGTTACAGTCAGCACTGTGGGCTTACCGAACTACTCCCCGAGTAGCAACTGGAGAATCTCCATATATGCTAGCGTTTGGAAGTGAAGCTATTATACCTACCGAGTTGGGCCTCCCAACACACAGGGTACTGAATTTCAATTCCCCTGTCAGCGACATAATGAGAAGATTGGATTTAGACATGCTTGAGGAGGTTAGAGAAGAAGCAGCCATCAGGAATGCTGCATACCAACAACGAACAACTTTATTCTACAATAAGAGGGTGAAGAAGTGCGACCTGAAAGAAGGAGACTATGTGGTAAAGAAAGTTATTCAAAAGCACAACAAACTAGAGGCAAACTGGCATGGACCATACCGAGTTACAGAAGTTGTTCGACCAAGAACCTACCGAATAGCAACTTTAGAGGGGGAGGAGTTTAAGAATGCATGGAACACAGAGCACTTGCTCAAGTATTATCAGTGATGTATATTCTCTCCTTTTATTAAAAGTTTTTCGGGGAATACTAGTGCTACACACTACTCGGAAAAAATCGGACTAAGGTTGGTCGAGAAACAAATGTATTCCTCCGGGAAGTAAAACTTGTATTCCTCCGGGAAGTAAAACTTGTATTCCTCCGGGAAGTAAAGATACTTGTATTCCTCCGGGAAGTAAAACTTGTATTCCTTCGGAAAGTAAAACTTGTATTCCTCCGGGAAGTAAAGCTACTTGTATTCCTCCGGGAAGTAAAACTTGTATTCCTCCGGGAATTAAAGCTACTTGTATTCCTCCGGGAAGTGAAGCTACTTGCATTCCTCCGGGAAGTAAAACTTGTATTCCTCCGGGAAGTAAAACTTGTATTCCTTGGGAAGTAAAAGTATTCCTAAAAATGCCAACTTATGTTGGTTAGGAAGTAAATATATTCTCGAAAATGCCAACTAAGGTTGGTCGGGAGCTACAACTATTCCAAAAAGTGCCAAAGTTGCTCGTACAGGAAAAACCCACTAATTGTAGTGGTCGAAAAGGAAAATTTACCGACCTTGGTTGGTCGGAAACATTTTATGAAAACGAGAAAGTGAGCGAGCAACATTTTTTATACTCGTAACTTTTTACTAAGTTGGTCGAGAAGCAAAACATCATTTTTGCCAAATGATTACCACAAATTAAAACTATTCGACAATAAGTTGATCGACAAATAATACAATATTGTTATCTTTTTAACAGATACACATGCACAGATGTAAAGTGTTACAAAACAATGGCAATTAAGATTGCGAACAAAAATGAAAGTCTTTCATTAAATCCAAAAATAAATTACATTGAGTATGAAATGTATACAAATTTATTACATCAATATTCCTATTCTATTGGTTTCTTCCCCTCTGCTTTTGAAACAGGTTCCTCGCCAGCAGGAGGATCATTTAAAGCAAGAGGAGAATTTATGAAGTTATGATCTTTTAACATCCTGATATTCATCACGGATGGTCGATCTAGGAGGTGCTCAGGACGAGATATCTCGACATTAGAATGGAGATTGTAGTCGCCGAGATACTTGGAAATTAAGCACTGAGGGATGGCCCGAGCAGGGATCCAACTCATGTCGAGCTTGAATGGTGGCACTGGAAGGTCGAGCAACCCAAGATTATGGTAATCCCACAGGTAATGACCCTATTCCAGTTGCATCACACCTAAGGCATTAAACCAGCCCTGTTTGTAGCCCTCATTATTGGCATTCTAGATACGATCATCCAAGTGGTAGAGAGCCTCGTTGTACCCATCCATCCAGAACTCCCTCGGATGTTTATGGAATTGATAGGTCAATCTTTCTAGCTGTTCGTGGATATTTTTGATGAAGGGTTTTTTATTCTCCAAGATAGACTTTTGCGTAGAATGCTGCTCTTCCAGGTCCTTGATCTTCTTTGATATTTCGGCCAACGCCTAGTTCTTCGCCATTAATTGGAAGGCCTGGTTCTCTAAGGCAGATTGAGTCCTCTGTTCCTCGATAGGAATCTGAGCAGCTCTTTCTCATCCCCGAGGAGCTCTTGCTCATCCACGAGAAGTGTAGAAGGGCCAAATTTTTTCAAGGTTTCCAACTCATCCCTCAAGTTGGTGTTCTCGACCTTCAAGAACGAGAATCCCTCATCAGTCACTGGGATCAAGGATTTTGAAGTGGAAGATGCAGACTTCAATTGCGACAACTCTCTTTACAGGTTGTTATTCTATTGCTCTAATAATTCAGCTATTTGTCTACACTCTTCGACCTCAACCCTCAGAGTTCTCTCCCGCACGTCGTAAGCAACAAAACGCTTCTCGTATCCCTTGTCAGCAATGATTTGCTGGTACTTCTTCTCGTACCCCTCGTGCAAGAGGGCAGTGGATTCCTTATATTATTGTTGAAGGTCTTCAAGAGTGCCTTGGAGATCCTCAATCATGTCATAGTAAGCGACATTATTGGCCACCGCACGATCAAGCAGACACTTCAAATATTGGTAGGACTCAATTGCCTATTCCGAAGCATCTTGGCCGAGGATGTCGAAGATTTATGCTGCACTCAGATCTGTGTGACCAGCCTTAAAATTCTCATTGCATTGTCGTAACAGCTTGGTATCATGAGCAGACAGTAATTCCATCCTGGATAGAAACTAGTAGAGGAAGAAAAAGCAATAATCAATAAGAGTCCCAACAGAGCATGAAGAGGAGACAACAGTATGCAAAAACAAAAGTTCAAGTTTTATTATATCACAAGGTTCAGAGTTACATGGTTCAGGATTACATTTGTCAAAGAAAAATAAAATAGATAGAAGTTCGAACAACTTTACACCTTTTCCTTATCTCCCAAAACTTTCTCGGGAGTCTGGGACGAGGAGGTAGGTTGCTTGGATGGAACAGATAGTAGCTGGGGAAATGCTGGAGGTTGCTCGTAGGAAGTAGCGAGCTGCTGAAGTTCCTCGTTAGCAGGATGGATGGCTAGGGGATGATCTCCCAGCACCATGGAAGACTCTTCGGAGGCAGCTTCGTCCTCTTCTTCGTCTTCAGGAGTTGGAGGGGGACCAGGGATGTGTCGTTGAAAGAGTTCAGAGTTTTCATCAACTTTCATCTACTGTAGAGCAGTGACCCACCCATCTCTAAAGTATTTAAGGGTGCCATATTCTACTTGAGACATCATGGCAGCCAAGCCTTTGTTCCACCCCTTGTCCCAGCCGGCGCTGAAAGACTTCTTCACAGCCGTTTTCCTCTTTAACTTCTCCGAGTAAAGCTTCTCAGACAGAAGACTTTCAGCAGTCTTCAGTTTATTCTCAACTTCTTCCTTCTGGCGTCTTACTTCGCGAAGTTGGATTAGTTCTTCCTCAGCAACCTTGAGCTTATTCTCAAGCTCTTCAGCATCTTTTAGCTTCCCTTCAAGATCTTTATTTTTCTCCTCCAAGTTCTTTATTTTCTTCTCCAACCCCTTGGAGATTTCAACAACTTGAGCCTTCTCCTTCTCGGTGGAGGTAAGTTTCTTCTCCCAAGCAGCCTTGTCAGCATCGTACTTCTGATGAGAATCTTCCAAAGACTGCCTCACGCCCATCAGAGCTTCCTCCACACCAGATGAGGAGCTTGAAGCTTTAATAGCTTGATCTTTCTTCAAAATTGTGTTAAAGCAGCTCACCAACTGTGAAAAGAAAATGAAAGAAAGTCAGAGACAGATATAACAAGGGAAAGATGAAAAGTTTAAAACAATAAGACTTACAGAAGCAATGTGACAAGCTGCTAGTGTAGTAACAGTGTCCCGAGGAAGGTTCTCTTCAATACCTTGGATCTCGAAAATGATCCAAGTCTTCACCGAACTCATGGTAGAGCTCGGGGGAATGAAAGTGGGAACTCCACTAGTCGGGGGCTAAGAGACGGTGTCAGCCAAATTGATCGAGGAGCTCTTCTTTAGCTTCCTCGGGGGAACAGGAATATTTTTAACCAAGGAAGAACTCTTGGTCGGTGATATTACAATCACTTCTCATGGAGCGGAAGAACTCTTAGTCGGTGATATTCCAAGGAAGACTTGCTCGGGACCACTGCGAGCTTCTCGAAAACCTTCACAGGAGCAGCCGAGGAAGGTGTATTAATTTTCTTCGTCCCCTCTCCTGGGACGTCAATCTTACTTCTTTTTTCCTCTCCAGCACCAGAGGCAGGTTTCTCAAAAAGGGTGGGAGGTCTTCTTTTCTTCATCGTTTCACTTAAAGGAACGTGCGACTCAAGTGAAGAACTGGTAGAAGCTGGTACTGGTTCTACTTCACTTATTGCCGGACGAGCAGTAAAAGAAGTGGTGTAGCTCTTGTACTGTAGTAAATATGAAGCTGATCTAATGTGCTCGTTGGCAACAGTCTGATGCAGACTCCAGATAAGTTTTAAGTACCTTATATTAACGTCTGCCACCTTTGGACACTTTCTTTTGCTGTCAACTGCAAATAAATCAAAATTGCAATATCAGTGGCATATTTTGTCAAACACAGAAGAAGCATGATTTCAAAATAAGTAAAATGAAATAAAAATAACCTATCCCATTGCCATAGGGAGGGCATATGGGACCCTGATAAACTTCGTCTCTAGATAAAGGAGCATGTTGCCAATTTTTGATAACAAACCCCGTGCTCAAAATAGTCCCTATTGGCATCCGGGAGATTGACCACTAAAGCCCTATTTAAATATCTAGTTTTTAAATAAAAAGTGTTATCACCAACAACCCATCTATAACAAAACATGATTTCTGGAATTCCTATGCGAGTTCCATGAATTTGATTTAGTCTATGAACCCCATTAACTATTCTCCATGTATTGGGGGCTATTCTTGCAGGAACAATGTCAAAGTATTGACAAAATTCCAGACATAGAGGGTTGGGCAGAAAAGAAAATCCACACTCAGTAACAAAGAGACTGGGGAACCAATGTCCCTCAGCCAAACGGAAATAGTCTGAAGGCTCAGAAAGCTCTTCCAAAATAACCCAGGAGGGAATAGAGAAATCAGAGCGAAATTTATCAATCGATTCTACAGGATAAACCATGATGAAAGAAGGAAATGAAGAAGAAGAAAGAAGATCTTACAGAAAAAGAGTGGATCTGTTGGCAACGAACGATGGAAAGGATGAACGCACAAGAGAGTAAGACAATGGAAAATTCGAAGATACAAATTTGAAAAAGTAGAAGACGATGGGATTATCTATGACACTTAAATAGTCTGCCTTGGGAAACGGTAAAGTTAATGATTACAAAAAGAAACGCTTACGCTACCGACGACTAAAAGGACAAAAAGTATGCGGAGATCGAGGCGGTTATAAAAATTCAAAAAATCCCGATTCCACGAATTTGGAAGGAAAAATAAATACAAAGGAAACACTCCTAAAAATCAGGAGGACCATTTAAAACTACCATATTCCGAGAAAGAATGTTCCACACTCCTCAAATTTCGAACTATGAAACATTGGGGGCTTCTGTTGATAATAAATTTAGTCTGCTGACATGGCTCAATCGAGTGAAGACACGTGGCAATCTACGTGGCAGCAACAAGCACTTCCGAGGAACTCAGACGCTCCGACCTACAAGAACTCTCCGAGGAAATTTTGATTACCGAGTATTTTAGGCAGTCCGAGCAGCTTAGGCGGTCCGAGCTGCACCTCGAACAAAGCGTTAATAGCTGGAAAATCAACAGTCTGACTGTTCATTAAATGCTTATCATTCAGATGTATACGCTTAAGGGGCATTTAATATATTACCCTTTCACATGTACAACATTGAATGTATTACCCTTTCACATTACAGCCTCAAGGCTATAAATACATTATATAATTCTCATTGTAAGGGGACTGGAATTTCTTGATAGAACTTGTAATCGAGAATTCCTAAACAATCATCAATAACAGAAATAATGAACGTAGGCCATTCTTATAAGGGTGAACCACTTTAAAACTTCTGTCTCATTTATTTTATCTATGATTAAATAATTAGATATGATCTAATTTTTTACATCAACAATGGATAAATGAAATTATGTGTTGAAAATTTAAGAAAAAAAAAACTATTTAAATAGTAATTAGACATTAATACTAAACATTCAATAATGATGTTACACATGTAGAAAAACCTTAGACCCGTTCAAGAGGTCTCACTATGACTGTGGTGAGAACTCTTGAATTGTCCCATTTTTGGACAGTTTGGAAATGCAAAAGTTTGTATTGTACATAATGTTTATGCATGTCCTATTTTGAAAAATTTGGTGGCATCTCTTTATGTTCTTTGGATGCATACTAGATTGATGTAGTGTTTTATGTTTTCTTGGTTGAAAAACTTAAGTAACACATGAACACTCCCAATTTAAGTTGTGTACTTGAAGAACTGTAGGCAGATGCTGGTGAAATTTTCTAAATTAGGACATGGCATGAGACATTATGACCAATACAAAATATGCATTTTCGAATGGGATATGACCCTTACCCTGTAGAGGAGATGGAGGAAATATAGGAGCTCAAATACATACATATTTACACTTGAATAAACTTCAATATATTTACAGTAAGCGTTTATATTATAATGTGTGTTCTTTAAACTTATCAGGATGTCGTCGAGAATCAACAAAGAGTGGATAAATGAGAAAAATATCGAGACCGATACATATAGAGATGCGGCGTTACAGTTTCTACATTATGTGCATAGTAATAGTTCGAATGCTAAACATTCATGTCCCTGTAGAAGTTGTCGAAATGGGAAAGGACATGTTGTTATAGATGACATATTCGTTCATTTAATGACATATGGTATGGACATGAACTATACCTTATGTCATTTTCATGGTGAAACATTAGTTGTTGATCAAGTCCAACCACCACGGCAATCTGTGACACCGACAGAACACGCTGATGTGCATAATATTCCAATTTTGAATGATCTTGTTAATGATGCTTGTGAGATGTTTATGGGTGAAGCGGAACCTAGTCAACCTAATTGTGTAGGCAGTGATGAAGCCCCCTAACTTCTGAGGTTCCCAACGATTCTCACACACATAAATACAAAGTCAAGAAGTATGATCGTTTACATCAACTCGCACAGGAGCCATTGCACCCAGCTATCGGTTCTTCGCGTCATACCACAATGCATGCTCTTATAAAGTTGAATGATTTGAAAACACAATTCAATTTATCGGATGGTGATACAGGTGGAATTCTTAGATTGTTAAATGAATTACTTCCTGAAGAGAACAACTTGACAACTGGTTATACAGAAATGAAAAACACTGTTAATAATCTTGGTATGGACTATGTTAAGTATGACGTATGCATTAACGGCTGTATGATATTTTGGAAAGAGCATGAAAAATCTACTAAATGTATAAAATGTGGTTCTTTACGCTACAAGTTTACTTGTCTAGACGAGGACGGAGTAGAAATTCAGAATACTAATGGAAAAAAGTACTCTAGGGTTCCTAAGAAGGTAATGCGACATTTCCCTCTAATACCTAGGCTAAAATGGTTTTATACCATAAAATGGATAGCATTGAAAATGACTTGGCACGCTCGTGCAAGCTCTTGTATGGAATTCTTGCGTCATCCCCGAGATTCAGCAGAATGGGTAAATTCAAACATTATGGGGAGAGATTTTGCAACAGATCCGCAGAATATTCGATTTGCAATAGAAACTGATGGTTTCAGCCCGAATAACATGTTTGGTCGTAAGTATAGTTGTTAGCCAGTGATAATTCAACCTCTCAACCCTCCTCCATCAATGTGTATGAAAAGTGAGTTTTCAATGTTGTCTGTATTGATTCCCGGACCAAAGTAACCATCAAGTAATATTGATGTTGTCACACCCCGCCTAATTCTTGCGTCGTCCACCACCAAAACTAAGCCGAGCGTGAGTAAATAAAATACCATTCTTAGCATGAGACAGATATGAGACATAAATAAATCAGTCCATAAGATAAATAACTGAATCAATCTCAAATGATCATAAATAATTAAGCGATAAAAGATCCATCACATGCTAACTCCAAAAAAAATCCATACTCCAATAATGATTAAATAAAATCTGAATAATCCCAACAGAAATCCTTTAAACAACTTTGGAACCGAATGACCCAATATAACTCAAATGAAGTCTCATAATTAAATATGACTGAAAAGGAATGTCTAACTAAACTATGCCATAAATGAATAACTCCAGCTGCACCTCCAAATGATAACTCCGATAAACTTATGCAGCTTCTCCAATTCTACTCCTGAAAAATATTAGTCAACGCATGGGTCAGAGCCAAAGCCCCGAGCAAGAATACACACTACTCCCCTCAAATAGGATCCTTGAATCCGGACAGTAGAATTATACGCAATAAATATCACAATAGAGTATTTTAAATTAAACGGGATAATTAAACGCGATAAATATAAATCACTAACTACCCACAGAAATCCCAATTTATAAAGGCACACCAATATGATTTTAAATTCCCGAGTCCCACGGAGTTAATCTTTTATTAATTAACCAAAATTATCAAATTTCTCAATTATTTGTATTCTTACTTCAATAATTATTAGGTATGGCGGTCCTCCTGCCTCGGGTGATAATTCACCAAAATTCATTATAGCGGTCCTCCCACCTCGGGTGATTTCTCCACCAAAAATACACATCCCCTTGTCAAAACGCCGGCTGGCCCATTTGAACTGTCGGCCCTCACTGATTGACAAGGTTCCACACAGGACATGACATAAAATGCCGGCTGACCCATTTAAACTGTTGGCCCTCGCTGATTATGTCGCCAATATATTTTAATACCCGTCTTATTATCTTCGGTAATTAATTCTCCATTTCTCAATTTATAATCACCCACCCTTTTATTCGATGTGAGATCCTCAAAATACCCCTTAGTCCCATAACAATGGGTCCCCAATTTATCAATACGTCCTAACCTATGTATAGGAAGATTTTCTAACATAAATCACAACCTAGTCTCGTACCTAGACTAGCGTAACGACGATAAAGTGATAAAAATCAGCCCACCCCCGACATGATAAAATCGTGATAATATACCCTCACTAGTCCCATACCTAGAAGGTGTAAATAATTAAAAGGCCTACCCACTACTACCATACCTAGAAGGCATCCTAAAATATAGGGAGAGTAAAAATACACAATCGACCCATCGCCACAAATATATTTAATAATACCAACAAGTCACACAAATATGCATAATAAATAAATGTTCCAAACTACGCATGATAGTCCAATTCAAGTAAATCTTTAATTTAATTATCACAACGTCATCAATACCCAAATAATCTCATTTAATTATTTTAAATTAAATATACCAAGTTTTCATCATATATACATCAAAAACCAAATTTTATTATCTCTACATATATTACATGAGTTATATGCACCCAAAAGTCAATTATTTTAAAGCTAGGATTTTTCTACATGCAACCTATACCAATAAAACCCAAAATCACTCATGAATCCTACGTACCCAAAGGTTTATGAATATTATTCAGATTAAAAGATTTTATAAAAGCAGCCCTATAATTAGTATCCACTTTTTCTAATTAAGTTACTAATTATTTTTGAGAAAACATGTAATTAAGTGTTTGTGCGACACTTAAAACGCATAATACTAAAGGAAAATAATAAAGCATTCATGCCTGTAAAGATCGTGTGGAAAATCTGATTAGAAATATGGATTCCTCTCAAAAAATTAGCAAAAGAGTGTTCTTGAACGATCTTGATTAAACCCCAATTAAGCCTTCAAAAACTTGTGCCAAAAACTTGATTTTGTTGAAGGTTGATGATTATGCATGAGAGGAAAAATATTTGGAAGTGTTCTCTGGTGAAAAACTGGAGAAAAAGTGATTATGAGAAGTCCCCCTACGGATTAACAAGGTTATATAGTGATTAGGAGTCCTAATCCTACACAAACTCTAAAAACAACTTACTGCTCACCTTTTCTGGGATGGTCGATCGATCTACCCCCAGGCATCGATCGATCGAGCATGCCTAAAATCTGGCAATTTGCCCAAAAAATTATAAGGGACAATTTTTTAAAATCAATATAAAATCCATTTTAACTCCGATTTTAATTCCGCTTGAAGTTTTATTCTTCTAAAATCATAACCAACATATTTAGCCAATAAAAATTATTAAATTCAAAAATTTATTTTTCTCAAAAATTCCAATTAATTAATAAAAATAGTTAATAAAAACACGGGGTGTTACATACTTCCCCTCTAGCAGAGAATTTCGTCCTCAAAATTAGACGAAGCATACACATAAACACTTGAATCTCGCAAAAAGAAAAATAAGGCTTACATATGCCTACCCGTAGAATGCTTTAATTAGGCGCCCATACACCCAATCCTACGCGTACCTATCCCACGAACAACAAAATTATATATATATTGCCTATATGCATAGGCATAACTATGAAAATAACGACGTACCACAAGCTCTCACAAATTCCCCCATTCGATCCGATAGCCGAAAGTTATCAAAATGCTAACGTCCTCAAATTAAATCTAAACACCAAAAATCGATACATACGATACCTAACATCTGTACTAAAATCTCCAAAATAATTATCGTCTCCACAATCCATTTGAAGGATCCCCCCATCAAGCTTAGTAGAAACGTCCTAATTCTAAACTCAATGCCAACAACGTCCTTAACTCAAAACTTCACATCTCCAAGAAACACATCTAACACGTATGCTAGACCCTCTACCTTAAGAAGTACACATCAACAAAGTGAATCAAAGATCGACAATGCGGAAGCTAAACGGACTCATAACCTACGAGACCTAAGACCATGCTCGGACACCATCTGTCACACCCCGCCTAATTCTGGTGTCGGCCGCCACCAAAACTAAGCCGGGCGTGAGTAAATAAAATACCATTCTTAGCATGAGACAGACATGAGACATAAATAAATTAGTCCAAAAGATAAATAATTGAATCAATCTCAAATGATCACAAACAACTAAGCGATATCACATGCTAACTCCAAAAAAAATCCATACTCCAATAATGATTCAATAAAATCTGAATAATCCCAACAAAAATCCTCTAAACAACTTTGGAACCGAATGGCCCAATAGAACTCAAATGAAGTCTCATAATTAAATACGACTGAAAAGGAAAGTCTAACTAAACTATGCCATAAAATGAATAACTCCAACTGCACCTCCAAATGATAACTCCGATAAACTTATGCAGCTTCTCCAATTCTACTCCTGAAAAATATTATTCAACGCATGGGTCAAAGCCAAAGCCCCGAGAAAGAATACACACTACTCCCCACAAATAGGATCCTTGAATCCAGACAGTAGAATTATACGCAATAAATATCACAATAGAGTATTTTAAATTAAACGAGATAATTAAACGCGATAAATATAAATCACTAACTACCCGTAGAAATCCCCATTTATAAAGGCACACCAATATGATTTTAAATTCCTGAGTCCCGCGGAGTTAATCTTTTATTAATTAACCCAAATTATCAAATTTCTCAATTATTTGTGTTCTTACTTCAATAATTATTAGGTATGGTGGTCCTCCCGCCTCGGGTGATAATTCACCAAAATTCATTATAGCGGTCCTCCCGCCTCAGGTGATTTATCCACCAAAAATAGACATCCCCTTGTCAAAACCCCGGCTGACCCATTTAAACTGTCGGCCCTCGCTGATTGACAAGGGTCCACACACGACACGACATAAAATGCCGGCTGGCCAATTTAAACTGTTGGCCTTCGCTGATTATGTCGCCAATATCTTTTAATACCCGTCTTATTATCTTAGGTAATTAATTCTCCATTTCTCAATTTATAATCACCCCACCCTTTTAATCGATGTGAGATCCTCAAAATACCCCTTAGTCCCACAATTAAGGGTCCCCAATTTATCAATACGTCCTAACCTATGTATAGGAAGATTTTCTAACATAAATCACAACCTAGTCTCGTACCTAGACTAGCGTAACGACGATAAAGTGATAAAAATCAGCCCACCCTCGACATGATAAAACCATGATAATCTACCCTCACTAGTCCCATACCTAGAAGGCGTAAATCATTAAAAGGCCTACCCACTAGTCCCATACCTAGAAGGCATCCTAAAATATAGGGAGAGAAAAAATACCCAATTGACCCGTCGCCACAAAGATATTTAATAATACCAACAAGTCACACAAATATGCATAATAAATCAATGTTCCAAACTACGCATGATAGTCCAATTCAAGTAAATCTTTAATATAATCATCACAACATCATCACAACCCAAATAATCTCATTTAATTATTTTAAATTAAATATACCAAGTTTTCATCATATATACATCAAAAACCAAAATTTATTATCTCTACATATATTACATGAGTTATACGCACCCAAAAGTCAATTATTTTAAAACTAGGGTTTATCTACGTGCAACCTACACCAATAAAACCCAAAATCACTCATGAATCCTATGTACCCAAAGGTTTATGAATATTATTCAGATTAAAAGATTTTATAAAAGCAACCCCATAATTAGTATCCACTTTTTCTAATTAAGTTACTTATTATTTTTGAGAAAACATGTAATTAAGTGTTTGTGCGACACTTAAAACGCATAATACTAAAGGAAAAGAATAGATTATTCATGCCTGTAAAGATCGTGTGGAAAATCTGATTAAAAATCTGGATTCCTCTCTAGAAATTAGCAAAAGAGTGTTCTTGAACGATCTTGATTAAACCCCAATTAAGCCTTCAAAAACTTGTGCCAAAAACTTGATTTTGTTGAAGGTTGATGATTATGCTTGAGAGGAAAAATATTTGGAAGTGTTGTCTGGTGAAAAACTAGAGAAAAAATGATTATGAGAATACCCCCTACGGATTAACAAGGTTATATAGTGATTAGGCGTCCTAATCCTACACAAACTCTAAAAATAGCTTACTGCTCACGTTTTCTGGGATGGCCGATCGATCTACCCCCAGGCATCGATCGATCGAGCATGCCTAAAATCAGGCAGTTTGTCCAAAAATTATAAGGAACAAAAATTGTAAAATCAATATAAAATCCATTTTAACTCCGATTTTAATTCCCCTTGAAGTTTTATTATTCTAAAATCATAACCAACATATTTAGCCAATAAAAACTATTAAATTCAAAATTTTATTTTTCTCAAAAATTCCAATTAATTAATAAAAATAGTTAACAAAAACACGGGGTGTTACATATGTCTTCCTCCAACCGTAAGTCGATGAGTAAAAGATCTTATGGTCTTGTGTTGAGGCTTGGGAAGCGTACAAAAATGAGAAATTTCAATTAAAATTCTGTTGATGTGGGGTATACATGATTTTCTAGATTGTGGGATGTTAGCAGGTTGTTCAACTCAAAGTTACAATGGGTGCCCTATTTGTTCTACAAATACACCTTCTGAATATCTTCATAAGTCAAAGAAATGTTGTTACCAACGATCTCGTATGGTCCTTCCTAAAGACCATCCTTACCGGTTTAACAAATCAAAACAAACATTTAATGGTAAATTAGAGGATGCTATGGCTCCAAGAAAGTTAACAAATGTAGAAGTTGAGAAGATAGTGTCACTTATCGCTCGAGAAGGTGTTCCAAGAGAGGGAGAGGGAGAGGGAGACAAAAATGGAAAGGCAAAGGGAAAGGGAAAGGGGAAGAGAAGGGGAAGGGGAAAGGGAAGAGGAAGGGGAAGGGGAAGGGGAAGGAGGATGTCCTAATGGAAGACGATAATTATCCAAGTGAGGGTGACGATGATAATCTGGTAGGTACTGAGGGTTTTTCATGGAGGTCAATTTTCTTTGACTTAGAGTACTGGAAGGATCATGATATTAGACATAATTTAGATGTTATGCATGTTGAAAAGAATGTCACAGAGACTCTTTTACGTACAATACTCTCGGTGAAAGGTTCATCAAATAAAGATACGGTCAAAGCCCATGAAGACTTGAAAGTTCATTTGAATCTTAAAAGGAAATTATTGATTAAAGATGTTGAAGCCAGTAACAAAAGGCTTGTGCCAAAGGCACCTTTCGCATTAGGAAAGGAAGAGAAAGAAGACTTTTTTCGTACACTAAAAACATTAAAGGAACCGATTGGATTTTCATCAAATTTTAGCAACAATGTTAACCTCGATCCACCTGGATTTACCAATCTCAACTCCCAAGATTATCACATCATTATGCAACAGTTTCTTCTTGCGTTGCTTATGCATTCATTTACAGATGATAAGCCTTTGTTTAAAGCTATACAGCGGATACGCATATTCTTTAATGTGGTGTGTGCAAAAGTGATATTTAGGGAACATCTTTTGAAGCCTAAAAACGCATTGGTAGAGGCACTTTGTGTCTTTGAAATTTATTTTCCACCTGCCTTTTTTATGGCGATGATGCACCTCATGCACCATTTACCCGATGAATCTTTGACATCTAGGCCACCAAGATAACGGGCGATGTGGTTGTTTGAGAGAGAAATGGGAAGATATAAAAAGTGGTCACGAAACAAGAGGTACATGGAAGGGAGCATTGCTAATGCATATTTGTTACATGAAGCTTCTTTGTATGCCATGGAGTACATATCAAAAAGTGGTGAAGGAAGTCATAAGAGGAATCTTAAGGATTTTCTTGATGATGAGTTTGATGACTCAAAATGCCAACAACCATTGGGTAAAAGTAAAGAATTGATCTTAAATAATGTACAATATGAGCAAGTGCGAAGATGGGTTTTATCTCAATGCGACGGCATTGATGAATGGAGAAGGTACACACTTAGTTCTATGTTAATTCATATTAATTGATTGTAATGTGATATTTCTTAATTTTGAAACTAAATTCTTATAGAAAATTTGTGGTAACTGAGACTCAATCGAGGCATAAAATTGATGATTTCATCCCTTGGCTAAGGAACGAGGCAAGTCTTTATTTATACATGTACTTTTTTATCAACCGTAATTATTTATAATGAAACTTTAAAAAATTATCAATTCCTTACAGGCGCCAAGATTTAATGATACGGGAATTTTTCCATATGCTAATGGTTCGCTCCATAGGGTTACCAGTTATGATAAATTTTAATGCAATGGGTACACCTTTTGTACTTCTGGACATGAAGAGAATCACAACTTTCAGAGTAGTGGTGTATCCACTAAGGCCTTTAATAAGAAGGGGATTAAGACAACCTTTTATAGAGTTATTAGACAAATTCTCGACCTCAATTACATTGAGTTCGCACATACTGTCTTTTATTGTGATTGGGTGGATGTTGATGATAAGAATGCTTGCAAAGTTGAACCCACCTCAAAATTGGTGATGGTGAATCTTAGTAAGCTCGTGAGTAAAAAAACCATTCATGATAATCCGTTCATCCTTGCATCTCAAGCCAGATAAGTATTTCATTATCAAGATGTAAAGCTAAATGGGTGGTCAGTTGTTTTACACACTCCCAAGAGACTGACGAAAGAAATAAATGCGATTGATATTGACCATATGATGTATGACTCCATTCTCGAGGAAAATGATAAATTACTGGAGCTTTTGTACACTGATTTCTAGTGCAATGATTTAGTTCTGAACTTGTTTTTTAATATCCAATATTCTATTTATTCCATTTGTTGTTGTTGTTGTTGTTGTTGTTGTTGTTGTTGTTGTTGTTGTTGTTGTTATTGTTGTTGTAAATATTTAATAGTTTATTGTTGTTTGAACATTTAATACAAGTATGGTTGTTTGAACTTGTAATTCTATGTTTACTGATGTTTGAGCATGTAATATACTGGTGTCTATTTGAACATGTAATCTTCTTTATATTGCTATTTGAACATGTAATATTCTTGCAAATGTTTATTCTGATTATTTTGGTGTCCAATAGTCACTTTTTTTCCACATAAATGTCTCACATGGGTGATACTTTGCAACAGTCAATAAATGGGGAGACACCTATATCAACCTCCTGTTCTAAGGTTGCTTCGGGTGCTTCAAGAGTAGGTGATGACTCTTCCACTAAGAAGTTAAAATTTAATGAGCATGACCTTCCAGTTGGTGAAGACTCATATACACTCTCAACTAGGTTGGGAGACTTAGCAAGGACACATGTTCCCATTTCTTATACGAGTTGGAAACAAGTGGATGAGCGATATAAGAACTCAGTTTGGTCATCATTAATGGTATACTATTCCTTTCTATTCCAAAGAATGTAAATTAAATTATGTGATGTTTTAATTTTATTTCTTCATATATTGTAGAGAGAGTTCCCAGATTTGCGCGAAAGTCAGAAGCAAATTTTTATGAAAAAAGCAAACGATGCTTGGAAAAAGTTCAAGTCGAAGCTAAGGGTTAATTTGAAGGATGGCGATGTTGGAAAGTGGAAGGAGAAAGTGCCACGAAATGTCAAATCTGAGGACTGGGAGGTGTTTTGCAATAATGAAGCTTTAGAGGTTAAAAAAACTTTGCGAAGAAAGAACAAAGAGACTAAACAAAATTGTGTGAGAAAGACAACTCATAATACAAGTCGTCATGGTTATGACCGAGCTTCACAGAATTGGAGAAAGGAGCATGGGCGTGCACCCACTCGTGCTGAATTGTGGTTGGCAACTCATATTATCAAAAGAGGTGGTTATGCCCCTCATGATAAAATATTTGCGGTAATTTAAATTTTGTAATGTTCGTTTTTTCTAAAAAAGTATCGTATCATCAAACCTAATGTTCAAATATTTTTGTAGAAGACCAAATTCAAATGCTTCTGGATGTATACAAAGCGAGTGGTCAGGAGGAGACCTTGGATGTTGGGCCTATTTTTGAGGTTTTTGAAAAAGATACGCGAGGACGTGTTCGTTGTGTTGGGTCCATAATTTCGAGAACCGCTATATTAGGGTCGGCATTTGCTAGATAAATGCTTGAGGAGGTGAAAGAGGACACCGAAAATTGGAAGGATCATGTTGATAACCTTAGGAGTGACATAGAGGATATAAAATCCTCATTAGATGAATTCATTACTGACTTCAAAATCAGGAAATTTTCATGTGATGGACAAAACGTGCAAGAGTTACCTACTACAGGCACTGGAACTCCTCTGTGTTCTCGTTCCTCCCCTGCATTCGCGGTTCCAAATTTCACCCCTATAATTGAATGAAAAATACTATCCCACACACGTGAACTTGTCGGTTAAGGAGCAAAATGCAACCAGGATCCGTCTCGACCGTTCACTTCCATACGTTGAGAAAGAATGAAGTGCGAGTTTTACTCGATGACATCAAAGTGCCCGAGTATCTAGTTTGGGGTGGAAAACAAGCTCATTGCGAGAACTCGGAAGATGTTGGTAAAAATGGAATTATGTATTGGCTCGACGACCTTTGTCCTCCCATTTATGACACCGATGAATGACCTTTGTCCTCCCATTGGTGACACCGACGACCTACACCACCTTGCTTCTAAGTACTTCCCTCTAAGGTACAGATCTGCAAAATCTCTACTTATATTCCTAATTTAATTGAGTTATTGTTATGCAATCAACTATTGAATTGAGTTATCGTTAAGCAATCAACTATTGAATTGAGTTATTGTTATCCAATCAACAATTGAATTGACTTATCTTTATGCAATCAACTATTGAATTGCGTTATCATTATGCAATCAACTATTGAATTGAGTTATTGTTACCCAATCAACTATTGAATTGAGTTATCATTATGCGTGGAATAACAATTGTTATATGTGCGGAATTGAGTTATCGTTATGCGCAAAATTGAGTTATCGTTATGCAAGCTGTTATATATAACAATTGTTATATATAACAGCTCTGTTATATATAACACCTGTTATATATAACAGCTCTGTTATATATAACACCTGTTATATATAACATAGTTGTTATATATAACATTTTTTATACATAACACCTGTTATATATAACAGTTGTTATATATAACAAAGGTGTTACATATAACAATTATTATATATAACAACACTATTATATATAACAACTGTTATATATAAAACCTGTTATATATAACAGCTATTATATATAACAGAGCTGTTATATATAGCAAGTGTTATATATAACAAGTGTTATATATAACAGAGTTGTTATATATAACAATTGTTATATATAACACCTCTGTTATATATAACAACTTTGTTATATATAACAGGTTGCCCGCGCTTCTGTGCATAAGAATTACTCAATAACAATTGTTAGTATATAATAATTGTTATATATAACAGCTTGCCCGCACTTTTGCGCATGACGATAATTCAATAACAATTGTTAATATTCTCTCGTTGATTTCTTATATACAATAACTAACCCGATTCTAAAAAATCACCCTTTTCTTCGAGGGTGAAAACCAAAACCAGCCCCCCAATGGCCCCGTAGGAGGCACGAACACCTCGCACGAGACCAACGTAACTTGTACGAACTGATCGCGTAGTCCCGGGTCTCTCGGTTTGAGAATATGATGATAATTTGCAAAATTAACACTTAGACTTAAAAACAAGCCGTTAAAGGGTGAAAATCCAAAGCATCTCCCAAACGACCCCCTAAGAGACACGAACACCTCGTACGGGACCAATCTAACTTGTAAAAACTGACCGTGTAGTCCCGGGTCTCCCTATTTGAGAATATGATGATAATTTGCAAAAATAACACTTAGACTTAAAAACAAGCTGTTAAAGGGTGAAAATCCATACCAGCCCCCAAACGACCCCATAAGAGGCACGAACACCTCGCACGGGACCAATGTAACTTGTACAAACTGATCGCGTATTAACGGGTCTCACGGTTTGAGAATATGACGATAATTTGAAAAAATCAACACTTAAACTTAAAAACAAGCCGTTAAAGGGTGAAAATCGAAACTAGCCCCCAAACGGACCCGCAAGAGGCACGGACATCTCGTACGAGACCAATGTAACTTGTAGGAACTAACCGCGTAGTCCCGAGTCTCCCGGTTTGAGAATATGATGATAATTTGAAAAAATCAACACTTAGACTTAAAAACAAGCAGTTAAAGGGTGAAAACCCAAACCAACCCCCAAACGAACCCATAAGAGGCACGAACACCTTGCACAGGACCATTGTAATTTGTACGGATTGACGGTGTATTCCCGGGTCTACCGATTTGAGAATATGATAATAATTTGTAAAAATCAACACTTAGACTTAAAAATAAGCCGTTAAAGGGTGAAAACCCAAACTAACCCCCAAACGGACCCGTAAGAGGCACGAAAACCTCGCACGGGACCATTGTAACTAGTACGAACTATCCAGGTAGTCTCGGGTCCCTCGGTTTGAGAATATTATGATAATTTGCAAAAAAAACACTTAGACTTAAAAATAAGCCATTAAAGGGTGAAAATCCAATCCAGCCCCCAAACGACCCCTAAAAGGCATGAACACCTCGCACGGGACCAATGTAACTTGTACAAACTAACCGCGTAGTCCCGAGTCTCCCGGTTTGAGAATATGATGATAATTCACAAAACTTAACACCTAGACTTAAAAATAAGTCGCTAAAAGGTGAAAACCAAAACCAACACCCAAATGGACCCGTAAGAGGCACAAACACCTCGCAGGGACCAATGTGACTTGTAGGAACTGACCGCGTAGTCCCGTGTCTCTCGATTTGAGAATATGATGATAATTGACCAAAATCAACACTTAGACTTAAAAACAAGCCGTTAAAGGATAAAAACCCAAACCAACCCCCAAAGGACCCCGTAGGAGGTACGAACATCTCGCACGAGACCAATGTAACTTGTAGGAGTTGACCGCGAAGTTCCGAGTCCCCGGTTTGAGAATATGACAATAATTTGCAAAAATTAACACATACACTTAAAAATAAGCCGTGAAAGGGTGAAAACCTAAGCTAGCCCCCAAACGGACCCGCAAGAGGCACGAACACCTCGCACGGGACCAATGTAACTTATAGGAACTGATCGCGTAGTCTCGAGTCTCTCGGTTTGAGAATATGATGATAATTTGCAAAAATTAACACTTCGACTTAAAAACAAGCCGTTAAAGGGTGAAAACACAAAACAGCTCCCAAACGAATCCGTAAGACGCACGAACACCTTGCACGAGACCAATGTAACTTGTAGGAACTGACCTCGAAGTCCCGGGTCTCCCGATTTAAGAATATGACGATAATTTGTAAAAATCAACACTTAGACTTAAAAATAAGCCATTAAAGGGTGAAAACCCAAACCAAGCCCCAAACGGACCCGTAAGAGGCACGAACACCTCGCACTGGACCAATGTAAATTGTAGGAACTGATCGCGTAGTCCCGGGTCTCCCAGTTTGAGAATATGACGATAATTTGAAAAAATCAACACTTAGATATAAAAACAAGTCGTTAAAGCGTGTAAACCCAAACCAGCCCCCAAACAGACCCATAAGAGGCATGAACACCTCGCACGGGACCAATGTAGCTTGTACGAACTGATCGCGTGGTGCCAGGTCTTCCGGTTTGAAAATATGATGATAATTTGTGAAAAACAACACTTAAACTTAAAACACAAGTCGTTAAAGTGTGAAAACCCAAACCAGCCCCCAAACAAAGCCGTAAGAGGCACGAACACCTCATAAGGGACCAATGTAACTTTTAGGAACTGATCGCGTAGTCCACGGTCTCCTGGTTTGAGAATATGACGATAATTTGTAAATATCAACACTTAGACTTGAAAACAAGCCGTTAAAGGGTGAAAACCTAAACCAGCCCCCAAGCGAACCCGTAAGAGGCACAAACACCTCGCACGGGACTAATGTAACTTGTACGAACATACCGGGTATTCTCGGGTGTCTCCCGGTTTGAGAATATGATGATAATTTGCAAAAATCAACACTTAGACTTAAAAATAAGTAGTTAAAGGGTGAAGACCCAAACCATCCCCCAAACGGACCCATAAGTGGCACGAACACCTCGCACGGGACCAATGTAATTTGTACGAACTGACCGTGTAGTCTCGGGTCTCCCGGTTTGAGAATACGATGATAATTTGCAAAAATAACACTTAGACTTAAAAACAAGCCGTTAAAGGGTGAAAATCCATACCAGCCCCCAAACGACCCCATAAGAGGCACGAACACCTCACACAGGACCAATGTAACTTATAGCAACTGACGGCGTAGTCTCGGGTCTCTTGGTTTTAGAATATGATGATAATTTGAAAAAATCTACACTTAAACTTAAAAATATGCCGTTAAAGGGTGAAAACCCAAACCGACCCCCAAACGGACCCACAAGAGGCACGAACACCTCGCACGGGACCAATGTAACTTGTAGGACCTGACCGCGTAGTCCCGGGTCTCCCGGTTTGACAATATGATGATAATTGACAAAAATAAACACTTGGACTTAAAAATAAGCCGTTAAAGGCTGAAAAGCCAAACCAGCCCCCAAGCGGACTCATAAGAGGCATGAACACCTCGCACGGGACCATTGTAACTTCTACGAGCTAACCGCATAGTCCCGGGTCTCCCTTGTTTGAGAATATGACGATAATTTGAACAAATCAATCCTTAGACTTGAAAATAAGCCGTAAAAGAGTGAAAACCCAAACTAGCCTCCAAATGGACCCGTGAGAGGCATGAAGACCTCGCACGGGACCAATGTAACTTGTACGAACTGATCATGTAGTCTCGGGTCTCCCGATTTGAGAATATGATGATAATTTGTAAAAATAACACTTAGACTTAAAAACAAGCCCTTAAAGGGTGAAAATCCAAACCAGCCCCCAAACGACCACCTTAGAGGCACGAACACCTCGCACGGGGCCAATGTAACTTGTACGTACTGACCGCGTAGTCTCGGGTCTCCTGGTTTGAGAATATGACGATAATTCAAAAAAATCAACACCTAGACTTAAAAATAAGCCGTTAAAGGGTGAAAACCCAAACCAGCCCCCAAACGGACCCGTAAGGTGCACGAACACCTCGCAGGGGACCAATGTAACTTGTAGGAACTGACCGTGGAGTCCCAGGTATCTCGGTTTGAGAATATGACGATAGTTTGCAAAAAACGACACTGAGACTTAAAAATTTAGCCGTTAAAGGGTGAAAACCCAAACCAGCTCCCAAACGGACCCGTTAGAGGCACGAACACCTCACACGGGACCAATGTAACTTGTACGAACTGTCCTGGTAGTCCCGGGTCTCTCGATTTGAGAATATTATGATAATTTGCAAAAATAACACTTAGACTTAAAAATAAGCTATTAAAGGGTGAAAATCCAATCCATCCCGCAAACGACCCCCTAAGAGGCATGAACACCTTGCACGGGACCAATGTAACTTGTACAAACTGACCGCGTAGTCCCGAGTCTCCCGATTTGAGAATATGATGATAATTCACAAACATCAACACCTAGACTTAAAAACAAGCCACTAAAAGGTGAAAACCAAAACCAACCCCCAAACGGACCCGTAAGAGGCACAAACACTTCGCAGGGGACCAATGTAACTTATAGGAACTGACCGCGTAGTCCCGGGTCTCTCGGTTTGAGAATATGATTATAATTTACCAAAATCAACACTTAGACTTAAAAACAAGCCGTTAAAGGGTAAAAACTCAAACGAGCCCCTAAAGGAACCCGTAGGAGGCACGAACACCTCGCACGAGACCAAAGGAAATTGTAGGAATTGACCGCGTAGTTATGAGTCTCCCGGTTTGAGAATATGACAATAATTTGCAAAAATCAACACATACACTAAAAAACAAGCCGTGAAGGGGTAAAAACCTAATCTAGCCCCCAAACGGACCCGCAAGAGGCACGAACACCTCGCATGGGACCAATGTAACTTGTAGGAACTGATCGCGTAGTCTCGAGTCTCTCGGTTTGAGAATATGATGATAATTTGTAAAAATTAACACTTCGACTTAAAAACAAGCCGTTAAAGGGTGAAAATACAAACCAGCTCCCAAACGGACCCGTAAGAAGCACGAACACCTTGCACGAGTCCAATGTAACTTGTAGGAACTGACTTCAAAGTCTCGAGTCTCTCGGTTTAAGAATAAGAAGATAATTTGTAAATATCAACACTTAGACTTAAAAACAAGCCGTTAAAGGGTGAAAACCCCAACCAACCCCAAACGGACCCGTAAGAGGCACGAACACCTCGCACGGGACCAATGTAAATTGTAAGAACTGACCGCGTAGTCCCGGGTCTCCCAGTTTGAGAATATGATGATAATTTGCAAAACTCAACACTTAGACATAAAAACAAGCCGTTAAAGCGTGAAAACCCAAACTAGCCCCCAAACAGACCCAAAAGAGGCATGAACACCTCGCACGGGACCAATGTAGCTTGTACGAACTGACCGCGTAGTGTCGGGACTTTCGGTTTGAAAATATGATCATAATTTGCAAAAAAAACCACTTAAACTTAAAAACAAGCCGTTAAAGGGTGAAAACCCTAACCGGCTCCCAAACGAACCCGTAAGAGGCACGGACACCTCGTACGGGACCAATCTAACTTTTAGGAACTGAACGCGTAGTCCACGGTCTCCTGGTTTGAGAATATGATGATAATTTGTAAATATCAACACTTAGACTTAAAAATAAGTCGTTAAAGGGTGAAAACATAAACCAACCCCCAAGCGAACCTGTAAGAGGCACAAACATCTCGCACGGGACTAATGTAACTTGCACGAACAGACCGCGTAGTCTCGGGGGTCTCCCGGTTTGAGAATATGATGATAATTTGCAAAAATCAACACTTAGACTTAAAAATAAGTAGTTAAAGGGTGAAGACCCAAACCATCCCCCAAACGGACCCATAAGTGGCACGAACACCTCACACGGGACCAATGTAATTTGTACGAATTGACCGTGTAGTCTCGGGTCTCCCGGTTTGAGAATACGATGATAATTTGCAAAAATAACACTTAGACTTAAAAACAAGCCGTTAAAGGGTGAAAATCCATACCAGCCCCCAAACGACCCCATAAGAGGCACGAACACCTCACACGGGACCAATGTAACTTATAGCAACTGACCGCGTAGTCTCGGGTCTCTCGGTTTGAGAATATGATGATAATTTGCAAAAATCTACACTTAAACTTAAAAATATGCCATTAAAGGGTGAAAACCCAAACTGACCCCCAAACGGACCCGCAAGAGGCACGAACACCTCGCACGGGACCCATGTAGCTTGTAGGACCTAGCCGCGTAGTCCCGGGTCTCCCGGTTTGACAATATGATGATAATTTACAAAAATAAACACTTGGTATTAAAAATAAGCCGTTAAAGGCTGAAAAGCCAAACCAGCCCCCAAGCGGACTCATAAGAGGAATGAACACCTCGCACGGGACCATTGTAACTTGTACGAGCTAAACGCAAAGTCCCGGGTCTTCCTTGTTTGGGAATATGACGATAATTTGAACAAATCAATCCTTAGACTTGAAAATAAGCCGTAAAAGAGTGAAAACCCAAACTAACCCCCAAATGGACCCGTAAGAGGCCCGAAGACCTCGCACGGGACCAATGTAACTTGTACGAACTGATCACGTAGTCTCCGATTTTTCGGTTTGAGAATATGATGATAATTTGCAAAAACAACACTTAGACTTAAAAACAAGCCCTTAAAGGGTGGAAATCCAAACCAGCCCCCAAACGACCACCTAAGAGGAACGGACACCTCGCACGGGGCCAATGTAACTTGTACGTACTGACCGCGTAGTCTCGGGTCTCCTGGTTTGAGAATATGATGATAATTCAAAAAAATCTACACCTAGACTTAAAAACAAGCCGTTAAAGGGTGAAAACCCAAACCTGCACCCAAACGGACCCGTAAGATGCACGAACACCTCGCAAGGGACCAATGTAACTAGTAGGAACTGACCGTGGAGTCCCAGGTCTCTCGGTTTGAGAATATGATGATAGTTTGCAAAAATCAACACTTAGACTTAAAAAATAGTCGTTAAAGGGTGAAAACCCAAACCAGCTCCCAAACGGACCCGTAAGAGGCACGAACACCTTGCACGGGACCAATGTAACTTGTACGAACTACCCAGGTAGTCCCGGGTCTCTCGATTTGAGAATATTATGATAATTTGCAAAAATAACACTTAGACTTAAAAATAAGCCATTAAAGGGTGAAAATCCAATCCAGCCCCCAAACGACCCCCTAGGAGGCATGGACACCTCGCACGGGACCAATGTAACTTGTACAAACTGACCGCGTAGTCCCGAGTCTCTCGGTTTGAGAATATGATGATAATTCACAAAAGTCAACACCTAGACTTAAAAACAAGCCGCTAAAAGGTGAAAATCAAAACCAACCCCCAAACGGACCCGTAAGAGGCACAAACACTTCGCACGGGACCAATGTAACTTGTAGGAACTAACCGCGTAGTCCTGGGTCTCTCAGTTTGAGAATATGATGATAATTTACCAAAATCAACACTTAGACTTAAAAACAAGCCGTTAAAGGGCAAAAACCCAAACCAGCCCCTAAAGGACCCCGTAGGAGGCACGAACACCTCGCACGAGACCAATGTAACTTGTAGGAATTGACTGCGTAGTTCCGAGTCTCCCGGTTTGAGAATATGACAATAATTTGAAAAAATCAACACATACACTTAAAAACAAGCCGTGAATGGGTGAAAACCTAAGATAGCCCCCAAACGGACCCGCAAGAGGCACGAACACCTCGCACGGGACCAATGTAACTTGTAGGAACTGATCGCGTAGTCTCGTGTCTCTCGGTTTGAGAATATGATGATAATTTGCAAAAATTAACACTTCGACTTAAAAACAAGCCCTTAAAGGGTGAAAATACAAACCATCTCCCAAACAGACCGGTAAGACGCACTAACACCTTGCACGAGACCAATGTAACTTGTAGGAATTGACCTCGAAGTCTCGGGTCTCCCGATTTAAGAATATGGCGATAATTTGTAAAAATCAACACTTAGACTTAAAAATAAGCCGTTAAAGGGTCAAAATCATAACCAACCCCCAAACGGACTCGTAAGAGGCACAAACACCTCGCACGGGACCAATGTAAATTTTAGGAACTGACCGCGTAGTCCCGGGTCTCCCAGTTTGAGAATATGATGATAATTTGCAAAAATCAACACTTAGACATAAAAATAAGTCGTTAAAGCGTGTAAACCCAAACCAACCCCCAAACAGACCCATAAGAGGCATGAACACCTCGCACGGGACCAATGTAGCTTGTACGAGCTGACCGCGTAGTGCCGGGTCTTTCGGTTTGAAAATATGATGATAATTTGCAAAAAACAACACTTAAACTTAAAAACAAGCCGTTAAAGGGTGAAAACCCAAACCAGCCCCTAAACGAACCCGTAAGAGGCACGAACACCTTGCACGGGACCAATGTAACTTTTAGGAACTGATCGCGTAGTCCACGGTCTCCTGGTTTGAGAATATGGCGATAATTTGTAAATATCAACACTTAGACTTGAAAACAAGCCGTTAAACGGTGAAAACCCAAAGCAGCCCCCAAGCGAACCCGTAAGAGGCACAAACACCTCGCACGGGACTAATGTATCTTGTACGAACATACCGCGTAGTCCCGGGGGTCTCCCGATTTGAGAATATGATGATAATTTGCAAAAATCAACACTTAGACTTAAAAATAAGCAGTTAAAGGGTGAAAACCCAAACCATCCCCCAAACGGACCCATAAGTGGCACGAACACCTCGCACGGGACCAATGTAATTTGTACGAACTGATCGTGTAGTCTCGGGTCTCCCGATTTGAGAATATGATGATTATTTGCAAAAATAACACTTAGACTTAAAAACAAGCCGTTAAAGGGTGAAAATCCATACCTGCCCCCAAACGACCCCATAAGAGGCATGAACACCTCACATGGGACCAATGTAACTTATAGCAACTGACCGCGTAGTCTCGGGTCTCTCGGTCTGAGAATATGTTGATAATTTGCAAAAATCTACACTAAAACTTAAAAATATGCCGTTAAAGGGTGAAAACCCAAACCGACCCCCAAACGGACCCGCAAGAGGCACGAACACCTCGCACCTGACCAATGTAACTTGTAGGACCTGACCGCGTAGTCCTGGGTCTCCCGGTTTGACAATATGATGATAATTGACAAAAATAAACACTTGGACTTAAAAATAAGACGTTAAAGGCTGAAAAGCCAAACCTGCCCCCAAGCGGACTCATAAGAGGCATGAACACCTCGCACGGGACCATTGTAACTTGTACGAGCAAACCGCATAGTCCCGGGTCTCCCTTATTTGAGAATATGACGATAATTTGAACAAATCAATCCTTAGACTTGAAAATAATCCGTAAAAGAGTGAAAACCCAAACTAGCCCCCAAATGAACCCGTAAGAGGCAAGACCTCGCACGGGACCAATGTAACTAGTACGAACTGATCACGTAGTCTCGGGTCTCCCGGTTTGAGAATATGATGATAATTTGCAAAAATAACACTTAGACTTAAAAACAAGCCGTTAAAGGGTGAAAATCCAAACCAGCCCCCAAACGACCACCTAAGAGGCACGAACACCTCGCACAGGGCCAATGTAACTTGTACGTACTGACCGCATAGTCTCGGGTCTCCTGGTTTGAGAATATGATGATAATTTAAAAAAATCAACACCTAGACTTAAAAACAAGCCGTTAAAGTATGCAAACCCAAACCAGCCCCCAAACGGACCCGTAAGAGGCACGAACACCTCGTAGGGGACCAATATAACTTGTAGGAACTGACCGTGGAGTCCCAGGTCTCTCGGTTTGAGAATATGAAGATAGTTTGCAAAAATCAACACTTAGACTTAAAAAATAGCCGTTAAAGGGTGAAAACCCAAACCAGCTCCCAAACGGACCCGTAAGAGGCACGGACACCTCGCACAGGATCAATGTAACTTTTACGAATTGTCCAGGTAGTCTCGGGTCTCTTGGTTTGAGAATATTATGATAATTTGCAAAAATAACACTTAGACTTAAAAATAAGCCATTAAAGGGTGAAAACCTAATCTAGCCCCCAAACGACCCCCTAAGAAGCATGAACACCTCGCACGGGACCAATGTAACTTGTACAAACTGACCGCGTAGTCCCGAGTCTCCCGGTTTGAGAATATGATGATAATTCAGAAAAATCCACACCTAGACTTAAAAATAAGCCGTTAAAGGGGGAAAACCCAAACCAGCCCCCAAATGGACCCCTTAAAGGCAAAAACACCTCGCACGGGACCAATGTAAATTATACGAACTGACCGCATAATCCCGAGTCTCCTGATTTGAGAATATGATGATAATTTGTAAAAATCAACACTTAGACTTAAAAACAAGCCGTTAAAGGGTGAAAACCTAATCCAGCCCCAAAGGACCCCGTAGGAGGCACAACTACCTCGCACGAGATCAATGTAACTTGTAGGAATTGACCGCGTAGTCCCAAGTCCCTCGGATTGAGAATATGATGATAATATGTAAAAATCAACACTTAGACTTAAAAACAAGACGTTAAAGGGTGAAAACCTAACCCAACCCCAAACAAACCCGCAAGAGGCACAAACACCTCGCACGGGACCAATGTAACTTGTACGAACTGACTACGTATTCTCGAGTCGCTCGGTTTGAGAATATGATGATAATTTGCAAAAATTAACACTTAGACTTCAAACCAAGCCGTTAAAGGGTGAAAATATAATCCCGCCCCTAAATGGAGCCGTAAGAGGTACGATCACCTTGCACGGGACCAATGTAACTTGTAGGAACTGACCACCTAGTCCCGGGTCTCCCGATTTGAGAATATGACAATAATTTACAAAAATAACACTTAGACTTAAAAATAAGCCCTTAAAGGGTGAAAATCCAAACCAGCACCCAAACGACCCCTTAAGAGGCACGAACACCTCGTACGGGACCAATGTCAGTTGTAGGAACATATCGCATAGTCCCGAGGCTCTCAGTTGGAGAATATGATGCTAATTTGCAAAAATCGACACCTAGACTTAAAAGCAAGTCGTTAAAGAGTGAAAACCCAAATTAGCCCCCAAACGGACCCGTAAGAGGCACGAACACCTCACACAGGACAAATGTAACATGTAGGAACTGAATGCATAGTCCCGGGGCTCCCGATTTGGGAATATGATGATAATTTGAAAAAAATAGCACTTAGACTTAAAAACAATCCGTTAAAGGAGGAAAACCCAAACCAGCCCCCAAACGGACCTGTTAGAGGTACGAACACCTCGCACGGGACCAATGTAAATTGTATTAACTGACCACGTAGTCTCGGGTCTACCGGTTTGATAATATGATGATAATTTGAATAAATCAAAACTTAGATTTAAAAACAAGCCTTTAAAGGGAGAAAACCTAAACCAGCCCCCAAACAGACCCGTAAGAGGGACGAACACCTCGCACGGGACCAATGTAAATTGTCTGAACTGACCACGTAGTCCCGAGTCTCCCGGTTTGATAATACAATGATAATTTGAAAAAATCAACACTTAGATTTAAAAACATGCCGTTAAAGGGAGAAAACCAAAACCAGCCCCCAAACAGACCCATAAAAGGGACGAACACCTCGCACGGGACCAATGTAGCCTGTACGAACTGACAGCGTAGTCTCGGGTCTCCTGATTTGAGAATATGATGATAATTTGTAAAAATAACCCTTAAACTTAAAAACAAGCTGTTAAAGGATGAAAACCCAAACCAGCCATCAAACGAACCCGTAAGAGGTACGAACACCTCGCAAAGGACTAATGTAACTTATAGGAACTGATCGTGTAGTCTCGGGTCTCCTGGTTTGAGAATATGATGATAAGTTATGAAAACCAACACTTAGACTTAAAAATAAGCCGTTAAAGGGTGAAAACTGAAACGAGCCCCAAAGCGGACCCGTAAGAGGCACGAACACCTCACATGGGACCATTGTAACTTGTAGGAACTGACCGCGTAGTCCTGGGTCTCCCGGTTTGCTAATATGATGATAATTTGTAAAAATCAACACTTAAACTTAAAAACAAGCAGTTAAAGGGTGAAAACCCAAAGCAGCCCCCAAACGGACCCGTAAGTGGTACGAACACCTCGCACGGGACCAATGTAACTTGTACGAACTGATCGCATAGTCTCGGGTCTCCCGATTTGAGAATATGATTATAATTTGAAAAAACCAACACTTAGACTTAAAAACAAGCCGTTAAAGGGTGAAAACCCAAACCATCCCCCAAACGAACCCATAAGAGGCACGAACACCTTGCACGGGACCAATGTAATTTATACCAACTGATCGTGTAGTCCCGGGTCTACCGATTTGAGAATATGATGATAATTCGTAAAAATCATCACTTAGACTTAAATATAAGCCGTTAAAGGGTGAAAATCAAATCCAGCCCCTAAATGACCCCCTAAGAGGCATGATCACCTCGCACGGGACCAATGTAACTTGTACAAACTGACCGCGTAGTCACGAGTCTCCCGATTTGAGAATGTGATGATAATTCACAAAAATCAACACCTAGACTTAAAAACAAGCCGCTAAAAGGTGAAAACCCAAACCAAATCCCAAACGGACCCGTAAGAGGCACAAACACCTCGCACGGGACCAATGCAACTTGTAGGAACTGACCGCGTAGTCCCGGATCTCTCGGTTTTAGAATATGATGATAATTTGCCAAAATCAACACTTAGACTTCAAAACAAGCCGTTAAAGGGTAAAAACCCAAACCAGCCCCCAAAGGACCCCGTAGGAGGCACGAACACCTCGCACGAGACTAATGTAACTTGTAGAAATTAACCGCGCAGTTTTGAGTCTCCCGGTTTGAGAATATGATAATAATTTGCAAAAATTAACACTTCGACTTAAAAATAAGCCGTTAAAGGGTGAAAACCCAAACCATCTCCCAAACGGACCCGTAAGATGCACGAACACCTTGCACGAGACCAATGTAACTTACAGGAACTGACCTCGAAGTCCCAGGTCTCCCGGTTTTTAGAATATGATGATAATTTGTAAAAATCAACACTTAGACTTAAAAACAAGCCGTTAAAGGGTAAAAACCCAAACCAACCCCCAAACGAACCCGTAAGAGGCACTAACACCTCACACGAGACCAATGTAAATTGTAGGAACTGACCGCGTGGTCCCGGGTCTCTCGATTTGAGAATATGATGTTAACTTTCAAAAATCAACACTTAAACTTAAAAATAAGTCGTTAAAGGTCGAAAACCCAAATCGGCTTCCAAACGGACCCGTAAGAGGCACGAACACCTCGCATGGGACCAATGTAACTAGTAGGAACTGACCGCGTAGTCCCAGGTCTCTCGGTTTGAGAATATGACGATAATTTGAAAAAATTAACACTTAGACTTTAAAAATAGCAGTTAAAGGGTGAAAACCCAAACCAGCCCCCAAAGGACCCCGTAGGAGGCACGAACACCTCGCACAAGACCAATGTAACTTGTTGCAACTGACCGTGTACTCTCTGGTCTCCCAGTTTGAGAATACGATGATAATTTACAAATATCTAAACTTAAACATAAAAATATGCCGTTAAAGGGTGAAAATTCAAACCAGCCCCCAAACAAACCCCCAAGAGGAACGAATAACTAACACGGGACCAATGTAACTTGTAGGAACTGATCGCATAGTCCCGGGTCTCTGAGTTTGAGAATATGATGATAATCGGTAAAAATCAGTACTTAGACTTAAAAATAACCCGTCAAAGGGGGAAAACCCAAACCAGCCCCCAAATGGACCCGTTAGAGGCACAAACACCTCGCACGTGACCAATGTAAATTATACGAACTGACCGCGTAATCCCGAGTCTCCTGGTTTGAGAATATGACGATAATTTGCAAAAATCAACACTTAGACTTAAAAATAAGCCGTTAAAGGGTGAAAACCCAAACCAGCCCCAAAGGACCCCGTAGGAGGAACGGACACCTCGTACGAGACCAATGTAACTTGTAGGAATTAACCGCGTAGTCCCGAGTCCCTCAATTTGAGAATATGATGATAATTTATAAAAATCAACACTTAGACTTAAAAACAAGACGTTAAAGGGTGAAAACCTAACCCAACCCCCAAACGGACCCGCAAGAGGCACAAACACCTCGCACGGGACCAATGTAACTTGTACGAACTGACTGCATATTCTCGAGTCTCTCGATTTGAGAATATGATGATAATTTGCAAAAATCAACACTTAGACTTAAAAATAAGCCGTTAAAGGGTGAAAATACAATCCCGCCCCCAAGCGGACCCGTAAGAGGCACGAACACCTTGCACGGGACCAATGTAACTTTTAGGAACTGACCACCTAGTCCCGGGTCTCCCGATTTGAGAATATGACAATAATTTACAAAAATAACACTTAGACTTAAAAACAAGACCTTAAAGGGCGAAAATCCAAACCAGCACCCAAACGACCCCTTAAGAGGCACGAACACCTCGCACGGGACCAATGTAACTTGTAGGAACATATCGCATAGTCCCGAGGCTCTCAGTTTGAGAATATGACACTAATTTGCAAAAATCGACACCTAGACTTAAAAGCAAGCCGTTAAAGGGCGAAAACCCAAACTAGCCCCCAAACGGACCCGTAAGAGGCACGAACACCTCACACAGGACCAATGTAACATGTAGGAAATGACCGCATAGTCCCGCGTCTCCCGGTTGGGGAATATGATGATAATTTGAAAAAATTAGCACTTAGACTTTAAAACAAGCCGTTAAGGGGGGAAACCGAAACCAGCCCCCAAACGGACCCGTTAGAGGCACGAACACCTCGCACGGGACAAATGTAAATTGTATGAACTGACCACGTAGTCCCGGGTCTCCCGATTTGATAATGTGATGATAATTTGAAAAAATCAACACTTAGATTTAAAAATAAGCCGTTAAAGGGAGAAAACCCAAACCAACCCCCAAACAGACCCGTAAGAGGCACGAACAACTCGCACGGGACCAATGTAGCCTGTACGAACTGACCGCATAGTCTCTGGTCTACCGATTTGAGAATATGACGATGATTTGCAAAAAATAACCCTTAAACTTAAAAACAAGCCATTAAAGGTTGAAAACCCAAACCAGCCATCAAACGAACCCATAAGAGGTACGAGCACCTCGCAAAGGACTAATGTAACTTATAGGAACTGACCGTGTAGTCTCGGGTCTCCTGGTTTGAGAATATGATGATAATTTGTAAAAACTAATACTTAGACTTAAAAATAAACCGTTAAAGGGTGAAAACTGAAACCAACCCCAAAGCGGACCCGTAAGAGGCACGGACACCTCACATGGGACCATTGTAACTTGTAGGAACTGACCGCATAGTCCCGGGTCTCTCGGTTTGAGAATATGATGATAATTTGTAAAAATTAATACTTAAACTTAAAAACCAGCAGTTAAAGGGTGAAAACCCAAACCAGCCCCCAAACGAACCCATATTAGGCACGAACACCTTGCACGGAACCAATGTAACTTTTAGATACTGATCGCGTAGTCCACGGTCTCCTGGTTTGAGAATATGATGATAATTTGTAAATATCAACACTTAGACTTGAAAACAAGCCGTTAAACGGTGAAAACCCAAAGCAGCCCCCAAGCGAACCCGTAAGAGGCACAAACACCTCGCACGGGACTAATGTAACTTGTACGAACAGACCGCGTAGTCCCGGGGGTCTCCCGGTTTGAGAATATGGTGATAATTTGCAAAAATCAACACTTAGACTTAAAAATAAGCAGTTAAAGGGTTAAAACCCAAACAATCCCACAAACGGATCCATAAGTGGCACGAACACCTCGCACGGGACCAATGTAATTTGTACGAACTGACCGTGTAGTCTCGGGTCTCCCGGTTTGAGAATATGATGATAGTTTACAGATATCTACACTTAAAGATAAAAATATGCCGTTAAAGGGTGAAAACCCAAACCAGCCCCCAAACAGACCCGCAAGAGGCACGAAGACCTAACACGAGACAAATGTAACTTGTAGGGACTGACCGCATAGTCCCGGGTCTCTGAGTTTGAGAATATGATGATAATCGATAAAAATCAGTACTTAGACTTAAAAATAACCCGTTAAAGGGGGAAAACCCAAACCAGCCCCCAAATGGACCCGTTAGAGGCACAAACACCTCGCACGGGACGAATGTAAATTATACGAACTGACAGCGTAATCCCGAGTCTCCTGGTTTGAGAATATGACGATAATTTGTAAAAATCAACACTTAGACTTAAAACAAGTCGTTAAAGGGTGAAAACCCAAACCAGCCCCAAAGGACCCCATAGGAGGAACGGACACCTCGTACGAGACCAATGTAACTTGTAGGAATTAACCGCGTAGTCCCGAGTCCCTCAATTTGAGAATATGATGATAATTTATAAAAATCAACACTTAGACTTAAAAAGAAGACGTTAAAGGGTGAAAACCTAACCCAAACCCAAAATGGACCCGCAAGAGGCACAAACACCTCGCACGGGACCAATGTAACTTGTACGAACTGACTGCATATTCTCGAGTCTCTCGATTTGAGAATATGATGATAATTTGCAAAAATCAACACTTAGACTTAAAAATAAGCCGTTAAAGGGTGAAAATACAATCCCGCCCCCAAGCGGACCCGTAAGAGGCACGAACACCTTACGCGGGACCAATGTAACTTTTAGGAACTGACCACCTAGTCCCGGGTCTCCCGATTTGAGAATATGACAATAATTTACAAAAATAACACTTAGACTTAAAAACAAGCCCTTAAAGGGCGAAAATCCAAACCAGCACCCAAACGACCCCTTAAGAGGAACGAACACCTCGCATGGGAGTAATGTAACTTGTAGGAACATATCGCATAGTCCCGAGGCTCTCAGTTTGAGAATATGACACTAATTTGCAAAAATCGACACCTAGACTTAAAAGCAAGCCGTTAAAGGGCGAAAACCCAAACTAGCCCCCAAACGGACCCGTAAGAGGCACGAACACCTCACACAGGACCAATGTAACATGTAGGAAATGACCGCATAGTCCCGCGTCTCCTGGTTGGGGAATATGATGATAATTCGAAAAAATTAGCACTTAGACTTTAAAACAAGCCGTTAAGGGAGGAAACCGAAACCAGCCCCCAAACGGACCCGTTAGAGGCACGAACACCTCGCACGGGACAAATGTAAATTGTATGAACTGACCACGTAGTCCCGGGTCTCCCGATTTGATAATGTGATGATAATTTGAAAAAATCAACACTTAGATTTAAAAATAAGCCGTTAAAGGGAGAAAACCCAAACCAACCCCCAAACAGACCCGTAAGAGGCACGAACAACTCGCACGGGACCAATGTAGCCTGTACGAACTGACCGCATAGTCTCTGGTCTACCGATTTGAGAATATGACGATAATTTGCAAAAAATAACCCTTAAACTTAAAAACAAGCCATTAAAGGTTGAAAACCCAAACCAGCCATCAAACGAACCCATAAGAGGTACGAGCACCTCGCAAAGGACTAATGTAACTTATAGGAACTGACCGTGTAGTCTCGGGTCTCCTGGTTTGAGAATATGATGATAATTTGTAAAAACTAATACTTAGACTTAAAAATAAACCGTTAAAGGGTGAAAACTGAAACCAACCCCAAAGCGGACCCGTAAGAGGCACGGACACCTCACATGGGACCATTGTAACTTGTAGGAACTGACCGCATAGTCCCGGGTCTCTCGGTTTGAGAATATGATGATAATTTGTAAAAATTAACACTTAAACTTAAAAACTAGCAGTTAAAGGGTGAAAACCCAAACCAGCCCCCAAACGAACCCATAATAGGCACGAACACCTTGCACGGAACCAATGTAACTTTTAGATACTGATCGCGTAGTCCACGGTCTCCTGGTTTGAGAATATGATGATAATTTGTAAATATCAACACTTAGACTTGAAAACAAGCTTTTAAACGGTGAAAACCCAAAGCAGCCCCCAAGCGAACCCGTAAGAGGCACAAACACCTCGCACGGGACTAATGTAACTTGTACGAACAGACCGCGTAGTCCCGGGGGTCTCCCGGTTTGAGAATATGGTGATAATTTGCAAAAATCAACACTTAGACTTAAAAATAAGCAGTTAAAGGGTGAAAACCCAAACAATCCCACAAACGGACCCATAAGTGGCACGAACACCTCGCACGGGACCAATGTAATTTGTACGAACTGACCGTGTAGTCTCGGGTCTCCCGGTTTGAGAATATGATGATAGTTTACAGATATCTACACTTAAACATAAAAATATGCCGTTAAAGGGTGAAAACCCAAACCAGCCCCCAAACAGACCCGCAAGAGGCACGAAGACCTAACACGAGACAAATGTAACTTGTAGGGACTGACCGCATAGTCCCGGGTCTCTGAGTTTGAGAATATGATGATAATCGATAAAAATCAGTACTTAGACTTAAAAATAACCCGTTAAAGGGGTAAAACCCAAACCAGCCCCCAAATGGACCCGTTAGAGGCACAAACACCTCGCACGGGACGAATGTAAATTATACGAACTGACCGCGTAATCCCGAGTCTCCTGGTTTGAGAATATGACGATAATTTGTAAAAATCAACACTTAGACTTAAAAACAAGCCGTTAAAGGGTGAAAACCCAAACCAGCCCCAAAGGACCCCGTACGAGGAACGGACACCTCGTACGAGGCCAATGTAACTTGTAGGAATTAACCGCGTAGTCCCGAGTCCCTCAATTTGAGAATATGATGATAATTTGTAAAAATCAACACTTAGATTTAAAAACAAGACGTTAAAGGGTGAAAACCTAACCCAACCCCCAAACGGACCCGCAAGAGGCACAAACACCTCGCATGGGACCAATGTAACTTGTACTAACTGACTGCATATTCTCGAGAATCTCGGTTTGAGAATATTATGATAATTTGCAAAAATCAACACTTAGACTTAAAAATAAGCCGTTAAAGGGTGAAAATACAATCCCGCCTCCAAACGGACCCGTAAGAGGCACGAACACCTTGCACGGGACCAATGTAACTTGTAGGAACTGGCCACCTAGTCCCGGGTCTCCCGATATGAGAATATGACAATAATTTACAAAAATAACACTTAGATTTAAAAACAAGCCCTTAAAGGGGGAAAATCCAAACCAGCACCCAAACGACCCCTTAAGAGGCACGAACACCTCGCACGGGACCAATGTAACTTGTAGGAACATATCGCATAGTCCTGAGGCTCTCAGTTTGAGAATATGACACTAATTTGCAAAAATCGACACCTAGACTTAAAAGCAAGCCGTTAAAGGGCGAAAACCCAAGCTAGCTCCCAAACGGACCCGTAAGAGGCACGAACACCTCACACAGGACCAATGTAACATGTAGGAAATGACCGCATAGTCCCGCGTCTCCCGGTTGGGGAATATGACGATAATTTGAAAAAATTAGAACTTAGATTTAAAAACAAGCCGTTAAGGGGGGAAACCCAAACCAGCCCCCAAACGGAACCGTTAGAGGCACGAACACCTCGCACGGGACAAATGTAAATTGTATGAACTGACCACGTAGTCCCGGGTCTCCCGGTTTGATAATGTGATGATAATTTGAAAAAATCAACACTTAGATTTAAAAATAAGCCGTTAAAGGGAGAAAACCCAAACTAACCCCCAAACAGACCCGTAAGAGGCACGAACAACTCGCACGGGACCAATGTAGCCAGTACGAACTGACCGCATAGTCTCGGGTCTCTCGATTTTAGAATATGACGATAATTTGCAAAAAACAACCCTTAAACTTAAAAACAAGCCGTTAAAGGTTGAAAACCCAATCCAGACATCAAACGAACCCGTAAGAGGTACGAACACCTCGCAAAGGACTAATGTAACTTATAGGAACTGACCGTGTAGTCTCGGCTCTTCTAATTTGAGAATATGATGATAATTTGTAAAAACCAACACTTAGACTTAAAAATAAACCGTTAAAGGGTGAAAACTGAAACCAACCCCAAAGCGGACCCGTAAGAGGCACGAACACCTCACATGGGACCATTGTAACTTGTAGGAACTGACCGCGTAGTCCCGGGTCTCTCGGTTGAGAATATGATGATAATTTGTAAAAATTAACACTTAAACTTAAAAACCAGCAGTTAACGGGTGAAAACCCAAACCAGCCCCCAAACGAACCCGTAATAGGCACGAACACCTTGCACGGAACCAATGTAACTTGTATGAACTGACCGCATAGTCTCGGGTCTCCCGGTTACAGAATATGATGATAATTTGCGAAAATAAAACTTAGACTTAAAAACAAGTCATTTAAGGGTGAAAATCCAAATCAACTCCCAAAGGACTCCATAAGAGGCACGAACACCTCACACGGGATCAATGTAACTTGTACGAACTTACCGTGTGGTCCCGGGTCTCCCGGTTTAGGAATATGATGATAACTTGTAAAAATCAACACTTAAACTTAAAAATAAGTCGTTAAAGGTCGAAAACCCAAATCGGCTCCCAAACGGACCACGTAGTCCCGGGTCTACCGGTTTGATAATATGATGATAATTTGAAAAAATCAACACTTAGATTTAAAAATAAGCCGTTAAAGGGAGAAAACCTAAACCAGCCCCCAAATAGACCCGTAAGAGGGACGAACACCTCGCACGGGACCAATGTAAATTGTATGAACTGACCACGTAGTCCCGGGTCTCCCGGTTTGATAATACAATGATAATTTGAAAAAAAATCAACACTTAGATTTAAAAACATGCCGTTAAAGGGAGAAAACCGAAACTAGCCCCCAAACAGACCCGTAAAAGGGACGAACGCCTCGCACATGACCAATGTAGCCTGTACGAACTGACCGCGTAGTCTCGGGTCTCCCGATTTGAGAATATGACGATAATCTGTAAAAAATAACCCTTAAACAAAAAAACAAGCCATTAAAGGATGAAAACCCAAACCAGCCATCAAACGAACCCGTAAGAGGTACGAACACCTCGCAAAGGACTAATGTTACTTATAGGAACTGATCGTGTAGTCTCGGGTCTCCTGGTTTGAGAATATGATGATAATTTGTAAAAAACAACACTTAGACTTAAAAATAAGCCGTTAAAGGGTGAAAACTGAAACCAGTCCCAAAGCGGACCCGTAAGAGGCACGAACACCTCACATGGGACCATTGTAACTTGTAGGAGCTGACCGCGTAGTCCCGGTTCTCCCGGCTTGATAATATGATGATAATTTGTAAAAATCAACACTTAAACTTAAAAACAAGGAGTTAAAGGGTGAAAACCCAAACTAACCCCCAAACGAACCCGTAAGTGGCACGAACACCTCGCACGGGACCAATGTAACTTGTACGAACTGATCGCATAGTCTCGGGTCTCCTGATTTGAGAATATGATTATAATTTGAAAAAATCAACACTTAGACTTAAAAACAAGCCGTTAAAGGGTGAAAACCCAAACCATCCCCCAAACGAACCCATAAGAGGCACGAACACCTCGCACGGGACCAATGTAATTTGTACGAACTGATCATGTAGTCCCGAGTCTACCGGTTTGAGAATATGATGATAATTCATAAAAATCAACACTTAGACTTAAAAATAAGCCGTTAAAGGGTGAAAATCCAATCTAGCCCCCAAACGACCCCCTAAGAGGCATGAACACCTCGCACGGGACCAATGTAACTTGTAGGAACTCATCAAGTAGTCACGAGTCTCCCGGTTTGAGAATATGATGATAATTCACAAAAATCAACACCTAGACTTAAAAACAAGCCCCTAAAAGGTGAAAACTAAAACTTACCCCCAAACGGACCCGTAAGAGGCACAGACACCTCCCACGGGACCAATGTAACTTGCAGGAACTGACCGCGTAGTCCCGGGTCTCTCGATTTGAGAATATTATGATAATTTGCCAAAATCAACACTTAGACTTAAAAACAAGCCGTTAAAGGGTAAAAACCCAAACCAGCCCCCAAAGGACCCCGTAGGAGGCACGAACACCTCGCAAGAGACCAATATAACTTGTAGAAATTAACCGCACAGTTCCGAGTCTACCGGTTTGAGAATATGATGATAATTTGAAAAAATTAACACTTCGACTTAAAACAAGCCGTTAAAGGGTGAAAATCCAAACCAACTCCCAAACGGACCCGTAAGACGCACAAACACCTTGCACGAGACCAATGTAACTTGTAGGAACTGACCTCGAAGTCCCGGGTCTCCCGATTTGAGAATATGATGATAATTTGTAAAAATCAACACTTAGACGTAAAAACAAGCCGTTAAAAGGTGAAAACCCAAACCAACCCCCAAACGGACCCGTAAGAGGCACGAACACCTCGCACGGGACCAATGTAAATTGTAGGAACTGACCGCGTGGTCCCGGGTCTCTCGGTTTGAGAATATGATGTTAACTTTCAAAAATCAACACTTAAACTTAAAAATAAGTCGTTAAAGGTCGAAAACCCAAATCGGCTCCCAAACAGACCCGTGAGAGGCATGAACACCTCGCATGGGACCAATGTAACTAGTAGGAACTGATTGCGTAGTCCCAGGTCTCTCGGTTTGAGAATATGACGATAATTTGAAAAAATTAACACTTAGACTTTAAAAATAGTCGTTAAAGGGTGAAAACCCAAACCATCCCCCAAAGGACCCCATAGGAGGCACGAACACCTCGTACGAGACCAATGTAACTTGTTGCAAATGACCGTGAAGTATCGGGTCTCCCGATTTGAGAATATGATGATAATTAACAAATATCTACACTTAAACATAAAAATATGCCGTTAAAGGGTGAAAACCCAAACCAGCCCCCAAACAGACCCGCAAGAGGCACGAACACCTAATACCGGACCAATGTAACTTGTAGGAACTGACCGCATAGTCCTGGGTCTCTGAGTTTGAGAATATGATGATAATCGGTAAAAATCAGTACTTAGACTTAAAAATAACCCGTTAAAGGGGAAAAACCCAAACCAGCCCCCAAATGGACCCATTAGAGGCACAAACACCTCGCACGGGACCAATGTAAATTATATGAACTGACCGCGTAATCCCGAGTCTCCTGGTTTGAGAATACGGCGATAATTTGCAAAAATCAACACTTAGACTTAAAAACAAGCCGCTAAAGGGTGAAAACCCAAACCAGCCCCAAAGGACCCCGTAGGAGGCACACACACCTCGTACGAGACCAATGTAACTTGTAGGAATTAACCACGTAGTCCTGAGTCCCTCAGTTTGAGAATATGATGATAATTTGTAAAAATCAACACTTAGACTTAACAACAAGACGTTAAAGGGTGAAAACCTAACCCAACCCCAAAACGGACCCGCAAGAGGCACAAACACCTCGCACGGGACCAATGTAACTTGTACGAACTGACTGCATATTCTTGAGTCTCTCGGTTTGAGAATATGATGATAATTTGCAAAAATCAACACTTAGACTTAAAAATAAGCCGTTAAAGGGTGAAAATACAATCCCGCCACCAAACGGACCCGTAAGAGGCACGAACACCTTGCACGGGACCAATGTAACTTGTAGGAACTGACCACCTAGTCCCGAGTCTCCCGATTTGAGAATATGACAATAATTTACAAAAAAAACACTTAGACTTAAAAACAAGCCCTTAAAGGGTGAAAATCCAAACCAGCACCCAAACGACCCCTTAAGAGGCACGAACACCTCGCACGGGACCAATGTAACTTGTAGGAACATATCGCATAGTCCCGAGGCTCTCAGTTTGAGAATATGACACTATTTTGCAAAAATCGACACCTAGACTTAAAAGCAAGCCGTTAAAGGGCAAAAACCCAAACTAGCCCCCAAACGGACCCGTAAGAGGCACGAACACCTCACACAGGACCAATGTAATATATAGGAAATGACCGCATAGTCCCGCGTCTCCCGGTTGGGGAATATGACGATAATTTGAAAAAATTAGCACTTAGACTTAAAAACAAGCCGTTAAGGGGGGAAACCCAAACCAGCCCCCAAACGGACCCGTTAGAGGCCCGAACACCTCGCACGGGACAAATGTAAATTGTATGAACTGACCACGTAGTCCCGGGTCTCCCGGTTTGATAATGTGATGATAATTTGAAAAAATCAACACTTGGATTTAAAAATAAGCCGTTAAAGTGAGAAAACCCAAACCAGCCCCCAAACAGACCCGTAAGAGGCACGAACAACTCGCACGGGACCAATGTAGCCTGTACGAACTAACCGCATAGTCTCGGGTCTACCGATTTGAGAATATGATGATAATTTGCAAAAAATAACCCTTAAACTTAAAAAAAGCCATTTAAGGTTGAAAACCCAAACCAGCCATCAAACGAACCCATAAGAGGTACGAACACCTCGCAAAGGACTAATGTAACTTATAGGAACTGACCGTGTAGTCTCGGGTCTCCTGGTTTGAGAATATGATGATAATTTATAAAAACAAACACTTAGACTTAAAAATAAATCATTAAAGGGTGAAAACTGAAACCAGCCCCAAAGCGGACCCGTAAGAGGCACGAACACCTCACATGGGACCACTGTAACTTGTAGGAACTGACCGCGTAGTCCCGGGTCTCTCGGTTTGAGAATATGATGATAATTTGTAAAAATTAACACTTAAACTTAAAAACCAGCAGTTAAAGGATGAAAACCCAAACCAGCCCCCAAACAGACCCGTAATAGGCACGAACACCTTGCACGGAACCAATGTAACTTGTACGAACTGACCGCATAGTCTCGGGTCTCCCGGTTTGAGAATATGATGATAATTTGGGAAAATAACACTTAGACTTAAAAACAAGCCATTTAAGGGTGAAAATCCAAACCAACTCCCAAAGGACCCCATTAGAGGCACGAACACCTCACATGGGATCAATGTAACTTGTACGAACTGACCGTGTGGTCCCGTGTCTCCCGGTTTGAGAATATGATGATAACTTGAAAAACTCAACACTTAAACTTAAAAACAAGTCGTTAAAGGTCGAAAACCCAAATCGGCTCCCAAACGGACCTGTAAGAGGCACGAACACCTCGCATGGGACCAATGTAACTAGTAGGAACTGACCGCATAGTCCCGGGTCTACCGGTTTGAGAATATGATCATAATTTGCAAAAATTAATATTTAGACTTAAAAACAACCCGTAAAAGGGTGAAAACCCAAACCAGTCCACAAAGGACCCCGTAGGAGGCACGAACACCTCGCACGGGACCAATGTAACTTGTAGTAATTGACCGCGTAATCTCGAGTCTCTCAATTTGAGAGTATGACGATAATTTGCGAAAATCAACACTTTTGACTTAAAAACAAGTCGTTAAGGGGTGAAAACCTAAGCCAGCCCCCAAACGGACCCGCTAGAGGCTCGAACACCTCGCATGGGACCAATGTAAGTTGTAGGAACTGACCACGTAGTCTCGAGTCCCTCGGTTTGAGAATATGATGTCAATTTGCAAAAATCAACACTTAGACTTAAAAATAAGCCGTTAAAGGGTGTAAATCCAAACTAGCCCCCAAACGAACCAGTAAGAGGCGCGAACACCTCGCACGGGACCAATGTAACTTGTTGAAACTGACCGCCTAGTCTCGGGTCTGTCGATTCGAGTATATGATGATAATTTGTAAAAATAACACTTAGACTTAAAAACAAGCCCTTAAAGGGTGAAAATCCAAACCAGCCCCCAAACGACCCTTTAAGAGGCACGAACACCTCACACGGGACCAATGTAACTTGTAAGACCTGACCGAGTAGTCTCGGGTCTCTCGGTTTGAGAATATGATGATAATTCACAAAAATCAACACCTAGACTTAAAAATAAGCCGTTAAAGGGTAAAAACTGAAACCAACCCCCGAACGGACCCGTAAGAGGAACGAACACCTCACACGGGACCAATGTAACTTGTAGGAACTGATCGCATAGTACCGGGTCTGCCGATTTGAGGATATGATAATAATTTGTAAAAATCAACACTTAGACGTAAAAACAAGCCGTTAAAGGGCGAAAACCCCAACTAGGCCCCAAACAGACCCATAAGAGGCACGAACACCTCGCATGGGACCAATGTAGATTGTACGAACTGACTGCATAGTCCCGGGTCTCCCAGTTTGACAATATGATGTTAATTTCAAAAAATAACACTTAGACTTAAAAATAAGCCATTGAAGACTGAAAACCCAAACCAGCCCCCAAACGGACCCGTAAGAGGCACTAACACCTCGCACGGGACCAATGTAAGTTTTAGGAACTGACCGCGTAGTGTCGGGTCCCCCAGTTTGAGAATATGATGATAATTTGCTAAAATCAACACTCAGACTTAAAAACAAGCCGTTTAAGGGTGAAAACCCAAACAAACCCCCAAACGACCCCTTAGGAGGCACGAACACCTCGGACGGGACCAATATAACTTATATGAATTGACCGCGTATTCTCGAGTCTCTCGGTTTGAGGATACGACGATAATTTGCAAAAATCACCACTTAGACTTAAAAACAAGTCGTTAAAGGGTGAAAACCTAAACAAGCCCCCAAACGGACCCATTAGAGGAACAAACACCTCGCATGGGACCAATGTAATTTGTATGAACTGACTGCATAGTCTCGAGTCTCTCGATTTAAGAATATGACGATAATTTTCAAAAATTAACACTTAGACTTAAAAATAAGCCGTTAAAGGGTGAAAATCCAAACCAGTCGTCAAACGACCCCATAAGAGGCATGAACACCTCGTACGCGACAAATGTAACTTGTAGGAATTGACCGCGTAGTCTTGGGTCTCTCGGTTTGAGAATATGACGATAATTTGCAAAAATCAACACCTAGACATAAAAATAAGCCCTTAAAGGGTGAAAATCCAAACCAACCCCCAAACGACCCCATAAGATGTATAAACACCTCGTATTTGACCAATGTAACTTGAAGGAATTGAACGCGAAGTCCCGCGTCTCTCGATTTGAGAATATGATGATAATTCACAAAAATCAACAGTTAAACTTAAAAACAAGCCATTAAAGGGTGAATCGAAACCAACCCCCAAACGGACCCGCAAGAGGCACGAACACTTCGCACGAGACCAATGCAACTTGTAGGAACTAATCGTGTAGTCCCGGGTCTCCCGGTTTGAGAATATGATGCAAATTTGAAAAAATGAACACTTAGACTTAAAAACAAGCCGTTAAAGGGTGAAAACCCAAACCAGCCCCCAAACGGACCCGTAAGAGGGCACGAACAACTCGAACGAGACCAATGTAAATTGTACGAACTGGCAGCGTAGTCCCGGGTCTTTCGGTTTGAAAATATGATGATAATTTGCAAAAATAAAAACTTAAACTTAAAAATAAGCCGTTAAAGGGTGAAAAAACAAACTATCCCCCAAGCGGGCCCGTAAGAGGCACGGACACCTCGCACGGCACCATTGTAGCTTGTACAAGCTGACCACAAAGTCTCGGGTCTCCCGATTTGAGAATTTGATGTTAATTTGAAAAAATCAGCACTTAGACTTAAAAACAAGCCGTTAAAGGGTGACAACCGAAACCAGCCCCCAAATGGACTCGTAAGAGGCACGAACAGCTCGCACTGGACCAATGTAACTTGTATGAACTGACCACGTAGTCTCGGGTCTCCCAATTTGAGAATATTACAATAATTTGCAAAAATAATACTTAGACTTAAAAATAAGCTCTAAAAGGGTGAAAATCCAAACCAACCCCCTAAGAGGCATGAACACCTCGCACGGGACCAATGTAACTTGTACAAACTGACCGCGTAGTCCTGGGTCTCCCGATTAGAGAATATGATCATAATTCGCAAAAATAAACACCTAGACTTAAAAACAAGCAGCTAAAAGGTGAAAACCCAAAGTAGCCCCTAAACGGACCCGTAAGAGGCACGAACACCTCGCACGGGACCAATGAAACTTGTAGGAACTGATCGCGTAGTCCCGGGTCTCCCGGTATGAGAATATAACGAAATTTGAAAAAATCAACACTTAGATTTAAAAACAAGCCGTTAAAGGGTGAAAACCCAAACCAGCCCCCAAACGGACCCGCAAGAGGCACGAACACCTCGTACGGGACCAATGTAACTTGTACGAACTGATCGCGTAGTCTCGAGTCTCTTATTTTTAGAATATGATGATAATTTGCAAAAATTAACACTTCGACTTAAAAACAAGCCGTTAAAGGGTGAAAATCCACACCAGCTCCCAAACGGACCCGTAAGAGGCACGAACACCTTGCACGCGACCAATGTAACTTGTAGGAACTGACCGCGTAGTCCTGGGTCTCCCGATTTGAGAATATGTCGACAATTTGTAAAAATCAACACTTAGATTAAAAAACAAGCCGTTAAAGGGTGAAAACCCAAACTACCCAAAACGGACCCATGAGAGGTACGAACACCTCGCACGGGAGCAATGTAAATTGTATGAAATGACCGCGTAGTATTGGGTCTCCCAGTTTGAGAATATGATGATAATTTGCAAAAATCAACACTTAATCTTAAAAACAAGTCGTTAAAGGGTGAAAACCTAAACCACCCCCCAAACAGACCCGTAAGAGGCATGAACACCTCGCACAGGACCAATGTAGCTTGTACGACTGACTGCGTAGTGCCGAGTCTCCCAGTTTGAAAATATGACGATAATTTGCAAAAAATAATAATTAAACTTAAAAACAAGCCGTTAAAGGGTGAAAACCAAAACCAGCCCCCAAACGAACTCGTAAGAGGCACAAACACCTCGCACGGGACCGATGTATCTTTTAGGAACTGATCGCGTAGTCCACGGTCTCCTTGTTTGAGAATATGTCGATAATTTGTAAAAATCAACACTTAGACTTAAAAACAAGCCGTTAAAGGGTGAAAATCCAAACTAGCCCCAAGCGAACCCGTAAGAGGCACGAACACCTAGCATGGGATTAATGTAACTTATACGAACTGACCGCTTAGTACCGGGTCTCTCGGTTTGAGAATATGATGATAATTTACAAAAATCAACACTTAGACTTAAAAACAAGTAGTTAAAGGGTAAAAACCCAAACCAACCCCCAAACGGACCTGCAAGAGGTACGAAAACCTCGCACGGGATCAATGTAACTTGTATGAACTGACTGCGTAGTCTCGGCTCTCCCGATTTGAGAATATGATGATAATTTGCAAAAATAACACTTAGACTTAAAAACAAGCCGTTAAAGGGTGAAAATCCATACAAGCCCCCAAACAACCCCATTAAAGGCACGAACACCTCACACGGGATCAATGTAACTTGTAAGAACTGACCGCGTAGTCCCGAGTCTCCCGATTTGAGAATATGATGATACTTCGCAAAAATCAACACCTAGAGTTAAAAGCAAGCAGTTAAAGGGTGAAAAACGAAACAAGCCCCCGAACAGACCCGTAAGAGGCACGAACACCTCACACGGGACCAATGTAACTTGTAGGAACTGATCGCATAGTACCGGGTCTGTCGCTTTGAGAATATGATGATAATTTGCAAAAATCAACACTTAGACATGAAAACAAGCCGTTAAAGGGTGAAAACCCAAACCAGGCCCCAAACAGACCCGTAAGAGGCCCGAACACCTCCCACGGGACCAATGTAGCTTGTACGAACTGACCGCGTAGTCTCGGGTTTCTCAGTTTGAGAATATGATGATAATTTGCAAAAATAACACTTAGACTTAAAAACAAACCATTGAAGACTGAAAACCTAAACCAGCCCCCAAACGGACCCGTAAGAGGCACAAACACCTCGCACGAGACCAATGTAACTTGTAGGAACTGACCGCGAATTCTCGGGTCTCCCAATTTGAGAATATGATAATAATTTAAAAAAATTAACACTCAGACTTAAAAACAAGCCGTTAAAGGATGAAAACCCAAACCAACCCCCAAAATGACCCCGTAGGAGGCACAAACACCTCGTACGGGACCAATATAACTTATAGGAATAGACCGCGTATTCCCGGGCCTCCCGATTTGAGGATACGATGATAATTTGCAAAAATCAACACTTAGACTTAAAAACAAGTCATTGAAGGGTGAAAACCTAAACAAGCCCCCAAACGGACCCGTAAGAGGAACGGACACCTTGTATGGGACCAATGTAATTTGTACGAACTAACAGCATAGTCTCGAGTCTCTCGGTTTAAGAATATGACGATAATTTTCAAAAATCAACACTTGGACTTAAAAATAAGCCGTTATGTCGTGAAAATTTAAACCAGTCGTCAAACGACCCCGTAAGAGGCACAAACACCTCGTACGCGAAAAATATAACTTGTAGGAATTGACCACATAGTCTTGGGTCTCCCGGTTTGAGAATATGATGATAATTTGCAAAAATCAACACTTAGACTTAAAAACAAGCCCTTATAGGGTGTCTAAACCAGCCCCCAAACGACCCCGTAAGATGTACAAACACCTCGTATGTGACCAATATAACTTGTAGGAATTGTCCGCGGAGTCCCGCATCCCTCGGTTTGAGAATAAGATGACAATTCACAAAAATCAACACTTAAACTTAAAAACAAGCCGTTAAAGGGTGAAAATCAAAACCAGCCCCCAAACGGACCCACAAGAGGCAGGAACACCTCGTACGAGACCATTGTAACTTGTAGGAACTGACCGCGTAGTCTCGAGTCTCCCGGTTTGAGAATATGATTCTAATTTGAAAAAATCAACACTTAGACTTAAAAACAAGCCGTTAAAGTGTTAAAACCCAAACCAGCCCCCAAACGGACCCGTAAGAGGGCACGAACACCTTGAACGGGACCAATGCAAATTGTACGAACTGGCTGCATAGTCTCGGGTCTTCCGGTTTGAGAATATGATGATAGTTTGCAAAAATCAACACTTAGACTTAAAAACACGCCGTTAAAGGGTGAAAAACCAAACTATCCCCCAAGCGGACCCGTAAGAGGCACAAACACCTCGCACGGGACCATTATAACTTGTACGAGCTGACCGCGTAGTCCTGGGTCTCCCGGTTTGAGAATATGATGATAATTTGAAAAAATCAACACTTAGACATAAACATAAGCCGTTAAAGGGTGAAAACCAAAACCAGCCGCCAAATGGACCCATAAGAGGCACGAACACCTCGCACGGGACCAATTTAACTTGTACGAACTGACCACGTAGTCTCGGGTCTCCCGATTTGAGAATATTACGATAATTTGCAAAAATAACACTTAGACTTAAAAACAAGCCCTTAAAGGGTGAAAATCCAAACCATCCCCCAAACGACCCCCTAAGAGGCATAAACACCTCGCATGGGACCAATGTAACATGTACAAACTGACCGCGTAGTCCCGGGTCTTCCGGTTAGAGAATATGACCACAATTCACAAAAATAAACACCTAGACTTAAAAACAAGTAGCTAAAAGTTGAAAACCCAAACCAGCCCCCAAACGGACCCGTAAGAGGCACGAACACCTCACGCGGGACCATTGTAACTTGTATGAACTGACAGCGTAGTCCCGGGTCTCCCGTTTTGAGAATATGATGAAATTTGCAAAATTCAACACTTAGATTTAAAAACAAGCCGTTAAAGGGTGAAAACCCAAACCAGCCCCCAAAGGACCCGGTAGGAGGCACGAACACTTCGCACGAGACCAATGAAACTTGTAGGAATTAACAGCGTAGAACTGAGTCTCCCGGTTTTAGATACGATAATAATTTGCACAAATCAACACTTAGACTTAAAAGTAAGCCGTGAAAGGGTGAAATCCTAAGCTAGCCCAAAACGGACCCGTAAGAGGCACGAACACCTCGTACGGGACCAATGTAACTTGTACGAACTGATCGCCTGGTCTCGAGTCTCTCATTTTTAGAATATGATGATAATTTGCAAAAATCAACACTTCGACTTAAAAATAAGTCGTTAAACGGTGAAAATCCACACCAGCTCCCAAACGGACCCGTAAGAGGCACGAACACCTTACACGGGACCAATGTAACTTATAGGAACTGACCGCGTAGTCCCGGGTCTCCCGATTTGAGAATATGCCGACAATTTGTAAAAATCAACACTTAGATTAAAAAGCAAGCCGTTAAAGGGTGAAAACCCAAACCACCCCAAACGGACCCATAAGAGGTACGAACACCTCGCACGGGAGCAATGTAAATTGTATGAAATGACCGCGTAGTACCGGGTCTCCCAGTTTGAGAATATGACGATAATTTGAAAAAATCAACACTTAAACTTAAAAATAAGTCGTTAAAGGGTGAAAACCCAAACCACCCCCCAAACAGACCCGTAAGAGGCATGAACACCTCGCACGGGACTAATGTAGCTTGTACGACTGACCGCGTAGTGACGAGTCTCCCGGTTTGAAAATAAGATGATAATTTGCAAAAAACAACACTAAAACTTAAAAACAAGCCGTTAAAGGGTGAAAACCAAAACCAGCCCCCAAACGAACCCGTAAGAGGCACTAACACCTCACACGGGACCGATGTATCTTTTAGGAACTGATCGCGTAGTCCATGGTCTCCTTGTTTGAGAATATGACGATAATTTGTAAAAATCAACACTTAGACTTAAAAACAAGCCGTTAAAGGTTGAAAATCCAAACCAACCCCCAAGCGAACCCGTAAGAGGCACGAACACCTCGCATGGGATTAATGTAACTTATACGAACTGACCGCGTAGTACCGGGTCTCTCGGTTTGAGAATATGATGATAATTTACAAAAATCAACACTTAGACTTAAAAACAAGTTGTTAAAGGGTAAAAACCCAAACTAACCCCCAAACGGACCCGTAAGAGGTACGAAAACCTCGCACGGGACCAATGTAACTTGTACGAACTGACTGCATAGTCTCGGGTCTCCCGATTTGAGAATATGATGATATTGCGCAAAAATAACACTTGGACTTAAAAACAAGCCGTTAAAGGGTGAAAATCCATACAAGCCCCCAAATGACCCCATAAGAGGCACGAACACCTCACACGGCACCAATGTAACTTGTAAGAACTGATCGCGTTGTCCCGAGTCTCCCGATTTGAGAATATGATGATGATTCGCAAAAATCAATACCTAGACTTAAAAGCAAGCCGTTAAAGGGTGAAAATCGAAACAAGCCCCCGATCAGACCCGTAAGAGGCACGAACACCTCACACGGGACCAATGTAACTTGTAGGAACTGATCGCATAGTACCGAGTCTACCGGTTTGAGAATATGATGATAATTTGCAAAAATTAACACTTAGACATTAAAACAAGCCGTTAAAGGGTGAAAACCCAAACCAGGCCCCAAACGGACCCGTAAGAGGCATGAACACCTCCCACGGGACCAATGTAGCTTATACGAACTGACCGAGTAGTCTCAGGTCTCCCGGTTTGAGAATATGATCATAATTTTCAAAAATAACACTTAGACTTAAAAACAAACCATTGAAGACAGAAAACCTAAACCAGCCCCTAAACGGACCCGTAAAAGGCACAAACACCTCGCACGAGACCAATGTAACTTGTAGGAACTGACCGCGTAGTCTCGGGTCTCCCAGTTTGAGAATATGATAATAATTTGCAAAAATCAACACTCAGACTTAAAAACAAGCCGTTAAAGGATGAAAACCCAAACCAACCCCCAAAATGACCCCGTAGGAGGCACGAACACCTCGTACGGGACCAATATAACTTATAGGAATAGACCGCGTATTCTTGGGCCTCCCAATTTGAGGATACGATGATAATTTGCAAAAATGAACACTTAGACTTAAAAACAAGCCGTTAAAGGGTAAAAACCTAAACAAGCCCCCAAACGGACCCGTAAGAGGAACAAACACCTTGTATGGGACCAATGTAATTTGTACGAACTGACCGCATAGTCACGAGTCTCTCGGTTTAAGAATATGATGATAATTTTCAAAAATCAACACTTGGACTTAAAAATAAGCCGTTATATCGTGAAAATCTAAACCAGTCGTCAAACGACCCCGTAAGAGGCATGGACACCTCGTACGCGACAAATGTAACTTGTAGGAATTGACCACGTAGTCTTGGGTCTCCTAGTTTGAGAATATGACGATAATTTGCAAAAATCAACACTTAGACTTAAAAACAAGCCCTTAAAGGGTGAAAATCCACACCAGCTCCCAAACGGACCCGTAAGAGGCACGAACACCTTGCACGGGACCAATGTAACTTGTAGGAACTGACCGCGTAGTCCCGCATCCCTCGGTTTGAGAATAAGATGACAATTCACAAAAATCAACACTTAAACTTAAAAACAGGCTGTTAAAGGGTGAAAATCAAAACCAACCCCCAAACGGACCCACAAGAGGCAGGAACACCTCGCACGAGACCAATGTAACTTGTAGGAACTGACCGCGTAGTCCCGAGTCTCCCGGTTTGAGAATATGATACTAATTTGAAAAAATCAACACTTAGACTTAAAAACAAGCCGTTAAAGTGTTAAAACCCAAACCAGCCCCCAAACGGACCCGTAAAAGGGCACGAACACCTTGAACGGGACCAATGCAAATTGTACGAACTGGACGCATATCTTTCGATTTGAGAATATGATGATAATTTGCAAAAATCAACACTTAGAGTTAAAAATACGCAGTTAAAGGGTGAAAAACCAAACTATCCCCCAAGCAGACCCGTAAGAGGCACGGACACCTCGCACGGGACCATTGTAACTTGTACGAGCTGACCGCGTAGTCCTGGGTCTCCCGGTTTGAGAATCTGATGATAATTTGAAAAAATCAACACTTAGACATAAAAACAAGCGGTTAAAGGGTGAAAACCGAAACCAGCTTCCAAACGGACCCTTAAGAGGCACGAACACCTCCCATGGGACCAATTTAACTTGTACGAACTGGCCACGTAGTCTCGAGTCTCTCGATTAGAGAATATTACGATAATTTGCAAAAATAACACTTAGACTTAAAAACAAGCCCTTAAAGGGTGAAAATCCAAACCATCCCCCAAACGACCCCCTAAGAGGCATAAACACCTCGCATGGGACCAATGTAACTTGTACAAACTGACCATGTAGTCCCGGGTCTCCCGATTAGAGAATATGACCACAATTCACAAAAATAAACACCTAGACTTAAAAATAAGCAGCTAAAAGGTGAAAACCTAAAAATGCCCCCTAACGCACCCGTAAGAGGCACGAACACCTCGCACGGGACCATTGTAACTTGTAGGAACTTACGGCGTAGTCCCGGGTCTCCCGTTTTGAGAATATGATGAAATTTGCAAAAATCAACACTTAGATTAAAAAATAAACCGTTAAAGGGTGAAAACCCAAACCATCCCCCAAAGGACCCCGTAGGAGGCACGAACACCTCGCACGAGACCAATGAAACTTGTAGGAATTAACAGCGTAGAACTGAGTCTCCCGGTTTGAGATACGATAATAATTTGCACAAATCAACACTTAGACTTAAAAGTACGTCGTGAAAGGGTGAAATCCTAAGCTAGCTCACAAATGGACCCGTAAGAGGCACGAACACTTCATACGGGACCAATGTAACTTGTACGAACTAATCGCATAGTCTCGAGTCTTTCATTTTGAGAATATGATGATAATTTGCAAAAATCAACACTTCGACTTAAAAACAAGCCGTTAAAGGGTGAAAATCCACACCAGCTCCCAAACGAACCCATAAGAGGCACAAACACCTTGCACGGGACCAATGTAACTTGTAGGAACAGACCGCGTAGTCCCGGGTCTTCCGATTTGAGAATATGCCGATAATTTGTAAAAATCAACACTTAGATTAAAAAATAAGCCGTTAACGGGTGAAAACCCAAACCACCTCAAACGAACTAATAAGAGGCACAAACACCTCGCACAGAACCAATGCAACTTGTAGGAACTTATCAAGTAGTCTCGAGTCTCTCATTTTGAGAATATAATGATAGTTTGCAAAAACCAACACTTCGACTTAAAAACAAGCCGTTAAAGGGTGAAAATCCAAACCAACTCCCAAACGGACCCGTAAGAGGCACGAACACCTTGAACGGGACCAATGTAACTTGTAGGAACGGACCGTGTAGTCCCGAATCTCTCGGTTTGAGAATAGGATGATAATTTGTAAAAATCAACACTTAGACTAAAAAACAAGCCGTTAAAGGGTGAAAACCCAAACCACCCCCAAACGGACCCGTAAGAGGCACGAACACCTTGCACGGGAGCAATGTAAATTATACGAAATGACCACATTGTACCGGGTCTCCCAGTTTGAGAATATGACGATAATTTGTAGAAATCAACACTTAGACTTAAAAATAAGTCGTTAACAGGTGAAACCCCAAACCAACCCCCAAACAGACCCGTAAGAGGCATGAACACCTCGCACGGGACCAATGTAGCTTATACGAACAGACCACATAGTGCCGGGTCTCTCGGTTAGAAAATATGACGATAATTTGCAAAAAAGAACACTTAAACTTAAAAACAAGCCGTAAAATGTGAAAACCAAAAAACGAACCCTTAAGAGGCACGGACACCTCGCACGGGACCAATGTAACTATTAGGAACTGATCGCGTAGTCCACGGTCTCCTGGTTTGAGAATATGACGATAATTTGAAAAATCAACACTTAGACTTAAAAATAAGTCATTAAAGGGTGAAGACCCAAACCAACCCCCAAGCGAACCCGTAAGAGGCACCGACACCTCGCACGGGACTAATGTAACTTGTACGAACTGATCACGTAGTCCCGGGTCTCTCGGTTTGAGAGTATGATGATAATTTGCAAAAAAGCAACACATAGACTTAAAAACAAGCAGTTAAAGGGTGAAAACCCAAACTAGCCCCCAAACGGACCCGTAAGTGGTACGAACACCTCGCACGAGACCAATGTAACTTTAAAGAACTGATTGCGTAGTCTCGGGTCTCTCGATTTGAGAATATGATGATAATTTTTAAAAATAACACTTAGAGTTAAAAACAAGCCGTTAAAGGGTGAAAATCCATACAAGCCCCCAAACGACCCCATAAGAGGCACGAACACCTCGCACGGGAGCAATGTAAATACTACGAAATGACCGCATAGTAACGAGTCTCCCAGTTTGAGAATATGATGAAAATTTGCAGAAATCAACACTTAGACTGAAAAATAAGTCGTTAAAGGGTGAAAATCCAAACCAGGCCCCAAATAGACCCGTAAGAGACATAAACACCTCGCACGGGACCAATGTAGCTTGTACGAACTGACCGCGTAGTTTCGGGTCTCCTGATTTGAAAATATGATGATAATTTGCAAAAAATAATACATAAACTTAAAAACAAGACGTTAAAGGGTGAAAACCAAAACCAGCCGCGAAACGAACCTGTAAGAGGCACTAACACCTCGCCCAGACCAATGTAACTTTTAGGAACTGATCGCAAAGTCCACGGTCTCCTGGTTTGAGAATATGATGAAAATTTGTAAACATCAACACTTAGACTTAAAAACAAACCGTTAAAGGGTGAAAACCCAAACCAGCCCCCAAACGAACCCGTAAGAGGCACGAATACCTCGCACGGGACCAATGTAATTTTTAGGAACTGATCGCGTAGTCCACGGTCTCCTGGTTTGAGAATATGACGATAATTTGCAAAAATCAACACTTAGACTTAAAAACAAGCTGTTAAAGGGTGAAAACCCAAACCAGCATCCAAACGGACCCGTAAGTGGTACGAACACCTCGTACGGGACCAATGTAACTTGTACGAACTCACTGCGTAGTCTCGGGTCTTCCGATTTGAGAATATGATGATAATTTACAAAATTAACACTTAGACTTAAAAACAAGCCTTTAAAGGGTGAAAATCCATACGAGCCCCCAAACGACCCCATAAGAGGCACGAACACCTCACACGGGATCAATGTAACTTGTTGCAACTGACCGCGTAGTCTTGGGTCTCCTGGTTTGAGAATATGATGATAATTTGCAAAAATCAACACTTAAACATAAAAATATGCCGTTAAAGAGATAAAACCCAAACCAACCCGCAAACGGACCCGTAAGAGGCACAAACAACTCACATGGGACCAATGTAACTTGTAGGAACTGACCGCGTAGTCCCGGGTCTCCTGATTTGACAATATGATGATAATTTGCAAAAATAAACACTTCGACTTAAAAATAAGCCATTAAAGGGTGAAAACCCAAACCAGCCCCAGAGGGGACCCGTAATTGGCACGAACACCTCGCACGAGACCATTGTAACTTCTATGAGCTGGCTGCGTAGTCCTGGGTCTCCCTCGTTTGAGAATATGACAATAATTTGAACAAATCAACACTTAGACTTAAAAACAAGCCGTGAAAGAGTGAAAACCCAAACTAGCTCACAAATGGACCCGTAAGAGGCACGAACACCTCGCACGGGACCAATGTTACTTGTACGAACTGGCTGCGTAGTCTCGGGTCTCCCAGTTTGAGAATATGACGATAATTTGCAAAAATAATACTTAGACTTAAAAACAAGCCCTTAAAGGGTGAAAATCCAAACTAGCCCCTAAACGACCCCCTAAGAGGCACGAACACCTCGCACGGGACCAATGTAACTTGTATGAACTGACCACTTAGTCCTGGGTCTCCTGGTTTGAGAATATGACGATAATTCGAAAATATCAACACCTAGACTTAAAAACAAGCTGTTAAAGGGTGAAAATCCAAACCGGCCCCCAAACGGACCGATAAGAGGCACGAACACCTCCCACGAGACCAATGTAACTTGTAGGAACTAACTGCGGAGTCCCGGGTCTCTCGGATTGAGAATATGACGATAATTTGCAAAAACAACACTTAGACTTAAAAATAAGCCCTTAAAGGGTGAAAATCCAAACCAGCACCCAAACGACCCTGTAAGAGGCATGAACACCTCGCACGGGAGCAATGTAACTTGTAGGAACTGATCGCATAGTCTCGGGTCTCCTGATTTGAGAATATAATGCTAATTTGCAAAAATAACCACCTAGGCTTAAAAGCAAGCCGTTAAAGGGTGAAAACCCAAACTTGCCCCCAAACGGACCCGTAAGAGGCACGAACACCTCACACGGGACCAATGTAACATGTAAGAATTGGTCGCATAGTCCTGGGTCTCCCGCTTTGAGAATATGACGATAATGTGCAAAAATTAGCACTTAGACTTCAAAATAAACCGTTAAAGGGGGAAACCCCAAACCCGCCCCCAAACAGACCCGTTAGAGGCACGAACACCTCGCACATGACAATGTAAATTGTATGAACAGACCGCGTAGTCCCGGGACTCCCGATTTGATAATACGATGATAATTTCAAAAAATCAATACTTAAATTTAAAAACAAGCCGTTAAAGGTGGAAAACCCAAACCAGCCCCCAAGCGGACCCGTAAGAGGCACGAACACCTCGCATGGGACCAATGTAACTTATCCCGGGTCTCCCGATTTGAGAATATGACGATATTTTGTAAAAAATAACACTTAGACTTAAAAATAAGGAGTTAAAGGGTGAAAATACAAACTAACCCCCAAACGGACCCGTAAGAGGCATGAACTCCTTGCACGGGACCAATGTAACTTGTACGAGCTGACCGCGTCGTCTCGGGTCTCCCGGTTTGAGAACATGATGATAATTTGGAAAAATAACACTTAGACTTAAAAACAAGCCGTTAAAGGGTGAAAATCCAAACTAGCCCCCAAAAGACCCCATAAGAGGCACGAACACCTCGCACGAGACCAATGTAACTTGTACGAACTGACCGCGTGGTCTCGGGTCTCCCAGTTTGAGAATAGGATGATAACTTGCAAAAATCAACACTTAAACTTAAAAACAAGTCGTTAAAGGGTGAAAACCCAAACCAGCTCCCAAACGGACCCGTAAGGGCACGAACACCTTGCATGGGACCAATGTAACTTGTAGGAACTGACCGTGTAGTCCCGGGTCTCTCGATTTGAGAATATGATGATTATTTGCAAAAATGAATACTTAGACTTAAAAACAAGCCGTTAAAGGGTGAAAATCCAAACTAACCCTCAAACGACCCCCTAAGATGCACCAACACCTCCTACGCGACCAATGTAACTTATAGGAATTTACCGCATAGTCCCGAGTCTCTCGATTTAAGAATATGATGATAATTTGTGAAAATCAACACTTTGAGTTAAAAACAAGTCGTTAAGGGGTGAAAACTTAAGCAAGCCCCCAAACGGACCCGCCAGAGGCACGAACACCTCGCACGGGACCAATGTAACTTGTACGAACTAAACGCGTATTCTTGAGTCTCTCGATTTGAGAATATGATGTCAATTTGCAAAAATCAACACTTAGACTTAAAAACAAGCCGTTAAAGCGTGTAAATCCAAACTAGCCCCCAAACGGACCCGTTAGAGGCACGAACACCTCGCACGTGACCAATGTAACTTGTAGAAACTGACCGCCTAGTCTCGGGTCTCCCAATTCGAGAATATGACGATAATTTACAAAAATAATACTTAGACTTAAAAAAAGCCCTTAAAGGCCGAAAATCCAAACCAGCCCCCAAACGACCCTGTAAGAGGCACGAACACCTCACACGGGACCAATGTAACTTGTAGGAACTGACCGCGGAGTCACGGGTCTCCCGGTTTTAGAATATGATAATAATTCACAAAAATCAACACCTAGACTTAAAAGCAAGCCGTTAAAGGGTGAAAACCCAAACCAGCCCCCAAACGGACCCGTAAGAGGCACGAAAACTTCACACGGGTCCAATGTAACTTGTACGAACTGATCGCATAGTATCGGGTTTGTCGGTTTGAGCATATGATGCTAATTTGTAAAAATCAACACTTAAATGTAAAAACAAGCCGTTAAAGGGTGAAAACCCAAACCATCCCCCAAACAGACCCGTAAGGGGCACGAACACCTCGTATGGGACCAATGTAATTTATACGACTTGACCACGTAGTCTCGAGTCTCTCGATTTGAGAATATGACGATAATTTTCAAAAAACAAGACTTAGACTTAAACAAAAGCCGTTAAAGGGTGAAAATCCAAACCAGCCCTCAAACGACCCCGTAAGAGGCACAAACACCTCGTACGCGACCAATATAACTTGTAGCAATTGATCTGTTAGTCTCGGGTCTCCCGGTTTGAGAATATGACGATAATTTGCAAAAATCAACTCTTAGACTAAAAATTAGCCCATAAAGGGTGAAAATTCAAACCAGTCCCCAAATGACCCCGTAGGAGGCACGGACACCTCGTATGGGACCAATGTAACTTGTAGGAATTAACCACGGAGTCCCGGGTCTCTCAGTTTGAGAATATGATGATAATTCTAAAAAATCAACACTTTAACTTAAAAATAAGCTCTTAAAGGGTGAAAACCCAAACCAGCCCCCAAACGGACCCGTAAGAGGCATGAGCACCTCGCAAAGGACCAATCTAACTTGTAGGAACTGACCGCATAGTCCTGGTTGTCTAGATTTGAGAATATGATGATAATTTGCAAAAATATAAACTTAGACTTAAAAACTAGACGTCAAAGGGTGAAAATCCAAACCAGCCCCTAAACGGACCCGTAAGAGGCACGAATACCTCGAACGGGATCAATGTAACTTGTACGAATAGGCTGCGTAGTCCCGGGTCTCTCGGTTTGAGAATATGATGATAATTTGGAAAAATCAACACTTTGACTTAAAAATAAGCCATTAAAGGGTGAAAACCCAGACCAACCCCCAAACGGACCCGTTAGAGGCACGGACACCTCGCAGGGGACCAATGTAACTTCTACGAACTAACCGCGTAGTCCTAGGTCTCTCGATTTTAGAATATGATGGTAATTTGCAAAAATCAACAATTAGACATAAAAACAAGCCCTTAAAGGGGGAAAACCCAAACCAGGCCCCAAACGACCCCGTAGGAGGCACGAACACCTCGCACCGGACCAATATAACTTATAGGAATTGATCGCGTAGTCCCGAGTCACCCGATTTGAGAATATGATGATAATTTACAAAAATCAACACCTAGCCATAAAAATAAGCCGTTAAAGGGTGAAAAGCCAAACCAACCCACAAACGGACCCGAAAGAGGCACGTACACCTCGCACGGTACCAATGTAACTTGTAAGAACTGACCGTGTAGTCCCAGGTCTCCCGGTTTGAGAATATGGCAATAATTTGCAAAAATAACACTTAGACTTAAAAATAAGCCGTTTAAGGGTGAAAATCCAAACCAGCCCCCAAATAACCTTGTAAGAGGTAGAACACCTAGCAAGGGACCATTGTAACTTGTATCAGCTGATCATGTAGTCTCGAGTCTCACGGTTGGAGAATATGACTATAATTTGTAAAAATCAACACTTAGACTTAAAAATAAGACGTTAAAGGGTAAAAACCCCAACCAACCCCCAAATGAACCCGTAAGAGGCATGAACCCCTCGTCAGGACCAATATAACTTGTACAAACTGATCGCGTAGTTCCGGGTCTACCGAAGTGAGAATATGATGATAATTTGAAAAAGACATTAAAAACAAGTCGTAAAAGAGTGAAAATCAAAATAGTCCCCAAACACGAACACCTTGTACGGGACCAATGTAACTTGTAGAAACTGACCGCGCAGTCCCGGATCTCTCGATTTGAGAATATGATGATAATTTTCAAAACTCAACACTTAGACTTAAAAACAAGCCCTTAAAGGGTGAAAACCCAAACCAGCCCCCAAACGGACCCGTAGGAGGCACGAACACCTCGCACGGGACCAATGTAACTTGTATGAGCTGACCGCATAGTCCTGAGCCTCCCGGTTTGAGTACAGGATGATAATTTGCAAAAACCAACACTTAGAGTTAAAAATAAGCCGTTAAAGGGTGAAAACCCAAACCAGTCCCCAAACTACCCCGTAGGAGGCACGAACACCTCGCACGGGACCAATGTAACTTGTTGAAATTGACCACGTAGTCTCGAGTCTCTCGATTTGAGAATATGACGATAATTTGAAAAAATCAACACTTAGACTTGAAAACAAGTCATTAATGGGTGAAAACCTAAACTAGTTCCCAAACGGCCCCGTAGGAGGGACGAACACCTCGTACGGGACCAATGTAACTTGTACAAACTGACCGTGTTATCTTGGGGCTCTCAATTTGAGAATATGATGATAATTTGCTAAAATCAACACTTAGACTTAAAAAACAAACCATTAAAGGGTGAAAATCCAAACCAGCCTCTAAACGACCCCGTAAGAGGCACGAAACCTCGCACGGGACCAATGTAACTTGTAGGAACTGACCGCATAGTCCGGGGTCTCCCGGTTCGAGAATATGATGAAAATTTATAAAAATCAACACCTAAACGTAAAAATAAGACGTTAAAGGGTGAAAACTCAAACCAACCCCCAAACGGACCCGTAAGAGCCACGAATACCTCGCACAGGACCAATGTAACTTGTACGAAATGACCGCGTAGTCCCGGGTCTCCCGGCTTGAGAATATGATGATAATTTGCAAAAATAACACTAAGATTTAAAAAAAAGCCGTTAAAGACTGAAAATCCAAACAAGCCAGCAAATGGACCCGTAAGAGGCACGAACACCTTGCACGGAACCAATGTAACTTGTGTGAAATGACCGCATAGTCCTGGGTCTCCCAGTTTGAGAATATGACAATAATTTATAAATATCAACACTTAAACTTAAAAACAAGACGTTAAAGGATGAAAACCCAAACAAACACCCAAACAGACCCGTAAGAAGCACGAACACCTCGCACGGGACAAATGTAACTTGTACGAACTGATCGCGTAGTCCCGGGTCTCCTAGTTTGAGAATATGACGATAATTTGGAAAAATAACACTAAGACTTAAAAATAAGTCGTTAAAGGCCGAAAATCCAAACCAGCCCCCAAATGGACCCGTAAGAGGCAAGAACACCTCGCACGGGACCAATATAGATTGTACGAACTGATCGCTTAGTCCTGGGTCTCCCGGTTTGAGAATATGACGATAATTTGAAAAAATCAACACCTAGACTTAAAAATAAGCCGTTAAAGGGTGAAAACCCAAACCAGCTCCCAAACGGACCCGTAAGAGGCACGGACACCTCCCACGGGACTAATGTAACTTGTAGGAATTGACCGATTAGTCTCGGGTCTCCCGATTTGAGAATATGATGATAATTTGCAAAAATCAACACTTAGACTTAAAAATAGGCCCTTAAAGGGTGAAAATCCAAACCAGCCCCCAAACGACCCCGTAAGATGTACAAACACCTCGTATGGGACCAATGTAACTTGTAGGAATTGACCGCGGAGTCTTGGGTCTCTCGGTTTGAGAATATGATGATAATTCACAAAAATCAACACTTAAACTTAAAAACAAGCCGTTAAAGGGTTAAAACCCAAACCAACCCCCAAACGGACCCGTAAGAGGCTTGAACACCTCGCACGGGACCAATCTAACTTGTAAGAACTGACCACGTAGTCTTGGGTGTCCCGATTTGAGAATATGATGATAATTTGCAAAAATAAAAACTTAGACTTAAAAACTAGACGTTAAAGGGTAAAAATCCAAACTAGCCCCTAAACGGTCCCGTAAGAGGCACGAACACCTCGAACGGGACCAATGTAACTTGTACGAACTGGCCGTGTAGTACCGAATCTCCTTGTTTGAGAATATGATGATAATTTGAAAAAATTATCACTTAGACTTAAAAACAAGTCATTAAAGGGTGAAAACCCAAACCAACCCCCAAACGGACCCGTTAGAGGCACGAACACCTCGCAGGGGACTAATGTTACTTGTACGAACTAACCGCATAGTCCCAGGTCTCTCGGTTTTAGAATGCAATGGTAATTTACAAAAATCAACAATTAGACTTAAAAATAAGTCGTTAAAGGGTGAAAATCCAAACTAGGCCCGAAACGACTCCGTAGGAGGCACGAACACCTCGCACCGGACCAATATAACTTATAGGAATTGATCGCGTAGTCCCAAGTCACCCGATTTGAGAATATGATGATAATTTACAAAAATCTACACTTAGCCTTAAAAATAAGCCGTTAAAGGGTGAAAAGCTAAACCAACCCACAAACGGACCCGAAAGAGGCATGCACACCTCGCACGGTACCAATGTAACTTGTAAGAACTGACCGCGTTGTCCCAGGTCTCCCAGTTTGAGAATAATGGAATAATTTGCAAAAATAATACTTAAACTTAAAAACAAGCCGTTAAAGGGTGAAAACCCAAACCAGCCCCCAAACGGACCCGTAATAGCCATGAACACCTCGCACGGGACCAATCTAACTTGTAGGAACTGACCGCATAGTCCTGGGTGTCCCGATTTGAGAATATGATGATAATTTGCAAAAATATAAACTTAGACTTAAAAACTAGACGTTAAAGGGTGAAAATCCAAACCAGCCCCTAAACGGACGCGTAAGAGGCACGAACAGCTCGAATGAGACCAATGTAACTTGTACGAACTTGCCGCGTAATCCCGGGTCTTCCGGTTTGAGAATATGATGATAATTTGAAAAAATCAACACTTAGACTTAAAAATAAGCCATTAAAGGGTGAAAACCCAAACCAACCCCCAAACGGACCCATCAGAGGCACGGACACCTCGCAGGGGACCAATGTAACTTGTACTAACTGACCGCGTAGTCCCAGGTCTCCCGATTTTAGAATACGACGAAAATTTACAAAAATCAATAATTAGACTTAAAAATAAGCCGTTAAAGGGTGAAAACCCAAACTAGGCCCCAAACGAATCCGTAGGAGGCACGAACACATCGCACCAGACCAATATAACTTATAGGAATTGATCGCGTAGTCCCGAGTCACCCGATTTGAGAATATGATGATCATTTACAAAAATCAACACTTAGCCTTAAAAATAAGCCATTAAAGGGTGAAAAGCTAAACCAACCCACAAACGGACCCGAAAGAGGCACGCACACCTCGCACGGTACCAATGAAACTTGTAAGAAATGACCGCGTTGTCCCAGGTCTCCCGATTTGAGAATAAGGCAATAATTTGCAAAAATAACACTTAGACTTAAAAACAAGCCGTTAAAGGGTGAAAATCCAAACCAACCCCCAAATAACCCCTTAAGAGGAAAAACACCTCGCATGGGACCAATGTAACTTGTATGAGTTGACCGCGTAGTCTCGAGTCTCCCAATTTGAGAATATGACTGTAATTTGTAAAAATCAACACTTAGACTTAAAAATAAGACGTTAAAGGGTGAAAACCCCAACCAACTGCCAAACGGACCCGTAAGAGGCATGGACACCTCGCACAGGACCAATATAACTTGTAAAAACTGACCGTATAGTCCTGGGTCTCCCGATTTGATAATATGATGAAAATTTGAAAAAAACATTAAAAACAGGCCGTAAAAGGGTGAAAATAAAAATCGTCCCCCAAACGACCCCGTAAGAGGAACGAACACCTCGCACGGGACCAATGTAACTTGTAGGAACTGACCGCGCAGTCCCGAATCTCTCGATTTGAGAATATGATGATAATTTGCAAAGCTCAACTCTTAGACTTAAAAACAAGCCCTTAAAGGGTGAAAACCCAAACCATCCCCCAAACAGACCCGTAAGAGGCACGAACAGCTCGCACGGGACCAATGTAAATTATAGGAACTGATCGCAAAGTCCACGGTCTCCTGGTTTGAGAATATGATGAAAATTTGTAAAAATCAACACTTAGACTTAAAAGTAAGTTGTTAAAGGGTGAAAACCCAAATCAACCCTTAAACGATCCCGTAGGAGGCATGAACACCTCGCACGGGACCGATGTAACTTGTTGAAATTGACCACGTAGTCTGGGGTCTCTCAATTTGAGAATATGATGATAATTTACAAAAATCAACACTTAGACTTGAAAATAAGTCGTTAAAGGGTAAGGACCTAAACCAGTCCCTAAACGGCCCCGTAGGAGGGACGAACACCTCGTACGGGACCAATGTAACTTGTACAAACTGATCGCGTTGTCCTGGGTCTCTCAGTTTGAGAATATGATGATAATTTTCTAAAATCAACACTTAGACTTAAAAACAAACCGTTAAAGGGTGAAAATCCAAACCAGCCCCCAAATGACCCCGTAAGAGGCACGAAACCTCGCACGGGACCAATGTAACTTGTAGGAACTGACTGCATAGTTCGGGGTCTCCCGATTTGAGAATATGACAAAAATTTATAAAAATCAACACCTAAACTTAAAAACAAGACGTTAAAGGGTGAAAACCCAAACCAATCCCCAAACGGACCCCTAAGAGCCACGGACACCTCGCACGAGACCAATGTAACTTGTACGAAATGATCGCGTAGTCCCGGGTCTCCAGGTTTGAGAATATGACGATAATTTGCAAAAATAACACTACGACTTAAAAACAAGCCGTTAAAGGCTAAAAATCCAAACCAGCCCGCAAATGGACCCGTAAGAGGCACAAACACCTCACACGAGACCAATGTAAGTTGTACGAAATGACCGCATAGTCCTGGGTCTCCCGGTTTGAGAATATGACGATAATTTATAAAAATCAACACTTAAACTTAAAAACAAGACGTTAAAGGGTGAAAACCCAAACCAACACCCAAACGAACCTGTTAGAGGCACGAACACCTCGCACGGAGCAATGTAACTTGTACAAAATGATCGCGTAGTCCCGGGTCTCTTGGTTTGAGAATATGATGATAATTTGCAAAAATAACAATAATTCTTAAAAACAAGCCGTTAAAGGCTCAAAATCCAAACCAGCCCCCAAATGGATCCGTAAGAGGCACGAACACCTCGCACGGGACCAATATAACTCGTAAAAAATGACCGCGTAGTCCCGAGTCTCCCGGTTTGAGAATATGCAATAATTTGCAAAAATCACCACTTAAACTTAAAAACAAGCCATAAAAGGGTGAAAATCCAAACCAGCCCCCAAACAACCCCGTAAGAGGAATGAACACCTCGTACGGGAATAATGTAACTTGTAGGAACTCACCGCATAGTCCCGGGTCTCTCGGTTTGAGAATATGACAATAATTTGCAAAAATCAACACTTAGACTTAAAAAAAAGTCGTAAAAGGGTGAAAACCTAAACCGGCCCCCAAACGGCCCCTTAGGAGGCATGAACACCTCGTACGGGACCAATATAACTTGTACGAACTGACCATGTAGTCTCGGGTCTCTTGGTTTGAGAATATGATGATAATTTGATAAAATTGACACTTAGACTTAAAAACAAACCGTTAACGGGTAAGAATCCAAACCAGGCCCCAAACGAACCCGTAAGAGGCACGAAACCTCGCACGGGACCAATGTAACTTGTAGGAACTGACCGCATAGTCCCGGGTCTCACGATTTGAGAATATGACGATAATTTGCAAAAATCAACACCTAAACTTAAAAACAAGACGTTAAAGGGTGAAAACTCAAACCAAACCCCAAACGGACCTGTAAGAGGCACGAACACCTCGCACGGAACCAATGTAACTTATAGGAACTGACCGCGTAGTCCCGAGTCTCCCGGTTTGAGAGTATGACGATAATTTGCAAAAATATCACTAGGACTTAAAAATAAGCCATTAAAGGCATAAAATCCAAACAATCCCCCAAATGGACCTGTAAGAGGCACGGACACCTCGCACGGGACCAATGTAACTTATTCGAAATGGCCGCATAGTTTCGGGTCTCCCATTTTGAAAATATGACGATGTTTTTCAAAAATCAACACTTAAACTTAAAAATAAGTCATTACAGGTTGAAAACCCAAACCATCCCCCAAACGGATCTGAAAGAGGCACGAACACCTCGCACGAGACAGATGTAACTTGTATGAACTGACCACGTAGTCCCCGATCTCCCGGTTTGAAAATATGATGATAATTTACAAAAATAACACTTAGACTTAAAAATAAGCCGTTAAAGGGTGAAAATCCAAACCATCCCCCAAACGACCCCGTAAGAGGCACGAACACTTCGCACGGGATGAAAGTAAATTCTATGAACTAACCGCGTTGTCCCGGGTCTCCTGATTTGAGCATATGATGATAATTTGCAAAAATCAGAACTTAAACTTAAAAACTAGCCGTTAAAGGGTGAAAACCAAAACAAACCCCAAACGACCCTGTTGGAGGCACAATCACCTCGCATGGTACCAATGTAACTTGTAGGAATTAACCATCTAGTCCCGGGTCTCCTGGTTTGAGAATACGACGATAATTTCTAAAAATCAACACTTAGACTTAAAAACTAGCATTTAAACAGTGAAAAGCTAAACTAGTCCCCAAATGGACTCGTAAAAGGCACGACCACCTCGCACGGGACCAATGTAACTTGTAGGAACTGACCACGTAGTCTCGGGTCTCCCGGTTTGAGAATATGATGATAAATTGCAAAAATCAACACATAGACTAAAAAATAAGCCATTAAAAGATGAAAACCCAAATCAGGCCCCAAACGACCTCGTAAGAGGAACGAACACCTCGTACGGGACCAATGTAACTTGTAGGAATTGTTTGCATAGTCCCGAGTCTCCCGATTTAATAATACGATGATAATTTGAAAAAATTAACACTTAGACTTAAAAACAAGTCGTTAAAGGGTGAAAACCTAAACCAGCCCCTAAACGGACCTGTAAGAAGCACAAACACCTCGTACGGGACCAATGTAACTTGTATGAACTAACCGCGTAGTCTTGAGTCTCTCGGTTTGAGAATATGACGATAATTTGCGACAATTAACTCTTAGACTTAAAAATAATCCGTTAAAGGGTGAAAATCCAAACCAACCCCAAACGACCTCATAAGAGGCACGAACACCTCGCACGGGATTAGTATAACTTGTAGGAATTGATACCCTAGTCCCAGGTCTCCCGATTTGAGAGCCAAAAATAACAGTTAGACTTAAAAATAAGCCCTTAAAGGGTGAAAATCCAAACCAGCGCCCAAACGGACCCGTAAGAGGCACGAACACCTCGCATGGGACCAATATAACTTGTACGAACTAACCCCGTAGTGTCGGGTCTCCCTATTTGAGAATATGATGATAATTTACAAAAATCAACACTTAGAGTTAAAAAAAAGCCGTCAAAGGGTGATAACCCAAACCAACCCCCAAACGGACCCGTAAGAGGGACGAACACCTCGCACGGGACCAATGTAACTTGTACGAACTGACCGCGTAGTCCTCGGTCTACTGGTTTGAGAATATGAAGATAATTTTCAAAAATAATACTTTGACTTAAAAATAAGCCGTTAAAGGGTGAAAATCCAAACCAGCCCCCAAATGACCCTGTAAGAGGCATGAACACCTCGCACAGGACCAATGTAACTTGTAGGAACTGACCGCCTAGTCTTGGGTCTCCCGATTTGAGAATATGATGATAATTTGCAAAAATCAACACTTAGACTTAAAAAAAAGTCATAAAGGGTGAAAACCCAAACCAGCTTCCAAACGGACCCGTAAGAGGGACGAACACCTCACACGGGACCAATGTAACTTGTAAGAACTGACCGCATAGTCCCGAGTCTCCCGATTTGAGAATAAGACAATAATTTGCAAAATTCAACAATTAGACTTAAAAACAAGCCGTTAAAGGGTGAAAACCCGAACCAATCCCCAAACGACCCTGTAGGAGGCACATATATCTCGCACGGGGCCAATATAACTTGTAGGAATTAATCGCGTAGTCCCGGTTCACTCGATTTGAGAATATGACAATAATTTGCAAAAATCAAGACTTAGCCTTAAACGCAAGCCGTTAAAGGGTGAAAACCCAAACAAACCCCAAAACGGACCCGTAGGAGGCACGAACACCTCGCACGGTACCAATGTAACCTGTACGAACGGACCGCGTTGTCCTAGGTCTCCCGGTTTGAGAATATGATGATAATTTGCAAAAAAAACACTTAGACTTTAAAACAAGCTGTTAAAGGGTGAAAATCCAAACCAGCCCCCAAACGACCCCGTAAGAGGCATGAACACCTCGCACGGAATCAATGTAACTTGTACAATCAGACCGCATAGTCTCGAGTCTCCTGGTTTGATAATACAACGATAATTTGCAAAAATTAACACTTAGAGTTAAAAATAAGCCGTTAAAGGGTGAAAACCCAAACCATCCCCCAAACGTCCCCGTAGGAGGCACAACACCTCGCACGGGACCAATGTAACATGCAAAAATTGACCAAGTAGTCTCGGGTCTCTAGGTTTGAGGATGTGATGATAATTTGCAAAAATCATCACTTAGACTTAAGAACAAGCCATTAAAGAGTGAAAACCTAAACAAGCCCCCAAACGGCTCCGTAGGAGGCACGAACACCTCACACGGGACCAATATAACTTCTACGAACTGATCGCGTAGTCTCGGGTCTCTTAGTTTGAGAATATGATGATAATTTGCTAAACTGAACATTTAGACTTAGAAACAAGCCATTAAAGGGTGAAAACCTAAACCAACCCCCAAACGGACCCTTCAGAGGCACGCACACCTCACACGGGACCAATGTAACTTGTATTAACTGATCGCGTAGGGTCAGGTCTCTCATTTTGTAAATATGACAATAATTTGCAAAATAAACACTTAGACTTAAAAACCATCCGTTAAAGGGTGAAAACCTAAACCAACCCCCAAATGGACCCGTAAAAGGCACGAACACCTCGCATGGGACCAATGTAACTTGTACTAACTGACCGTGTAGTCGCAGGTCTCTTGGTTTGAGAATATGACAACAATTTGCAAAAATTAACTCTTAAAACTTAAAAATAGGCTGTTAAAGGGTGAAACCCAAACAAGTCCCCAAACGACCCTGTAAGAGGTATGAACATCTTGCACGGGACCAATGTAACTTATAGGAACTGACCACGTAGTCCCGAGTCTTCCAGTTTGAGAATATGATGATAATTTGTACAAATCAACACTTAGACTTAAAAATAAGCGGTTGAAAGTTGAAAATCCAAACCAGCCCCCAAACGACCCCGTGAGAGGCACGAACACGTTGCACGGGACCAATGTAACTTGTACGAACTGACCGCGTAGTCCCGAGTCTCCCCATTTGAGAATATGATGATAATTTGAAAAAATCAACACTTAAACTTAAAAGCAAGCCGTTAAAGTGTGAAAACCTAAACCAGCCCCCAAACGGACCCGTAAGAGGCACGAACACCTCGCAGGGGACCAATGTAACTTGTAGGAATTGACCGCGTAGTCCTAGGTCTCCTGGTTTGAGCATATGACGATAATTTCCACTCATATATGTAATTTTTTAGTTTGAGTAGGTTTTTTTTTTTGTAAATTACTGGGTTACTAATATCTTATCATTTTTGTATCCTATTTTTTTTGCAGGTTAACATTTTATCGTTGGCATTTTTTCACGTGGAACACACAGAGAACTCAATGGTTTACAACAAGGGGTTTATTCATGATTCCATTTTTTTGTGTTATGGCCATGCGGGCCTTTGTAGTTTTATTGTAACTTTTATGGTCGTGCGAGCTTTTGTAAGTTTATTATTATATTTTGTGGTCGTGCGGGCTTTATGTTAGGCAGGTTGTGTATTAGCAGGTTTTGGAATGTCCAGAAAATAGAGAAAACTCTGCCCAATTTTTTTTGGCCTGTGAACTATTAAAGACTTGTTTTTAATTTTGCATGTACATTAGTTTATCAACAACGTGTAATATTTTTACTTTGTGAATTTTTGTGCTTTCAAATAAATTTTTTTTTCTTTTTATAAAAAATTTGGTATAGCTCAAAACTGTGGCAAAAGTGTATCATATTTTGGCACGGTTTTGAACTGTGCCAAATTTTTTTAAACTGTTCCAAAAGTGTGCCAGAAATATCGAATTCTGGCATGGTTTAAAATGTGCCAGAAGTGTTCCTGTTTGGCCTAATCTGTCACACTTTTGACCGGTGCCTGAAAAAAATGGCCATTTTGGAAAACTTAATTCTCGCACAGTTCAAAATCGTGCCAGATTTGATCTGTCGCAGTTTTAAACCGTGCCAGATTCCTGTTTTTTGTGTAGTGACTGTCAAGAAGTATGTTAACTGGAAATCTTTGAATTAGTATTTTTTTGTATCACTTAGACTTCTTGAATGGGCAAGATGTGAATAGGCATACAAGATGTGAAGCCATGGATGTTTGTTTACTGCCAATATTTGAAATGTCATTTTTTTGTATCAATTAGACTTCTTGGATGTATGTTAACTTTTAAGTAATTGTTAAATGCAAAAGATTCTAATTTACATGCAAGCAGAATTTAAACGTGATGTATGTTAACTTTTGGATGTATCACAAATATTAGAGTTTACCACAAATATTATATCAAAAAATTTGCATAATGAAAATTTTAGTTTACCATTAAAACATAATAATTTCTTCAACAGAAATAATAAAAAGTGCCAATAACTACGATAACTTTGACCACTAAACTGACATTTTAAACAACTAGACTAAAAAGATTGCAACACCTACGACACCGACAACGACAAAAACACCAAACAATTTCTTCAATATCCCTCTCAACTTTGTATTCTTCAACTCCTGCTCAACCAACAACTCAAGTAGATATGCATTTCGCTCTCTTTAAATAGCAATCAACATTTTATATTTTTCACTTTTTTCTTTATCGATATTATTCAGTTATGACAGTGTATCAACTTGGCTCTGAAGATTTCGTAATCGTTCTGAAATTGGCATTTCTGTGTCGATCCATTTGAAATAACCACATGAAAGTGCTTTCTAATTTGGACATGCAATGAAACGCCGTCGCGGATTTTTCATGGTAATTGACAACTTGATCGGTGTTTCATGCCCGTAGTAGCACGAAATGGTGTTTTTTCTGACCCAACACTAGATTTCATTTCTGCAATGAAAAACAATACAAAAAATAAACAATTAAACTACAAAAATAAATAGTTACGCTAAAAAAAATAACAAAAATGAAATTTAACAAAAAGTAAAAAAATAAAAGTTGTAAAATTCATGTTTAAGAAAATAATAGTTTTTTTTTAAAATAAAATTCGTTAAAGTTGTAAAACTGTTGTAACATTTACAGTACACAAATTTTAAAGGTACAAAATTTTTAACATTTATCGTTGTTTAAATGTTTTTTGTAAGAAAATAACCGTTGTTTTTTGTAAAATTCGTTGAAAATAAACATTTTCGTTAAATATATTTAAGTTTTTCATTACAAGAACTTATGATTTAAGAGTTAAGAATTTAAGATTTTCGTCACAAAAATTAAAAAAAAAACATTAATTACGGCATACAAAAATGAAGAAAGATTTATATGAAGAAAAAAAAAATAGTGTTGTTACCTGAACATTCAGAGGCCATTTCTAAGTGGATCTACAAAAAAATTGTCCCCTATGAGAGAAAAGATACCTGATATGTTAAAAAAATAATAGAAAGGTTGTTTGTAAAAAAATGATAGAGAGATTCCTGATGATGGAGTTGGTTTGTAAGAGAGATAGCTGATGGAAACTACCTTAACACAGAAAGTTAGAGAGTGTTTGGTTTGGTTTGGTTTTGTAGAGGTTAGTTTGTATTTGGTATTGTAAAGGTTGGTTCGTAAGAGAGAAGGGGATTGTTTGTAAAGATTATTTTGTATTTGGAAATCGTGGTTCCTTTTGTGATGATATGATGTTGTATAGTTGAGAGAGGAGAGAGAATAATCCTTTTGTGGTGATATGCTATTGTACTTATGACTTACAGGCAGTTGGGACAGAAGAGAGAGGTGAGAGACTATTAGCTTTTGTAGGTTCTTGTGTGTAAAATAAGGCACGCACGGGAGTATGTAATTTAGGGAGTTCGTAAAAGAGACTTCCTATATATATATATATATATATTAGATAGAATGGGGAAGGTTTATAGTGAATATACAATTGAGATTTTGTCCTTGGATTTTTCTATGGAATGACAAGTTTTAAAAAATAAATTGAAACGACAAGGTTAGATTATGAAAATTTTATGTCAGAATTTTCATCACATGTTTCCTAATGACAAAATTATTCTACATCAAGAAATTAAGCACAACATTAGACTTTTTAGTAATTGTGATTTTTCTTCCTCTTTCTTAAAAACTATATAGTGATAGTGTATTAAGTACACAAGTGAGGGGGATGCATGTTGTCACATCACGCATGGATCCTTAGATAGACATTTTTTACACAATATTTTGACAACCAATATTTTCTTAATATCATATTCTAAAATAGAGGTTGTACCTTGGTGCGATGGTAAGTGCCTCATCTAAACTATGATTGGTTTCGAGTTTGAGACATGTGGGCAACCTTTCAATATATAGGGGTAAGGTCATCCAACATCCATCTCTCCCAGATCCTGTAGTTAAGTGAGGGTCTTGTGCAATGAGTATGCCATTTTCTAAAATATTTTTCAATGTTAATTTTCTTTCAATCTAGTTTTTTTTTCCACAACAACCTATTACTTTTGTACGTTTATATTTCAGGAAAAAAATTCAAAATCTTTATTTGGAAGATAATTTTAATATATGTTAGTGATAGATGAATTTTTTTTTACTTAAGAATGTGAATAAAGATGAATAATATCATATTTATGATTTCAAATAATATATTTACATTTCAGATACAATTACTGGTGTTTACATGTGAGGTTTGAACTTTATCAAGCTCTCATTATCACTTTTCTTATTTTCCTTTCATTAAGTGAATCTATTCCCCATGTATGCATTTTTTTCTTTCCATAAAGCGTTTCCTTGTCTTCCGAGATACCTTCAAAAAATAAATGGAGTGCGTCGTCTTTACGACCTTATTTTTTCACCGACAAAATAACATTGCACATAATGTTTTGTGGCGCCCGTTGTCTTTTAGGCCATTTTGGATTAGTATTTGATTGTAATATTCTTATGTAATAAATGACTATTTATGATTTTACATTAGTATAAAATAATGATTAATATTACGATAATAAGTGAAGTGTAATGCATATAAATAAAATTACCATTTTACATATGATATAAAAGCGATTGTTTCATATTTTTATTCAAGTTTGAAAGTTTGCAAAAGTATAATTCTCCTTTGTAAAAATAAAAATGAACAATTCTTTGGGTTCATTGTCTTTTAGAAAAATTAGTTTTTCCTTCTCTTGTTCGAATCCAAGACCGTCCACCAATTAAAACCCTAGGTTTACATATTAGAAATTCTGCATGAATATGTATTTTTGTATTAACATGGGTTTGTAGGGTTCCAATATTTATAACTATTACATCATGGTCACATGAATGTTATTTTACATAAATGGATCCTATGGATATTTATTAGGAATAAATTTTCTCATATATTTGATTTGGTTGTAATAATTAGGTTTTAATAATTATTGTATTAACTAATGTATTTGGATAAGTTTGCAAAGGGATGTATTGAATTTTTTAATTGGCTGAAGATCCCTGTGTTTCGGTTGATTTTAATGAATTTTTGAGGTCTTTAATGGCATTTTCGTGGTTGTTGAAAGGTCAAATTAATGTAGTTTTAAAGCAAAGGTAAAACGTGCTAGTAGCAAAGGAAGATGGACAACCATATCAAGGCATGATTATGGGATTTTAATTTGTGAACACGGGTCAACATGCTACGCCCATGGGTTTCATAACCTCGACCACGGGTCTATAAGCCACGATCGAAATGGTTCGCGCCATGATCGTGGATTTGTGCGAGGATCTCGGGATTTTGGCTCCAAGTTATATTTTTCCATGGGACTCTATCTCTTCAAAAAAAGATGCGAGTGGATAATTTTTCAAGGAATTTTTTACCCTTTAGGACTCTTCTTAAGGAAGAAGTCTTAGTTGTGATTGAATTGGATTTTGCATCATTATTGATATTAAATTGCACGCGATATGTTTAGTTATATATCTAGCATCCTTTAATTAACTATTGCAATTTTTTTGTGCTAAGTAACTAATTAATCAAGGACAACCAATTTTGTGGAAAACATGAAATTAGTTTTGCGATCGACTTAAATCACGATATTTTTAAATTTTTTGTTTTGATTTACTTTTATCTAAAAATGAATTTAATCGGGTAATTGATTTAAAGTGTAAATTAAATTATGATCTCGAGGTTATATTTTAATCAAAAATGGTTTGTATATTTGGAAAATTAAAATGGTAGGGTTAATCAGGTAATCGAGGTTCTTTGCTCCAGTGACTAATGCTATCAAACTCCAAAATTCTCTGAAAGTTCTTATGACCAGGCTCGCTACAGGTTTGCTTTAGTGACACATCTCCTCATTGCAGTGATGGTATCATATCTCGCATAAAAAATAGATCTTTTCAAAAGATTTAATTATAAAATATTTAGATACTCTTTTGCTTCTATAGCTATTGCTGTGTTGGGGAAAAAACTTATTTATGTGTACAAGAATAACTTAAGGCCTCTTAGATTTGTGGCCACAAGCTTGAATTGGCTATTTAACACTTCTTCTTGCTTTAAACAAATTAAGGTTTTTGAAACATTTTTGTTTCAAGATTTTATCATAACATCTTCTAGATAGCAAAACCTTCCTTTTATTTTTGAGATATTCAAGTTTTTAAACTTCGATCTGAAATATTTTTGAGGTTTCTTACTTCATCATTAAACCTTGAACAAATATCTTTATAATTTGTTCATGTGTATTTTTAGATTTTTGATATCTAAACAGAAATTGAGTTTATTTTGAGTTTCCAGACACTTTTATACACTTTCCTTAACTGTTAGAAATCTCACATCCTAGGAAGTACATATACAAATTGGTGGATTCTCACTCTGAAAAATGCTAGTGCCCTAGGAAACGTCCCAAATTTTAATTTTTTCCAATTTTTATATATGCACCACATAAATTAAGGATCAGTAGAAAATTTTCTCTTGATGACCATATCATCTACGTATACTTCCCTGTTCTTGCCAATTTGGTCCTAAAAAACTTTGTTTAGATTTTTTTAGCCCAAAGGGCATAACATTGTAGCAATAGGTTTTTCATTTTAATATGGTTAAAACCATAATAAACATCCATGAAGATGAGTAACTTATGTCGTTTTGTTGCATCTACCAATTAATCAATCATTGGTAAAGGAAAGTGATCTTTTGGGAATGGTTTATTGGGGTCAGTGAAATCTACACACAAGCGCCATTTGTTGTTCTTCTTCTTGACCACCACCACGTTGGCCAACCAAGTTGGATACTTAACATCCTCTATAAACTATGCTTTCTGCGGTTATTTAACCTCTTCTTGGATTGCCATATTCTTCTCGGGACTAAAAACTCTGCGCTTTTACTTGATTGGTCCAACATCCTTGTAAATGTTCAGTTCTTGGCAGATGAAGTTAGGATCAATCCATGGAATATCCTCAAGACTCCAGGCGAATTCGCACCAAATCTGCCCATTTGTCAAGGTCATTGACCTTGACAAATTCACCTTGTCAAGGTCAATGACCGTGACATTTCGAGGCGAGACAACTTTTTTTGTCACGGTCGTGTCACGGTCATTGACCTTGACAAAAAACTCGCGTTTATTATCCAATTATTATCCACCCCACCCCACCCCCTCTTGATGTTTATTATCCAATTATTATCCAACTATTATCAATTATTTATAAAATTGATGTCTACTTTTAGTGTTGTGTATATATGTTAGTCCTCGGCTTTTTTATTGAACTTTTAGTTATGTAGTGTATTGTAGATTGATGAGGCCACACAATGAGCACACAATGAACTACTATTTCGCCTTTTACTAAAGAATATCATATGCTCACAAATAGGCGTCAATCATGATTAACCAAGAGGGTATCGAAAACATAACGTGGGGAATCATAATATACCGTAATCAACTTTAATAATAATAACACATTCTTTCGAGTGATTTATAAATAATTAAATTTGAGTGCAATCATGATTATTTAGTGGAATGAATCATGATTAAATAAATAAAGGATATAAATTAGGCGGTTATAAATTGGGATTTCCTAGTATTTACTTTGAATCCAGTTTATGTATTTATCTTTGGTTCCTAGTATAGTCATTGCCCAAGTAGTAGGAGCGAAACTCTATAAAACCCTAGTTTAGCTAAAGCCCGTGAATTATACCTATATATATTGTGTAAGCGAGGATTTTAGCATAAGAATCAATTGTGGAGGGTTAGAGAGGGAGTGAAAAAAATTATACCTATTCACACACACACACACACCCCACCCCACCCCACCCCCTGCCCCCCTCCACCACCCCCTCCCCCCCCCCCCACAAAACACACCACCACACACACACACACACCGCACCCCACCCACCCCACCCCCTGCCCCCTCCACCACCCCTCCCCCACCCTGCCCCACCCCGCCCCACCCCATGCCCCCCTCCACCACCCCCTCCCCCACCCTGCCCCACCCCGTCCCAACCTGCCACACCCCCACACATGCACACACATATATATACACATACACACATAAATATACACACAAATATATATATAAATGGAAGAGAGAGAGAGAGAAATTGGACCTGAAAGTAGAGAGAGAGAGAGAGAGCAGCGTCGAGAGAGAGAGAGAGAGAGAGGGAACGGTGGGAGGGAAAAAAGAAGGGGGAAAGGGTTTTTGCTGGAAAAGTTGTTACGGTCGTGTCAAGGTCATTGACCGTGACAAGAATTGTCATGGTCATTGACCGTGACAAGTCCGTGACAATTAAAGTTGTCACGGCCTTGTCACGGTCAATGACCGTGACAATTAGTTGTCACGGTCGTGTCAAGGTCAATGACCGTGACATAAAACGCGTGTTTTTTTGTCACGGTCAATGACCTTGACAAGGCTGGCCGGCTGAAAAGTGACAATTGGCCCATTTTGGTGTAGTGGAACACGTTATTCCTATCTCTAAGGAATGTAATAAATTCCGGTTTGAGAGATGGTGTTAGTCTTGAGCCAATCTGAGTGGTCCGTTCTAGTTGCTCTTCGTCAAGAACAATAGTTTTTGTTTATTCCATAACCTGTCCCTTTACCATGTCGTCCTCTTCATGGGGATCCAAAGTATCATTTGGAAAGTAGTTGTGCGCTTCTATATCTCTTATTGGTTGGTTGAGGTATAGTATCATTACCTAGCTTCCATCTGGTTACAATTCATTACGCCAACTCCATAATTGTTAGGAAACTACATTCACTTATGCACAGTAGATGACGCTTCCTCTAATTGCATCATCCCCACTCTACTAAGGATTAGGTTGTAGGTTGAAGGTAGGTTTTTATCTAGTATGAAGAAGAAAATTATTTATTTTCTCCTCGCTGTCCAAGTGTCGACCAACACATCCAACTTGATTGTTCCCAAGGGATACACCCTTTCTTCTAAGAACCCTATGAGAGCCTTATGATACGGTTGTATCGTAACGTCTCGTAGCCCTAAGCTTTGAAAATAGTTGTAGAACATGAAATCCGTCGAACTCCCTTTGTTGACCAAATCTTTTACCACTCTACCATGGTGAAGTCAATAAGTGACAACTAACGGATCATCATGAGGATAGAGCACCCCACTCAATTCTTTTTTGGAGAAGGCAATCACTAATCTGTCTTTGTTGAATTTCCTAGGCCGATCATCATTTATCTTGGACATGTCAATCTCCTTGATAGTGGGACACATTTTGGCCTAATTTAGGTAGGCTTTCCTTTCAACAAGTCCATCTCCTCTGCCGACGTCTCCCCCTAGGATAAAATGACAATCAAAAGAAATCATACCTACATCCATGTATGGTTGGTCAAGCTTCTTTGGTAGGTCAAGATCATCCTCATAGTCATTATTCCGTTCCCTTTTGGTGTCGTCTTTTGCTCGGTTGGGTGATTCAGATCTTCTTCTAGAATCTCGTCCACCATTCTGATCAACAAATTTTGCCAACTTTCCTTTCCGAATAATATTCTCAACGCCATTCTTGAGAGCTATGCAACTATCAATGGTGTATCCATAATCTCGATGAAATCGCTGTAATTCAATTTGTCCCTCTTGTTGGGAGTTGACCTTAATTTCACAGTCCGTTTTAAGTCTTTGTTGCCCCTGATTTCCTCCAGGATGTGTTGGACACTTTTAGTGAGTGGAGTATATTCATCATACTTCTTGATCCTATCGGACTTCTTATCTTTTTTATCTTTCTTGAAAGAATTGTTCTTCTGACCTTTAGCTTTCCTCTCCGGTACTTCTTTTTCTTCCTAGCTTCCTAAGCGTTCATAATGTTTCTAACTTTGGCCATCAACTATGTCATAGTTTTGGGTGGATTTCTTGCTAGGGCATAGTAGAGATCAGTAACACCTCGTAATATCTGGGTAATTATTTGAATCAACTAATTCGGTAATTAGTGATCTTTAATTAATGAGAATGAATTAATGGGTAGAATTAAAAGTGTATATTTAAATAAAGTTAACGAGTGAGGAGTTGATTTTAGAAATATAATTCTGATGGCGTTCTTAAGTGCGCAGTTGAGTCCAGTAGGGTCGAAATAGTAAAATAGAAGAGTGTACTTACACATATTGGGTATTGGAGTCCAACTACACATGTGTGAATTTAATAAAGAGAGTTTGGATCATTTTAATTAGGGTCGATACACCCAAAACATGAATAGTATTTTTAACCTAAGATGTGTAAGGGGTTAGGCATCATTAAGTCATAATAGAAGACTAAAGGGAGAGAACAAATGAAAAGTGAATTTGGGGAACTTGAAGAGGAAATTGCAATCCAACTTCATCTTTTAAAGCCTAGATCATCTTGGTTAAGGAAAGTGGTTTAAACTTTGAGTATTAAATTGTATCTTGCTATTCATATCATAAGAGGTTGAGTCCAATTGAAATTCTAGGGTTAGTTCTTTCATAAATTGGGGTTTTCTCTTCATAAGGATTATAAATCTGTAGATGATTTGATAAATAATGCATTTGATGATTGAGGATTTGAAAAGTTGCGAGATTATTAGGGTGAGAATAGTTGAAATGGAGAATGGGACTTAAGATGAACTTGGGGAACATTTCGGCAGAAACCTGTTCAAAACAAGGGTTTTAAATTCATAAATGGCGGACTTGGTTTATGCAGAAAAAGGAAAGAGGATGAATTATCATGGTCATTCGAACGACAGGATAATTCATCTGAATGAGATCCACTATCGTTTGAACAACCTCTGATGATTGCTAGAATGTGAGATCCCCTCGTTCAGACCTGCTTTGTTGTAAATTATAATTTTTGCCCAACTGAAATTATGAAGTTTAATATTGAATTCGAGTTAATTTGGGAATACTTAACCTTGGCATTTGTTTGAGTAAATTTCATGATATTTGAGATGGGTGTTAATGATTTAGCATGTCATGGTCTTATTGTTTAAAGTGATTAAACTTGATTGTAGAAAATTAAAGGGCGGACTAGAAACACTAAATTTCAGGCTGGGGGATAGGGTGACCGGGTATACTTGAAAAGAGGTTACATTAAGATAAGGGAAATTAATGTGTAAATAATAATCATAAGGAAGTCGAGGCGTAGACTTAAATATTTTAGGCTTGGGTATGGGCATGATACTTCAATAACCTGGATTTCTATATATGTCGGTGTGTTGTACATATATGAGTTATATGTATATATATTTGTGTGAATTATATATATAGTAAATCCATACCAATATAAATGCTATCATAGGAGGTTGCGTGATGAGGGTGAATTGCGTGACTTAAGGAGCAGGGTGAGTATAATCCAAAGGCCATAGCGTCTGTGACTTAGGGGTGGACCATTGGTATAGAGTAGAGACTTTCAATGGGAACTATGGCCGCCTCCTATGCGTTTGATAGTAGGATTTTACATCCTACATAAGTGTGAATATTGAGATAGGATACGTATATATAGTGCAGAATTATATACGGGAATTTACATACATATATGACGTGAAATGTATAGATATTATAACTTGTGGGAATGTTATATGAACTAAAGTGAAAGATTTATGATCCATATAATTTAATGTGAGTAATAAATTAATTAGTAAAATACTATACTCACTTGGGGTATACTAGTGGGGTAATTAGTATAGTATTTGGGAAAGGCTAGTTACAAGAGAAGTGGCGAGGAACATTAGGTTTAATCTGTTAGTCGTGCACATTAGTTGAGGGGTGGGGTAAACTCATGGGAGTGCGCGACACTAATTTAAATGTGAAGAGCATTTGAAAATTTACTTATTGCATTTAAATTCACTTGATAAATATTTTCAAATGTTTTGCGTTCTATAAAATCTTTTCAAACACCTTTTATGTGTCCTCGCACAAGGGCACCAGACATGATTCCATCCTACAGGGTACGTGGCTGCAACTATGTGGAGTGCTGTGGTTTCTTTGATGTAGTCTCTTACCTCATTCTATCTTAGATAGGGATCCTTTCAGATGTACTTTTGGACTTGTATCTCTATATTCAGATTTGGCTTGAATTAGAACTTTTTTATGTTCGCATCAGTGGATGGCTTGTAGTCAACGTTGTTCGACAGACTATTATTTTACATTGTGGCATGTTTTAGTTGGATTCTCGTTTTGGGTTGTGGTTGTTCTATTGTTTTGTTTGGTTGGATTAATCAAGATTAAATTGGACACCATCTTAATGAAACACTAGGTGGTTATTAATAAATGAATGAATGACAGTGATGCTAAGAATGAACCAGATGATATTCCTGTTTGATTTGGTATAGGACTGATCACTCGATATTTTATTAGGAGGGGTGTCACAGATGGTATCAAAGAATCAGGTTTTAGTATCCTTTGGATCTGTGCGGATTACTTTAGTCTCAGCGTTGCGTTCTTTGGCAAAGAGACCTATTGTTTGGACTGTTGGATCATATTATGAACTAATACAACTCATTTATTGTGAACTAATACAACTCGTTCTACATTTTAGATGCCGCCTAAGAGAGCGAGAGATAGACCCGCGAGAGAAGTCGCCCAAGATGGAGAGGGTTAGGCTCCCCAGGAGCCTGAGGTACCACACCCACAGGGGTTTGTTTTCACCGAGCAGGTAGTGGGTATAGTGGCACAAGGCAGTTAATGCCACCATAACAGTGATGTCAGCTAACCTTTCTCAGCATCAGCCACCATAACACATGGCTCCAGGAGGACTTCCAAAAAGGTCATCTCCCAGAGTTCCAGGGTAGCGCGGATGTGATTGTAGCTTACAAGTGGAGGCGTGATACACAGAGTCACCTACTAATGGTGGAGTGTAGAGAGGTGCAGAGGCAGATGCTTGCGGTATTTAGGCTGACAGGAGCCTCCTTGTAATGGTGGGAGTCCACTACCCAGTTATAAAGAGGGATTCCATATCAGTTGCAGAGTTTTGGGCGCAGTTCGACTGCAAATACTTTCCCCCGAACGTCGAGATAAAGATGAGGAGGAGGCTTAGGGTTTTAACTTAGGGAGATAGATCTATTGTTAATTACGAGGAGGAATTCACTCTCCTGGACATCCTCATGCCGGATGAGGTGAGCAACGAGGAGAGGAAGAAAGCTATGTTTGTTGATGGGTTGGCCTGAAGGATCAGGCAATATTTGATGGGGAATTCGACTTTTGTGATGTATACTGATGTGGTTAATGCAACCCTTCTTCATTGTCAGGACCATCACTTCCACTTTAAGGGAAGCAAGAGAGGTGGGGAGTCGAGCCAGTAGGTCAAGGCCAATAGAGGCTCTTCGAGTGGTGTGAAATACAGGAAGGATACCCGTCAGGGGAATCCCGCCAAGAGATTTTGATTTGGAGGTTAGGGGTTTAGACAGGGATCGTAGAGCCTAAATCACCAGCAGGTTCCTCAAGGCCTCCAGGGCCAGGGGAACAACGGGGATATCCATCGGGGCCAATAATGGGGGAAATTGAGTCAGCCTTGCTAGGGTCGTCAGGACCCACCTCAGGGACCGAAATGTCAGGGAAAACAGGGTCAGTATCAGGGGAACAACCAGAGACTCTGTTACATTTGTGGTCAGGTAGACCACCTCAGGAGAGATTGCCCACGGAGAGATAGGGGTCAGAAGCAGGGTGCCCCGTATGGACATCAGGCATAGGGACCTCAGATGGACTAATAATCCTGATCCAGTAGCAGTTGGGACAGTTGCAGTACAGACGTGTGTATAACGTTCGAGATGTTCCGATCCCTCCCGCACCACCCTCACCGCCAGCAGTTGAGGTTACGTTCCCTATCCATGGTCATGATGGTAGAATTCTTTTCGATACTGGTGCATCGCATTGATTTGTTAGGACCCATTTTGCAAGAGTGGTTGGGTTACTAGACATTGCTGATAGTCTACTCATGTGTGTGGAATCATCGATAGGGGGTGGATCACTTATTCACTTTATTTGTAGGGTGTAGACATTATGATTGGGGCTTTGAGTTTTGCGACGGATCTTTTGGTATTTAATTTTGAGGACTATGATGTGATTTTTGGTAGAGATTGGTTAGCTGCTTATAGAGAAATGGTTGATTGTTATGAGAGAACCATAGTGTTCAAAATCCCCGAGCAGGAAATCTTTTTAGTCGCGATGCCCCTTGCGAAAGGAGGATCGCACACTCATATATATTACCTTAAGGAGGAGACCTCACAGGAGGTAGTGGTTCCAATAATCTCAATTCCGATGGTGAGGGACTTTAAGGACGTATTTCTGGACATATCGGGGTTACCACCTAGCCAAGAGATCAAGTTCGTCATTGACCTAGCGCCAGGTACTCAGTCGATAGCCCGAGCGCCTTACCGCATGGCCCCATTTGAGATGCGTGAATTGAGAGAACAGATTCAGTAAGTCTTTGGTCAAGGTTTTATTCTACGAAGCACATCGCCATGGGGCGCACCCGTGTTGTTTCTGAAAAAGAGGGATGTCTCACTCGGTTTATGTATGGATTATCGGGAGTTGAATAAGGTCATGATTAGAAACAAGTATCCGCTGCCTAGGATTAATAATCTTTTTGACAAATTACGAGGGTCATCATTCTTCTCCAAAAGTGATCTTCGATCGGGATACCATTAGTTGAGGATTCGAGAGGAAGGTGTTTTGAATACCACTTTTCTATCACGGTATGGCTCTTATGAGTTTCGAGTGATGCCATTCGGACTCACTAATGCACCGGCGATATTCATGGACCTTATGAATTGGGTGTTTAGAGATTTTCTCCATCAGTTTGTTATAGTGTTCATAGACTACATTTTGGTCTATTCACGCACGGAGGAGGAGCATGTCGAGCATCTTCGAATGGTCTTGCAGATATCGAGGGATCACCAAATTTACGTAAAGTATGAGAAATATGGGTTTTTATCTTCGAGAAGTTTAGTTCTTGGGCCATATTGTGTCAGAGGCGGGGATTTCTGTAGACCCAAGCAAGGTGTCAGTGGTGAGGGAGTCGGGTCAGCCCATGACACTGACTGAGATCATGATCTTTTTAGGACTAGCTGGGTATTATCGTCATTTCATTAAAGGGTTCTCCAATATTGCAGGTTCGTTGACCAATTTGACTCGAAAGGGAGTTCCCTTTGTATGGAGAGACTAGTGTCAGTTGGCATTTGACCAGTTGAAAGACAAGCTAACATCGCCCCCCGTTTAAGTGCTACTAAGGGTAGGAGTGGATTATTGGGTTTATACTGATGCGTCCTGTGACACCCCTCCTAATTAAATACTGGTCGATCACTCCTTTATTAAATTAATTCAAGGTGAACAGTTGGTTCATTCTCAGCATCACTGTCGAAAAATAAAACTTTTCCAATTTAAACACCCTAATTAATTAAGATAAGTGTCAAAACCATTTAAACCTTTATTCTCATTTTATGAAATCCGGTGATAAAACCTTAAACCATTAACATCTAAAGAGTCACACAATAAGTAGAATAATAAAATGAACATTCAAGAGTTTACCCAACAATAATAAATCCCAACAGTAAAATACTAAGGAAAACATCCTGACATTAACAATCCCGAAATAAAGATACTAAAATTAAAAGAATTAAAATCTCTGACAATATCAACTAAATAATGGAAAAAGGGCGACACATGCCCCCACTGGATAAAGCTGAACTAGAAGTAGAGTCAACAATGAGTTCGTCTAAACAATGTCCTGCAACTCCCACAAAAGCTACACCGCGTTCCATCAAAAGGATCCTATGAAAGACGCCCCTGTGGCTGGGCACCTGTACTACGTACATATATATACAAGAGAGAAAAGGAAATAGAAGCGGGTCAGAGCCTGATAGTGTATATGATTTAAAATTCATTTAGCAAGTATTTAAATTGATTACAGGCTAATGCAATAACATATTAGTGCGACACTCTCTTGAGAAATTCTCACCTCTCTTCTAATGTGCACACCTATCGCACTAACCTTCCCAATGGTCTATCTTGTCATATACCACACTATCTTTCCCCAATGATTTAACTTATCTTAGGTTATTCGCAGGATTTACAACTGAACAACACAAGTATTTAAAACGTAAGATTTCAATTTGTAACCAAGGTTCTCCTTTTAACTTTATTAATCAATAAAATTTTCCATTGTCATATTATACTTTCTCAAAACAATTATTTATAATTTGAGTCATCAACCATGTCCTACATATCAAATCACAGTAGGCAGCTTCAGATTTCAGAATTTCATATATATATATATATATATATATATTAACTACTCGTATAATATATATATCATAACAGCACCCCACATAAAAACTATGGTGCGGGCATACTCTGCTATCCAATCCCCGTATCAATCGTACTAAAGGGAATACAAGTTCGGAATCACTCTCGAACTGTACAAATACATACACAAACAATATTGAGGCGAAGCATAGTTTTCAAGTCCAAGAGGTCAGTACATACCCTCACGTCTCTTAGGACCGTGACTACCGATTCGATATCCTGTACGTACCTAGGATTCCTATCTTCTAGGGTACGAGTCAATATCCCCCATAAGGCACACGAGATAAGATCGTCCCAGCGCGGTAACCTCAGGGATAGCAAGTAGCGCGGGCATGATTTTCACAAGTATATAATATATGCATAGACAATCATATAAATATACCACTTTTATTATATCAATTTAGGTTTATCCAATAACCCACATTCACAACATTTATCCTTATTTTCCCATTATTATTTATCAAGTATAATGGTTCGTTTCTAACTTTAATTTGAAGGGTTTTTTCCAACTTACTACGTAACCCTCATGGACTCTATTCTTCCAAATGTACAATTTAGTAGATATCTATTTATGTTCCAACGTAACTCTCTCTTATGTGTCTCTCCCCTTTAATATATACTTACATTATCCCTTATGCAAAATATCCCAAAAATATAGATTTCGCCTTACATTAAAGGATTTTGAATTTTATTTTCAAAGATGAGAATTTCAAACGGTTTCGAAATCGTAATTAAAATGGAGTTTTAATTGAATTTTTTTATTATCTCTAAGAGTCCTCAAAACATAAAACTGTCTAACAAAAAAAAAAATATTAAAGAATATTGAACGGTCTGATCGAGCTGAATTTTTTTCTGTAGCTTCCTCTCGTCTTCAGCTAATTCTCTGTAAAATATCATCCAATTCCAACGGTCCGATCGTCCGAAATAATTTTTTTTTGTGTTTGTATCTGATTAGAACTCTTTTCTTAATCAAACTCTTAATCTTTTACATGACAAAGGGTTTCCAGAATATCATATAAATCACCACTACATTAAAATTTCCCATCCCAAATTGAGTTTTTCTTCCATAAATATCATCCTAATAACTCCTAAATTAATATGGATTATGCATCAACGAAATAAGCAAGATAAACACTTGCCTGGGATTTTCAAAAATCTGGTTTGGTTTTGAATTTGGTGTGGTTGCGTTCCCCGTCTCGCGATCTACGCGCTGGCGGTGGCGGCGGTGTAAACGGGTGAGTTTTGAGCCTTGGAATGCCTTGAGAGCTCTCTCCTCTCCTATCCAATGGCCGTTCTAGCATTTTGTGTTATCTAACCATAGGAGATAGCCTAAACATCTGATATAACCCCTTTAATTTTCGTGGGTTTAATTACCCAAAAATACAAAATGACTAAAATGCCCTCCCGGGGTACTAATTAGGCCTAAAAATGCCCCGAGACCCAAATCAAACCCCCGAGTATACTTTTCTGACTATCTCGACCCTTTCGGACGCGTTAGCGCACTCAAAACGACCATACGAACAACCTATAAAATATTCACTTTTATTAATCCACATTTAGTCCCGACACGACACAGGCGTGTCCCGACTTAAATTTCCACAATTATCATTTTATTCACACGTGACAATATAATAAAAATAAATCACATATATTACTATACTCATCCAGTAATATGCAACAAATAATATATTCCCAATAATTACTAACTCTTGTCACACTAGTAAATATTTAAAACAACATTTCGGATTAAAATTAAATTAATTTATCTCAATTAAATTTAATAAATCCTTAAATTTAAAAGCCATGAAAATACGGGGTATTACATACTTCCTCCCTAATAACGGAATTTCACCAGGTTGCACAATTCTGGATATCCTTGTTAGTACACAAACTATCTACATAGTACGCCGCTCAATCACTATAGCTTTTTCCTCACAGAAACATTGTTTTACATTCTCATTGGAGACACTTCACATTGCACTCCCAACTGACAACATTTGAATAGGTTACGTAATACGTTATAAATTCCATTATCTCACTATCATTAGGAGGCCGCACCTCACTAAATGATAACTACTCGGATTTATTTATACACAAAATTCCCATTCTGAGAAGATCATACGAACATTTGACCACTCTTGACTGCCTAAAACAGTCGTGGAATTCCACCATAGTTATCGGATATTTTCTCGACCGATCCAAAAGTTCTGATTATCTACTCTCCTCTAAACATACGGAAGGAGAATAGTCGAGGTTCTTCCATAACAAAACCTTAATAAGTACCTCGTACACGACAAACAGGTACGAGTGCTTTTACAGAGCATTCTTGAAATCATCGTACCAAGATTCCAAAATCTCCTTTACGTGGCTCCACTAATCTTTAATCACCATGCGCTTATTCCCTGGCTAAGGGTGATACATCCTACTCGAAACGAAATCTTATCTCCGCTCGTTCCTGAAATCCCATATCAAAGGCGGGATTCACCAATCTCATCCTGATTCAGAAATTTATACTGCGTCGGACCATGCACTGGCGCGATCCTTCCTTTCAGAGGAAGTCTGGGGCATACTAGTTAATATTGTAAGCCAGCCCAAAGGAATATCAATCACTTCCTTCTCGGTGACTTAATTCACATGTTCGGGATAAACCCTTGATCTTGTTTTGAGGATGGCAACCCATCCAAGAACTTTACCAACCTCTTCCAATTTCAGGAATTTTTGATAAACACAAAATTCTTTGGTTGATTATCCTCTTTCAACCAAACCTTACCTATGGGCAGTGCATGTAGAGACTACTCACTACGTCTCGCTAAACATCGATTCTTCCCTTGAAATGTCTCACATTAAGTGACACGTAATTCTCCCCTTCCTTCCTTGGAGTATGCCGAAAGTTTCGACCCGTGCTCTTCTCTCCACGAAGCGAACTTCTGGATCTCTTATACTATACTAACATCATTATTCTTTGTATGCGCAAGTCGATCTCACACGTGACTAATAACAACTCCTCTCCGGGTGTGCTTCATAACAATTAAATTCTACTCTATTCAAGTAATACCAATTCTTGAATGGCTTCCCACAACCTTCCAATCAAGTTAGGGCGTGCTATTCTAATTGCACACTTATGTATGGATTATTGCCCCTCATGTGACGTTTAATCCACTCTATCACTTCCACTTCGTTATACTAGTCCCACAAACATATATTTCACACGTCTATTACCACGTCCCTTCGACTCGGACTATTTTAACTGTAGTTAACTAAGATGCCCACATTTTTGCAACACTCCGACCGCCCTGGGAGAGCGAACGGCGTGCTACTCATCTGTAGGACTAACTAAATTCAACGGAATAGAAGGAATAGGGCATTCAAATTCCATGACAATAAAAGAGGAATAATAATTCTCAACCTTCCTCAGATAAGTACAATAATTTTCCCAAATAGGTGCAACAACCAAAATAAATCACTAACGCTCTATTCATCAAAATAATTACAGGTTATCTCTTTTGTATAATATAAAGTTCTTTCCAGATAATCCATGCTAAAAATCATTCCAACTCTTTATTCACCTTGTGTTTTGTACGCGGTTATGACATTTGGGTACTCTCAATCACCCTAGAAATCAAAATTCTTAAATTCTCCTTATCATCGTTCCACCCCTCAACTCGTGGGGATAACTTTCAATGCTTTCCTACCACAAAAATCCGGCTCCAATGACCTTAAAACAAAATTCAGCTTCCAACTTACATACATAATTACTTGATCCCATTTCGACCAGGGCACCGAACTCATGGAATAGTAACCAAACGTCTCCCTATTTCCAACCTTACGCTACGTTTCATGCGTGGGATGTCTCGCAAAGAGAAATCCAAACAAGGAACCCCCCCGATACACTACTACCTAGCATTGTCGGTTATCAAAATCCGTTAGGTCTTCCGTCCATAATATATACCCCTTTATTCCGTCCCTTGACAGAAAAGTTACAATTTCTCCCGTAATTATTCTTAACAAATAACGTTTCACCAATTTCACTATCGTCCCATATTGGTTGATGGTAATTACATTCTATAAACCTCGAATACATACGATCGAAATTCTCTAAATTTACTTTTTCTAATGTTAGGGGTATAACTCTTAACTCCCACATCTCTTAAGGATAAATATAACACTGCACTCTTCCTATCACTAAGTCCGGAGTGCTAAACATAATACCGAGTCAAGTCTTTTCGCTCAACGGTAAATTTCGGTACATACTGAATCATATTGACAAAGTCTATACATACATTGGTATCGAATATCTCGAGCCCACTATCTCCTCCGAAGTCTCTAGGATTGATAATATAAGTGCGAGTCCAACCTTCTTACAGGTAAAGCCTCGCCAAAACAAAACGTGTTGCACTAATGTAACTACTCCGATAGCCTTGCAATAAATGCCCACTATCATACTACCCATTTCTATAACATTTTAACAAAGATAATATCAGACTCGTGTATCGCATCACTACAATGAGTAACCTCAATAAAGTATAAAACACTATTAATATACTCATTCATCCCCCGCGGATAGCACCAAGGAAAAATCCCGCTATACTAAGGAAAAATATTCACATAATGGTAACATTTATAATGATATGCATTAAACTCGTCTCACATGCTAATCTAGCAATGAACAAAATACGGTGACTCGCTCGTGTCACATAAACACGCCACATCCTCTAAGGATACAACTTATACTTCCATCCTGGCAATTGTCTTGACTGCACAAATGGTTTTCGGACGTAACACGTCTGCCCAAACCAAAACAAAATTATTTTTAATCATCGTCCTTTACTAGGCACCGTATTCTTGTCCCTTTTTCTCACTTTGGAACATATTATCGCGAGCAATTTCACTCCGCACCAAAATACCTCAGCACATAATCCACTTATCACCTGTCCTACTAACCATGTTAGGATTGTCCTTCTCTCAGACTTTAGTAGACTTGATTCCTGTTAGCCATCCCGGTTGTTCCCTAAGCTTTTTAGGCCATAAAGATCATGTCACTATCTATAATAGTACTTACTAAATTTACCATCACTTGGTAAGAATTTAACTATCAGAAACATTTAAATGGTTTTCCTAATGTGTATCCACATCCTTTTGCGGTGCTATACCACCACCGTTGTATTCAGTCTTATTCTCGACTAAATTCTTCGATTCCTTTAACTTCCCCCACAAAGAAGCGTTATCATCTATATTAACAAGATATGACATTGTCAACCTCTGAATCGGTCGTCCATCAGAATTTCCTCCTCGAGTATTATCAACTATTATTACAAGTTGGTCTCCCACTTGGAGTCGTTTCCTCCACTAGTATCTACCTCTTTCGATACAAAATTTCCTAACGATTAGGATTCATATCCACAATTGGACTTCTGTCATGCCCTCCTGCGATGAGTTCAGAACCACGTTTGCTTCTCATCCTGAATAGTTGAGGAAGGAACATACGATCAACACTGTACCTAAGGTTCTCCTATAGGCATAGCATTCCACTTCTAAAATTGGTGGTTGAATCCAACCATTATAACTTCGTCCCGAAGGCCAAGAAAATGTTCTCTAAATTTTCACTTTCAGTTTGCCACACTCCGTCCTATATTTAAGCCTTTGGATACTATACCTCCTTTGGTAAACACATACAATTTTTGCGTTTCTAAAATTTTCCACTAACAGTCTCTACACATTTTTGTAATACGTTGGGTAAGTTTACCCTCGCACCTCATTTGACTATAACATCATTTGAAAATCATTACTGCACCTTAGTCGCCTTTCTAGTCGCGGCTTCTCGTTCCATAATGGAGGTGACCTCGACTACGGTCATCATCCTCGGATATATTTCATAATCTCAACTGAGCCCTGCCTCCTGATGTACGCTTAACGCTCCTCTTCTGAAATCCGTCATCGCTCGGTACACGCACACATCCGAACGAAATTAGAATTCACTAGTGTATACACATTATAGAAGGAGAACGAAATCTCGTCAAAGGAATCGACAATCCTAAACAAAGGGCTCTATAACAAACAAAGCAACGCTGAAAGCATAATAAGCCGTACAGATCCTAAGGACACTAGAACCTGATGCTCTGATACCACCTGTGACACCCCGCCTAATTAAATACCGGGCAATCACTCCTTTATTAAATTAATTCAAGGTGAACAGTTGGTTCATTCTCAGCATCACTGTCGAAAAATAAAACTTTTCCAATTTAAACACCCTAATTAATTAAGCTAAGTGTCAAAACCATTTAAACCTTTATCCTCATTTTATTAAATCCGGTGATAAAACCTTAAACCATTAACATCTAAAGAGTCACACAATAAGTAGAATAATAAAATGAACATTCAAGCGTTTACCCAACAATAATAAATCCCAACATTAAAATACTAAGGAAATCATCCTGACATTAACAATCCCGAAATAAAGATACTGAAATTAAAAGAATTACAATCTCTGACAATATCAACTAAATAATGGAAAAAGGGCGACACATGCCCCCACTGGATAAAGGTGAACTATAAGTAAAGTCAACAATGAGGTCGTCTAAACAATGGCCTGCAACTCCCACAAAAGCTACAGCACGTTCCATCCAAAGGATCCTATGCAAGACGCCCCTGTGGCTGGGCACCTGTAATACATACATATATATACAAGAGAGAAAAGGAAATAGAAACGGGTCAGAGCCCTATAGTGTATATGATTTATAAATTCATTTAGCAAGTATTTAAATTGATTACAGGCTAATGCAACAACATATTAGTGCGACACTCTCTTGAGAAATTCTCACCTCTCTTCTAATGTGCACACCTATCGCACTAACCTTCCCAATGGTCTATCTCGTTATATACCACACTATCTTTCCCTAATGATTTAACTTATCTTAGGTTATTCGCAGGATTTACAACTGAACAACACAAGTATTTAAAACGTAAGATTTCAATTTGTAACCAAGGTTCTCCTTTTAATTTTATTAATCAATAAAATTTTCCATTGTCATATTATAATTTCTCAAAACAATTATTTATAATTTGAGTCGTCAACCATGTCCTACATATCAATTCACAGTAGGCAGTTTCAGATTTCAGAATTTCATATATATATTAACTACTCGTATAATATATATATCATAACAACACCCCACATAAAAACTATGGTGCGGGCATACTCTGCTATCCAATCCCCGTATCAATCGTACTAAAGGGAATACAAGTTCGAAATCACTCTCGAACTGTACAAATACATACACAAACAATATTGAGGCAAAGCATAGTTTTCAAGTCCAAGAGGTCAGTACATACCCTCACGTCTCTTAGGACCGTGACTACCGATTCGATATCCTGTACGTACCTAGGATTCCTATCTTCTAGGGTATGAGTCAATATCACCCATAAGGCACACGAGATAAGATCGTCCCAGCGCGGTAACCTCAGGGATAGCAAGTAGCGCGGGCATGATTTTCACAAGTATATAATATAGGCATACACAATCATATAAATATACCACTTTTATTATATCAATTTAGGTTTATCCAATAACCCACATTCACAACATTTATCCTTATTTTCCCATTATTATTTATCAAGTATAATGGTTCGTTTCAAACTTTAATTCGAAGGTTTTTTCCAACTTACTACGTAACCCTCATGGACTCTATTCTTCCAAATGTACAATTAAGTAGATATCTATTTATGTTCCAACGTAACTCTCTCTTACGTGTCTCTCCCCTTTAATATATACTTACATTATCCCTTATGCAAAATATCCCAAAAATATAGATTTCGCCTTACATTAAAGGATTTTGAATTTTATTTTCAAAGATGAGAATTTCAAACGGTTTCGAAATCGGAATTAAAATGGAGTTTTAATTGAATTTTTTTATTATCTCTAAGAGTCCTCAAAACATAAAACTGTCTAGCAAAAAAAAATATTAAAAAATATTGAACAGTCCGATCGAGCTGAATTTTTTTCTGTAGCTTCCTCTCGTCTTCAGCTAATTCTCTGTAAAATTTCATCCAATTCCAACGGTCCGATCGTCCGCAATAATTTTTTTGTGTGTGTTTGTATCTTATTAGAACTCTTTTCTTAATCAAACTCCTAATCCTTTACATGACAAAGGGTTTCCAGAATATCATATAAATCATCACTACATGAAAATTTCCCATCTCAAATTGAGTTTTTCTTCCATAAATCTCATCCTAATAACTCCTAAACTAATATGGATGATGCATCAACGAAATAAGCAAGATAAAAACATGCCTGGGATTTTCAGAAATCTGGTTTGGTGTTGAATTTGGTGTGGTTGCGTTCCCCGTCTCGCGATCTACGCGTTGGCGGTGGCGGCGGTGTAAACGGATGAGTTTTGAGCCTTGGAATGCCTTGAGAGCTCTCTCCTATCCTCTCCAATGGCCGTTCTAATGTTTTGTGTTATCTAACCCTAGGAGATAACCTAAACATCTGATATAACCCCTTTAATTTTCGTGGGTTTAATTACCCAAAAATACAAAATGACTAAAATGCCCTCCCGGGGTACTAATTAGGCCTAAAAATGCCCCGAGACCCCAATTAAACCCCCGGGTATACTTTTCTGACTATCTCGACCCTTTCGGACGCGTTGGCGCACTCAAAACGACCATACGAACAACCTATAAAATATTCACTTTTATTAATCCACATTTAGTTCCGACAAGACACAGGCGCGTCCCGACTTAAATTTCCACAATTGTCATTTTATTCATACGTGACAATATAATAAAAATTAATCTCATATATTACTATACTCATCCAGTTATATGAAAAAAATAATATATTCCCAATAATTACTAACTCTTGTCACGCTAGTAAATATTTAAAACAACATTTCGGATTAAAATTAAATTAATTTATCTCAATTAAATTTAATAAATACTTAAATTTAAACGCCATGAAAATATGGGGTATTACATGTTCTTACAAGGATTAGGGAGTGTGTTACAATAAGAAGAGTGGGCTATAGCTTATGCGTCCCGGAAGTTAATGTCCCACGAGAGGAATTACCCCACCCATGATTTAGAGTTATCCACGGTCATCTTTGCCTTCCGGATTTGGAGGCATTACCTTTCAGGGGAGAGATTCACCTTGTTCACGGACCATAAATCACTCCCATACTTGTTTACTCAAAAGGATTGGAATATGAGGCAAAGGAGTTGCTTGGAATTCATGAAGGATTATCAGTTTCATATCCATTATCATTCAGGTTTGGCCAATATAGTTGTGGATGCGTTGAGTCGACGGCCTAAGGGAGATTTGGCAAAAATTTGGAAGGCAAAATAGAGTGAACTTAGGCACGACGATGAGATTCCCAGGTAATGTATGGCAGTTTTAGCAGTCACACCAGAGATTATTATGCGGGTTATACGGGCTTAGGAGAATGATACTTTGTGTCAGAACATGGTGAAACAGTTGTTAACGGAAGGTGCGGATTCCTACTCCATTAGCTCCGAAGGTGGGTTACGCTTTAATGGACGGTTAGTCATGCCAGAGGATGAAGTTTTGAGACACACCGTGTTGATGTAGGCCCATGGATACAAGTTTACGGTACATCCCGTTAGTGAAAAAATGTACCAAGATATGAGACAGAAATACTGGTGGATGAGGATGAAGTGGGACATTACGGAATTGGTCTCGAAGTGTGCCACATGTCAACTTGTGAAGTTGGATCACTAGAAATCGTCAGGGATGTTGCAGCCCCTTGAGATTTCGGTGTGGAAGTGGGAGATCATCTCTATGGATTTCATTACGGGGTTACCTGTTTAATAGATAGGGCATGACTCCATATTTGTTATTGTATACCGTTTGACCAAGGTGGCCCACTTTCTCTCGGTCCATAATTTTGAGACTTTATAATATGCGAGACTATTTATCGTGGAGATAGTCAGATTACACGGGGTCCCGATCAATATAGTGTCTGATAGGGATAAGATCTTTGTATCGCATTTCTGGCAGAGCCTTCAAGAGGCTATGGGCACCGAACTGAGGTTGAGTACTGCTTATCATCATCATACAAATGGGAAAACATAGAGGGTGAATTAGATGCTCGAAGATATACCACGGTTGTGCATTATTGATTTTGGGGGAGGGTGGGAGCAGTACCTTCCTTTGTTTAAATTTGCATATAATAATTCGTACCAGTTTACCATAGGCATGGCCCCATTTGAGGCGTTGTATGGTTGGACTTGTCGATCGATGGCTTGTTGGTTATAGGTGGGAGTTAACAAACTTTTGGGATCGAAGATCATTCGAGATACTTTCGCTTAGATTGAGTTAATTAGGGGGCGTATCCGTATAGCCCAAGATAGACAAAAGAGCTATGCGAATGAGAATCGAAAGCATGCAGAGTTGGAGATCGGGGATCAGGTGTTAGTACGGGTATCCTCTAATAAAGGGGTGATGCGATTCAGAAAAAAGAGGAAGTTAGCACCAAGGTATATAGGCCCTTTTCCCTTCATTGAGAGAGTTGGACCGATAGCGTACCGTTTGAGTTTCCCCGATCATTTAGAGCGTATCCACAATGTGTTTCATGTTGCATTGTTGAAGAAATATTAGACTAGTCCAAGGGAATTTTGGAAAGTACCACTTGAAGAGATAGATTTACAGCCCGATATTCTTACGAGGAGAGTCCAGTGGTAATCTTAGATTACAGTGAGTGAAAGTTACGTTCCAAAGTAGTACCGCTTGTCCGGGTTCAGTGGGGTCATCATAGTGCGGATAAATCCACTTGGGAGTGTGAGGAGGACATGCAGGAATAGTATCCAGAGCAATTTAGTTTAGGTACGTTCGAATTTCGAGGAAGAAATTCCCTTGTAAGGGGGGAGTATGTAACACCTGGTAATTTCTGGGTAATTATTTGAATCCACTAATTCGTAATTTTTGATATTTAATTAATGAGAATTAATTAATGGGAAGAATTAAAAGTGTATATTTAACAAAGTTAACGAGTGAGGAGTTAATTTTAGAAATATAATCCGGATGGCGATTTTAAGTACGCGGTTGAGTCCGGTAGGGTCGAAATAGTCCAAAAGAAGTGGGTACTTACACATATTGGGTATTGGGATCCAATTACACATGTGTGAACTTAATAAAGAGAGTCTGGGTCATTTTAATTAGGGCCATAGGCCTAAAACGTGAATAGTGTTTTTACCCTAAGTTGTGTAAGGGGTTAGGGATCATGAAGTCATAATGGAAGACTAAAGGGAGAGAGGAAAGGAAGTGCTGAAAGGAAAAGTGAATTTGGGGATCTCAAAGAGGCAATTGCAATCCAACTTCATCTTTCAAAGCCCTAGATCATCTTGGTTAAGGCAAGTGGTTTAAATTTTGAGTATTAAATTGTATCTTGCTATTTATATCATAAGAGGTGGAATCCAATTGAAATCCTAGGGTTAGTTCTTGCATAAATTAGGGTTTTCTCTTTATAAGGATTATAAATCTGTAGATGATTTGATAAAAAGCGCATTTGATGATTGAGGATCTAAATTTTTTTGAGATTATTAGGGCTACAATTGTTGAAATGGAGAATGGGACTTAGGATGAACTTGGGGAACGTTTCTGCAGAAACCTGTTCAAAACAAGATTTTTAAATTCATCAAAGGTGTACATGGTTTATGCAGAAAAAGGAAAGAGGATGAATTATCATGGTCGTTCGAACGACGGGATAATTCATTCGAACGAGATCCACTATCACTCGAACGACAGGGATCTTCGTTCGAATTCCTCTGATGGTTGCCATAATTCTGAGATCCCCTGGTTCAGCCATGCTTTGTTGTAAATTGTAATTTTAGCCCAACTGAAATTATGAAGTTTAATATTGAATTCGGGTTAATTTAGGAATACTTAACCTTGGCATTTGTTTGACAAAATTTCATGATATTTGAGATGGGTGTTCATGATTTAGCATGCCACGGTCTTATTGTTTGAAGTGATTAAACTTGATTGTAGAAAATTAAAGGGTGGACTAGAAACACTGAATTTCGAGCTGTGGTATACGGTGACCGGGTATAATTGAAAAGAGGTTACAATAAGATAAGGTAAATTAATGTGTAAATAATAATCATAAGGAAGTCGAGGCGTAAACTTAAATATTTTAGGCTTGGGTATGGGCATGCTACTTTAATATCATGGATTTCTATATATGTCGGTGTGTTGTACATATATGAGTTATATGTATATATATTTGTGTGAATTATATATATAGGTAAGCCATACCAATATAAATGCTATCGTAGGATGTTGTGCGATGAGGGTGAATCCCCAGACTTGAGGAGCAGGGTGCGTATATTCCCCAGGCCATATCGTCTGTGACTTAGAGGTGGACCGTTGGTATGGAGTGGACACTTTCGGCGGGAACTATGTCCGCCTCCTATGCGTTCGGTGATAGCATTGTATATCGGACATATGTGTGAATGTTAACATACGATACGTATATATAGTGCATAATTATATATGGGAATTTACATATATACATGACGTGAAATGTATAGATATTATAACTTGTGGAAATGTTATATGAACTAAAGTGAAAGATCTATGATCCATATAAGTTAATTTGAGTAATAAATTAATAAGTAAAATACTATACTCACTTGGGGTATACTAGTGGGGTAATTAGTATAGTATTTGGGAAAGGCTAGTTACGATAAAAAATGGCTAGGAACATTAGGTTTAATCTGTTAGTCTTGCACATTAGTTGAGGGGTGAGGTAAACTCAAGGGAGTGTGCGACACTAATTCAAATGTGAAGAGCATTTGCATATTTACTTCTTTCATTTAAATTCACTTGCTAAATATTTTCAAATGTTTTGGGTTCTAACCCTTGCTATAAAATCTTTTCAGAAGCCTTTTATGTGTCCTCCCCCAAGGGCGCCCGGCATGATTCCATCCTATAAGGTACGTGGTTGCAGTTATGTGGAGTGTTGTGGTTTCTTTGATGTAGTTGCTTACCTCATTCTATCTTAGATAGGGATGCTTTCAGATGTACTTTTGGACTTGTATCTCTATATTTATATTTGGCATGTATTAGAACTCTTTTATATTCGCATTTGTGGATGGCTTATAGTCGACATTGTTCGACAAACTATTATTTTACTTTGTGGCATGTTTTAGTTGGATTCTCGTTTTGGGTTGTGGTTGTTCTATTATATTGTTTGGTTGGATTAATTAAGATAAAATTAGACTTCAGATTAATGAAACACAAGGTGGTTTGTAATAAATGAATGAACGATATTGATGCTAAGAATGAACCGGATGAGATTCCTGTTTAATTTGGTATTGGACTGATCACCCGGTATTTTATTAGGAGGGGTGTCGTAAGATCCTTGGCTAGTAACTCACTCATCAAGGCCACAATGGTTGTCTTTTCTTCGTAATCCACCACTTCAATTTTTTCATTATTGAAACGAGTGATATACGGTAATTTCTCTAAGTTTTTGGCACATGGTTAAGACATGAGTAACACTCTTGATCGGGTTATCCCTAAAGATAAAGTTATCAATGAATAATTCAACCAATTGATGTAAACTATAAAATTTTCCTCTGGGCAGATTGTTGTACCATATTTGAGCTGGTTCTATGATGGTATTAGAGAAAGCCCTGCACCTCATTTCATTGGGGATAAAATAAATGTTGATAGCGGCTCGATATTGCTAAATGTGGAGGCCTTGATCAGTTTTCCCATCATATATAGGAGTGATAACTTGTGGTTTTAATTTGAAAGGTATCGGGTAGTCCACAATAGCCTAGAAAAAAGGTGAACCTTTAACAAAACTTCTTTGCAAAGGACTTTTTGTTTTGTCCATTCCCCGAGCTAATCTTCCAATCGCTTCATGGATCCCTTCCAGGAATGTTCCTCTAGTTTAAATTTGGTAGAAGCAGATTGTGTGACTTTGATGTGAATATGTGTTGAAATATTTTTCTGAGAAGTCTGCTCGGCATGCACAAAGCCCATAATTTTAGCTCTAGATGTCACAGATCCATCTATGTGCTCATGGTCACATTCTTGCTCCCTGTAATGACCTTTGGTTACTCGGAGACCCAAATGGCCAAAAGTTGATTCCCTAATTAGACACACCAATATGCTTTGCCTCTCCTTAGAAAAAGATCTACGATTATAGTAATCCGTTGGTCGAAATGAAGATGTTGGTCCAGGAAGGAATGATCTATCACGAAAAGATCGGGAGTGATAACTCCTTTCATTCATAGGTGGTGGAGGTGGCATGTATCTATTGGAATTGGAGGATTTATCTTGCATTGCACAACCCAATTGTGTGACTGATTGTTTCATGGCTTCTTGTCTTTTAGCCAAATTGAGTAAAATCCTCTCGCGGTCTGTCTCACTGGGGGAGTAGATATATCTGGGTTGTTTCCTACAACTGCCAGGCTACTTGTCGGAATGGTCGTAATTCTTCAAGCTAAAGAATGAACAAACAAACGAAAGAGATAGAGAACGAGGACAAGAAGTCATTTCCACAGATGACTCCAATCTATTAATGTCTAAAACTGCATAGGTACACTTTTATAATTACAGATATATATCAAGAGAAATCCAAACAAACACATAAGAGACAAAGATTTATAAAGTGGTTCAGTTGTTAAAAGCCTACATCCATTGTTGGTATTATTAATTATGTTTACAAGAGCTCAGTATGGTGTGCTTGATAAGGATTGAATTTTACCCTTGAGATAAGGGAGATTCTCTATTAATAATGGTCCGGAACCCTAGAGATGGAATGCCTTTACATTTCCAGGAATTTACACATAGGATGACAAGTGTCAATGGGAATTTACACATAGGAACCCTAGAGGGGAATTTATACAGGCATTCAAGATGGAAATAGTTGAATGGCCATATAGGATGACATGTGTCTATTGTTCATTGGTCCATGTGGGAAGGTTATTTTTACGTACAACATGAGATTTGAATGAGATTATTCTGATAAGCAGAGAAATATCATTTGAATCTACGAGATGCCTAAACTCATTTGAAGGAAGTGAAGAACTCATTCGAATGAAATTAGTAACTTCGTTTGAATGATAGTAAAAGTTCGTTCGAATGAAAATAAACCCCAAAAATAATTTTTCTTTAAAATCATTTTATGATAAATGCCTGTAAACATTTTATAAACAAACACCCAAATGTGTCCAAGGATAAAATGTAAATATACATTCATACCTCATATAGATCCTTTGAATGACGAGGATGAAACTTAGAAGGAAACTCGATATGTACGCAATGTCGATTTATCTTGGCTACTATGATCTTCAAACACACTTCACAGTCTTGAAGGACAAATAATTAAATTCCTAACAACTTATAACTCAAACAAGTGTTGTCCCAACACGGAATAAAGCCAACAAATACACATTTAATCGATTTGAAATTTGTTCTTACAAATTTCCCCCGTTAGCTATTTTGGAATAAAACTCAAAAATAAAAACTCTATTGGGTCTCCAAGCTTACTAAGACTCAATCCCAACCCCAAAAAGAAAAATTACAAATACTTGAATGACACATAGGTTGAGTAGCTTTACTCTTATCTAAACCTTACTGCATCATTGCAAACCTACACACTTAAACATACCTTTTATCTCCTTTTGTATAACAATCTCCACCTAACATAGGACGTCTCCCCGAAGGTAAATTCTCTCCCCCACAGTTAAACAGTTAGATACAATTTCTCCTCCATGTTTTTTAGGAATAGATATAGAATAAGGTGAATAACTGAAACAAACCCTTAAATGTAACATAAGTAAACATACGAAAAGCAAGTAAATTCATGCGTTAATGTGAAGGGCAACATGAAGCGACTAACAAAACTCGACAACACAAGATCAAATAATCCAAATTATGAATAAAAGATACCAATTTTGATGCATAAATGAGATATCAATGATAGTAAGCAACAAAAGGTTCCAATATGATCCTATAAGATATCTTTTTGAAACCACTAAAAACTAAAGACAAAACATATGGTATATATGGATGAAATGCTAATGAAAAGACTCAAAACAAAACATACCACATATGTATAACTGATCATATACTAATGAGGTACAAGAATGTATATATATATATATGTGTGTGTGTGTGTGTGTGTGTGTGTGTGTGCGTGTGTGCATGTGCATGCGTGTGTGCGTGTGTGTATGCGTGGTATAAAAAATATCGCAATAAAGAATTTACAAAGAACAATAACAATCAAGCAAGAAAGCATACAATCGTACACATAACACAACTATGTACGTGGTTCGACAACTTGCCTACGTCCACAAAGAGGTTTACTATTTTATTAATTATCTCTCAATATGATTTGTTACATGCCCCTATGCCCTGGGCCAGGGGTTACAATTTACATATGTAGAATTTCAGTTATCAAAGTAACTCCACGACCAAGCCCAACGAGATTATTGGGGATTGACTTGGTCCAGGAGTGGTTTAGATAATACATACACGTATCTTAATTCCAAAATTTGGGACGCATAGCCCTTTATATCCGTTGGGATTGGTCGACTACTCTCGTGAACTGAGAATAAATGGGTTCCCACAATTTCCCGTAAAATAGTTGGGCCATAACTCGGGCAAATGGATTTTAAATGAGTCAAAGAATGCAACACCAATTGTAATGGCATATTTGTAATTTATTGAAACAAGAGGGATTAGCTTGTCTTTTTATGGGAAATTGAAGTGCCAAACATTTTTTGAGAAGTGTGGAACTTCATTTGAGTGCTTGAAAGTAGCTGTTGGGAAAAACTTAACCGTTAGTTCATCGTCCTTGGTTGTTCTTGTGCATATTGTATTCTCAAGCTTCACTTATTACTTTCGTTCTTCAAAATCAAGGCTTTCTCAGCTTCCCAATCTTTATTTTTGTCTCAGAAGTTTCAGCTCTTCTTTTCCTTTTGGTTTCCATCTTATGTGAATCATTCTTCTACTGTAGCTATGGTTTTTGTGTTGTTCTTCTGGCAATGCTTGATAAAAAAATATCTACCCGAGTTTAGAAAAAGTAATAATATTCCTGATTTGGTAGATATAGAATGTACATCAGTACACCAAAATGTCCGTGATCTGGATGATGGTCACTGGATTCATGTGCTCCCGTTCTCCTAATGGGGTTTAACATTCCCCCCTAATCCTTTATTCTTACACTTATTTAAATACTTCAAAATTGTTACCGCCTAATGTTCTCCAAATGTGTGGAAGATTGTCAATGGATTTCATAGGATAAACTAAGTTTATGGTACTAATTTAGGATTAGCTGAGATTTTTTACTATTATACTTTCTCTTGCACAGGTGGGGGTCTTCTGTACTTGAAAACAAAGAGTCCTGAGAGGGTTTTTATAATAAATCTACCCGATTCCCATAAAGATTCATTGCCAAAACTTAGTAGTATCTAAAAAATGTTACTAAAGCCGTTTATTAAAAATAAACTATTTAAGTAACTCCGATCTGTTTTTTTAAGAAACTCTTTTCGTAAAAACTAAACTATTTGAACACAAGATGTGTTTAATAAATCATTATGTACGAGATCTATTCAAGAATTGAATAACAGGTTTATAAAGTAGTTTAAAAAATCTTAAACTCAGCACAACTAAGAGTGAGATGAGGAGATGTAGAAATATTATGTTCACGATGTTTTTTACGTGGTAAAACCTCACCAATAGAGGAAACATCCACGACTCCCTCTACGGAGTAAAATGAAAAATCCACTAAAACAAATATATGAGTTACAAACTATATAACTAACATGCAAACAACTCAGTCCAATATAAGTTTAGTAATGTACCCTCTGGTGTCCTTAAACTTTTCTGCAGTTCTGATTGTAGATGTAGTTTACCCAGTTTGTTAACTTCTGATTTGTTCCAGCACTTTACGTCGACTCTTTGTTCTCAAGATCTTATTACCAACACTTTTCGTGTTGTAGGGTGAAAGTGTTTGTGAAGGTGCTTTCTAACACATGCATGCACACACACACAGACACTTATTAAGTACAAACAGTCCTAACAAATTACAATAACACTATATGCTGTGATCTTTTCTTTTTCTTCCTTCTTACAAAACTTTTCACCTTATTTGACCTTTAAATCATTCCCAGAATCCACGGATACCTTGCTAGGAATACAGAAAAGGTCTTAATCAATCTCAGAATTTAGAGAAACTTTTTGAGATTGAAAACCTCCAAGTGAGATTCCAAACTAGGTCAAAGGTTTAGTTTTACAAGAACTAGAAACAGAAAACATTTATTGTTGATTTCAGAGTAAGCAAAAATTTTAAAGAAAATAATAACCAATATATTTCTCAAGATGAGAAATAAAATAAAACTAAGTGTAATGTAACATTAATAACTCAGATCTGAAATTTCTATGAAATCAGAAAGTAGATCTGAGTAAAACGTTTAAGTTGAAAACAAGATCAAGCGAACACGAGGTTACAGCAACGAAAATAAACTCAACTCAAACTCTCAAACTCTCAAGAACACTCAGAGAAGTGTTTTGGATTTGGAGGTATTTGAATAAGTGTTTGAGTTTGGATGGAAGACGTTTGATGAATAGGGTTAGGGTTTCTAACTCTCTCTCTTCTCTCTCTGTTTTCTCTCTTCTCTCTCTTCTCGCTCAATTTCTCAGAGGAAATGAAAATGGCAAAAGTCTTCGAAGTCTGAGAGAAGGGTCCCTTTTATAGGGTGAGGAGAAGGTTCGAGAGGCAGGCTCCAAACCAAGGGCCTGGATTAAGTCAAGACAAATTGACTTAGATCGTAGGGTTCTAATAAGGCGGTGATTAAACGAATTGTGATTGGTCTAAAGAGTTGTACTGGGATTCACCAAGACAACATGCAGAGCGTTGATAGCTAATGATCAAAGGCCTAGGAGCGAACGTTGTTTTAACTCAGTAAAGAAACACAACTTCAGCCAATCAGACGAGGACAAGTGTTGGTTATTAACAAGATAACAAATGCGCGTCTAACGTTAATTAAAACTATACCCTCAAGTTTACTCCGCTTTTGGATTCTACCCAAGGTAACATTAAGCCAATAAAATCAACAAATGATATTTATAAATTGACTACAAAACTTTTTAAAACAAGTTTTAATTAAGAAAACCTTATTTTAAAAATGTTTAAAAAATCCCAAAAAATTATTAAAATTCCAATTTAGGGACTTAAACACACTTAACATATGTACACACATTATTATGCAGTATGATATGCAATAAATGAATTCTACTGTGTGTGAGTGTTGGCAATAGGTTCTTGATCACTACAAGATAGAGAGATGAAGTAGCAAACCAACTTCCGAGGTTTTTTGGATTCTAGGTAGGACACAATTTTGTCACAATTTCCAAACTAGATGAGCACTTATGCAATATAGACTCAAGTGAGTCAAAAGTATAAGGGCTTAAATCTCCCCCTTTGGAAATATGACACAAAATCTCCTTTGAGTCATCTTGGACTCGTAGGGCAACAAGAAAGTAATAAAAACTTATTCCTATCAAAATTCTATCTACCCAATTCCTAGAAATCAAAAAGTACATAACTCAACTAAGTACATTTGAATACCCTATTACAACTGTTGAGAGTAACTGTACATTAAGAACCTGCAATAAATCACTAAGATCAAGCTGTTTAGCATATGTACGAATTGAATAGACTCAAATTTCTCCCCCATTTTGTCTCAAATGGACAAAGGGTAAACAACAAAAAGATTAGTCAGCATAAACCATACCAATAGATTTTAGTAATGAAATGAATCTATTATGATCTAGAGGTTTGGTAAATATATCCGCGAGTTGTAGATCAATAAGAAGATAATTGATTTCTAATTCCTTAGATTCAACCAATTCACGTATAAAATGATGTCTTATTTTAATATGCTTTGTTCGCGAGTGTTGAATAGGATTTTTAGAAATATTAATCGCACTTTGATTATCACAATAGAGATGTAATTGGTTTTCTTAAATACCATAATCACTTAGCATTTGTTTAAGCCACATTAATTGAGGACAACGGCTGCCAGCGGCTATGTATTCAGATTCAGCTGTTGAGAGAGATGTGCAGTTTTGTTTTTTACTACTCCATCCTACCAAGTTATTACCTATATAATAACATGGTCCTGATGTTCTTTTAGTATCATCAGTACACCCAGCCCAGTTAGCATCAGTGTACCCAATTATAGTGCTTGGTGTGTCATTAGTGTACCAAAGTCCTAGATTTAGAGTGCCTTTTACATATTTAATGATACATTTAACAACATTCAAGTGGCTCTCTTTAGGGTTACTTTGATATCGAGCACATACACACACAGCATACATAATATCAGGATGCGAGGCAGTAAGGTATAGTAAAGTGCCTATTATACTACGATACAGAGTAGGATCTACAGATGTTCCATTTTCATCTTTAAAAAGTTTTAGCGTAGTACTCATGGGCGTTTTAGCATTTTTAGCACTCTCAAGGCCAAATTTCTTTACTATCTCTAAAGCGTACTTCGATTGCGAAATCCATCTGTATTTTGTTTGACTTGAAGGCCTAAGAAGAATTGTAACTCCCCCATAAGGGACATTTGAAATTGCTTGTGCATAGTTTCAGACAAGGATTTGACTTCTGAGGGAGAAGTTGATCCAAATATAATATCGTCCACATAAACTTGAGCAATAGTGATGTGTTTGTCAAAATGTTTGACAAAGAGAGTTTGGTCATTTCCTCCTCTTTTAAAACCTTTATCTAAAAGAAAACTGAAAATACGCTCATACCAAGCTCTAGGAGCTTGTTTAAGGCCATACAAAGCCTTTTTCAGACGAAATACATGATTTGGATGTTTAGGTTCGATGAACCCTTTAGGTTGTTCTACATAGGTTTCTTCAGCCAGTATTCCATTAAGGAACGCATATTTGACATCCATTTGGTACAGTGTAAAGTGCATGTGGCAAGCTATAGCAAAAAGCAAACGAACAGATTCTAAACGGGTAATAGGAGCAAAGGTCTCGTTAAAATCTATTCCTTATATTTGAGAGTATCCTTGAGCAACTAATCTAGCTTTATTTCTAATTATTATCCCATTTTCATCAGTCTTATTTTTGAAAATCCAACGTGTGCCAACAACCTTTTTGTGATCAGGACGTGGAACAAGATACCAAACATCATGAATGACAAATTGTAAAACTTCTTCCTAGATAGCAGAAATCCAGTGAGAGTCATTCAATGCCTCATTTACATTCTTAGGTTCCACAAGGGAAACAAAACGTGCATAATGTGCATAATTTCTGAGTTGGGATCTTGTACGCACTGGATCACTAGGGTTACCAACTACGTTATTTATGGGATGATCTTTAGAAACCCAGTTAGGTACCTCAGGGGTCTCAATAAGTAATGAATTATCCATTATAGAGGAGTCATTTTCTAAAATATTTGTAGACTCTTCCTCAATAGTAAATTCACTAGTCTTGCTTTCTATAGTAGTGTCACTAAAAATTACATTTATGGATTCCATCAAGGTTTTAGTTCGAAGATTGTACACTCGATAAGCTATACTATTAGGCGAATATCCTAAAAATATGGCTTTATCTCCTCGGCTCTAGAATTTGGACAAGTGTTCCCTATCTTTGCATACATAACAAGTATTGCCAAAGGTTCTAAGGTATTTGAGATTAGGCTTTTTATTATACCAAAGTTCGTAAGGGTTTTGCTTGGAATTCTTTCTAAGATAGACCCTATTTATAATATGACAAGCAGTACGAATGGACTCTACCCAAAAATATTCAGGTAAATTTTTGGCATGTAACATAACACGTGCCATCTCCTGAAGGGTACGATTCTTTCTCTCCGCAATACCATTCTGTTGAGGGGTCTTAGGAGCACTGAACTCGTGTTTATAACCATTATAGTCATAGTATTCTATAATACCAGTGTCTTTGAATTCACCACCTCCATCACTACGAATTCTATTCACTTGAGTATCCTTCTCATTTTCAATCCTAAGAAGAATTTTTAGGAAGGTTTGAAATGTTTCAGACTTTTGTTTTAAGAAGGCTACCCAGGTAAATCTAGTGAAGTCATCAACCATAACTAGGATATAACTGTGTCCACAAAGACTAACAGTTTGGGAGGGACCCATTAGGTCCATATGGATGAGTTCTAACGGATTAGAGATAAGAATATATTTGACTTTCTTATGAGGTGCCTTAACAATTTTACCTTCTTGACATGAACCACAAATAAGATTGGGTATAAGTTTGATTTTAGGAACTCCTCTAACTATTTCCTGAGAGGTCAATCTACTAAGATTATCGTAATTTATATGACCCATTCTGTTATGCCATATCTCATTGTCATCCATTCTGGCAACATTACAGATTTCAAAATTGTTCATGACAGTATAGCAATTGTCAGGAGTTCTGAATCCAGTAATTATGCATTCACCTTTTTCATTTAAAATTTTGCAATTTTTCTTTGAAAAGGTAACAGTATGATCTGAGTCACAAAATTGCGATATGATAAGTAGATTTTCCTTAAGACATTTGACTAGAAGAACATCTTGAAGAATATGAAGCCCATCTTCTTGGAGATTTCCTTTGCCTATGATTTGAGATGAAGCTCCATCATCAAAAATGACTTTACCACCAGCAAAGCTAGTTTTGTTAAAAAGTTTAGTTTCATCACCAGTCATATGCTTAGAACATCCAGAGTCTAAATACCAACTAGATGATGTGTGTCCAGCTTTTAAAGCAGTAACAACAACATTACACTTCATCTGAGGTAATAGATCATCTTTTCTAACCCAAATTGCCTTAGTTTTCATCTTGTGCTTATTGGCTCTTAATTGATAAAATTTGCAAGCTTTGGATTTTTGCTGAAAAACATTTTGCGCATGATTTTGAGATTTGTGAAAGACTTGGGCATTTGGTTTAGGAAAGTGCTTAGGATTCCTTCTAGTAAATGTTGTTTTAGGTTTGGTCTTTCTCTTTCTATAATTAGAATTTCTATCTGGCTGTCTAGAAGTACATAATTGTTATGGCTCCTCCTAGAATAGTTAAAGTTTTGATAGATATAAGGATTATAGGTAGGTTTAACGAGTCTCCTAGCATAACAATCATCAAAAGAGTGACCATATATGTCGCAGTAGGAGCAATAAAGATTTCTCAGAATTGGGGTCTCCTTAGGAAAGTCTCTAAACAAAGGTTTTATAGAGTTTTGAGGCTGAACTCTACTCCTAGGTGTGACAGTCTTGAATGTAGACTCACTCTTCCTAATAGAAGGACAGACGTATTTAGCCTTAGTTGAACTTTCATGTTTAGAGCAACTTGATTCCCCAATGTTAAAACTTTGATTTTTTGAATCAACTCAGTTTTTAGAGAATGAAAGTCTGGGCATGCTTCAATAGGTCTTTTGCCTCCTGACACAAACTTGATAGTTTCAAAAGATTTAGTTTGTGATTTTAAATTGCGGCAAAACCCTATTCCAGTTCGATCATCAGAATTGGTTTTTGATTCAGCAACAAATTCATCAAAATATTTTGAATTATTTTCAAATTTTGTAAATTTTTTGAAAACAGTTGCTGTCTTTTCTTTAGTTTGCTCCAATTCTAACAATGTCCCTTTGTATTTTTCTCCAGAGTTTCATTTGTATCTTTTAAATTTATGAGTTTTTCATCAAACATTTTGATTTCTCTTTTATGAGTCTAACATTGGGTAGTATACTCTTCAGCATTTAGTTTTACCATTAGGCTTAGATCTTCTAAATTCTTAGTGAGATCTTTCACAATATTTTCTAATCTAGTGCTTTTCTTGAGAGTTTTAGCATAAAGTGTGTGAATGTCAGGGAGGTCTTCATTGTCCAAGTCACTAAGTGTGGTGTGTGGAGTGACCCCTAAAGATTTATTTGTTAAACTCACACACCCATTTGCATCGTCATTATTGCTATCCCTTTGACTCACACACTTCGAGGTATAACATGCAACATTCTCAGTAATCAAAGCATCTAAACTAGTATAAACATGATTCTCAATAGCAGGAGTAGAGTTACTAGAATCATTCTCATACACAGGCATAAGCACGTCATCATTATATATGATCTTAGCAAAGAAGGACATGCAAGGATCAAAGACATCAGATGACTCAGGTTCCTCCTTTTCAGAGTCACTTGAATCATCCAATATTTTGCAAATGTTGGCTATAGTATTTTTGTTTTGAGTGTTCAAGTTAACTCTACAGTCTTGTGCAATGTGCCCCAGTTTACCACATCTATAGCATTCCATCTTCTTAAGGTCTTTATTAGGTCTAGTGTGAGAGTCCTTATGATTTTTGTCATGGTTTTTCTCATGAGGCCTGTGATTAGAGGAAGTTGGATAATTTGAATTTCCTTGTTTATTTTCCACTTTGTTTCTAAACTTAATAATTTTCTTAAACTGTTTAGTAATTAGGGCAATTTGATTGTCCAAACTCTCTATATTGCATTCCTCATCAGAATCATAAGTGGGGAATATAAGTTCAGGCTTAGTGATCTTACAAGAGAAGTTAAGATTGGAACTAGTCTGTTTCCTATGGGTTTGAGTCAATTGTTTCTTAAATTCTAGTTCCATTTCCACAGTTCTTAGTTTACTACTGAGTAATTCAGGAGTGAGATTTTGATCACACATTTCCTCAATAGCATATCTTTTATTATCAAATTTCTGTGGTAATGATCTTAGAATTTTATATACAATTTCATGTCTGTCATAAGTCACCCCATTAGCATGTAGTTTGATCACAATATCAGTCAAGTTCATATAGAAGTCATCAAATGACTCAGTCTCAGACATAGTTAAGGAGTTATATTGCTGAATAAGCATTTGGGTTTTATCAGCCTTAACTCTAGTGTCTCCTTCATGAGAAGTGGCTAAGGTGTCCCAAGCTTCCTTAGAAGTGGTACAGGATGAGATTCTTTTGAACTCATGTTCATTTATATACATAAATATGTCATTCTTTCCTTTATTATTATTTTGAGAAACTTGTTTCTCTTCTTGAGTGAACTCATTTAAAGCTTTATTAACCCTCTCATTACTTCCTTCGTTGGCTGGTTTAGTAGGAAAAATATAACCATTTTCAACAATGTCCCAGACATCATCTCCCAAAGTTCCTTGAATGAAAGCAATCATCCTTACTTTCCAGTAAGCAAAATTGGTTCCATCAAAGATTGGAGGTCTGGTCAAGTTACAAAATCTTTCATTTTTCTCGTCCATATTTGATTTTCAGAAAACAATTTCAGAAACACAGGATCTCTTTTGAAAGTAGTTTACAAAGCTCTGATGCCAATTGAAAAATGTTACTAAAGCCGTTTATTAAAAATAAACTATTTAAGTAACTCCGATCTGTTTTTTAAGAAACTCTTTTTGTAAAAACCAAACTATTTGAACACAAGATGTGTTTAATAAATCAGTATGTACGAGATCTATTCAAGAATTGAATAACAGGTTTATAAAGTAGTTTAAAAAATCTTAAACTCAGCACAACCTAGAGTGAGATGAGGATATATAGAAAGATTATGTTCACGATGTTTTTTACGTGGTACAACGTCACCAATTGAGGAAACATCCACGACTCCCTCTACGGAGTAAAATGAAAAATCCACTAAAACAAATATATGAGTTACAAACTATATAACTAACATGCAAACAACTCAGTCCTATATAAGTTTAGGAATGTACCCTCTGGTGTCCGTAAACTTCTCTGCAGTTCTGATTGTAGATGTAGTTCTCCCAGTTTGTTAACTTCTGATTTGTTCCCGTTGACTCTTTGTTCTCAAGATCTTATTACCAACACTTTTCATGTTGTAGGGTGAAAGTGTTTATGAAGGGCCTTTCTAATACATGCATGCACACACACACAGTTATTAAGTACAAACAGTCCTAACAAATTACAATAACACTATATGTTGTGATCTTTTATTTTTGTTTCTTCTTACTAAACTTTTTACCTTATTTCACCTTTAAATCATTCCCAGAATCCACGGATACCTTGCTAGAAAGACAGACAAGGTCTTAATCAATCTCAGAATTTAAAGAAACATTTCGAGATTGAAAACCTCCAAGTGAGATTCCAAACTAGGTCAAAGGTTTAGTTTTACAAGAACTAGAAAGAGAAAACATTTGTTGTTGATTTCAAAGTAAGCAAACGTTTTAAAGAAAATAATCAACAATATATTTCTCAAGATGAGAAATAAAATAAAACTAAGTTTAATGTAACATTAATAACTCAGATCTGAAATTTCTATGAAATCAGAAAGTAGATCTGAGTAAAACGTTTAAGTTGAAAACAAGATCAAGTGAACACGAGGTTACAGCAACATAAAAAAACTCAACTCAAACTCTCAAACTCTCAAGAACACTCAGAGAAGTGTTTTGGATATGGAGGTATTTGAATAAGTGTTTGAGTTTGGATGGAAGAGGTTTGACGAATACGGTTAGGGTTTCTAGCTCTCTCTCTTCTCTCTCTGTTTTCTCTCTTCTCTCTCTTCTCTCTCTACTCTCTCAATTTCTCAGAGGAAATGAAAATGGCAAAAGTCTTCGAAGTCTAAGAGAAGGGTCCTTTTTTTAGGGTGAGGAGAAGGTTCGAGAGGCAAGCTCAAAACCAAGGGCCTGGATTAAGTCAAGCCAAATTGACTTAGATCGTAGGGTTCTAATAAGGCGGTGATTAAACGAATTCTGATTGGTCTAAAGAGTTGTACTGGGATTCACCAAGACAACATGCAGAGCGTTGATAGTTAATGATCCAAGGGCTAGGAACGAACGTTGTTTTAACTCAGAAAAGAAACAGAACTTCAGCCAATCAGACGAGGACAAGTGTTCGTTATTAACAGGATAACAAACGCGTGTCCAAAAGTAATTAAAACCACACCCTCAAGTTTACTCCGCTTTTGGGTTCTACCCAAGGTAACATTAAGCCAATAAAATCAACAAATGATATTTATAAATTGACCACAAAACATTTTAAAACAAGTTTTAATTAAGAAAACCTTATTTTAAAAATGTTTAAAAAATCCCAAAAAATTATTAAAATTCCAATTTAGGGATTTAAACACACTCAACATATGTACACACATTATTATGCAGTATGATATGCAATAAATGAATTCTACTATGTGTGAGTGTTGGCAATAGGTTCTTGATCACTACAAGCTAGAGAGATGAAGTAGCAAACCAACTTTTGAGGTTCTTTAGATTCTAGGTAGGACAGAATTTTGTCACAATTTCCAAACTAGATGAGCACTTATACAATATAGACTCAAGTGAGTCAAAATTATAAGAGCTTCAGTATCCTCCCCAGTCAGAGGGAGTAAGGTACAGGGGACCTCTAATCCCTACTTTTGGGGAGTAGTACATAGGTTGTTATCATCATCTCTTTTTCCATTATTTTTTTGCCTACCCTTATGTATTCTTCGTAAGATGTTCCTCCCTCTATCTTTACAGTAAAAGCTAAAAACTAGGAACCTGCTCTTCACCAAATCCCAGTTGCTAAACTTTTAAAAGCTTAGAGGATAAGGGATCACTACAAGAAAAATGATCATTTATGTCAGTCAAAAACTGACATAAATGACCATTTATGTCATTTTTAGAATTTTTCAAAACTGACATATAAAGCCCTGACATAAATGTTCATAAAATTGACATAAATAAGATCACATTTATCTCAGTTTTTAAAAACACACATAAAAGCTGCGGTATTCACCATGTTTTTAATCACATTTTCACGAAAACTAACATAAATAACATCACATTTATGTCAATTTTAGTAATTTTTATGAGAGTTTTATCGAGACTGACATAAATGTTGATATAAAAATTAAAAAAAAATATTACTCCATCAATAGACAACTATTATTTGACGTTAAATCAACCCTTCTAAATAGATAATAAATAGTCAAACAACATTCAAATAGTCTAAATTGCATCAAACAAATTCACATATAACTTGAAATATACAATATTCATCAAAGAAAATAATATTGTGCCTCAAATAAACAAAGTGTCAATTTAAAAAAAAATGGGCAGAATCTCCTTTGTTTATTGGACTATCCACCCAAGGGGTAACAACCAATCCAACAAAATATAAAAATTGAAATACATGGCAATCTTTTAAAAATTCTCCTACAGAAGGTAGTTGTGTCCATCTTTGAATCAACACTTGGCAGTTCTTGATCCCTTTTCACATGGCAGTGATAGGTAAATTTTCACTTGGTAGTGCTTGGTTTTGGTGCTGCTAGTCCGATTTCAGTCATTGAGTTGCTGGTTCGTTCTGCCCCATTTGTTATCTAGTTCGTTCTTCCCCATTTGTTATCGAGTTCATCTTGAGTTGGTAAAAATCAAACAAATAAAAAAAATGGGTAAAAATGGAATACACAAACTGCAGAATCCTTACCTGAGAAAAAATCAAACATATAAGTAAGCATTAGAAGATGACTACATAAACTGTGTACTTAAAATTAAAAGAGGGTAACCAAGAGTATACATGATGGTGTTGATGAAATCATGATCCATAAACTATGTAATTAAAAGTTTAACCTTGAACATGCATTGTTTAATTAACAAAGAATACACTTTGTAATTGTAAAGAGCATAGAATGTGTTATTGGATAGAGCATACATTGTGTACAGTGTGTAATCAACTGGTGAACCATTAAGATTAGAATGGATTAGAATAAAGGCTACACATTGTATGCCTCAATAGAATTAAGGCTACACATTGTATGCCTCAATTAGAATGAAGGCTACACAGTGTTTGCCTCATTCAAAGCCTCTATGAACCTCTGATTAGAAGATTTTAAAGCTAGCTATTGCATCAAGCATATAATTAATGAAGAGATTGAGCACCAACTCTTTGTTTTTAAACATGCCCAACCATAACAGAATAAACTTTGACACAAACAACAAGCAAAAGATAGATAACCTCATAGCAAAGAGTAATCTTTAGGCGATATTAAAGTGACTCAAATAATAGTATCATTACGTTGAACACATGGGGTGGGGTTGGTAGAAGGCCATTCAGGGAAGAAGAAGACCATTTGCTGGTTAAATAACACCCATCTGACGAAAAGTCAGCCACCTAAAATTACTTTGCATATATATGTGGATACATCTTTAGGTTTGCTATTTAATTTCTTCCCTTTTATGGCTAAGCACGCATGGAAATGGGGCCTAGGGATACAAAAGTATATATAAAAGCAAAAAATAAACATGTGGTGTCTAAGATAATATCAGAACTTTACATTCTTACCAGAAACTAAAGCTCTTATAGGTTACGACTGTTTCATACTATTAAATGGACCCTATAACCTATGTTTCCTAATGATATTGACAGATAAAGTTGGCACTCTTAGGAAGATTGAAGTTCTTATATGTATATGTTTCATAACATTATTCGCACCCTAACCTAAATATTGTCCAAATTTTTAGCTAAGCATAAGATTCAACAGTAACCAAAACAATTACTAGTATAAAGATCATGATCAGCTGGTTGGCGTGAAAAAAGGATAGTGGGGCTTATCCCAGATTGTTTGTGATTGAATTGTATTTACATGTCCCTGTAACTTCTCCAAATCTTAGGTATTTCCCAGGAAGTGGAATTCCATATATAAATCAATTAATAAAAGAGTTAAAACAGCTTTTTATTATGTCACTTAAGTTATACAGTAATTCCAGAACAGGAGTTAATACTACCAATTTCTTCATTACTAAAAATAGAATAACCACCTAAAATAATAAAACAGTTTATATTTATCGAGAAGTGCAATATCGTATATATATGATTCTCGTTGTGTATCTTGATTAGTTGGATCGTTTCTTTGTTGATTCCTATATGAAGTACTTGTGGCTTTGCGTTAAACTTTTTTACAATCCTCATTTCCTAAAATAAATAATTATGCCGATATTTAAACAAATCGAATAGTTTGTGTCCAAATCAAACTCGTTTCCGGATAAAAATTAGCTAGCAGAGATTCATCCAATGTTTTTAAGTTTAAGAGGAGTATCAGTGACCCAGACTATTGGACAAAACATCTCTTCAGGAGACAGAGTCACGACTGAGAATACTTTAAAATTTTATCGTTTTTAGTTGTTTTGCTGCTTTCAGTATCTCATTCGAGAAATGGAAACTAAAACTAGAACAAAACATCAATAACTAAATCATTTACTTTTCTGTAGAAAAAATAAATTATAAAACTAAAACTAAATCTTTGACTGTTACCTGCTCTGCTGTTCTGTTCCGGCGGGGGGACAGCTTGGCGTGGAAGTTAGAGGTGAGGCAGCAGCAGCGAGGAGGGGAGACTAGATGGAGAGCAACGGTGCAGCAGAGGCTTGAGGAGGGGAGGCTTGAGGTTGATGCTAGATGGAGAGCAACTTGTGTTGGGTAGGTAATAGAGATTAAAAATTGATAGCCGCTGTCGTAAATGAAATGGGCAAGTAAGAATATTAACTTATCTCTCAAGTTTTTCTAATTAAACTTATGTTCATTTTCTTTATAAATTTTAGTTTACACCCAAAATATTATATAAGTATAAATACCTATTTTTTTTTAAATCAGTGGGGGCTATACCCCCCCCCCCCCAGGCCCTCACTGCCTCCGTTCCTGCCTATAGCCAACACCAACAGCAACCCTGTTGGTGTGGCGTTTACCCTTTCAATTGTAGTTGGTTTTAGTAGAACTAGTTTGAGCACATCCCACGCGTACTACTTACTGGTCTATCTCTGTTTTGACTATGAGGGAGGTTCAGAGGAAGAGGCACAACGATAATGGGGTGCATGAATAACACGAGGTCCTCTGAAAATCCAAAAATTTGTCATACTATGACCTCTTTCTAGTGGATCAGAAGTCCATCAAAATAAGATAAATATCAAACAGGAGAAATAAGAAGAAAAAAAAGGGAATACATAGCTGATGCAAGCAGGAACACAAACAAAAGATAAAGCGCAGCTGGAATCAACAGCTCGACTTCAAGGCACAGTAGCTCCCGAGAGCAATCCTGTATATTCCAAATGAGTTTATTGATTAAGAATATATGTTCAGTATTACATTCACAAACCATCCTAGTATTGCCCCCACATACTAAAATTTGTCATTGATATACTTCTCATGTGAGGGGATGCACTTAAATTTTCAACAATCTGCAGTTGTAATATAAAAATTATGGAAACTACTAGAATGGTGACATATCGTACATTAACACTTGGACATTTTACAGCACATGCCCTACCCATTTTCGACAGGTGCATAACACATAATTAACTTATAAATTTAGGCACATTCTAGGCATTTTTTTGGATAATTGACAATACGTGACCAACAAACCTCAAATGTCACAACATGAATCTCTTCTGGCATGTAAAAGTAGTAGTTTGTTACATTATGGACAACAAATCAATATATGTTAAGTTTAAAAAACAGAAGAATATGAAAACAGATATGAGGAACTCATTCCTGTTTTCTATTATAAATACTTCCTATTTTCAAAACTGAAGATAACAGGTATAAGGAGACAATGAATTCCAACACAAAGCAACGCAATATTCTAAGTGAAATACCTTGTAATATGTGAATCACTGTGTAAAAGCATTAGACAAAATTGAGTATCTTTTGTTCAATAAGGGATGATACACCCAATATATTCATGACAAAGTGTTTTCAAAAGAAAGTTTGTTCAAAGTAAAACACAAGCATAACAAGCCAGTGAGTCACTCATAACATGATTATGATCTAGAGATCATAGTAATAAGGATGGTTCAAGGTAAAGGCCAAAACTAAGATGATATGACCAAGTTGACTATGTAATGGTACCCAAAAATCCTAAACTGTTACTCGTACCTATATATCAGTAAAAACTTTACTCGTCGTGATAGAAATAAGTATGAAGTGACAGAAAGAAATAAGTCACCATGGTAATAGGACTTGAGCATGGTGACCATGGTAATAGGTCTTGAAGATATAAGTCAACTATCATTATCCAAATTGGAGGGTGACAAAAAAAACAAACAGATAATTAAAAAGTACCTTGATAATGAGCGCCTTGGCCTTCAAAAAGTATGAAGTGACAGAATTTCTTTGGGAGTTCATCACCTCATCAACGTCCTTTAATGCAAGCTGAAAAAGAAGTTTATACATTCTAAGATTCGTGAGGGATTTAATAAGTGGAAAAGGCATTCTTTTCACCATACGAAAATAGCAAATAAAAACATACTCCAACATGTGTTATGGGATCAAGCCGACCCAATTCCCTATATTCAGAAGTTGATGCGGATCTATATTTCAGAAATTGACTAGTCCTCGTTAAAATATAAAACGGGGAACTGGTTTCAATACAAAGAATCAAATCAATTGAAAATAGAAGTTTGTGCACAAGCATACATATAGTCACAACCAAATTAATATGATACAAATAAAATAAAATAAAACCAACGAACAAACTTCACCTGAGATAGGGAGCCTATCGATTGATAAGAATCACAGGATCACCTAGTTTGATATTATGATCTCTCGAATAACAAATGATTGCCCGAACAAGGAACACAATGATCAACGATGAAGTATGAATTTGATATGATGCTTAAAACGCACTTGCTTGAGTATCAAAGCTTATGTCACTCAAAAAGACCTTGCACTGAATTTAGTCACAAATATTTGTGTTCTATTACGGCATAGTAGTTATGATGCCTTGTGTGTGGGCGGGGATGGAGATGGATGGGGGGGGGTGGGGGTGGGGGGGGGGGGGGGCAACTCTTCTTACACATTGATTTTAGTCAAATTATAGCATAAGGGAATACTAATATATATAATTCTGACAAGTTCTATAATATAGGTTCATTGGAATGTGCAAAATCTGAAAGCATAAGACGAGGACAATTTTGGCCTTGCGGTGAAGCAAAAGTTTTGTTTTTTAATAACACAGGGCAGTAGCGGCCCCGACCCAAGGAAACTAAGGCGTTCGCCTTGACCCCTAAAATAGAAAAAAATTATTTATGTATGCCTATTTTTATTTTTAGTTCTAAACTGAAATTTCAAATAAAACACTATTACAAGTCCAAAATAATAAAGAGGTTAGTTTTTTTTTTAATTTCTACAATATCTCCCTCTCTTTCTCTCTCTCTCTCTCTCTCTCTCTCTCTCTCTCTCTCTCTCTCTCTCTCTCTCGTATAGTCATACCTCGTCGGTTCAACTTCGTGGCCACTGGTGCAAAAAATGTCAAATTTGCGCTATCAATAATTTAGCTAATCCAAAATTACAAATTCCTGGATTGAAGTTTGCATCCAAAAAGTTCTATAAGGTTTTATATAAAAATGAATAAGACTTAAATGCATGTGTGAGTACTAAATCCCATTACCTAAGCGAAAAATGACTCCTCCAATTTTATGTTCAAGATTTCTTCTTGATCTACAAAAGTATCCATTTTCTCATTGTCTATCCATTAATACCTACAGGAAGCAGAGCAAGCAAACACAATTAATTAAATTATTCACGAACATGTATGGAACCACTATCTTCACCACAACCAAATTGAAATTTATAACAAAGTAAAATGAGTCTTTGAACATAATTGTTTAAAATCCCCACGTAAATTTAAATACATGAGATGAAAAAATTGAAATCAGAGTTAAAATCCTTAAATATGTAATTTCATCTCAAATCAAGTTTTATGTGGTGATAACAAACATGCAGCCTATGATCACGACAAGTTCTATTAGCTTTGGGCTCCCTTTTTAGCCCTTTGTTCTTGTACTTGTAAACCTATATTAGTAGTCCAAACCTAAAATATGAAATGAAGAAATTTGAATTGCGAAGAAAATTACATTTTGTTATTGATCCTTTGTCGAGAATCTGGTTGCAAAGTAGTCCTCTAATCGTTTGTTTCCATCACTAGTTCACCCTCTTGAGTAGGCCTCCAATTGTTAGAATCTATCACCTATGAAAAACACAATTCAAACAAACAATAGCTATTAACAAAATTGGAAAAGAAAACTGAATGAGTTATCGGCAATGAGCCAATGTGATCGAGAAGGAAATACGTAGATGGATTTATTGAATCGTTGGTCTTTCTTTGGTTTTTAATCCAGGCAAAGTTTCAAATGATTAATATTGGTACAATTAATGTCTAATTTAAGTTCAGTAAGGGAATCCTATGAGGGTTGTGTGTTAAGCAAAGAGTGTGAACATATTGAACTCTATGCTTTGAGCAAAATTGGGAAACCAAACGAGCATTGGCAAACAAATGTAATAATGTATTATGGGACTAATCAAACTAAACAATAAGAGTACATGCCTATTTTTCCATCACTAATGCCTTTAACATACGAAGTATAATCTTAAAATCTTGAAGATGTATAAGAGTAGGGTCATGCATAAATGATAGAGAGAGTTAATTGTATACGTTAATTCCTGCTGAGTTAAGGTAAGGTAAACGTGATCCAATTAAGGACCAAAACTTAGTAGCCTCAACCCGAATAATGAGTGTTAACAAAATGTTAAATCTACTTTGTACGTGAAATTGATGAAGTTTGCATTGAATTGGATGAGAGCATCTTTGTTTGAGTGAGAATCTTAGCTGCATATAGAAGTATTAATTCAAAATTGATATGGTTTCAGACCTCTAACCACAAACTTCGGTCCAATATTTGTTCCAATCATATCAAACCCATCAACAGCATTTCATGCACAAACTTATACTTCATCGTGTCATAAATCAACGCAGTACACACTACCCATATCACAAATCCAAAAGTCCCTAAAGGACCAAATAATCTTACCAAAAGAAAGCCAACTTTCAGAAAGAAATTAGTCAACCAAAATAAGTCTCTTACTCACAATAAATATCTAATAAAACTCTTTTACCTGGCCCATCTAGTCCACCTCCTCGATCAAGTGAAAATATGGGGCCAAGCTGCGTTCCAAAAGAGAAAGAAGAAGATTCAAGAAAGTCTATGGGTAATAAAATAGTAGATAATATGAAGAAAAATAAAAAAGTGCCAAGGAAAATGAGGGTTCACGGACAAATAATGCATGTTTGATATAAACATTACCAAAAGGATAGATAAAAGAAAATAGAGAACATCACTATCACTAAAAGAAAAAGTTGCACAATTGTTGTCCAAAATTCTCTTTTGTTCAATGGGCAAATAGTGTTTAAACTTTATAAGAACTAAATGAAATGTATTAGTTCTCGACATCTCAAACAAGTAGTATGGTCACGCGCAACAAGAACTCTCAAACCCGCTGGAAACTTGCTATCAGACATATTCATTCAGACTCCAATTGGATGGGAACTACATACCAAACATATTAAGATGTGAAGGATGCGATTTTAAGTTATATATTGTTCAGAATAAAAATGTGTTTAGAACTATTGAATTGTTGAAGAGTGTATATTAGTTTCCAGGAGAGAACAATAGAGTTTGTAATGAGGGAATAACTTTCCATCTCTAATTAGTATGAAAAAAAAATCAACAAAGTTCATACTACATAGTATGAAAAAGATATCATATAGCCTATAGAATAAAAGAATGAAGATGGACTAAGAAGAGAGAATATAAGGGGCATACACCATGACTTACTTCTAATGGTGCGAAGGTACAAAGTATAGAAATAAAATAACTCAAAATTATTGACAAAAACATAATTTGGAGAAGCTAATTGAGAGAGATTACTTACAAAATAAAATTAATCAACACAACACTGAAACTATACAATCATCACCATAATCTTGGTTCATAACTTCAACGATTCACACCCCAACTAATAAATAGAAATAACTTTAAGGATCAAATTATGTCAAACATCAAGGATTTCTTAAACATCAAACTTTAAAACAAAATATATAATGTATCTATTTTCTTCAACATTAACCTCTTGATTGAGTGTTAGTATAAATATATAATATATCTATTTTCCTAAATGTATGTCAAATAACAGGTTATTAAATCAAAGTTAACCCGAAGAATAATTGTTTTCTTTGGTTACAAAAAATAATTCTAAATATGTTACAAATGCATATGAAGAGACAAATTAATGGTAGAGCACATCAACCTATTTTAAAACGAACTGTACCAACATATTAGCCATCAATTGATAGAAAAATACACATGCCCCAACTGACTATGGTAGGTGAGAAAAATAGATAAAAGATTCAGTTAATTTAACATCATACCTCAGCGATGCAATTTGAGACGAGTTCAAAAAGATGAAATCACCAGTCCAAATGTCTAATCACAAAACACTGGATCACAAAATACAATAGTCATTGAGTGTATAATAATATTCAAGAATCCATATAATGATTTTCAGAACATACATTTGTTTGATCATATTTTGCTTCATATGGACATATACAATCATCATAGGGGTACATGTGTTCGTTCATATTGTTATATAAGCCAAGACAATGAAACCATATAATAGTTGTTGTTCCTATATGATTCATATTATTTCATATGTAAGATATACCAAAATTAAGGAAATCATACCTCTTCACTTCACAAATAAAAATTTCATTTAAAAATAGGAACTTTCATATAAAAACACCACATAATTTGATAATATAGTACCACAAACATGCACTGACCCCTTTCCAAACATGGAGACTAACTATGAAGAATAAACTAATTCGTCAAAAATTAATTAACATTTACTTTTAATCACATTGTCACAAAAATTCTATTCAATTAAAATAGAAGTTATAAAAGAAAGAAAGAAAGCAAGAAAGAAAGAGTAAAACACCCATTTTGGTGTTTTCTCAAACAATAAATAAGAATGCTAGAAAATGACAACACAATATAGAAGGATAAAAATCTCAAAAAGCAAGAGGCTCATGGCTACAAAATGCTAACACGAAGAATATGGATTTATAAAGCTAAAATTATATTCCCATTAAATATAGAACTTATTAAGCTAAAAAATATCTTTAGATCTGATATATTCAACATCAAAAACTCAAGTATCACAAAAACAAAAAGAATAATATGGTTCCATATTGAATTCCTAAATTGATGTCAAATGTTTAAAGCTAGAGTGCTATGTGAAAATCCATTATAATCAAGGACCGTATTAAATATTGAGTGTGAAGGTTTTCATGTTTTGTTTCTCTGGCTCCAACGCCTCCATGGTTGGTTGTTTCAAATAAGAACAAAATTATACCAAATACATGGAACCCCTAAACATATACATGTGTAATATTCTCTCTGTATGAAATGAAATTGTAGATGTAGATAAACAAAAACAAAAACCACAGAAATCAAATCATATTTATTACTAATATCAATAAAATTGAAGAAAACACTTAATGTAAATGCAAGCTCAAATAAAAACCCTAGGAATTAATCTTAAGGGCAAACAGTGTACCGGCCGTGGAGATGTAGGGTCGTCGGGGCCGCTGCCTATAGAGGTGGATCGTGCGAGAGAGATGTGAGAGATGCCTACTAGATCAAACGAGAGATGTGAGAGAGCCAGACTGTTTTTTTTGGGGAAAAATGAGTTTTGATATGGAGCCAATTCATGGGGGCGGGAGAATGGAGAAAAAAGGCCTGCTTTTTTTTTTTTCCATTTAACTCAGTTTTTACCGCAATTCTAAAATACCTAAAATTACAAAGGGTGTATACATGTCATTTATATATAAATATGAGATAAATAATTTATTTTTTTATCTCAATTTTATTTAAATTGAAATAAAAATTTACCTTTAAAGCCAAACTGACATAAATGTATTTTATTTATATCATTTTACAATTACCTGACATAACGTCAATTTTTAAACTGACATAAATGATACTTTTTCTTGTAGTGGATGTTGTTATTGAGGGTGAACATTCTCGGCCAGCTGCATTTTTACTAGTTTATAAGAACACATCTTCCAGCTTAATTGCTCATCCAGCATATTCAATTCCTTATTTGGATATTCCAGAAGAAGAGGTTTGTGATGCTTCTAAGCCCATGGATTTAAAGTACGAGGAGGAGAGTAGCTCGGGAGAAAATTTGGTAAAAGGCGAGGAGGGTAGTGGAGAAGGTAGTGAGGGAGAGAGCAGCGAGGAGTCCAATGAGGAAGAAATATCCCATCCAAGGAGAAGGACCTTAATTCAGGATGATTATGACGATGACATATTATCTAACAGGATGAACTTTTTGAAGAAGAAAGATGGGGATTCCATTGGTGGTTCCAGGACAAGAATTCAAGAGAGTGAAGTGGAGAGACGAAAGAAAGAAGAGGAGGAGAAGCAATATAAAGAAAGACAAAAAGAAGAAGAGGGAAAGAGAAAGGAGGATAAGAGAAGTGAATAAGACTCAAAGGCCTCCATAGTGTCATCTATTGTTGCTGTTGATGGGGCTTCGATACCTGCTTTCCCCCATCTTGACCCTTTACTTCTTGAGAAGGCAATGCTCGTAGTTGATTGTGAGTGGCTAGTGAGCATGGGGCCAAACCAATTAGCCCTTAAATCTGCTCAAGGGCTTGCTTTGGTGAGTTTTTTCCTATTTATATTCTTTATTCCTTGTTCTCTTAAGTTTCCTCATGCTAACATGTGTTTCTTCTAATTTGTAGTTTATCTCTAACTATACTATATAGCTCCGTTGTTGGGCGGATCTGTCGAGAAGGAATGTGGAGCTGGACGAAGCTCTAAAGACTTTTGAGAAGGCTTTGGCTGATACAATAGTGACCTTTGATCGAGGGAGGGAATAGTCAACGAAGGAGCTGTCCGACCTCCGATAAGCCTATAGCATCGTAATTGCTAATAATCTGGCAATGGTTGAGGCAAACAAGGAGTTGGTCGCCAAGGTGGACAAGCTGGAGGGGGAAGCAGCGACTGTCCGGGAGAGTGGGTACAATGAAGGCTGGGAGGTGACAGATGATGATGTCGAGCACCAAATTGCCTTTGTCAGGTGAGCATGCTTTAAAAAAGGCTGTGATCAAGCCTTGATTGCTGCTAGGGTTGCTGTTGACTCCCACATGTTCTCTTAGCATCATCCAGGCCTTAATCATGTCGAGGTATCTTTGTCTGCTCAACCTGATGCTCATAATGTTATGGCGACCATTATCCCCATCGTAGTATGTACTTTAAATAATCTAATGGGTATCATCGCTCCAACTAGAGGAGTTGTCCCTGCAAACTCAGGTGCTAGTGGAGGTAAAGGTTCTGCCGACCAAGCTGGGGACAAGGGGAAGGGGCCCTCGACTTCCGAGTAGGTTGAGGCCTCTTAAAGTTCTGTTAGGATTTTAGGCTTCTTTTTGTTCAGTTCAAATGTTGTATCTCCAGTTTTTTCCTTTCTCTGTACTGGATTATGCCTCTCTGTTGATTTAAATGGAAAGAAACCTTTATTTCATTACTGATGTTTGTGGCTTTTTCTACTTTTTCTGTTGATTGTATCCCATTGATTTAGATGAATACATTCTTGCTAACTCCCGCCTAGGCCAGATTCTTGGCCCGAACATAAGAGTTCAAGCATGTAGAGCCTTTATAAGGATATGTAAATCCCTCAGGGCAAGAAACCAGGATTATAAAGATCAGTCTGAGGTTGTTGCTAGGCTTAAAGATAGGCTTAAGGAGATGGAGGAAATTAGTGCCTCTGTGCAGGCGATGAGTGCATTATTTTGTATATTTCTGCCCCAATTTATAATTTTTTTAGTCCCATTTTATTTTATTTAGTAAGTTCTTAGGGTCATTTTATTAAAAAGGAAAAAAAATGCAAGAATGATTGAATTTCAATTGAAAATGGCAATTTTAAGTAAAAAATGGGCACTCCAATAATTTTATAATATTCTTGTGCTAATTTGTGAAAAACGTTACCTAGTGAAAATTTTACAGGTAATGATGGAATTTGGTGCAAATTTATGATCAACTTGAAAAGGCGCAAAGAAGATTATTTTTATGGTTGTTCCGTTATCCCCATCTAAAGATTGAAGAGGTGGAGTGATAAGTTTCAACATGTTTCGATCAATCTGGAAGAGCTTCAGCAAACCCTAATACCTCATTCCTAAACATGTAAATAAGACCACTGGGATCATCATTTCGGGGAGAGAAAAATTATAGAGAGCCACTTTAGAACAATTTTTTGTAGATTTATTTTAAGAGTTTTTATTTATATTTGAGGGCTAAGAATTGGATCTTTGTGGGAGGAAGTTTGTCAATTTTATTTGCGAGGCACAACAATTTTAAGTTTCTTTATTAATCAAAATTAGTATTCATTATTGCAATTTTATTATGCCTTCAATGATGCTAGATTAATTTCTTTACTAGGACTAGGTGAAATTTATCATGTTTGATTAATATTGTGCATGATTTAAGTTCGTCTTTGTTCTCGATATGTGTTAAAGATTTTAAAAATTCAGTATTCATTTAAAACGACACGAGAGTGTGTTTTAAACCTTCGACTTTGTTTGAAAAAAAATTATATTTTTATTTTTAAGTGCGAGTACTTTTTGATGGATTATGCTTGCACTCGATAGTTTTGATAGTCCATGCTTACAGAATTCTTTAAAATTTAAAAGTGAACTTTTTAAGGGAATAGGGATTTTATCCGTGTAAATGTAGAGACATTAAATTTTATTGTGAACTTAACTGTGTTATTTTCTGAATTAAATGCGACGAGGATCGATTTAATTTGAGTTATAAAATTAGGAATGACGAGTTTAAATCATTGCATAATATTAGTTAAACGTGATAAATGGATCCAATGTTCTAGTTTCTCACACACTGGTTTATATATTTCATATTAGCATTTTTTTATTATTGTTATCTTAGTTTAATATTACACCTCTTTTCTACACCCATTTAGTCTAGTTGGATAGTCATAATTATTTTGAACAAAAAAATTGACAAATCTTCTTGGGTTCAACCCGTACTTACACTCACTATTCTGTAATATCCCGTGCACTTACGGTATTTTATAAATTGACAAATAGTAGGAGGATATGGACTCGTTGAACGCAACGTTTCTGGATGCGTCTGAAGTCAAACAAGTGGGAGAGTTATTGCAGAGAGAGAATGACACTTTGAGAAGATAAATTTCTCGTCTTAAGGAAAACACTCCATCTGGTACCTCTCTTGTGCTATGAGGATCCTCTTCATCATCAGCTATAGTAGCTCAAAATGACAATCAAGCTTCCAGGAAGGAGATTATCGAGCTAAAAGAAGACGTTTGGCGAGCTTATGTGATGACTACTGGTGTCCAGAGGATAGTCACACGATTTAGATATTTGTTTCGAAGGGGTCCTCGGTAGGTCTGGGCTGATGGTAATGACCAAGGTTGGATAGATGCCCCAGTAAGACTAAAAGAGGCCGATGACCTTGCATTTGATAGAAGATAGCTTAACGCTCTTAAGGAATTAAAAATTCTAAAGGAATCCACCCTGTGGTGTAAGTATCAAACCGTTCACCTATCTAGTAAGAAGAATCCCTTTTTAAGGGATGACCGTTGGATCCTAATATATGCCATTCATGTGCTGCTTTTGGAGGCATGCCTAGATGGTGCTGAAGAAGACTTAGTTCCTTATCCTGATGATGGTTTAAGTGCTTGAGTGACGAATTACCTCATTCATCATCCTAGACCATCGAAGGTCTTTAAGTATTTATTGGTCTGTTGATGTAATTGTAATCATATGATTTTAATAAAAATATACAACCGGTTAATTATGTTTTGAGCGTGTGCTGATTAAACATGTGTTAACCTCATTTTTTGATTATTCGACATCATTGTTTTACCAAAAAAGTACTTTATAGGACTGAACATAGTATGAATGAATCAATACAAAGTTTTAATCATTTTGGGATTTTTAACCGACTAAATGATGTTGAATTTTTGTTATCTCGTGTTTGAACATTCTCCCTGTCCAACATGCCTTAGCCATATCATTCCGTCCACATTAACTTTTAGGTTGTATTGTCACACTTCCTTAGGCCTAAGTAGGATGATGGCGATAATGTACCTGGTTAATGGGACATCCACCCGAGCAGGATTTTTCATCCAACCTGAGTTGGAGACCAATCTGAGTTGTCTTTATTGCCTAAGGAATCCCTGTAAGTATTTTATTATTATCAGAGTAACTTAAGAGGCGAATTGTGTTTTCAACAAAAGACCCAAGGAAGGTTAATTATAAACCTTTCTTCATATACATTAGATCCTCCTTGATTGGAAAAGGTCTATCACTCTGTTATAGTCATAGGAGCTTTATTTGTTCTTGACATGTGAGATTCCTTGACTGGAGCACGTTGGTAAGCTTTCAGTAATCCATGAGTTCTGTTATGCTTTGAGGGAAGTGTATTGCTTGGAAAAGATGCGTATTGAGGTGAGATCAAGAGACATTAGACAACCAAGATATTCAAAATATGTGGTCCAATCGTCCTTTATTGATTAAAATGATAAATAAAAGGTAACTTTAGTTTGTAAATGAAAATTTGCCTAAACTAATGGTATTGAAAATAAAAGATATAGAATTCTAAAAGTATAAGTTTTTGAGGTTGGAATCATTCTAGGACCTTGGTATTTCCATGCTCTCCAGCGTTTCCATGTGATATTCTCCCTACAGGTCGACCCTTATTACCTTGAAAGGTCCTTCCCAATTTGGTCCCAGTTTTCCATCTCATGGTCTTACAGCACTGTTGAGGACTTTCCTCAGAACGTAGTCCCCTATTATAAACCTCTTCTGATTGACTTTTTGGTTGTATTATTTGGCCAATTACTATTTGTAGGATGCCAACTTAACTAGTGCCAGTTCTCGTCGCTCATCCGCTAAGTCAAGTTCAGTGAGTAATGCTTCATCGTTGAGGCCTTGGTCGACTAAGGTGGTTTTCATAGTAGGGAGACCTGCTTCCAATGGGATGACTGCTTCCATTTTATAGGAGAGCACAAAGGGGTCTCCCCCGTTAAGCTCCTGGGAGCTGTACGATAAGCCCATAAAATATGGGGTAGTTAGTCTACCCCGGTGCTTTTGGCTCTTCCAGCCGCTTTTTCATTCTGTGAATCATATTCTTATTGGAAGCTTCACCTTTCCCGTTGCTTTGGGGATATGCCAAAGAGCTAAGGTGATGCTTGATGCCATAATCGTTGCAAAATCCTTGAAAGAAACCACTTTTGAACTGCTTGCCATTATTAGTAATGATTCTTCTTGGTACCCGAAAGTGGGTGACGATGTTCTTCCCTATAAATGTCGTGATATTAGAGTCGCGGATGTTTGTGAGTGGTTTTAACTCTACCCATTTGGTGAAGTAGTTAGTGCCGACCAAAAAATTACTTATAATTTCCAGATGCGGTAGACAGTGGCCCTACTATATCCAAGCCCCACTAGGTAAAAGGCCATGGGCTGGTTATTGACTTGAGGTCGTTAGTCGGTTGGTGGACCATAGGGGAGTGCTTCTGGAACTTTTCACACTTGCAAATGTAAATTGCAATGCATCCTTTTGCACGTATGGCCACCAGTATCCTTCCTTAATTACTCAAAAAGCCAATGATCTTCCACTTGTACGACTCTCACAAATGCCTTCATGAAGTTAACTAAAAACCTGCTCGACATCTTCTGGGTGAACGCACTAGAGGTAGGGGCCAGTAAAAGATGTTTTGTAGAGTTTTCCTTTGGAAGATAAGTGAAATGGAGAAACCTTAACTCTTATCTGATGCGTCGACCTCTTATCGTCTGGCAGTGTGTCGCTCTATAGTTAGGTTATGATGGGATCCATCCAATTGGGTGCCCTTTCTATATGGAGGACTTTCTTGGCTACGACTGACTGGTTGATGTTCGAATGTGCGATGAATTATATCTGAATGGTTATATTTAAATCGGAGTCAATGGTAGAGCTTAGAGCTGCTAAGGCATCGACATGACTATTTTTCCCCTGGGGAACTGCTACATGTCAACTTTATCAAACTTTGCCATAAGTCCCCTTTTAATAGTGATGTAAGCTGCCATCCTCTCATCTTTAGCATTGAAATCTCTACTTATCTACTTGGACACTAGCTTTGAGTCACCAAATACCCGAAGGCATTTTGCCCCCAGCAGTTGTGCATCACATAGGCTGACAATCAGTGCTTCATATTCCTCTTTGTTATTATAGGCTTAAAATCATAGTTTGATCCCCTATTAGAGCAAAGTATTCTCTAGGGTAACCAATACAATAAATATTCCTGCCCCCTAGAGTTGGAGGCTCCGTCAATATAAAGGGTCCAGTCGAAGGATTTTGCTTCCTCTTATGTTAGTTTCTTAATTTCTAACTAGGCAATAAGCTGGTTTTCCATGAATTCAACGATAAAATCAGGTAGAATTTTCCCCTTAATTGTTGTTCTTGGTTGAAACTAGATATCAAATCTTCCAAGATCGATCGACTTCTTTGACAGTCAGCTGGAGAGGTCAGCTTTCCTTAGAATAACTTTAAGGGGATGTGAGGTGATAACGATGACAGAATGATCCATAAAGTAATATTTAAACTTCCTCGAAGCTACCACTAAGGCATAGGCGATCTTCTCTAGGGAAGATAACATTGCTCGGCATCAAGAAGCATCTTACTTGCATAGTAGACCAGGTGTTGGACTCCTTCCTTCTCACATATCAAAGCATAGCTCACAGCATGGTCTGACACATTAAGGTAAAGGTATAAGGGATCACCTTCGCTTGGAATCACCATCAAGGGTATCTTGCTGAGGTAAGACTTAAGTTCTTCCAGGGCTTTGGAGAAGTTGACGTTCCATACTAGGCGATTATCTTTCTTCAACAATTGGAAGAACGGTCGAGAGTGCTCAGAAGACTTGGAGATGAAGCGATTAAGTGCGGTGAGCATGCCGGTGATTTACATTAGTATATGTCGTATATCTCTACAACCATCGAAGATTTATTCAAGATCAATAATGCATCGAGATGGATTCGACTATCAACATTCTTCGACGTAAAAGCCTTTGCGAGACGAATTTTGGTAGGGTTGTATTTCAGTCCCTTTACTATTCACTTAAAGTGTTGGGATAGTTTTTCTAAGTATTGAAAAAAAAATTCTAAACTATTTTTAATCAGTAAAGGTTTTGTTTTCGTCAAATGGAATTTTTTCTAAGTGTTGAGGCAAACTTCGTTTGACAATGATGTCGCTCAAACTACATATGTACTTCATTCGAGCGACATAAGCATGTCGTGCGATGCCGTTTAAACGACATTACCTCTCATTCTAGTGAAATTTGTACTTCATTCGAGCGATCTTATGAATCAATTTTTTTTATATATAGAGTGTTAAATGAGTCATTGTTTGTTAATAAGACGTGACAATTTTAGATACAAAAAAATTTCAAACTACATAATACTTTTGTGTTCTTTAATTTAGGGTTAAAACCTTTTTTTTTTATTCACAAAAATCCCAATACTTTAATGATTTATTTTGGAACCCAAGATATGATCTTTGCTGAAGTTTCTCTTGCAGGGACTAATATACTCATATATACCCTCATCATGGCCCAGGCGGCCCTTCAAGGGGCGGATACCCCAGCTTGGCACAAACGACCCTTCAAGGTGACGACCCTTCATCATGGCCCAGACGACCCTTCAAAGAGTTGACCCCCCATCATGGACCGAACGACCCTTCAAGGGGACAACCCCTCATCACGACCTAGACAACTCTTTAAGGGGCCGACCCCTCATCATGGCCAGACGAACCTTAAAGGGGCTGACCCTTCATCATGGGACTAATGACGACACGAGGGGATGACAGTACGAGGCATTCAGTCGAATTCGATGCCAGCATCGACTTTAGCCTCGGCCTGGCAACTTAGGCCGATGGTGACATCATCACAACGTGTGATTTGGGAGATGCGTGGAACAGTGCACGTGCGACCCATATAGCACGTGGATTAGATCGTTATAACAATATCATCCCCTCACGTGAGGGAATATTATGTCATCATTTATCACAAGGGGCACATCCAGGTGTTAGCAGGGGATTGGCTAGATCGTCATTCATATGCACCATGCATGCTTGGGGGGTACACTACACCCCCAAGGCCCTATATATACTTGTCACCTTCAACCTTATAAGGGGATCGATAATTATAACCCTAGGTAAAAATCTACTTGTACACACAGCAGAGAGAGAATGAGCTTATGTGCATTGTTTCCAAGTCCATTAGTTCCCATATTTAGTGGATCACACCATCACTATGGATGTAGGCCTAATTGGCTGAACCACTATACATCATTGTGTTATTCCACATATACTTACCCTCTTCTATATACTTATACATTTATATCTCTATGGTTGCCCTTGTTATCACTGCTTGAGCTCTCCACCTCCTATCTGGTGGTGCTAAATCTCAGCATCATCAGGGATGATTTCCTACTACTAATTAATTACCGCTTGAGGGAGGTGCTGGGCTGACTATGATTGTGGTCTTTGGGAGTACTAGTGGGTGATCCTTACTGACTTGTGGAGTTGCTGCAAAATTCCATTGCTAATTCAGAACTACGTGCTAAATAAATTTAAAATTGGAATTTAAGAATTTGTTCAAATCTATATCACACTACATGTAGTGCATTTACATCAAGGTCAATTCTGAGGACCTTAAGTTGAGAGCCATACACTTTGCGGATTGAGGTCAATAATCAGGACCTAAAGTAGAGAGCAACCAATTTCGCTAGTTGAGGTCAATTTTGGGGACCTGAAGTGGAAAGAGATAAATTCTGAGGGTCTTGGTCAAGTTTAAGGACCTTAAGTAAAAGGGACCAATTCTAGGGGTCGGGGTCAATTTTGAGGCCCTTATGTAGAGAGCAAAAAATTCCGTAGGCCGAGGTCAATTCTGAGGACCTTTAGTAGAGAGCTACCAATTTTATCTATTTTGAAGACCTAAGATGGATCGACCTATTATGAGGGTCGAGGTCAATTATACAGACCTTAAACGAGAGAGACCAATTCTAAGGGTCAAGGTCAATTCTAAGGAACTAAGAGGGAGAAACCAATTATGAGGGACGAGGACAATTCTGCGGACCTTAAATGGGGCGACCAATTCTGAGGGTCGAGGTCAATTTCGAGGACCTTAAGAAGGAGCAACGAATTCTGAGGGTCAATGTAAATTCGGAGGACCTTAAGTTTTGAGTAACCAATTCTGTGGGTCGAGGTCAGTTATGAGAACGTTAAGTAGAAAGCCACTAATTCTGAGGGTTGAGGTCAATTCTAAGGACCTAAGGTAGAGCGATCAATTATGAGGGTCAAGTACAATTCTGCAGATCTTAAATGGGAGAGACAAATTTTGAGGGTCGAGGTCAATTTTAAGGACCTTAAGCGTAGAGCGACCAATTCTGTGGGTCAAGGTCAAGTATGAGGACCTTAAGTAGGAGCAATTAATTTTGAGGGTTGAGGTAAATTTTGAAGACCTTAAGTAAAGAGCGACCAAATCTAAGGGTCGACGTCAATTATGAGGACCAAAGTTGAGAGAGACCAATTCTACGAGTCGAGGATAATTATCAGTACCTTAAGTAGAAAGTGACCAATTCTGAGGGTTAAGGTTAATTATGAGGGTCGAGGATGGAGCGAACAATTATGAAGGTGGAGGTCAATTCTATGGACCTTATATGGGAGAGACCAGTTATGAGGATAAAGGTCAATTTGGAGGACCTTAAGTTGAGAGTGACCAATTCAGTGGGTCAAGGTCAATTATAAGGATCTTAACTAGCGAGTGACAATTTCTAAGGGTCGAGGTCAATGTTATGGACCTTGAATGGGAACAACCAATTTTGAGGGTCGGGGTCAATTTTGAGTAACTTAAGTTAAGAGCGACCAATTCTGCAGGCCGAGGTTAATTCTGATGACCTTAAGTAGGAGCAAACAATTCTGAGGGTCGAGGTCAATTATGTGGACCTTGAGAAGAGAGAACAATTTAGAGGGTCGAGGTCAATTCTGAGAACCTTAAGTTGAAAGAGGCTAATTCTGCGGGCCGAGGATAATTTTAAGGAACTAAAGTAAAGAGCGACCAATTCTGAGGATCAAGGTTAATTTTGAGGATTTAAGATGGAGTGACGAATTCTGAGTGTCGAGTTCAATTTTGCGGATCTTAAATGGGAGTGACCCGTTCTAAGGTCCTAGGTCAATTCTGAGGACCTAAGATGGAGCGAACAATTCTATGGGTCGAGGTTAATTTATGCCGACCTTAAATGGGAACGACCAATTCTGAGGGTCGAGGTCAATTCTAAGGACCTTAAGTTGAGAGGGACAAATACTACTGGAGGAGGTCAATTCTGAGGACCTTAAGTAGACAATGACCGATTTTGAGGGTCGAGATCGATTCTAAGGGCCTAAGATAGAGAAACCAATTTTGAGTGTCTAGGTCAATTCTATGGACCTTAAATTGGTGCTACCAATTCAGAGGGTCGACATCAACTCTATGGACCTTTAGTTGAGAGCGATCAATTATGTGGGTTGAGGTCAATTCTGGGGATCTTTAGTAGAGAGCGACCAATTCTACTAGTTGAGGTCAATTCTGAGAACCTTAAGTAGAGAGAGACCAATTCCGAGGGTCGAGGTCAAATTTGAGGACCTTAAGTAAGAGCGATGAATTATAAGGGTCAAGGAAAATATTGAGGACCTTAATTAGAGAGCAACCAATTCTTTGAGTCGAGGTCAATTCTAAGGACCCTAAGTATAGAGCGACCAATTTTGAGGGTCGAGGTAAATTTTGAGGGTCGAGGATGGAGAGACCAATTCTAAGGGCCGAGGTTAATTTTACGAACCTTATATGAGAGAGATCATTTCTAAGGGTAGAGGTCAAATCGGAGGACCTTAAGTTGAGAGAAACTAGTTTCGCGGGTTGAGGTAAATTCCGAGGATCTTAAGTAGAGAGCGACTAATTCTAACGGTTGAGGTCAATTATGTGGACCTTAAATAGGAGCAACCAATTCTGAGGGTCGAGGTTAATTTTGAGGTCCTTAAGTTGACAGCGACCAATTATGCGAGTCAGGTCAATTCTGATGACCTTTAGTAGGAGCGACCAATTTTGAGGGCCGAGGTCAATTCTGAGGACCTTAAGTAGACAGCGAGCAATTCAAAGGGTGGAGTTCAATTTTGAGGACCTTAAGTTGAGAGCGAATAATTCTATAAGTCGAGGATAATTCTGAGGATCTTAAATAAAGGGCAACGAATTCTCAGGGTCGAGGTCAATTCTGAGGACCTTAGATGGAGCAACCAATTTTGAGGGTCAAGGTCAATTTTGCAGATCTTAAATGGGAGCGACCAATTCTGAGGGTTGATTATAATTCTGTGGACATTAAGTGGAGAACGACCAATTCAAAGGGTCGAGGTCAATTCTTTGGACCTTAAGTTGAGAGCGACTAATTATATGGATCGAGGTCAATTATGAAGATCTTAAGTAGAGAGCAATAAATTATGAGGGTCAAGGTAAATTCTGAGAACCATAAATGGGAGAGACCAATTCTGAGGGTCGAGGTTAATTTTTTGAACCTTAAGTTGATAGCGACCAATTCTAATACCGAGGTCAATTCTGATGACCTTAAGTAGGAATGACCAATTCTAAGGATTGCGGTCAATTCTGAGGACCATAAGTAGAGAGCGACCAATTCGGTGGGTCAAGGTCAATTATGAGAACCTTAAGTTGAGAGCAACCAATTCTGTTAACCGAGGACTATTCCGAGGACCTTATGTACAGTGCGACCAACTCTGAGGGTCAAGGTAATTCTGAGGACCTAAGATGGAGAGACCAATTCTGAGGGTCGAGGTCTATTCTGCGGATCGTAAATGGGAGCGCCCAGTACTAAGGGACGAGGTCAATTCTGGGGACCTAAGATGGAGACACCAATTCTGAGGGTCGTGGTTAATTTTGCGGACCTTAAATGGGAGCGAACAATTCTGAGGGTCGAGATCAATTATGGGGACTTTAAGTTGACGGCGATAAATTTTACGGGTGGAGGTCAATTTTGAGGACCTTTGGTAGACAACGACCGATTCTGAGGGTCGACGTCAATTCTGAGGACCTAATATAAGGAAACCAATTTTGAGTGTCGAGGTCAATTATACATACCTTAAATTGGAGCGACCAATTTTTAGGTTTGAGGTCAACTCTAAGGAACTTAAGTTGAGAGCGATCAATTATGTGGGTCGAGGTCAATTCTGAGGACCTTTAGTAAAGACCGACCCATTTTACTGATTGAGGTTAATTCTGAGGACCTTAAGTAGAGAGCGACCAATTATGAGGGTTGAGGTCAAATCAAAGGGCCTTAAGTAAGAGCGACCAATTATGAGGGTTAAGGTCAATTTTGAGGATCTTAATTTGAGAGCAACCAATTCTGTGGGTCGAGGTCAATTCTAAGGACCTTAAGTATAGACCGACCAATTTTGCGGGCGAGGTAAATTATGAGGGTTGAGGATGGAGCGACCATTTTTGAGGCTCGAGGTCAATTCTGCAGACCTTATATAGGGGAGACCAGTTATGAGGGTAAATGTCAATTCAAAGGACCTTAAGTTGAGAGTGACCAGTTCTACGAGTCAAGGTCAATTATGAGGATCTTAAGTGGAGAGAGACCAATTATGAGGGTCGAGGTAAATCCTACGGACCTTAAATAGGAGTGACCAACTTTGAGGGTCGAGGTCAATTTTGACGACCTTAAGTTGAGAGTTACCAATTCTGCGGGTCGATCTCAATTCTGATGACCTTAACTAGGAGCGACCAATTTTGAGTATCGAGGTCAATTCTGAGGATCTTAAGTAGAGAGTGACCAATTCAGAGGGTCGAGGTAAATTCTGAGGACCTTTAAGTTGAGAGTGGCCAATTCTACGTATGGAGGATAATTCTGAGGACCTTAAGTAAAGAGTGACCAATTCTGAGGGTCAAGGCCAATTCTGAGGAGCTTAGATGGAGCGACCAATTTTAAGGGTCGAGGTCAATTCTGCAGATCTTAAATGGAAGCGACTAATTCTAAGGGTCGATGTCAATTCTGAGGACCTAAGATGGAGCGACCAATTCCGAGGGTCGAGGGCGATTCTACGGACCTTAAATGGGAGCGACCAATTCTGATGGTCGAGGTCAACTCTAAGGACCTTAAGTTGAGAGTGAAAAATTTTGTGGACTGTGGTCAAGTTTGAGGACCTTATTAGAGAGAGATCCATTCTGAGGGTCGAGGTTAATTTCGAGGACTTAAGATGGTGCAACCAATTCTGAGTGTCGAGGTCCATTTTACAGACCTTAAATGAGAGCGACCAATTTTAAGGGTTGAGGTAAATTCTGAGGACTTTAAATTAAGAGAGTTCAGTTCAGTGAGCTGAGGTCAATTCTGAAGACCATAAGTAGAGAATGACTATTTCTATGGGTTGAGGTCAATTCTAACGACATTAATTAGAGAGAGACCAATTCTGAGGGTCAAGGTCAAATCTTAGGACCTTAAGTAAGAACGACAAATTCTGAGGGTCAAGGTCAATTCTAAGGACCTTAATTTTAGAGCGAGCAATTTTACAGGTCAAGGTCAATTCTGACGACCTTAAGTAGAGAGCTACCAGGTCGAGGTGAATTCTGAGGACCTAAGATGGCATAACCAATTCTGAAGGTCGAGGTAAATTCTATGGACCTTAAATGGGAGCGACCAGTTCTAAGGGCCAAGGTCAATTATGGGGACCTAAGATGGAGAGACCAATTCTGAGGGTCGTGGTCAATTCTGCGAACCTTAAATGGGAGAAAAAAATTCTGAGGGTCGAGGTCAATCCTAAGGACCTTATGTTGGTAGTGATAAATTTTGCGGGTGGAGGTTAATTTCGAGGAACTTAAGTAGGAGTAACAAATTTTAAGGGTCGAGGTCAATTTTGAGGTTCTTAAGTTGAGATCGACCACTTCTATAGGTCGAGGTCAATTCTAAGGACCTTAAGTTGAGAGCGACCAATTATGAGGGTCAATATCAATTCTGAGGACCAAAGATTGAGTGATCAATTTCGAAGGTCGAGGTTAATTTTTAGGACATTAAGTCGAGACGAACGAATTTTGTGGGTCGAGGTCAATTCTGAGGTCCTTAAGTAGGAGTGACTAATTTTGAGTACCGAGGTTAATTATGAGGACCTTAAGTAAAAAGTGAGTAATTTGAAGGTTTGAGGTCAATTTTGAGCACTTTAAGTTGAGAGCGTCCAATTCTGCAGGTTGAGGATAGTTTTGAGGACCTTAAGTAGAGAGCGACCAATTTTGAGGGTCGATGTCAATTCCGAGGACCTAAGATGGAGTGACCAATTCTAAGGGTCGAGGTCCATTCTATGGAACTTAAATGGGAGTGACCAGTTCTAAGGGTCGAGGTTAATTCTCAGGACCTTAAGTTGAGAGTGATCAATTCTTCAGGTCAATGTCAATTCTAAGGACCTTAAGTAGAGAGCGACCAATTCTGCAAGACGATGTCAATTTTGAGGACCTTAAGTAGAGAGAGATCAATTATGAGAGTCGAGGTCAATTCTTAGGACCTTTAGTAGAGAGCGACCAATTCTGAGGGTCGAGCTCAATTTCGAGGACCTTAAGTAGGAGCGACCAATTCTGAGGGTCGAGGTCAATTTTGAGGACTTTAAGTTAAGAGCGGCCAACTCTGTGTGTCAAAGTCAATTTTGAGGACCTTAAGTAGGAGCGCGACCAATTTTGAGGGTCGAGGTCAAATATGAGGACCTAAGATGGAGAGACCAATTTTAAGTGTTGAGGTCAATTCTGAGGATTTTAAGTTGGAGGTGTGCGTAATATCTTTCCAGGGGAATTTCTTGTTTGAGTCTCTACTAGGAGGGAGGCATCTCTCCGGGGAGGGTTGGAAATCTTAGTCCAGTTGATGACTTGAGGTTCTGGGATATCGTTGGGAAATGTGTTTCTAGGGAGAGATGCTCGATTTGAGGTTTCTAACTCTTCTTGGGGAAATTTGGAAATTTTCTCGACAAAAAATTAATTTGGGAATTCCTGCTGGAAAATGGGTACCTCTACAGAAGAGATTTAGTTTTTTGAGGAGTTTGAGGTTCTCGAGATTTCGCTGGGGAGTGGTAATGGGTGCGTTGTTTTTTTAGGATTTTAAGTTGGGGATGAAAATGTGGTATGAATCCCGTTAGGCTCTTGGGGAACTTGAAAAATGATTTTCTTGGTGAAGAATTTTTCCAATATTCATTGAGTAATTTTTAGGAATATTTCATGGAAGGTTCGGGATTTTCTGGCATTTTTTTGGATTTTTTATACTAAATTTTAGGGGGTTGCCGACCAGCAGGTTATGGGGGTTTCCAAGAGGCAGTGGCACGGTCTTTTGGACTGCCTTGGCATGGGTAACGGATAGTGCCGATCGGCGTGTGTGAGGGGATTGTCGATCAGCATACCCCTTAGCCCCCTATAAAAAGGGGAGAATTCTCTTCATTTCTAAAATCTTCTAGCTTTCATATCTTCTGCTTATCTCTTCTACGATTAGATCCTTCTTGTATTAGTTTAGAAAATAGCATACATTTGTAGAAATAAGATCCATATGGCGTGGCGAAGTGTTGATGACTGGGCGCACTCGGAGTGGTGTGCTTGGGTGCCTTTAGCCTTGGGCAACGAGAATGCCTTTGATCTGTTCTGTAAGTACTGCATGACTTTTGGCTTTTTTCGCATTTTTTTTGCATTTTCTTATTTCTTTTAATTTTAACAAAAGTTTTTTAATACACTGATATTATTGCGACGAGTCTTCGTTCTAGGGGGGCGATGGGGTTTTGAGATTTGTGGGAGCACCTTTCTGCAGTGGTGCATTGAATGGTTTTTTCAGCGGGTTTTGGCAACCTGGCATCTGCATTGGATGAGATGCCACGTTATATGGCAGTTCTTTGTGCTCTGGTGGAGATGTGGTGGGATACTACCGAAACCATACATTTGGGTTTTCGGGAGATGACAGTGACCCCTATTGACGTACACGAGCTATTGGGGATAAACTGTTAGGGGACGCGGATAGAGGTGGATTGCACGCTGAGACTGACACCAACGATGGTTGAAGCAGCGTTGGGCGATGTTGGATGGATAGTCTCGGGGGACTCGATCCATATATCTCTTCTTCGGGAGGTTTACTTGAGCCAGAAGATTGACGAGATCAATGGGCTATAGGTTCATCAGATGGCTCGTTTATTCATTATTTTCTTGTTGGGAGGGTTTATAGTGGCATCCAGTGGCGACGTCGTCCACTTATGGTTTCTTCCATACTTAAGGGTATTTTTGAATACCCCTCTCTTTTACTGGGGGAGCTTGACTTTGGTGACCCTTTATTCATTTTTGGGTGCTTTCAGCCGATGCTGTCGGAAGATTTTTACTGGAGCCACTTAACTTTTGGAGGTATTTTTTCTGTTGCATTTTTCCTTTATGCATTTTCCTTCATTTCTTTTAATTCCCTACCCTTATCCTTTTGCATACGTGGTTCTATGAGGTGATCGGTCTTAATACCCATTTGATTTCTTTGTAGGATGAGCTGGTGGGGGTATTTTTCCGGATGTATCGATGGAATAAGTCCAATCGATAATTGAGGCAGTCTTTTTCCTTGGTGGCGGTGCGTTACGTTCTGAATGACCCGACGAGCGACTGGGTTACCTCTTCTTTCCTCTTTTGAGTTTTTCTTTTGGCATTTTCCTTTGTGAAAGTATTGACTTCTTCTTGGTAAAATGTAGGTGACCCTTTATCCCTGGGGTCGTCCATCCAGTACATGGGGGAGACCAGAGGGAATGCACAAATGAGCCGACTATTAGAGCACAAGCCCTATTCTTTGTACACAGACATGGTGGAAACCTATGACTACCTTAATTTCATGACGAGCTGTATGATGCCGTCATGCATCTACGATGTGGTGAAAATGCCTCATTCTCCTATGACTTCAGACATGGGTAATAGTCAGCTAGTGGGGTCCATCCACAGTGCAGGTGGTGTGTCGATGTTAGGAACGGTGGAGACGTCTGAGGTTCCATTTCTGCGGCTTTCTCCTCCCTCTTACAACATCGGACTTCCAGGGGGAGGATCGATGAGTATTCCTTATTACCCCAGCGCGATGGACACCGAGGTATTGGGGATGGCGGAGGACGTCCTCCAGCCAGAGGTATATCTTTGTCCTTTTTCCTTTTGTTTTTTTGATTTCTTCTTTGCCTGAGAATGAATGATTTGCTCTTTTTGGTTTTTCTTGAAACATGTTCGCATGATGACTACCTAGCTGAGGGTCATCCAGGATTGTGTGGCTCCTGCGATCGCTCATATTTGGGATTCGATCTCGGTTCCATCCTTTTTTGTGCCATCTACCTCATCTGGGGGGATCTAGATCGGGTAGCGGAGGCTCTTCTGGTCTTCCCCATGGGAAGCGTGTGCATCACAAGGATGGGGGATCGTAGAGAGTGAGGGTGAAAAATAAAGGTGAGAGTGTGGTGTTATTGTGTTGAGTCCAATTGTTTTTCTTTGTTTCTTATTTTTCTGCATAGAAATGTAATGATGGAAAAACATATATATGAAATGGGGTTTTATTTATTAATCATGATTTAAATGAAACTGTCAAAAGGATTCGAATTACTTAAATAAGAATTTAATTTAAACGTGATGAGTTAAAAATATAAGGAGAGAAAAATTCTGAATTCCTTTGGAATAAAAATCGAGTTTTTTGATTTTGACAAAAAAGGAAAAAAAAACTTTTCTAAAAATAGGGGTATACCGATCGGCGTACCCCTTATCTTGCCTATCGGCAGATCAGTCCAGTCAAATCTCGGCAAGGCTTTGATTTCATTTTCTTCAACTACTTTGTCCTTGATGGGGTAGGGTTTCGTTTGGATTATGCAGGTCCTTATTTTTAAACATATTTTTTCGAGTATAAAAACGGGTAATGGTGGAAAGTTTTTGTACACCCATCCACATTTTATTTGTGTTGCTTATTTCATTCTTGTGTTTTGTTGCTTCCAAATGGCTCTTCCCATAAGTGCTGAATTTGCCTCTTACCTCGAGAATTTAAAGGCTATATGCTTACACAATGAAGACTACAATGCCTTTAACCTGAATCGAGTTTCCCTGTGGCGTAACTGTCCTATTGAATGGAACATACTCATGGGGTAGTACAATTCTTGTTACCTCAAGGATCATGTTTTTCGTTTGGGATTTTATGAAGTCTGGCCGGCTTACAAGGAGTTTTATGCTATATTAGGGGTAAATCCTAGTGTGGCAGATCCATTCCCGAATTCTCTCCATCTCTTGAGGTATTGCCGGTGGAATCTCTTCATATTTCACCCTCGGTTGCTTGGTCATTGGTTATGGGAGGAATGATCTCCCTCCCAGCTATGTTGTATTTTGTGCATCCACGAGATGTCAATGATGTGGGCTAGGCCGGAGCCATCGCCCTTGGTTTAACTTCAAAGTTAATATTAATGATGGGGACCTGCTGGTGGACCCTCAAATTCTTGCCATCACTGCATGCATATCATATCATCATAATCCTATGGCGGTGATACTAGTAGAGACCCTAAGCGGTTTAGTTGCTTGGTGGGAAGGTCGTTCTGTTTTTCTGAGAGGAAGCCCTATCATGTCGTTCATGTGTCTGTCTGAGAGATTCTGTTTATCAGTCCCCCTAAATATCCCTTGGCAGCTGTGCCCAATTTCTTCACTCATTATTTCATCAATTTTGGCCTGAACATCGAGAACTCGGTAAACTGGTTTGTGGAACAAGGGGCTCGATATCTGCGTTGGTCAGTCCCAAGTGGGGAGGGGGGAGTTGTAACCTATTCTGGATCTAGGGGAATACCAGTATGTTCAGTTAGTTGGCCTTCATCGAGCTTCTTTCTATTTTCCTTGGTGGATCTTCCGTTAAGATGGATGGGAGAATATTGTGCCTTATCGTATTATAGATTTCTTCCCTATGGAGGATTTGACGGAAGGCATGCACATTCGATTGGTCTCTTTGTGGGAGATTCGTCGGCCATCTACCTATCCTTCCCAGTCTGTTGGTAGAGTTTGGCATGTTTCTAGAGAGTACATGAAATTGTTGTGGAGGAGGGTAGTGTCTAAGATATTGGCCTAGGAGATCGGGTAGAGATGGATTTCCATATTTGACACCATGGAGGGAAGTGGATTGGTTTCTCCAACGCTGATCCGGGCTTACCGTTTCATGGAGTGCCTTCGGCATACTATCTTAGCAGGGAAATTTGGGGACCTCAAGATGTAGATAATGATGGAGCTAGATCTTCTGGTTGCCGTGGGTACGGTATTTTGTGAAGATGGTTATGTGTTTGGTTATGGGAATAAATTAGGAGGTTTCGTTATGTTTTTTAGAGTAATTTGGTTTGATTTTGTTTTTAGGATTATTAGGTTGGAAGGTGTAGTTGTTTGACTCCTGACACTGATATTTCTTATAATCAGTGCCAAAATTTCCCAGAATGGAATAAAAAAGGATTTTAATTATAATGTTGTACCTCTTGATGAGTTTTGCATTTGAATTATTTATACTAATCGCTAAGGCATTTTCATTTGCATTTGAATTATCTTATACTAAATGATAAAATGAACTCTAGTTCTCAGAGATAAGAAAAGACTAGAATTTTATGAAAAATAAGGGGGTCGTCCTCATCTAAAGCGTATGTGGTCCCTACGTATCTATGGGGTTTTAAAAAAAAATCGAGTTTCATTTTTGAAAGAAAAAAGGATTTTAATAGGATCAGGCCCCCCATAGTTCTGAGTAGAGGGAAATAATTTTCTTTTTAATAGAAGGGGGATGAAAGGAGTCATAGCGCATCGATATTTTGAACTAAGGGTAGAATTTCTTAAGACGGTCCAGGTTGACTGGTCAGGCCATCTCTTCTTCATCGAGGTCGGTTAGCATGGTCGCGCCATCGGACAGGACCTTCTTCACGATGTAGGGGCCACTCTAATTTGTCTTGAATTTCCCTCAGGGTCCCAAACAGTTTCTATAATTTCTTTGAGATTAAATATCATTCTCGAATACCACGGTCCTTAACTCTCCTATTGAATGATCGTGTTATACGACGATGGTACCCCTATATATGATATAGATCCTTTAGCCTCTTTTTGTCTAAGAGTGATAACTCGTCAAGTCGGCTCTGATGTCAGTCTTTCTCGTTGATATTGCTCTCAAGAATGACGCGTAATGAAGGTATTTTTATCTCAACAGGTAGGAGTTATTCCTCATCGTATACTAAAGAGTAAGGGGTGGCCCCAGTAGATGCTCGAACCAAAGTGTAGTAGCCCTAGAGGGCGTAAGAGATTCGATTGACCCAATCTCAAAAACTCTCACTCATCTTTATAATGATTTCTTTGAGGTTCTTATTAGAAAATTCAATTGCACCATTGGTTTGAGATCGTTTGAAATAATATTTGTATCTCTGGATGCCATACTCGTTGACCAATTCTTTAACTTCTACCTTGAAATGTAACCCGTTGTTTGATATTATCTCATGCGGGACCCCATATCGACATATGATATTTTTTTGGATGAACTTGGTCACCTTTTTATCATTTAGCAACGCGTATGAATCGGCTTCGACCTATTTGGTGAAGTAATCATTGGCAACCAAGATGAATTCGTGCCCATTTAAGGCTTTGAGTGTAACTTTCCCTATGATATCGATGCCCCATGTGGAAAACGGTTAGGGAGAGGTCATGTTATATAATTCTCGTGGAGGAAAGTGCTGTAGATCGAAAAATCGTTAACATTTAAGGCATCTCCGAACATAGGCAGTGCTATCCTAAACCATGGTAGTCTAATAGTAACCCTGTCGAATAATATTCTTGGAGAGCATATGGCCATTCATGTGGGGTCTGCACTCCCCACCGTGGATTTTCTCCATCATTTCTTTAATGTCATCCCCTGTTATGCAATGTAAGTGGGTTCAATCGATGTTTCTCTTAAATAGTTCTTTATCGCAGACAATGTACTAGGCAACCTATTTGTGGAGAGCTGCTCGGTCCTTCTTGTTTGAATCCCGAGGATATCTACTAGTCTTAAGGAGGCGCCTAATGTCTTAGTACCAACAATCAGTCATATTAGGATATTCTTTTGTGATTAGTTTGATGACATAACAGTGGTTTGGTTTATCTTTCTTTTGTATTAGGAAAGGGGCCATCGTTATTCCTTCGAGCATATCGACTATATAGGCTAAGTTAGCAAGGGCATCGACTAAGTTTTTCCTTACTCGTGGCAGGTAGTGGAAGGTGATATCTCAAAACTGGGAGGCCATATCTTTTAGGTGGGAATGGATGGGTAAGAGCTTTTCGTTCTTGACTTTCCATCTTCTAATGACCTTGACGATGATGAGGGTTGAATCCCCATAGACATATAAGAATTTTCTTTCTTTCTTGATAGCTACTTTGAGGCCTATTGAGCATGCTTCGTATTCATTTATATTATTGGTGCAGGAAGATCTAGCTTGATGGAAATGAGAGTGTGAGAGTTATCAGGGGAGATCAAGATTATCCTAATGCCATATCCGTTCTTGTTGGTAGCATGGTCAAAGAATATTTACCATCGGAGGTCTTTTTGGGAGGTACAAAGGATATTTTCATATGGGAATTCAGAGATACATATCCCTTCCATAGGGTAGTCAGCGAGGTAGTCAAAGATAGCTCTCTCTTTCATGTCTTTCTGCATGACATACATAATATCGAACTCGGCTTACAACATCAACTATCGGGGCATTCAGCTAGAAATGTCAGGTTTCTAGAGAAGGTATTTTATAAAATCCATTTGGGATACAAGTCTAATGGGAAAACCGAGAATCTAATGTCATAATTTTTGAGTGACCTAGAAAAGGGCGACACATGTTTTCTCCAAGGTAGTGTAGTTAACTTCATATCCGCACAATTTATAACTGGTGTAATAGATGGCCCTCTCTTTGCGTGTTTATTCAATGTATTAGGGTAGGAAAGCCCCATCTACGGTGTCTATTACGATCAAGTATGGGAGTGGGGGAGACCAGGTTGCGGTGGGATGAGTACCGAAGGTTGGGTAAGGTACAGTTTGCTTCAGTTAAAGGCTTCCTAAGAAGCTTCATTCCTGACTTTTGTAGAATCGTTTCAGAGGATTTTCAATATGGGTTCACAAATATAAGTCAATTGGCTGATGAACCGGAGGATATACTGTAATTTTCCCAAGAATCCCCAGACTTCCTTCTCCGTTCGTGGTGGCGGCATTTCGAGTATGGCTTTTAGTTTGGCAGGATCTTGTTCAATCCCTTTCTCTCTAACCATGAACCCCAAAATCATTCTTTTGGTAACGCTAAATATATATTTTTGTGGGTTAAGTCGCATCTAATATCTCTGCAGTCATTCGAAGAACTTTTGTAGAGCGAGAACATGACATTCCTGAGTCCTAGACTTAATGATCATATCATCTACATAGACCTTAAAGATCTTTGTGTATCAGATCATACAAGATGGTTGTGGCAACCCTTTGGTAGTTAGACCATGAATTTTTTAGACCGAATGGAAAAATTGTGTAATAGAAGGTTCCCCAGGAGGTGATTAATGTGATTTTTTCATAATGATTGGGGTGCATCTTGATCTGATTGTATCTAGTAAACCCATCAATGAATGACTTGAGAGCATGAATGGCCGTATTGTCCACAATCATGTCTATATTAGGTAGTCGGTAATAATTCTTTGGAGAGGCCTTGTTCAAATCTCGATAATCAACGCACACGCAAACCTTTCCTTCTGATTTTGACACGATTACAATGTTGTCTATCCATGTATAAATTTTTATCACCCTAATGAAGCCCACGTTCAACTCTTTGACCACATTTTCCTTACCTTCAGCGACCATTCGGTACGGTGCTTTCATAGTTTCTGTTTGACTGATTTGGCATTTTAAGAGAGTTGAAATCTCGTGTTGAGCATTCTCGGGATCAATGTCAGGTATGTCATCATAGGACCATACAAAAGACATCCATAAATTTCTTCAGCAGTTCTTCGAGATACGTAAACTCATGCTCATCAAGTGTGGACCCTATCCTAATCTCGCGCAGTTAGCTATTAGAATCGAGATTAATAAAAAAAGTTTCATCTTCATTAATTTGAATGCAATTATGTTTTTTGTTATTAACCTTATTAAGACCAGTTAAGAATTATTCATTTGAAAAATCATCATCATCAAGAGTTTGATTAGAATCAAGACAATTATTGCAAGGCATAGTAATATACTCAAAATCTTCATTTATTTCATTCTTAGAAAAAACAACTTTGAGAACCTCATAAAAGGAGGTCTCGATTACATTGTGATTATAATAAGGAACAGTAGAAGAATAATAAATAGGATAAACACATGGGTTGGGTTACATTTCAGCTGGTGGAATAGGTACAACATTCCAATTGAGTAGGGGTATATCAGCAGCTTTGATTAGGACGGATCGATCCTATGATGTAGCGTCTGAGTGGATCATGTAGATTGTCATCCCCAGTGTCTGCAAGTTGAACGAATCCTCAGAGTAAATTCACTTGGAATCTCCACTAACATCTACAATATTCTCAACGAGCGATTGCATATGATGGTGGGAACTTTCAGCCCATGTGTATTTATCTTGGAAAAAGATCTCCATTCTTGGTTTCATCTTTTTGTCCACATGATCCTTTTGCGATTCAGGAAAGCCATAAAAAGGAAAATCTTCACCCTTTTTGATGAATCTCCCATTCAAGGAAACCCTTGAGACAGTTTTAGCACTTTCTAGCCTTCTCTTTAACCAAGGTTAGCAGATCATTCTGAGTTCCTCTGATGATGGATGATAACCCATGCCATAAGGAGGAAAAGTCCTTACTCCGCGCTATGGGTTCTAGTATTCCTTATTGTCGTCATCCCAGCCCTAGTCCGAGCTTGAAATGCACATTCTTAAACATTTGTATCATATTAACATTATCATGAGGGTTGTGCTCTGGACAAACTCTATTTCTAAAATTATCCCCTGTTAGGAGCGGAGGTGGTTCAACTCAGAAGCTTGACATGAGCATAACATTTTCCCCATTTTGTAACTCTAGTACTGGGTTACTGGTGCATGTATTTTCAGTATTATCATCTTCACCCAACGATAAAAAGCACATGATTAGTTAAATAAGTAAATAAAAAAATTACAATGTAATTAACAAAAAGTAAACTGTCGTATTACTTACAATACTGGACGTGACAATAGGGGACACTTCCTTATCCTTCCCCTTCTTCGTTCGAATAGCCATATAAGCATCGAACCTATGTGCCCTACCCCCAGGGCCACTCCCCGTCGCCTGAAATAAATTAATGCAAAATTAGTATCGTCCCCTCAAAGTAAAATAATGCAGAATAATATATTTCTGTAATTATAGAAAAATGAAATCTTACCATCATCTTATGATCCACCTCGGCGTAAGACGTCAGGTCGAAGTAGTGCACGCCCATCTTTTTCGCCCGATTTTCCCTCCCCGATTGGCGAGATGCCAATAGTCGCTCCCGGATCTCATTGTCAATGAACTTTTACCATTGTGACAATGAGACCGTTTCCTTTAGCGCGACGGAGTCATGCATTCGGATAATGGAGTCTCGGGTCTTCCCAAAGTACCGGCTCTGCAAATTTTTCTTTCACATCTTGTGTTGCTCCCTCAACTGCCCCAAGACAGAATCACGTAGTTCTGGGCCAAGGATGAATTGTTCTTGTTCAACAAATACAATGTTATTTGCGAATAAATATAAATATAAATATAAATTGAAATTGAAATGGAAATTGAAATACATTACCTGTAGTGCCGCACAAATAGCTAACTTGAGCTCATTTGGCATCCCCTCTAACTAGTGTACCCTAGGCCGATGATCGTCTTTACAAGCTCGAGGGATCTCGCTAATATCCACGTCTTGTTCTCGACGGCCATTCCCAATTTTCCATATTTGGGGAGCCTATGAGCCGAGGAGCGCTCGTCGCCTCCACTACCATCGAGCCCAAATGACATCATCTTAATCAGCATCATCATCCTCGCCTTAATACCTAAAGGAGACATTTTCTGTAAAAAAAATGTTATTTTTAGTGCAAATCCAAATGAATTAAAAGAAGACATGCAAATATGTATAATAACAACAAATCCAAATGAATTATTACTGTTTAACACCTCAATTCTGAATTTCAAAACAACAACATCTAACTGCAAATATGTACAATTACTAAAAATTCAAAACATCCCCACCCCCACCCCTACTGCCAACACACACGCACACTACACAACAGTGAAAATGATAAAGTGCAAATCAATTAAAAGCATTAAAAATGTATTGATAAAGTACAAATTGGAATATTTATTACAAATTGAAATATTGTTTAAAATTCGGGTTATCAAAAAAATGGATTGATATTCGCTAGGAGCAGCCAACTCATCCACACTACTATTTAGACGCTTTGGCGCATGTAGGACAATTGACCATGGCTCGTTGTTGATATACTCCAAGTAAAACACTTTGTTGACCTTTTGAAATGTACAAACAAACAACTCATTTCTCATGTGGTCGTTGCTCTTCAACTTGGACAAGTTAACCATGATCAAATTGGTGCCAGGACCAACTTTACAAGCATTTTGAACTTCAACTCTTTCCCAGTCACAGAAAAATACAACCTCTTCGAACCTTATATAATCAAATTCAAATATATTTCGAATTACACCATAGTATGTCATTTCAGCTTCAACGAGGTTTTTATTATTTGCTCTCGCTCGAAAGAAAATAAGAGCCTTGTATGAAATGCTCGAGTTCTGTACATTTGTACTTTCCTCGTACACCCTAATGCCGAATACGTAACCGTTCAATCGATACTTTTTGTACTCTTGTGCCATGAACAAGGGTCTAGTGGCTAGATGAGCAAGCCTTGATGTCGCATCTCTTGTCTTTAAGAGCTGAGAATATATATAAACTAGTTAGGTTAGTTGTAAAGTTTGAGTGTAATGTAACGTTATATAACGACCATTTTCATTATAATTACCTCTTGTGACAACCACAACCTAAATTCGTTGTCTGATTGTACCATTGTTTTTCGTCTTTTATTGTTCTCACATGCTTCATATTTTCTGCATATTACAAAATTAATCATGTAAAAAATAATCTAAAATATTCTAAAATAATTCAAAACTTAAAATAATTTAAACTTACTTTTTCCATTCTTCGACATCTTCATATGTGTCAAATATATAATGAGCTACTTGTTCATGTTGAAAAAACGTTAATTTCACTCATTTTCCCATCACATGACCACCATCATCGACGAACTCATCAGTGTCATCAACGCTGGTTGAGTCAGGCATATATTCTTGAGTATAGATTGATGAGTCCACAGTGATGTATTCCTCTAAAATTGATCTTGCAATGTATCGCGTATTCTTGACTTAATATTTAAAAACTTTCATCAATATTTCAAAAGAATACATCAACCGATATCTAACTGGACCACAAAGAAATGCCTCGTCGCATAGGTGTACCCACAAGTGAACACTAATGTCAAAGAATGCTGGGGAAAGTACTCTCCAACACACAAATCGCTTCGGTCACCACAATTTTACGGCAACTATGTGTTCTCGATGGACTACCTTCTCACACAAAAGTGAGAAGGTAATACTAATTTTCATAATAACCCTCCGCAAATCCTTGTGCTTGGAGAAACAGTTCTTGAACGATAGAGGAACCAATTGCATGATCACATGCCAATCGTGGGACTTACACATATGTAAATCATGAGTAGCATAATTCACAATCCTTTGCAAGTTGGACGAAAAATTAGATGGACCCTTCAAATCATATATTATGTCTAAAAGGACCTTCCTTTCCCCACTTGTCAAAGTAAACACACCAGGGGGAACTATTGTTCTTCCCCTACTATATTATTTCAACCATAGTCTGAAGTTTCAATGATTTAAGGTATTTCGTGCATTTTCTCCATCCTTCGAATGACTCCCCCCAAGGTAAGTGCCCACAATATGTTCAATGAGCTTTTTCTCTGCATACATCACATCCAATACATGGCACACCCGGTTATTCTTCCAATAAGGCAAGTCAAACAAAATTGACCTCCTAAACCATGCCTTTCTTATCTCAGTTTCATTCCTAGTTGGGGTCTTCTTATGCTTGACATTGTTAAATTTGGGATTCTAACCTTACATATTAGGGCCACAATCATAAGATTTACTTTCAATTTCAGAACCTGAAAGTTTTCTCGGCGATAGCCTATGTTCAACCCCGCCTGATAAAAAATTGGAACCTTTCTCAAATATGAAACTATGAGCCGGGGGTAAAAACCTGCTATGGTAATGGTATACATTTTTTGAGATAACGAATAGATGAAGAGATTCCGTCTCCTCTCCACAAATAGGACACCCCAAATAACCATGTACTATACAACCGAATAATGTTCCATAAGCTGGAAAATCATGAATTTCCCACATCAACATAGCCTTCAGTGTAAACTCTACTTTTCTAAAAGAGTTAAATTCTTGCACACCCTCTTCCCACAACTCATTTAATTCTTCTACCAAAGGAGCCAAGTAGATGTCGATGTCATCACTTGGCGCCTTTGGGCCAGGTATCAATAAAGACAACATCAAAAATTCAAGTCCCATACATTGTGAAGGAGCGAGGTCGAGTAGGGCTAGCATCACTAGCCATACACTCTGATTGCTGCTTAGATTTACAAATGTATTGAAACCATCTATTGATATAGCCAAATGAATGTTGCGCTGTTCTCGAGAAAAATCAGGATACTTATAATTCATCCTTTTCTAAGATGTAGAATTAATAGGATGATGCATGAGATTAACCCCTACTTCTTCCCTAGCATGCCAAGTCATTGACTCCGCTATCCGTGGCACTGTGAAAAATCTCCTTAATCTAGGCCCAATGGGAAAATATTTCAACACTTTTTAAGGAACTTTTGAGATTGTGCCTTCCTTGCCAGTAGATTGGACATATCTTGGTTCATCGCATACCGGACAACGATCAAGATTTTGATACTCCTTTTGGTATAGTATGTAGTCATACACACAATCATGAATTGATTTATACTTAATTCCCAAACCTTTCAAATAGTTCTTCATAACCATGTAGCTATTTGGAAGCGCATTCTCCTTGGATAGTAAGCCCTTCACCCAATTCAGAATTTCTGTCACGCTATTGCCAGACAAACCGTATTACGTCTTCAAACTGTGCAAACCAACCATGGCATGTAAAGTTGTTTGATCTTTCTCATAGACAGGGTATAACGGTTGGGTCGCCTTAAATTTTAAACTTTGGTAGTCATCATTAAGGTTTATCGTGATATCTTCACGAGCACCTGAACCTTGTACATCATCAGTAACCTCATTCTCCTCCGCTTCATAAACTCCGTATGCATCATCAACTAAATCCTCTAACATATTATGATCTACGCCATCCCCTTTTACATCTATCCTACTTGTTGAAGGTTGTTGTGAAGGATGTTCGGGAACAAAAGGAACTTTCAATTCACCGTGAAGACTCTAAAATTGATAAATATCTTGCATACCCCATCTTAACAAGTATAGTTTAACCGTTTTCCACTCAAATACCTTACCATTCTTACACCTAGCACACGGACATGGAAACTCTTCATCATTATGACATCTCTTTACGTATTTCACAAATTTATTAGCACTTGTGCGAAACATATCCCCCATTCTATTTGTCGCACCCATTCACTTTTTGTCCCATCACAACTACCACAACCAATCACCTATTAAAGGTAAGAAGCGTATATTCCTGGATTAGTATAAACAAAACTTAGATTTATAGTATGTTTCATTTAATTATGTCTTATTTATATTCGATTTTTAAATTTCAAATTCAAATTCAATTTATAATAGAAATTCCTATTTACTCCATCTCCTCTAAAGGGTGAGTGGTCCTATCCCATTCAAGACCGCATATTTATGTAATATACTTAACAGCTCATGCACATTGTTAAGATTTGAGAAAAATTCGACAGCATATCCCCATAATTCTTCAAGTACACGACGTAGATTGGTAGGTGTGAATGTTATTTCAATTGATCAATTGAAATAACACTCACACTTGTCAATCTAGTATGTACCCAGAGAATATTAGGATACGACTGCAGAACATCCTCCAAAACCAACAAGTTTAAGCCACTAAGAATATTATTATACGTAAATTATGCAGTCCCAAACGGGACAATTCGAGAGATCTCATTACATGGGTAATGACTCTCGAACGGGTCTAAGGGCTATTGAATGCATACTCATAATAACTAGAAGGTTGATATCTATGCGCACTATATGTAATTTCAAGTATGTCTCATTTAATTATCATACTATATATTGTTCGTTATACAAAGTAATTTTAAAAAAAAGTTAAAAAATCCCACCCCCATACGGACAATAATCCAGTCGTCACACCACTTTTAAAATTAACCAACCCAACATCGATCCACTATAATCCAACCGCAATGGCAACAACACATGTGTATCCCGTACTCCTTCTAATTCATCTATTCAATTAATTATTTTCATCAATTAAACTAACAATTAAAGTATACAATTATTAATTTACTAATTTACAATGAGGGGTAATCCTACTTTCATATGAAAGGGGTACTAATTATTAATTTACAAAAAAAATTAACAACCAATCAATATTAAATCAATCAATTCTTTTACAAGGGGCACTACAATATGAGAGGCAATAACTAATAAACCAATAAATATTTAATTAAAAAACACACACATGCACATATACACACACTGGCCCACCCCCACCCCCGCCCCCTGCCCTACCTCCTTCCTCCCCACTTCCAATGCCCACTATATTCACACACATACATATATATACACACGCACAAATAGACACACACGCACATACACCCCTCCTCCCCTCCCCCCAGCCCTGCCCCCTCCCCCCACACACATGGCTATATACACCACACACACACACACACATTTTTCAAACACATATATACACACATGCACATATACATAAATGGAGGAAAAATAGAGAGAGAAAACATACCAAAGTTGTGGAGAGAGAGAGTGAGCTGTCGCTAGAGAGAGAGAGAGAGAGAGAGAGAGAGAGAGAGAGAGAGAGAGAGAGAAATGGAGGGAATATAATAATGGGAAAAAAAAGAAGAGGGGGTCTTTTTACTGACAGAATTGTCATGAACATGTCACGGTCATTGACCGTGACAAGTCCATGACAACTCTACTTGTCACGGCCTTGTCACGATCAATGACCGTGACAAGGCTAGCCGCTTAAAGGGTGCCAATTAGGCCATTTTGGTGTAGTGCACACAATTCACATAGATTTAGTTTGAATCTAGTGATTTGACTTAAAACTTTATGAAATGTTTTTTATCTAGGTTTCATCACTAAATTCACTTGATATCATCTTGTTTGAGTTTTTAAAGGCATTTAAAAAGGACTTTATTAATTCAATTGGTGTTTGTTCTAAATTAGGAACAATTTTGTGCAAGTGCAAAAAAATGACCGAGGATGCTACCAAACGTTTTCAACCCCCCCCCCCCCTCAGGTTCGTTCTTCATGTTTAGTAGAGAATATAACAAAACACCTTCAATTGGTATCAGTGCTAGATTCCCATTTGAGTATCATTAATGTGCTTGAGTATATCTTCTGTTGATTGTGTGCTATTTAAATATTGGTAAAATATTTGCATGTTTTGTGAATTGTGCTTATTTCACTCTTATCTATCAACTTCGTGATTTGACTTTCACAAATCGTCCATCTTATTTGTTGGATAAAACTATGGGCATTAGAAAATAAAATTGAGAGCACATCTTAGATTGAAACACAAATGCGCGTGGATGAGTGTTGAAGAAGGTTAAATGTACTCTACCATATAGGAAGATGGTGTGAGAGTAAAGAAACCAGGGTTGTTATGGACATATACCAAATTTGTTGAATCGGATTTTAACTTGGTTGCGTTGAATTTGATATTTTCTTCGGTGAGTACTCAAGAGTGCAATCACATACTCAATTCTAAGCAAGCCAAGGAATCTTTGGATATTTTGAGAGTTACACATGAGGAAACTTTGGGTGTGATATGTGTGAAGTTACAACATATCACAACTAAATTTGAAACCATGAGAATGGAAGAGAGTGAGTATTTCAATGACTACTATACTATGTTAACGAAGGATGTGAATGTGTTTTTCAATTTAGTAACTTATGATGAATCTTTGGTAATAGTTCACGAGCCCTAAAACAATATTATCTCACTCACCTTGATAGATGCTTGCCAGTCCTCGATGGCTCTTATGCCCATCCAATGCCCTTGGAATTGGATCCCAATAGTAGTTGTTGTCCAACAAAGCATTTATCTTTATTTAGTTGCATTCTAAGATAGTGGAATCGTCACCCAAAGTGTGATCCAAAGTTGGGCAAGGTTGCAATCACGTAATGCTTCTAGTGAAAATTTCTCAATCTAAAGGGAACAAGTGTGCTAGTAGAAGTAGATTAGCGCAAGTAATCACCCTAAATGCTTTGGATGCCAAAAAACAAACTTATGAAAAACATCCTAAGAACCTCAACTTCTAGATTTTCCACGAAGGTTGGTATTTTGAATAAAGTCAAAGACAGGAACATGTGTAATCTTAAAAAGTTGTTGGATAACTTAAAATTTGTGATCAAGAGGAAAACGTTGTTTCTCCGAAATCGAAAAAGGACCCGGCATTTGTTGTTGAGTTAAGTGAAAATGTTTTCAAAAAAGGTATTGAAAAACCTAAAGAGAATGTTAAAGTAGATGTGGCACCTTTTGTTGAACAATTTAGCAAGTTTTAAAAAATAAAAAAAAGTTTTTCAAAAATGGAAAGAATTTTGATCAAAATCCGTGTAAGTTTTTGAAACATAACTCTTTTATTGAGAAATGTGATTTCAAGAAAGTAAATTCCAAGGATGAGGACAAGTGTTTTTGTTGTGGTGGCATTCGACATCATATGTATGTGTGCCCCACTCACTTGAAAAAGCTTAAGAAAAACAAGGATGGAAAGAAAAAAAGAAAGTGTATAAGGCAAGATTGATGAAGATATGTCTTCAAGTCATACATGTGGAAGTGATTTATCCTTTATGGTTAGGGTAGAAGAAAATGATAAGAAAAGTTATGAGATAATGTCTTTATATGGTGTGGGGAAGAAAAATCGTGAGACAACTATGAGTGATATGTCTTTTAGTGAAGAAAAAGGTTGGCCGACTGAAGGGGCCCAATTTGGCCTTTTTGTTCTAGTGCATGATGTTGACTATCATAACCTCTTAGATTTCCTTGATAAGTTAAAAGATCAAAAGGAGGTTCTAAATAAGAAGAATAATGTTTGCCCATATTGATAAAATAAAGAGGTGATTTGACCATATCATTTGACAATTTAAAAAAGTAATATCAAATTTGAAATTAATCAAATATTAATATTTTAAAACATATTTAAAATCTTAAAAAAGACTTGGATCCTAGAAAATTAAACATTACTAGAGGAAATAAATTTTTTGTCAAACATTCGTCATCAAACAAGACAATATATTTTGGAAGTATTCCAAAATTGTCAAAATAAAGGAAAACATGTTGTCAATCATTTGAAAATGAAAACATTATTCCTCCTGTTTGTTCTAACAAATTCACAAGATTAATCATAAATGACCTAAGAAGGAATTTGTTTATTTTCATTGCTATAAAAAAGGTCACCTTAGATATTTTTCTTACAAGTTGAATAATATTCAATATTTTAAAAAGATTGTTCCAAAATGCCAAACCCAAATGAATAAACCAAAAGGATCTAGATGTGACCATTGTCACAAAATTGGTCACATAAGGATGATTTATTTTTTACTCAAACCAACCTTACCTTTGCATCATGATAAGAGTTTTATGGGTAACAATAAAAACAAAAAGACTTTTGATCCTAGAAAATTTGCACCTGAACCCTTTGAAATAAAAATGTGAGTTTAGAAGAATCAAAATGTGTTTGAGAAAAATGACCTTAGAAAGAGAGGCAACGTGAAGTAAAATGTTCCTCAAGTCTCACCTAATTTCAAGTATCCGTGTGTGAATCATGTATGTGTTAGGAAAGACATTTTGGAAAAAACAAAATTAAGAATAAGAAGATTCCAAAATTAGTTCCCTCCATCTCTAAATGCTAGATTTTTTTTTGTTCTGGCATAACCATTTTTAGTATGCCATTTCATATTACTTGTGCTAGACTATTTAGTTTTGATTCATGTTTAAGTTTTTATATCATTTATATCATCTTTGATAACTCATATGTGGATTATTTATCCTCTTTCTTTGTTCTCGCTTCATATCTTTAATAATTCAAAAGGATCTTATTTTTTTAGAATACTTTACTTTGATTTCTAAAAAGTATGTTTAATATTGTCATATTTAATTGATCTTTTGTTGATCCATGTACATTTATTCCTATGCTTATCAAAAGTGTTTTTCTTTTACCTTGGATATATTTTTTTTGCTTATTCTTATAATCACTGGTTGGCCTATTTTTGTTCTAAGGCTTTACATGCTCTTTTAGTCGTAACCTTATGATTTCTCTGAATTTATTATCTTAGGACTTTATTCATTATTTTCATGATTGATAGAGTTTTTTGGAACATTTTTAGGATTATGCGTTTCATGTATATCTTTTGATCATATATCATGCGCTTTTTGGTTGTACATATCTTTATCTGTAAAATTTAAAAGGATTTTTGGTACAATAACTTTTATGCCATTTTAAATGATATACTCCATGACATTTTTTCGTATATCAAAATGAATTATTTGATCATTTTTCCCTTTGTTTGGGTATATAACATGTTCTTTATGAGACGAATTTGATTTTCTTTTAAGTTTGATGAACATAAAAAAAAATTGATTGAGAATACGTTATCACATCTTGTTTCACTTTACACCGCACTATACATTATATAGATGTCATTTATGAGGAATGACAAAATTGCACAGTCTTTTATAAATGGTTCAAAGGTTTTAATATTCATGAGAAAAAGTTCATTATCCTCAGATATGTATGTATGAGGTTTATTCATGAATTGAAGGAGTTGAAAAGATAGATGATATGTGAAAAGTCATGACAAATGATGTGGTTAAGACTACAACTTTTATTATATGATGTTACCTTTGAAAAAGCAGAAATAGTATCCCATCATAGAAACGAATGAGCATAAGCGTCCACATACAAAGATAATTTTGAACAATGCGATGTTTCAAAGATATGTATCCGTCCAAAATGAAGTAACATCAATTGATGTGAAACTGAAGGTTTTAACCAAATTGCTCATTGATCAAGTGAAGAGTGTTAGTTGAAAATATATCTAAAGGTGTTTGAAAGTTTCTCTACTAATGAATCTTTGAGTCATTTGTTCTTAAATTTTTATCCTTAATTGAACTCAAATCTGTTTTAACTCTTTTAATAGTGTTATTTGTTTTTATTTTTCATGTAAGAGATATGATTTTATGTTCTTGGTTAATTCTCTCATCATGTTATTAGCCTTGTATGGATAATCATTTCTTGATTATGAATATTGAATCTAAACTTTGAATTTTGTAAAGTGTGATAATATGGCCTATATTTTTTTTACTTATAAAAAAAGGTTACTTGTATTGTTCCCTTATTGCATAAATGTAGATTATTCCATGTAAAACCCTTTAATAGAGTAGAAGCTAAAATTTGTACAACTTTTTTTCATCTTGTTCTCTTCCCCGTGTAATATATCTTAAAAGTTTCTTACAAATATTTAATTGAAATGCATGTTTGGGGATATTTTTCTTTATATAGTGATAAAATTTTGGTATGTACTTATTATAGATTAGTCTTTATTATCTGTAAACTTAATGTTGCTTATGCATGTTCTTAGAGTATGTTGCATTACTTTGACTCAGATATTGATATAATATTTCTATATATGTTGATATCATTCTTTTTACATTTGAGATAAATATGATGCATCCAAATATTATTTTTATCATTCTTGGTTTTGATCATATTTGATAGGATGCTAGGACATATTATTATATCTTATTTTCGCATATCCTATTTCCATGGTGGTTTCTAATCATTGTTTGACCCATGCTTCACCTTGGATATTTCTTAGACATATTTATTAGATACTTGCTTGTCATGAGCTATCATTTGGCAACTATAACTTTTTTGTTATGTTTTGAGTTTTAGGATTAATCATGTAAATTGGAATCTTTAATATCTTATACTATTGGAATGTTATGTTTAACTATGTGTACTACATTTTGAGTGTTTATGGTAAAATCATGATGATGGTTTCTGCATATTAGCGTGTTATATCATTATTGATCATTTTCTCCTTTATACGTTATATCATGTCATTAATATCCCTTATTACTATCATTGCCTTGTACATATTGTATAAGAATGGGTTTTCACACTCTAATCTTATTTTACCTAATTGTGCCTTATAGCTACATTCTTTGTGTTCCTATTGATTTGGTTTCTTAATCGCTTCAACTATCCTAAAATAGGTTGAAGTTTCATTTGGGGAGAGAAAACTCGATTATGGGGGAGAATCAACATGTCATAAAAGAAAGATAACTATGGATGAATGGAGAGAAATTTTATTTTCTTAGATTATATATTATGATATACCATGTTAAGGAGAGTTTAGTTATGGATAATATATTTTTAGCATTTAAGTGATATATATTTTGTCGTCACTTATCATTGTTATCAATGCTGCATTATATGGTTAGCTTGTATTCATGTCAGAGTTTAACTTTTATCTGAATTATATATTATGGTATATTGGTTTCTGTGGGTACCCCGATTCTATCACCATAAGGCCTGGACGAGTAGCCCCTCCTCAGCGGCCCAAAACCCAGGCCCATCACCTCTGGTACTCATCCATTTACTCCACGATGCCATGAAGATAAGTTGTGGGGGAACACGATCCCATGAAAGGGAGATGGCTAATAAAGAGGAACCTATCACCCCCACTACTCCAAAACATGCATGTATAAATTAAACCCCAAGTCCGGGGCAAAGGACAAGTTGTATTCTCTGTACTTACTTTTCAGAATATAGACAAATAACACTGACTAAACCACCGTGGACGTAGGCACTTCTTTGCTGAACCACGTACTCCCGCTGTTGTGTGATTGGCCTTTTATTTGTTTTTTCTTGGTTGTCACCTCTTTCATATTTATTTGTGTTGCATAATAATTGCCTCCACAATTGGCGCCGTCTGTGGGAAACATTTATCTTTCCTTGAGAAGAGCCCACACCGAGAAAAAATCTAAGATGTCTGGTCACAGCAGCAACGCTCCTCAAGCAGGAGACATTCAGGAGCCACCCGCTCCTCGCAGGATTAGGTCTGAAGTCCGACGTTCCGATCAAGGGGCTCGCTTAGAAAGGCCAGCCTCAGAAGAAAGTCAAGGACTAGCAAGGTCCACTCAGATATCCAGATTGATCGATGCATACGAAGCAAGGCTCCACGAGCAGAGGGAGTCTTCTCGCAGGTATGAGGCTGAGAATGCTCGCCTGAAAAGAAGACTGGAAAAACTGGAAAAAGAACTACGTCCTGATACCAGGAGACGCCCCTATCGAACTCCTAGCCCTCAGGCGAGCAAATCTCGCAGCCGAGGAAGGATCCCTAGGCGGCAACATCAAGGGTTCGGAGGTGGCGACTCAGACGACGACCTCCGTGAGCAACTAAGAAAAGCTTGCCACTATCAGAGCCCTGCTCGCAGCGACGACAACATACGGAACCTAGTCCGCAGAGAAATGGACCAACATCTAGCTCACCGCGGCACCAGGTCAACCAGAGAACTCGCCAGGAGAGCCCTCAAGACCCAGATGAAATCGCCCTTCACAAGGGAAATTGAAGAAGAAGAAGCTCCCAAAAAGTTTTCTATTCCAAGGTTCAAGATTTATGACGGGAAGACTGATCCCATTGATCATGTCAGGCAGTACCGGCAGGCTATGACCCTCTGGAATCACCGAGATGCGTTGATGTGCCGTATTTTCCCCTCAAGCCTTCATGACGTGGCCCAGAAATGGTTCGAGAAACTCCCTCACCGATCCATCAGAAATTTCAAATCCCTGGCCGAGCTCTTTACGGCCAGGTTCATCACCAGCAGATCCCATCCCAAAAGGATGGATGCTCTATTGACGATGAAGAAAACTCCTCAAGAGACACTTCGAGACTACGCAAAAAGGTACTGGGAGTTATTCAACGAAGTCGAAGACTGTACAGAAGAGGTGGCAGTGGCTTCATTCAAGATTGGGCTACCTAGCTCTTCCCTCCTCTACCAGTCCTTGACAAAGAAGGAAGCAACCACCATTGATGACCTGATGGCCCGAATTAAGAAATACGCAAAGGTGGAAGATGTCACCCGCCTTAACGTAGGTGAAAACGGTCGAGCCAAGCTCGCCACGAAAGGAAGTGAGAAAGTTGATAACCAGAAAAAAGGAGGAAAGAATGGGAGCAAGAATGGCCCCAAGAACGGAGGGAGCCCTAACGTTGCAAAGTCGTTCCAGGCAGTCAACACCGTCTTCAAAGAACCAATTTACAAAATTCTCGCTAAGATCAAGGATGATTCGTTCATCAAATGGCCCCGGAAAATGGGAGGAGACCCATCGAAAAGAAACAATGCGCTGAGATGCACCTTCCACAAAGAGGGAGGACATAAGACCGAGTACTGCAAGGCTCTTAAGTCCCACCTCGAGGAGTTGGCACAATCCGGACATTTGAATGACTTTGTGGAAAAGAAGGTAGAGAGAGTGACTGTCCATAAGGAGGAAAAACCCGACAACGTATTAGAAGACGACACCGGACACAAATTCGCAGTAATCCATGGAGTATCCGATGTTAAGCAAATCCAGGGCAACTCAGCTCGGATGGAGGTAAAGAAGCTGACAGCAGTAATGCAAGCTTTTCAAATTGATCCAGCGAAATCACAGGCAGGAAAATGCCGCCGAGTAGAGGACATCAACTACAACAAGCATATTGTCTTCACGAATGAAGATCTTGTGGGAGTGAGGACCCCACATCACGATGCCTTAGTCGTTACACTCAGGATAGCCAACTTTGATATCGACAGGCTGCTCGTCGATCAAGGAAGCTCATCCGAAGTAATGTACATCGACCTGTTCAGGAAATTGAAGTTGGACATCGCCGACCTGAAGGGAACCACTGTCCCTCTGGTCGGCTTCGCTGGAAAAATGACCATGCCTTTGGGCAAGATAGTACTAACAGTGCTCGCTGAGAGTGTTTCGAAAATGATCGAATTCTTGGTGGTCGACATCGATTCACCATATCAAGCCATCCTCGGCAGGGGGTGGCTTCATGCATTGAAGGCAGTCTCCTCGACCTACCACCAGAAACTCAAATATATCACCGAGCGGGGAGTGATGGAGATACATGGCGACCAGGCGATGGCGAGAAAGTGCTTCATAGCGGCCATCCGACCGAAGCCAGAGAAAAAAGACGTTCGAACCAGCGAGAAAGTGGAGGAAGGTGCAATCCCTTCCAAATAGCAATTAAAATATGGAAGGCCCGGAGTGGAAGAGACCAGGCTCCTCCCCTCCGAACGGGTTGTAGAAGACCTGGTAGAAGTAATTGCTAGGGAAGGCGACAACAGCAGAGTCTTCCTGATCGGGACCTCACTCACTAACGAAGAGCAAAAGCATTTGTTAACCTTACTCAGAAGCAACATAGATGTTTTCACTTGGGAACCCTACGAGCTGCCAGGAATCGATCCCAATATGGTCTGCCATCGGTTGCACGTCAATCCCACATTCAAGCCGATAGCACAGAAGGCACGACGAACTGCTCCCGAGAAAGCCAAAGCAATAGAACAGGAAGTCGAAAAACTGCTGGATGCAGGATCCATACGGGAAGTACAGTTCCCCAAATGGTTATCCAACCCAGTGGTAGTTCCAAAAAGCAACGGTAAGTGGAGAGTTTGCATAGACTTCACTGACCTCAACAAAGCCTGCCCTAAGGATAGCTTCCCTCTTCCAAAAATAGACCAACTAGTAGATGCCACTGCAGCTAACGAGCGAATGAGTTTCCTGGACGCATACTCAGGCTATCACTAGATTCCCTTATATGCCCCAGATCAGGATAAAATGGCGTTTATCACGACGGTTGGTTTATACTGTTACAAGGTCATGCCTTTTGGGCTAAAAAATGCAGGGGGGGCTGACGAGCGCAGGGAACTTGCCCTAGTAAAACTAGCGAGTTATCAGCAACAGCTCGCGAAGCACTACAGCAAAAAGGTCAATCCGAGGAAGTTCGAAGTTGGGGACTATGTCCTAAGAAAGGTCCTGGGCAACACAGTGAAGCCATCAGATGGTAAACTGGGCCCAAACTAGGAAGGACCTTATGAGATAATTAGAGACGATCTGCAAGGTGCCTATCATTTGAAAATGATGGAGGGCAGAGAGATACCACGAGCATGGAACGCAGCTAATCTCAAGAAATTCTACTTTTAGGAGTTCTATTGTTAGATTTTTTATTGTACTCATTTTGGGGAAAGACAGTTTATTTCTCTATTCACCAATAAGAATCTCTTAGTTAATTACTCTCTAAAAAAGTAACAATTATATCTTATTGCACATCCTTTTCAAATCACAGGTATAATAGTTGACATAGCAGGGGAACACCCCACCTCAAGTCATCGTCACGAAGCACGACAGACCTCTTAGCATTGCCCATGGCAATATATGAAGCCCTACAGAATATTCTTAGGCATCAAACCAATTTTGGTTAAACAAAATCCTGACTGGATGAAGACATCCAAAAACAGGTGTGTCCTCGCTAATTGCCCCTCTTAGACCTAAGGGAGTGTGACGACATGACCTAAAAGGTAAAGAGAGAGCACAATGGTATTCTTAATACTGGACTGGGCGGACACTCACATGACAAGATAAAGATTGTGAAGCTGCAAAAATATAACAGAGATTGGATAAACACGTTTAGTCGGCAAAATCGCCCAAAACTCAAACTTTCCATTAATCTTTTATATTTACAAACAATAATAGTACATGTTTAGTCGGCAAAGGTTCGCCCAAAGCATTTACAATTATTAAAAAACAAATTATCAAGAAGGGGGAAGCCTCCGAGCAAGGTAGTCAGCAACCTTGGCTCTCCTCCCGTCATCAGGGGCAGGATCGAGTTCCTCAACAACTTCATTTGTGTCCAACTCCAGTAGCCGCCGAGGAATAGAATCGATAGGAATCCATCGGTCATCTCGCCTGAATGGATTGGGCATCAGAGTAGACGGAGACATCTCATGCCGATACCACAATATCGAATTCCTCGGGACCTGCAGCTCTCTGAGAGCACTCAACCACCCTCTGATGAAGGAAAGCTCCTCGAACTCTGATAATCTCGTGGGAGCATCCAACCAGTCCTGATCATAGCCATCAGTCCACACTTGGCGAGGGCCCTTCTTGAATAGATGCCGCAGTCGGGTGATGTCCCTCTGGAGCCCAGCAGCAGTTACGTAAGCTCGCCGGACATCACCGCGCAGCTCCTCTATTTCCCTCTCACGCTGCTCCTCAACTTCCCTACTCCTACCCCGTGTACTCCTACCAGCACGCGGGAGGGGAGGTCGAGCAGCTCGCGATGAGGAAGAACCTTGTAAGACTGCCGGAGCGGTGCTCGGCAAATGCTCCTTAAGCCTCGAGACCTCCCGCCTCAGGTCGTCATTCTCCCGATGAAGAAACTCCATGACTTGATTGATCTCGGTGGCCTCCAGTAACTTGGCTCTCAGCTCGCTAACTTCTTCTTGCACTGAAGCTCCGGTCTCTTCCATTTCCTGGAGCCTGTCCTTCAATTTGGCCACCAGCTCAGACTGATCCTTGTATTTTTTGTTACTTAACTTAGCAAACCGGCAGAGTCTAGCGAAGTCCTGGCGAACAGCAGGACTCGCATTTGGACCGAGAGTCCTACCCAGATGTGAAGTGGCAGGGATATATTCATCAGTATCAACCAACTATAAGTAAAAAGGAAAGGAAGAGAACAAAAAGAAATCAGCATAAACAAAAACGAAGCCTTTTTATTGATAATGAGCGAGGTTACATCAGAACAAAAAAGAAAAAAATTACAAATAAACCCTATCAGTTAGCAACCTCGGTGGACGGAACCTTGTCCTTATCAGCATCAGCAGGGGCGTCACCCTCTGTAGAGATGTGCACTGCCCCCTCGACCACAGAAGCATCATCAAGAGTCGCCTGAGAAGAAGGATTGACCCCTTCAGCAGTTGGGGCTGGCTCCTCATCCACAACTGGCTTGGGCCCTGGATCATGTTCGTCAAAAAGTGGGGATGCAACATCCACCCCAGCAGCCACAAGGGCCTTGTTCCACCCCTTCTTGAAGTTCAGACGGTTGATATAGCCTATCTGAACCTCGGCGTCTTCATACGCAGCAGCCCAGCCAGAATTGAATGAATCTTCTTTAACAGTGGCTGCCTGGGCTTTCTCCGCTTCCAGCTGTTCGGTAAGAACCCTGTTCTTCTCCACAAGGTCCAGCTTGCTAGAGCAGACCTGTTCATACGACTTCCTCAGCTCGCCGAGCTCCCTGATAGCATTATCTCTCTCGCGAGCAGAATTAGCAAGGGCCAAGGCAGAAGAAGCTCGAGCTGCATCAGCAGCCTTCAGATCGGCCTCCAGCTGAGAACCCCTGGCCACCAGAGTAGAATTCTGCTGCTCCAGCTCGCTGTTCCTTCTCAACAGCTCGTCGCGAGAGCGATAGAGCACAGCGAAGCCAGTCACCAACTGCAGAAAACAAGGGAAAGATCATAAAGAAGAAACCATCAAAATAGATTAGAAGAAGTTGGGAAGTAGAAAAGAAACCTTACCAAGGCAAGCCTCTGGCTAGCTTGCAAGGCCAGTTGATCAGACCCTGACGCCCTCTCGCGATCTGCAGGGAGGACTGCCCTCTCAAGCAGCGTAGGGACGAGTTGAGGAGAGGTGGCCACCGAAGCCCCCTCAGGCAAAGCAGATACTGGGACCAAGGCTTGACCGGTCTTGGTCCTCAGTTCCATCTTCCTCCTCTCCTCCTCCTTCTCTTTCTCCCTCCTCTTTCTCTCTTCCACCTTCTTCCTCTCCTCCTCCTTTTTCTTCTCCCTCTCCCTCGCCTGCTCCTCCTCTCTCTTTTTCTTCTCTTGCTCTTGAGAGGAAGGCCGAGAACCAGTAGCTATGGCCCCGGAGACAGTCTTCGATTTTTTGGACCTCTGTGCAAGAAGCACATCATCATCATCATCATCATCATCATCCCGGATTAGATTCTTCCTGGGAGGCATTTCTTCACCTGGACTGCTGGTAGTACTCGATGAACTGCTACTATCAGCACTGCCTCCACCCAAGTTACTCACAACACCTGCAGGCTCGCTCTCCGAGCTGCTCTCCTCCTCGTCCAATTGGATGGGCTCAGCTGAAATCTCTTCGGAAGAGTCAAAGTCCAGAACACTTTCCACAGGTCGGGCTATGAAGCTGGAGCCTGTGTTCTTGTATTCAAGCAGAAAAGCAGCAGACCTAGGATACTCGCCGTCACCCAAAGGTTCCCTGATGTTCCAAGCTTTCACCAGTTCCGAGATACGAACCTCGCTGAGAGCTGGCTCCAAGTTCTTTATCTTCGCTGAAAAAGAGAAAGCAAGGAGAAGTTAGAGAAATCACAAAGTCCGCAAAGGTTGAAACAATAATACAACATCTACCTATATATTCTTCCCCATAAAAGGGAATAGTGAACCTCTCAGACCTCGAACCTTCAAATTGAGGGGAGTATTGCCAGTTCCTAACGAGAAACCCTTCTTGCCAGTAGTCCTTATGGTAATCAGGTAAATTTACTACCAATACCCTACCAGGGCTCCTAGCCTTAAGGTACAGAACACCTGAACTCGTACGAGAAAAAGAATAACAAAAGCAGACCTCGGCAAGCCCTAACCTTGTGCCGTACAATTGATTTATCCTGTGCACACCGTTCACTATTTTCCATACATTGGGCGAACATTGTGCACGCACAATACCAAAATAACTAAAAAAGTGCAGAAACAAACCATTAGGGGGAAAGGTACGACCCCCCTGGGAGAGCAACAGGACGTGAATCCAATGTGCATCCTCTATGTCCCTAACGTTCCTAGGCGGCGAGGCACAACACTCAATCTCTACCCACTCAGGAATACCGTAGAATTTTCTAAACTCAGTTACCGACCTATCTCCAATCTTCGCCATTGGAAAAATACAAGAAAAACTATAAACTCAAGAAAAAGGGCACGAAAGACTTACAGGACAGAAGATCAGATCAAAAGGCGAAGAAGCGACGAGAGTGGAGACCGAAAACAGAAGGTACAAAACTCAAGAGTTCTCAGAAGATAGAAGATTGCTGGAAAAGCTGGAACGACGAAGAGAAAATGTGTCTTATTCCAACAAGCCTTCAAAACTAATCATAACGCACGGATAGCGAAGCGGGTGCCGCCAAAGCAACTTCACAGTTTTCAAAGAAATCAACCATCATTGATGATCATTTAAATTCATCGGACCCATAGGAACGGCCCAACAAATTTAGGGGCAATTGTGGGTACCCCGATTCTATCACCATAAGGCCTGCACGAGTAGCCCCTCCTCAGCGGCCCAAAACCCAGGCCCATCACCTCTGGTACTCATCCATTTACTCCACGATGCCATGAAGAGAAGTTGTGGGGGAACACGATCCCATGAAAGGGAGATGGCTAATAAAGAGGAACCTATCATCCCCACTTCTCCAACACATGCATGTATAAATTAAACCCCAAGTCCGGGGCAAAGGACAAGTTGTATTCTCTGTACTTACTTTTCAGAATATAGACAAATAACACTGACTAAACCACCGTGGACGTAGGCACTTCTTTGCTGAACCACGTACTCCCGCTGTTGTGTGATTGGCCTTTTATTTGTTTTTTCTTGGTTGTCACCTCTTTCATATTTATTTGTGTTGCATAATAATTGCCTCCACAGTTTCAATCCTTTGTATTATCTTTTTTTAGATCATTTCTTGATTCTTAACTTTTCTCCTTTGCCAATTCCATGACAAAATTTGGGAGAGAGCTTTTTTTTAAGGGGGATAGATATTTCTCCCTTAAGGGGAGAGATGTTTGATAAAGACGGAGATGAATTAGTAAAAAATATAATATTATGGAATGAAGTTTTTATATCGTATCTTATAGATATATTCGATCAACTTGGTATATGTTCCTTTTTGTAATCAGATGAATTTCTTGAATATTATTCCATAATTTGTTACATCTAATTAGTTATATTTCACTGTCATTTTATTACACACTAGTATTTTGATATGTTTATTAGTGTTTAATAAGAAATAGGTACAAGAGTTCTAAATGGTTATGGAGTCTCTCGTGGTTCATTCAAATGTGTCTTTCTATCTTTTTATGCCTTTGGTTAGGCGAGTAATGTTATAGGGGATAGATTTGATTAATTTATTTTTAATCTTTATTTTTGTTTGTTTTTCCAAAGAATAGACGAAAGGGGAGATTTTAAGAGTATGCTTAATACTCAAAGTTCTCCATTGGATTAGGTTATCTTATACCTTTAACCAAGACAAACTTCGTGTCTCTAGTCCAAGAGGTTATTCTGGCAAAGCTTCAAGTCAAGAATTATTCAGCAGACTTCATCAACTTCATCCCAGCATCATTCACTTCCACATCCACAAAAATACCACTTTAAGGAAGGGTCAAAGGGCTTAGATAACATATTACACACATGGTTTACATAACTAAAATTGGATTTCGTTAAAGCTAAAATGTGTAAAACTGTGTGTATGCTTTTTGGATTTTGGAAATTTTCTTTATACATAGGCCATATATTTTTCTTTGATAAACATATTTTAAAATGGGCATTATGTGTATCTTATTAGACTTTTTAAAATATAAATAGCTCTTTTTTATTTTTTGCATTTGTGCAAAAATGAGCGAAATTTTTATTTAGTTCAATGAATTTTTTTGCTATTGGCATTATTGCATAAGGGAATAATTTCCCTACAACAAATATTTTTCTAGCCTTAAAGACTGAGCCTGTAAAAAATCCAAAATTTTCTAGAACTTCCTACGACATGGTTCGTTGCAGCGACGGTACAGGATCTACTGCAAAAAGTAAACCTTCCAAAAGATTTCATTATAAAAAGTGTAGATCCTCTTTTGCTACCATATCTTTTTGTGTGTTAGGGAAGCAAATTATTTGTGTGTAGTATAATATCTTAGGTTCTCTTACACTAGTGACCACAAGTTTGAAATGTGTATTTATCTTTTCTTCTTCACTCAAATACGTTAAGGTTTTTGAAATAATTTTTCCTCATGAATTTATCATAATATTTTCTAGATAGAAAACCCATTCTTCTATTTTTTAGATATTCATGTTTTTAAATTTTGATCTAAAATATTTTCTATGTTTCATTAATTCATCATTAGACCCTGAACAAATCTCATTCTAATTTGTTCTGGGTATTTTTAGATTTTTGATTTCTTAAAAATATTTTGTTAGTTTATTTTGACTTGACTAACACTTTTATACACATCCCCCAACCTTTAGGAATCTCACACCTTAGATAGTAGATATTGGGGGTGCACATGGTTCGGTACAATTCGATTCCACTATGGAATAATTGAAATTGGTCGGTTTCATGATTTTAGAACAATAACCAGAACTGATACCCACAAGAATCAAACCAAACTGAACCATCGGTTCTCGGTTTGGTTTGGGTCTGTTCACGGTTATGGTTCAAAGTTCTGGTTTGGGGTACTTGTTCGCCGTTCTGGTTCTTGGTTCTGGTTTATGGTTCTGGTTCGCTGTTCTCATTAATGGTTCAGGTTCATGAGTTGGTTAATACTTTTAGTAAATGGTCCAGGTTCATGGGTCGGTTCTCGGGTTTGTTCTTGGGGTCGATTCTTTTGTTCAGTTCGATTCCATGGGTTCATTTATCAGTTTTGTGGGGTTTGGTTCAGGTATAAAATCGAGAACCGAATTGAACACTTTGGTTCTCAATTTTTTGGAACAAGAACTAACCCATGAATAAAAAAACGAACTAACCCAACCCACGAAGGTTAGTTTAGTTCGATTCTTTGGGTTACCAATTTTTTTGCACACCCCTAGTACATATACTCATTGGTGGCTTCTCATTTTTTCTATTAGAACAATATAAAGTTTTCTTCAAACATTAAAAGAAAAATTATTGGTAGAGTATTTGATGACATTGATTATTCACTGAAATTGGTGGCGTTTGTGTAACGTTCTTAAGATGTCAATGCTATCCTTGAAAGATATAGTGAGAAAGAGTTTTTGTCGGTGATAGCACTGCGTTATTGTAAATCTCTGTCTTATAGGTGCAATACTCTACCATAGTACATTTTCTATTGTACCAGCCCGAGTTTTTTTCGTTGTGGGTTTTTTCTCATACGCCTTGGTGTTGTGCTATATTGTTTACCCTTATGCACTTAGATTAAATCACCTAATATTAAAGATAAAATCTATTGTAATATATTTGACTAAAATTTTTTCATGTAGATCTTAGGTTTTGTTTTTACCCATAATAATAAATTAAAGGAAAACCTTGTCTCTTTTTTGATAAGAAATTATAATTGGGTATTCTCCGTCCATCTTGGTTTCGATCACATGCACTCTCACTCATGTTAGTACTCATTGTTCCTCCTGATTAAAGGGAATTTATCAAAGGACCACGACATTTTTGAAATTTTTATGTGATAGTTCTTTTCAATTAAATGTGAGTTGGTTTGGTCCCCCCATCTTGAATGTTCTACATGAGAGGATTTAATTTCAATGGATGAACTGATCGTATGCAAATAAACACAACTAATGATATCTTCCCCGTAGGATTCACGTGGGATTAAAAGATGTTAACTGATGATACTAGAATTAGCACCACCAAGTCAGTGTAAAAAGAGAGCTCAAACTTGCACTACATTGGTGTAATAACAAGTATGTAAATTCAGAAAGAAATGAGGCAAAGGAGAAAAGAACACCAAATATAAGTGGTTCGGCCAGAGCATACGTTCATTGTGCTTAGTAAATGGTGGTTTTCACCAGAATAAGGGCATTAATGGACTGTAAATACAACACTCAAGCTTTACTCTCTCTACTGTGCATTTTGATAAAGTTTTGCTAGGGTTGAGAATAATCGATCCTTTACAATGAGGTAGAAGATAATGATTTATATGGATAGGGTGATGTCATACGCACCCCAGTCATGCATGAGGCGTGCACAACTTTAATTGTCCAACGAGTTGATGCCATCTATCCCTAGTGTATGCAAGAAATTATTATAAGATATTCCTCACATGTGTGAGTGATGTTGTTGTAGCGATTTGGTTTACTTGGGGTTTGACAACCCACGCACATTGTCTTACGCATGCTTCATTCCACGCGTCTTGTAAGATGCACAAAGTATAATGCGGAAGTTGAAGTGTCGGCCTGGACGAGTACGAGATTGCTGATATACCACCGAAATACATGTAAATAATCTTGAAGTCTGGTCTCGGTTGACCATGGTTAGGTCGAGACAAGAAAGAAGGTTGGTTCATGAAATCTTCAATCTATCAATGCAACTGAGACTAAACGTGAGGCTAAAGAAAGATACCTAATGTCTCGACTCAGGTCTTAGACGAGACGAGACACAATGGTTGAGCCAGGTTGAATCATATGAACATGATGCTTATTAAAATATTCATTGTAGGGTCGACTTGGTCCGACTTCTTTTGAGATAAGACGAGGTCTCATAACGACATATCAATCACCCCTAGCGCTTGGTCTTTCTGTGTAAATAGAAGACTGAGGGGTAAAAAATTCAAGTATCATAGACCATGTAAGTCTCTATTCTATTAGAAAGTGATGTATCGACATGTACAAGTGGGGGACACCTATCATCAGTTACTTGGCTTGGCGTGTTTCCCAAGTTGTGGCGGCACCATATGTTCTCACCTTGGAAATTGCAACCTAATGATGGGCGTACTGAGAATTGAACCCCATCATTAGGGGATTTTAAACTCTTTTATCTCAAAATTTCTTCATTTGTGCGCGCCACTTTCTCTTTCTAGGATTTTCGATTCCTGAGTTTATTCTCTCTTTCCACAATTTACCAAGTGTTTTCTGGCTACTTACTTATCTCTTTGGCGATTTCCATCTTAGGGAAATTATCCAGGTACTCTACTTTTCCCTTCCTCACTCTCTTTTCACCATGTTAGGCATTTCTGTATTTGTTTTACTTTTTCGGCTAGTTTATCAAATTTTTGACGACTGTATCGGGCTTTAGTGAGGTGTTTTTTCTTCTAAAGAGGTTGAGTGGAGAGTAAAGAGAGTGATTTTGAGGGTTTATTGGTGGCTCTAGGGTTTTTCCCCTTTCGATTTTACCCTTATTAGGCTGCTCCGGTGGGTTACTTATCATCTTCTTCGGTGATCCACTTATTCTATTATTTAATGTCCTTGAATGCTCCTAATCCCAACCGTTCATATTCCTTAATTTAGATCCTTTGGCAATATATTGTGAACACTTTAATTGTTTACCCTTTTCCAATCTTTTCCACCAAGTTAAGGGTCGTCCTATGGATATTGAGGAAGCTGTACTAGCTAGATGAATATTTCCCTTCTCTCAGAGAGAGGTGCTTCAGAGAGATTAGACAGTATGAGGCCGATGAAGCTTCCAAGCGTATGACCGAAGCCTTCCCTCTTCATCCTATCTTTCCTATTGTAAGAGGGTACTTTAGATGTAATGGAGGCGCAACCCCCTTTTGAGTATGGTAATGATAAGTTAAATAGCAACGCTATTAATTAATCACATGACATACAAACACGACTCAATGAAGATAGACTTAGTTTAAACTCACAAATCTCTTGTGTATAACTCAGAAGGTAGTACTGAACTTAGAAGTAACTTTTCTTAGAGGAAGAGAGAAAATGACCACCCTAGATACACCTTGGAAGGCAGCAAAACACCCCTACCACACTCAATAATCTCAGTTAAATATTAAAACTTCGTAATAAATGACAATGGTCGGTGATTAGACTCTCTAGTTCGTAATAAATCTCTCTAGTAATAACTTCTAGACTCTCCTCAGAGGTTGTTGGGGTCCTTAAATAGCCCCCCACACTACCCCCGAGCAACTCATCCATTAATTCTTCTGAAAGACATCCCTCACACTTTATGTCACAAGCATTAAATACCTGATGCACTAGTTATCTCCACGTCATAAGCATTAAATTCCAAAACACGCCTTTTGCCTAACCACTATGTGTCAGGGAGCTGCCATCACAGAGGTGGCTCACCAACTATCTGAAAACCTCAAATACCATGATGGTTTACTCAAGTGCAGTTCTGACATTGCCTAGCTATTTAGTGACATTGGATAAAGTGGACGTTATATTAGTTAGGGGGTTATTAGGCTCATAACTCAACGCCCGATGGAACTCAAGGTTGCTCCCCCCCCCCCCCCCCCCGAGGTTTTACGGTCAGGGTTCTTCGGTGTTTTACTAGGTGTATATAAGATGGCCAGGACAAGCCTCAATAGTTCCTCACTTCTCAATCCTCGAAACCAAGTCCCTCTGCAGTTCCCACGACGAGGTCACTCGATAGAGCATGAAAGCTCTCCCAAGCCTGGTCTCTCGCGTGTATCGTTCGACCTCACACAATTTCATTATTCTCGTTACATCATTAAAATCATTATACCTCTTAGTCAATGTAATCAAAATATATCACCAAGACTAAATTAGTCAACATGACTAAAGGACGAGCTCTCTCGATCAGCTTCTTAATTGGAAGGTCCCTTTGGGCTGCCATGCTGAGTTGTTTTAATCCCAAACACTATTGTAAATGGGGGGATTATCTTTAATCTCGGGATTATCTTCAAGCCCCCTCTATATTTTCCCCTTCGTGTGGAGATTTATTGTGGGAACAAGAAATGTCTGCACAAAAACTTCTCAATCCGATGAACCTTTTATGCGTGAAAACATTATGGCATCTTTTCTTTCGTTACAACCACTGCGGTTTCTATCTCCAAAAAAAGTAAAATTATCCCTGATGTATCTGAGTTAGATCGTTGCGGCTTATTAGTACGTTGGTGAAGGGGCATCATCACTTTTTTCTGTTCATTGAGCTTCAGCCATTATGGCCTTACTATTTGAAATTCTCTCGATACACCTGCTGACTTTTTCAGATACCCGTTTTGATTCTTGGTAAGTGAAATTCTCCCATTTGTGTCAGCGTGGATTTTAGTTATAGGTGGTGAGTTTGACGTTAGGAATGCCCCTATCATTGTGACTTGTGAAATTATCCCTTGTAACCTTTCACCATGTTCAAAAAAGTAAAAATTCTCCCCAGTGTAGCTGAGTCACAATTAGACAACGTTTGAACTTGTGGCGAGGGGACATCGTAGTTTTTTTGAACCGTTGGGGCAGTGTGTTCGTTGGGAGTTAGTGGATATATTTGACAAAAATTCTGGCGCCAAAACTCAAACTTTCTTAAGAAGGAAACCCTATCTATTCCCCAGGCATCAGTTCATTAATGATGTGGCACTGTCTTTTTAAGTATCAAGACACTTTCCGAGGTACCACATGTCCATTTGAAATGATTATAGGCAGCCTTGCATGTGTGGTGGTGGGAAACTCAACGAACGAGTTCTTTAAAAGGTTTCAAACATGTACTTTTTCAAAACCCTTCTCTTTCCTTCGTCTTATTCAAAACTCCTCTCTACTTTAGAGAGAGAGACTTTGCCCAAAAACTCAATTGTTTCCCATCCTTTTTCTCCTCATTCCTTTCGTCTACAACCATTTTCACTTTCTAGCCACTCCATTGTTACTTTATCTAAGCTTTTCTTGTAATTCACCACTATCTACAATGGCCTCCTCAAGCAACCCTACCACGTCTACCACCCCTATTGCCACCACCTCTATTTCCACCTCTTTGACTACTGCCTACCAGGACCAGCTGCGCTTCTACCGATGGTCCCCTATATTTGGCAATGGTGATGACTTCGCTGGGTGTTGCAAGACTTGTGTTTTCAACGCCAAGTATGATGTCATGATGCTTAGTGATGAAGACGAAAGTGCTGCTAAATAGGGCTTTCTAACCCCAGAGGGGACTCTCCAATTTCGTCTTGAGCGAAGGGACTTATCGTGGTCCCATATTGATTTCGAAGGGCCTGGGGGATCTCTCGATCACTTCGCTACCTGGAACACCCATATTCAGAGTTCCCACACTGATACCTTCACTAAAATTGGGCTTCATCGGGCCAAGTGGTTTGTTGAGTTTACTCTGTCTAAAAACAATGCTACACTTCCTGTTCTAGTGTCTCGCTGGAACGTTACCACTCATACATTCATTACTACGTGGGGTGAGTTTACAATAACGTTAGAAGACGTGTGTGAGCTCCTTGGCCTTGAGGTAACAGGACGGGAGCCTTTTTCTAATGAGTCACTAGATGCCTAAGAAGCTGCTGATCATTTTGAGATGGATCGTATATGCCAAAGGTGCATCGGGTCTTTAAACAAAGCCACTTTCACTCCTCTTATCAACTATTTCTTCAAGAATCCTTCTAAAGGTAGTTCCTCTGAGGCTGCACCTAGTCAAGGTACTTTTTTGGAACTTCCTATCTACATCCTTATCACTCTTTCTTATTTTCTTTTAACACGGAAACCCAATGACAAACCTCGAAGGGATCTCATCAACATATCTATCCATTTGGCCCGGGGTATCAAGCTCCCTATGGATGTAATTACCCTGGGACCACCGTATATGTTCATTTCCCCATCGTAGCAGCCAAAACCAACCGCCCTCCTTCGGGTGAAACAATTATGCCCCCATGCTCCTTTGTTTATCACAAGAGACAAAGCAGAAAGCAGTTGACCTCTATTATTGATCAACCTAGGAATTTTATGATGAGGCCTTACGAAGATGATATCTTCCTCCATACTTGGGGTTTTTTCAGACATGAAGCAAGCGTGGTCCAGGAAACTACCTTAGACCTCATTGTTGGAGACCCATCACTAGCTGTGGTCCTTCTATTTTCACCTGGGTACCTTCCTTCCTACACCGAGTGTGGATACATCAGCGAGCACTATAATCCCAACCGATGCAGCCATCAATTTGGTTTCGATCAGGGGGCTCCTTGCCCAGTTTTCCAATTATCTTATCCTAAAGTCTCTTTTAGCGAGGCCTGCTCCCTATTCTCATAAAATGTTGCATGAGGATTAAGTTCTACTATGGCTGGGTGAATCACTATTCCAAGCATCACCAAGCAAGGGGACGTGACCACTCTATTTGCAACGAAGTACTCGCTGAGGTAGCTGGCCCAAATTTATGAGTTCATCTAGGGGGACCCCGTGTATCCTCTGGTTCTTTCATTTTCTACCCTGGAGCTGGGGCTTAAAGGTAATTCCATTCTTAGGATCGGGTTCCCTCTAAGAAAAACCCCCAAGGTACCGCCCACTGACCTCCACATTTCCTTATGATCCCTATTGTCACGCCCAAGCCTAAGACCGTTGCAACCCCTAAATAGCCCGCCCCTTCAACCAAAGAAGCCAATAGTGAAAGGCCTTTCAAGTCACTAGCCAAAAGGACCAGGAAGTCCAAGAGTGGGATTTCCTCAAAATCCAAATCTCAAACTGAACCACAAACCCCTTTGGAGGCATTCCCTATCTCCTCCGTTCCTCCTCCCATGTCTGCATAGGTAACTAAAGAGCTGAGATGGCAAGTTCAGGATGAGGTGGAACGGATAAATGTTGAGTTTCAACCATGTGCTCATGTTGTTCCTCCCTCTATTGCGTTCCCTACTATCCTAGTTGTTCATATTGAGCCAGGGGAAAGAGGAAGAAAAGTTCAAAGGCTCCTCCGGGCACTGGTGCTGTGGGTGTGAGGAAAAAGACTCTTGGTACCAAGTCCCAGAGGAAATGAACCCCCAAGGTACCTCTCTCCCCATCTCCCTATGTTTCTTCCTCCTCTCCTCCTTCACCAATTGTTATATCCTCCCACTCTCCCTCTGAATCTGAGGTACGTATGCGTGTTGTTGTTCTTACTCACACATTTTTCTAAGGTAAGTTGTATATATTTAACTGTTAACAACTTTGGTGCAAGGAGTTACAAAAGAAAAACCTAGCCCTCCCATAAGCCCTTTCGTGGGGGGACATTTTGGCTCTTCTCAGACCGATGTAACTCCTCCCCGTTCTCCCATGATCGGGCTTACCTACTCCCGTCGTTCAACCTTTCACCGTACGAAGGATGCTATCGTGGGGGGGGGGGGGGAGTCTGTTGAGTATATGGGCATCTCTTACCAACTAGAGATAACTACCCCAGTTGCTTCTAAATTATCATCTCCGCTTGAGGTTGCTCTGCCCCTAGTTGCAGCTGTGGGAGGTGCTCAAAAGGTAACATATAATCTATTAGTTATCAAGTCTCACATATTTTTTCTTTTTCCATCCCTTTGCTTATCGTGCTGCATTTTAATATGTTGGGATGCCTTATGTTGAAATGGTGCCTTTGTTAGCTGACATTCTTCTTCCCACCGTTCTGACGAGACCCATAACTGCGGTTCCCCCCTCTTTGGTGCCATAACGGAGGTAAGTAATGCCTAGATGCATTTTTCCATTTTTTTTGTGCTTGCTCTTTTTGTCTAATATATAGCTTCATTTTTGCATCTTTCGCCAAGTATTAGCCCACCCTTTTCTCTTAGTGGTCTTTCTCTTTCCAAGGCCAGGGTTGCTGCTTCTTCCCAGTGTGGCGGTTCTTTGGTGCCTACTCATGTTGGGGCATCGTTTGGAGGTCCATCGTCTTCTTTTAGCGAAACTCCTACGTTGTCCTTGGTACCTTTTGTTGGCGAGGGAGCTTTCCCAACCGTTGAGGCTTCTTCAGTTAAGGGCGTCGTTCAGGCCTCTAAGGAAATAAGCGTGCCCCCAAAGGTTCCTACTGTTATGGCCTCCACGGTGACTCCCATTCTCGCTCCCGCTACTTCTGAGGTACTTTGCTCATTTTCTCTGCATTTCTCAACCTTTCACACTTCACTTGTGATGGTGGGTTAATATTGAAAACACTTGTTGAGATTTTTCATAAACTCCACCTATATTGGTTACTTAACAACAAAAACGCTTGTTAAGATTTTTTCATGAACTCCACCAATATCGGTGACTTAACAACAAAAACACTTGTTAAGATTTTTTCATAAACTTCACCTGTATCGGTGACTTAACAACGAAAATACTTGTTAAGATTTTTTCATAAACTCCACCTATATCGGTGACTTAATAACGAAAACACTTGTTAAGATTTTTTCATAAACTCCACCTCTATCGGTGACTTAACAATGAAAACACTTGTTAAGGTTTTTTCATAAACTCCACCTGTATCGGTGACTGAACAACGAAAACACTTGTTAAGATTTTTTCATAAACTCCACCTGTATCATTGACTTAACAACAAAAAGGCGTGTGAAGATTTTTTCATAAACTCCACCTATATAGGTGACTTAACAACGAAAATCTTGTTAAGATGTTTAAAATAAACTCATTATTTCTTCTATCTATTCTCAAGTTGCTTAGGAAGATTCTCCACTAGTTCTTTTGCCCATCACCTCACGCCATCGGGAACCTGTTATCTCAGAAGATTCTAGTCACAATGATCAAGTTTCCATAACTGGTGCTGCTGCTGAGAGAGAATCTGGTTGTGAGCTCCCTGTGCCTGACTTAGCTCCTCATGCCTTTTGCCTCATGGTCCATCAACGTTCTCCTAAATGTCAGCCAACCATCACCTGGTAGTTGAACAGCTTGCAAGCCACCATCCTGAGACTTTTATTGTGGTTTGCCATCATTCTAACATCCCTGTGATGAGCTACAGACTTCAGGTCTGGCTATCATTGGTGCTGAAATTACCAGAACTCCCACCTAAAATGTTACTAGATCCCTCCTCAACCAATTCTTGGGCTACCTGAGGGAGTTAGGTCCTGATGGCTTTCATTTTGACTGGCTTATTGCACACTTAAAAACATTGATAAGTCAGCGACTGGATGGCCAGAGGGAGCTTCTACAGAAACATCGGGAGGATCAACGGGTTGAGGAGGGTAAGCTGACTGATCTAGTACCTCTGCTTGAAGCTGTTAATAAGGAGGTAGAAGATGTCGAAGAAGCCCTATGGCTGGTGAAGCTCAAACGAGAGAAAATCCTAACGAATGTTCTCAATCGCAAACGAGATTGGAGGTTCCTATAAGTGCTCAACAGTTTTGCCTAGCAGCTTCTTCGGGCCTTCCTGGAGATTTTTTCTCTTCTCCAGATCTTTGGTTCCTCTTAGGTTAAAAATTTGTTGTAGAAATTTTCCTTTTTGTTTGTATGTAATTCTTGGGCAATAGTTCCCAATTTTGTAATGCCCCAAAGTTTATGAATGAGAAAAAATAAGAAATATGTTTTTCCATGTCATTTCTTTGTGTTACAATTATTTGCGTATATTATGAAGTTCTATAATTCTTTCATCTCAATTAGAGTTATAATAAAAAAATAACTTGTATATTCATAAGAATAATTAGATACATCAGTGGTCCACACATAATTGCTTACACATGATAGACTTTCAACCATTTATTATTAATCTTGAATAGTTTATCTTCTTCCATCTTAGAAATTAAGTAATAACCTGAGTCATGAGCTTCTTTTATATTGAAAGGTACCTCCCAATTTGCTGCAAACTTGGGTAGAGGAAGCCCCCTGATGTGTTTCATTACTGCCTTCAAAATGAGGTCTCCTTCCATGAATTTCCTTCATCTCACCAGGTTATTATATTCCTTAGAGAGCTTCTTTGTGTACATTTGAAAGTGTTGCATCGCATTATCTCTGTGTTCATCCAATACTTCCAACTACACATGTCTATTCTAAAGGAGCATGCTACTTCGTAAGGCATATCGAGCAGAGGGAACTTCTAGCTCTACTAGGAGAATCACCTTGGCCCTATAAATAAGGGAGAATTGTGTATACCCTATAGGCTCCCTCTTGGTTATTCGATAGGGCCACAATACAACTGGTATTTTTTCATCCCACGATCCTGGGAAATCCTCCATCGTTTTGGCTAAAATGTTAACCAAGGTTTTGTCAGTTTCCTCGACTTGACCATTGCCCTTTGGGTATGCCACCGTTGATGTATGATGAATAAAGGAGTACTTGTCCGTGAACATTATTACCTCTGAATTGACTAAAGGGGTTCTGTTATCTGAGAGAATAACCTTTGGAATACTAAAATGGAAAATGATGTATTCTCTGATGAAGTTGCTCACCACCCATGTTGTTTCCCTTCTCAACGGTATCGCCTCGACCGTTTTGTAAAACACTCCATTGCTACTAGTATCCATATTTCCCCCCTCGAAGAAGGATGTATTACCCCTACTAGGTCGAACACCCAAGTCTGAAAAGGCTAAGGAGTTGCTAAGGAGTGTAGGTCCACCGATGGGGAATGGATCATATTTCCATGAAGTTTGCAAGCCTTGCACTTTCGAACGAACTCGACAGAGTCTTTCTCCATTGTTGGCCAATAATAACCCAATGTCATCAACTGGTCATGCAACTTGGCCCCTCCCATGTGAGCTGGATCGTGAGCCTGTTTGAGGACTTTGACTGCTTTTTCCTTCGAGATGTAACGCAATGGCCTGTTGAAGTAGCCTCTTCGATAATGCTACCCCTCTTGAACGTAGAACGTCGGGGACCTTCGCTTAAGTCTCATCGCATTAATCTTCTCCATTGGTATGACTCTATATTTAATGAAGTCAATGTAAGGTTGCCTCCAGTCAGGTTGAGCTTCAACAAAATGACATTAAGCTACTTCAAAGAATAATTGGCACTTAACGCACTTTCGTGTACCTTCACTGCGTCCTATTTCATTCTAGTACAGAAATAATACTCCTTTTGAATTCTCCTATAAAGAGGTATTTCGGTTGTTTCGCAGTGCTCTTCATGTGTCTTCTTGAACCTCCGTTCTTCTTCTTCCGGGACGATGCATCTTGATAACCATCCCCTGCATTTTGAAGTAAAGGTCTCCCTGGTTTGTGAAGTATTAGGCTAGTTCCATCATCTCCATCGCCCCTTCTCCAGATTCCAGTTGCTTTCTAATCTCTCCTTTCCGGTCATCGTCCTCCTCCATCAGCAAAATTACATGTACCACCGAAGGAGCCATTCTTCATTGTATCACGACTGTAGTTGTATCATTCCTCATAACCATTTTTTGAGCGATAGTGGCATAGGCGTATGGATGTCGGTTCATTATTTGGGGATGCCTCTTGATCCTATTTCGATGGAACTGGTTGAGAAGCTTCTGAATGATTTTTAGGTATGGCGCCAGGCTCAGGTGTTTCAATGCATATTCTCTATTCACTTGTTGAATTACCAAGTTCGAATCACCTTTGATACAAAGTGAACGAATCCCCCTTCGAAGGGCCTCCAACAACCCCAGCACTAATGCTTCATATTATGCTTCTTTGTTGGAACAAGAGAAATCTAATATGTAGGAAAGCAAATCTCCTCCATTACTTTTGAAAGAATAACTCATTCCCCTCCTTTCTTTTTCAACGAAGATCCATCAAACTGCATCATCCATTCTTCGTCACTTGCATCCAAGTAATTGGCCTGTAAGTCATCTCCTAGAATACTTTCTTTTGGTGGCTCAAAAGTTCCAGATGGGAAGCTTGCCAACAAGTCAGCGTACTCCGGGCTCTTGATCGTGCGAGGAACCACACACTTCAAGTCATATTCTGAGAGGATGAGGAACCACCTAACTGTCCTACCAATCAATATAGTTCTTGCCAGCAAATACTTAATTGGATCATATCTAGTTACAATATAAATTGTAAAAGATAGCATATAATGTCTAAGTTTTTACACCACAAATATTAAGGCCAAATAATGCCTTTCTAAGCCACTATATCTGACCTCTGGCCCTTGTATGATTCTGCTGAGATAGTAGACTGACCCTTCTTATCCGTCAATCTCTTGTGCCAGCAAAGCTCCAACGGACCTCGTGGTGTATGTGAGGTACAACTGCAATGGTATTCCCGCCTTTAGGGGAACCATGGTCTATGGTGAAACGAGCAGTTTCCTCATCCCAGTGAGAGACTCTTGGTGAACCTCTTCCCACTTTAACTTCGTGTTCTTTCGCAACAGTTGCATCAACGAGTGTGTTATTTCGGCCAATACATGCACAAATTTCCTGAGATAGGAAACTTTACCAAGGAAAATCTTCATCTCTTTCGCTGTTCTTGGATTTGTCATCTCTAAGATCGCTCGCTATTTATCGTGGTCCATCTTCACCCCTTGTTGATCAACCACGAAGCCTAGAAATTTTCCACTTATTACTCCAAAGATACAATTTAGTGGGTTCATCTTTAGTTTATACTTTCTACACCGAGAAAACACCTTCCTCAAATCGCTCAGATGGAACTCCTCCTTCTTTAACTTGATGACCAAATCATCCACATAAAATTCCACAAACTTGTGAAAGAAGTCGTGGAAAATGGCCATCATTATTCTCTGGTAGGTAGCCCCTGCATTCTTGAGCCCAAATGACATCACCTTGTACATGAAGTTTCACAATAGGTTTCTAAATGCCATTTTCATTGCATTCACGGGGTCCATCTTGATCTGGTTGTACCCTACATACCCATCCATGAAGAGGTACATCTCATAGCCAGCCGTTGCATCTATCGGGCTGTCAATGGAGGGTAGAAGGAATTTATCCTTAGGGCAAGCCCTATTCGAATCTCTGAAATCTACACAGATCCTTATTTTATTCATATCTTTCTTTCCCACTGGGATAATACTAGATAGCCAAAGTGGGTTTTGTATCAATTTCATGAACCCTCCCTTTAGTAAACGTTGGACCTCTTCTTTGATCTTCAAGTCTAGCTCATGCTTTTACGTTCTCGTTGCTTATTTTACTGGAATGACTAAAGGCATCACGTTCAACTTGTGGCAACTCACTTCCTCATCCAGTTCTTCCATCTCTGTGTACTTCCACACAAAATCTTCTATGAATTACCGAACCAACTCAACCAAGGCCTCTAGTTTCTCTTTACTGAGGTCTTTTGAGATAAAAATAGGCCTTGGGTCCTACCCCTCTTTCGCCAGGTTCAACTGCTCCAACTCTTGTGCCTATGGTTTTAGTTGATATGCCATGTAATCTGGTTCCTTGAAAACTTCTTCCATAAATTTTTGTATGTTCGAGTTGTCTACCACCATATATTGTCCCCATTGATCCACCAGTAAGCATTCATATATCAGTCAACCTCATCATCAGTTCCTTCGGTCGCCCGCTCACACTAGTACAATCAAATAACCACCTTTCCTTCTTCAATAACTACCTTTTTGCACTGTCTACTGGTAGTCACCACTGCCTTCCTTTTCTTATCTCTAGAAGCCTCAACGAATCTTCCTCCTAAAAATTGACTCAGCACGCCCTACCGTTTGACCTCATGCTCCATTGGGTCCACCCTAGGCCTTATCCTGTCTTTGAGCTGCTTCGAAATATTTTAGGGCCGAGGGACCACTTGATGGGATTCTTTGGCCATCACTCCTGTGCTTCTTGCAACCTCTTTATTCTACTCATTTAAGGGCCCCATTATTTCTCTAATCTAGGGAACCCATGCTCCCTCCATTCTTATCGTTAGGACGCAGACATCCTCCTATAATTCTGTGTAAAATGATACATCTAGTAAGTGATCTTCCTCAGTAGCGAAGGGTCTCTTTGTAAAGCTAATGGTCACCTCTGTTCCCTTGATATTCGCCTTAGTGCATTGGTGATACGTTGTAGGAACTAGCATTTGGTTATGCGTCCAAACTCTTCTTATCAGCAGATGGTAGGAATTTTCACTCTCTATTACTTCGAACTTGATATGGGAACTCAGATTTCCAATCACAATCCCAACATTCACATACCCAATGGACTTGAAAGATTGATTGTCGTATCCTGAAATCACCAAAGGGATGGGGACGAACCTTTCTTTCGGAATATTAGCCGCGTGGAAAGAGTTGATTTGCATGATATTGATGGAAGCTCCCCTATCCATAAGAGTCCTTGTAAAACTAATTCTGTTGACGCTGGCGATCATATTCAATAGCCTGTTATGAGGGAACCTTACGGCCCTATGTGCATCACTCAAAGTTACTTTTTGCAGAAACCTCTTTACCAACCTGGCCACGGGTCCCTTCCATCTCAGCGAAGGGACCACGTTCTTCCTTATAATGTCAAGTATTGCTTGGGTTATTTCCAATCTACTCTCCTTTGGTATCCCTACTTGGCCTAAGAACCAGGTGAACTTTCGGGATTTCAAAACTACACAATATTCTATGACTGGGTCTGCCTGCTCACCTCCAACGCTATATACATCCTCCACATATTTAGTGCTTGCTTCATCATAGGCTAATACTAAGTTATCCATTCTCTTAGTACAATCTTCCAAAGCTTATTCGAACTCCCCCTGCTTCGTCATTAGACCTATTTCTTCTCTCTCTGCCTCCTCATCATAGGCCACCACCAGATTGGCCCCATGTGCTGGGAGTGGGTTGTTATTAACATTCTGCGGAGGAATTTGCAACATCCCCGCCTTCACATATTTGTCGATGATTCTTCTTAGCGTGAAATAGCTTTATGTTTGATGCTGGATCTTCCGATGAATCTGACAATATTTGGGATCCGCCCTTGTTTCCGCATCGAGTTCCCCAACAGGAATGCCCTTTGGTTCAGGAATTGTGCCACCTTGGACCATTGCATTATAACAGCTGATAGCCTCATCCACTGTACAAGGTAATAGTGGTGGGTCCTCCCTATCTCTTCCAAACTTCTTCTTGTTGTCCTTCTTCGGTGCCTTGCCTACATCTGCTCCCTCGGTGTACCCTACCCGTGGGGGCTGAGACCTTCCCCCCACAGGTGGTATCGGATGTCTAAACATCATAGGTACCACCAATGGGTTTGGTCGTACCACCAATGAGATATTTCTTGCTGCCTTTAGGAACGCCGAAAAAGTCCCCTCGCGCGTCTCATTAATCAGATGGAAAATGTACTCAGGAAGCATCCCCTCCACATAGATCTGCAATAACTTGGATTGTTTGGCCTCCTCCCTCACATTGAGGGACCTTTCCCTGAACCTTCAAATGTAAGCCACAATTTTTCCCCGGGTCGTTGCTTCTCCCTCCCTAGTTGGGTCAAAGTAAACTCATCTTCCTCCAGAAAGAACATCTGGATGAACAAAACGTGCATCTCCTCCCATGTGAAAACGCTTTTGGGAGCTAAGTGAGAATACCAAGTGTATGCCTTATCGGTTAAGGATTTAGAAAATTCCCTCAACCTGAGCATCTTGTTATTTCATTGCGCCCCCAGGTGTTTAACGAAGCATTTGATATGTTCCTTCGGGTTCCCACCCTTTCCTGTGTATTTTTCAAAAATAGGAGGAATATAATCTTTTGGGTAGGGCTATTATTGTATTCCAGAAGGTAAGGTGTCTAAAAATCATCATAAGCTGAAGCTACCTCACTCGCAGATTCTGAGGAGGCTTGCATGAACTTCAACATCTCCTTCTGCATCTCCTTCCTCATCTCTTCCATGGGAGACGCTGTTGAAGTGACAACCAACGCGGCTATAGGCTGTGCGACTGTTGCAGCTTTAGAAATCATCACAGTTGGAGCCGTTAATACTCCTAGAGTTCCCACTGTTGGATTCCCAAAAAAGGGTATATTAACTAGGAATGTTCCCATTATGACTACACTTAGTGGGGCCATTGGGGCTGCCCCTGGTGTTACGAAGGAATTGGATTCGAATCCTTTGAACACCGTTGAAGCTACAGGATTTTGCATAAACTCACAAAATTTACTCAAAAGGAGTTCCACTTGATCTGGTCCCAACTCGGCGCTCGTTGAAGCCCGTGCCGCTCCTCAGACACCTGTTGCTGCCTGAACTTGAGGTACCTCTATTCGAGGAACCCCATCCCTTGAAACCTCCAGGTCTATCGCCGTATGTTCTTCATTATGTTGAATGTCATCAAAGTTAAGCCTTCAATTAACATTATCTTGCACCCTACTCCTTACTTATAAGAATGCCTCCACAGTAGAGTCGCCAAATGTAAGAAGGTACTTTAGATTGAATGGAGGCGTAACCCCTTTTGAGTATGGTAATGATAAGTTAAATAGAAACACTATTGATTAACCACATGACATACAAACATGACTCAATGAAGATAGACTTAGTTCAAACTCACAAATCTCTTGTGTATAACTCAGAAGGTAGTAATGAACTTAGAAGTACCTTTGCTTAGAGGAAGAGAGAAAATGAGCACCCTAGATACACCTTGGAAGGCAGCAAAAACACCCCTACCACACTCAATAATCTCTATCAAATATTAAAGCTTCGTAATAAATGATAATGGTCGGTGAGTAGACTCTCTGGTTCGTAGTAAATATCTCTAGTAATAACTTCTAAACTCTCCTCAGAGGTTATTGGGGACCTTAAATAGCACCCCACACTACCCCCGAGCAACTCATCCATTAATTCTTCTGAAAGACATCCCTCACACTTTATGTCACAAGCATTAAATACCTGATGCACTAGTTATCTCCATGTCATAATAATTAAATGCCAAGACATGCCTTTTGCCTAACCATTGTGTGTCAAGGGGCTGTCATCATGGAGGTGACTGACCAACTGTCTGACAGCCTCAAATACCACGGTGGTTTACTCAAGTGCAGGTCTGACATTGCCTAGATGGTTAGTGACATTAGATAAAGTAGATGTGACATTAGGTAGAGGGTTATTTAGCTCATAACTCAACGTCCGATAGAACTCAAGGTTGCTCCCCCCCGAGGTTCCATGGTCAAGGTCATTTGGTGTTTTACCAGGTGTATATAAGATGGTCAGGACAATCCCCAATGGTGACTCACTTCTAAATCCTCCAAACCAAGTCCCTCTGCAGTTCCCACGGTGAGGTCGTTCGATAGAGTATGAAAGCTCTCCCAGGCCCTGCCAAGCCTGGTCCTTCGCGAGTATCATTCGACGTCACATAATTTCATTATTCTCGTTACATCATTACAATCGTTATAGCTCATAGTCAATATAATCAAAAGATATAACCAAGAATAAATTAATCAACAGGACTAAAGGAGGAGCTCTCACGGTCAGCTTCTTCGTTGGAAGGTTCTTTTGGGCTGCCATGCTGAGTTTCTTTAATCCAAAACACAATTGTAAGTTGGGGGATTATCTATAATCTCAAGATTATCTTCAAGCCCCCTCTACACTATACCTCTTGCAACCATTCATACTCCAATCGTAGAAATCATCGACTCCATTTTTGAGTCGACTGTTGAGAGTGTCGACTCTTTCTAAGTGGCAATGGAAGTCCCACACGATAGGTTTGAGGAGGCTTAGGGTTCTTATATAGCCTATTTTTCTTGTCAACCTGAGTCATCCAAGAGGGATGAGTTATCTGACCAGGCTGAGTCACCATCAAACCAACATGAGTCAACTCAGGGGTCAGATTCTTCTATACATATTCTCTCATCCCATGATAGGCTGAATGTGGATGGCTTTGTACCATACCCAATGGATGCCATCAATATCATTGTTACTCCTGGGCTACACTTCGCTAGTACTTCTTATCCTCAGGCTTCTCACCCCCTGGTGTTGTCCTAACTATAAATCAAGATGACGATGATGACAAGGGATCGCTTGATACTTCAGGTGCTGAGTCTTACGTTAGCACAATCATTGAGGTCGACTTCCTCTAGTGGAGACATTTATATGGTATTGGTACCTCCATTAATATGAGATCTCCCTCGGCCGATGAGAGAGAATTTTAAGGCTGAGAGGGTGAAATTTGTGCGTACGAGAAAATGTTTAAGGTCAGCTTCAAACTACCTGTACACCCGGTCATACGAGCCATTTTAAGTAGTCTTGGTCTCGACCCTGCCCAGTTATCACCGAATGAATGGAGAGTAATTCTTAGGGTTTTTTTCCTATGTAAGGTGGTTCATCATACCCACCTTCCAATTTTCATTTTCAAAGGGTGTTTACGGTCTTTTATCCCAAGACCCAACATTTATACTATCATCTTGTAGATAGGAAATCTCAAAGGAAATCTTTGTTGGTCACTCGGACTTCTAATCAAAATTGGAAGCCTCCTTATTTTTTTTATCTCGAAAGACCGTGAATTCAGCCCTGATGTCCCTTATACTGCCTTAGAGATCGAATTCCCCCTTCGATGGGCCAATGCAACGATGTCAATTAAAGTTGATCCGGGTTTGAGTGTTGAAGACATGAAAAAACTTGATGAAGTTAAGGAACAAGGAGATAAAGGGGGTCTCATCTTGAGAAGACAAGACTATGTGATAATTGATTAATTTCACAACTTTCTAATATAGTACACTTATTTAATTTCAGCCCCTAATCATGCATCTAAAGTGCAAGTGTCAACCCATAAACAAATAAAGCAAGCGACACAAAGTTAAGGAAAAATTCCCGAAGGGCAAAACCTTTTATTTCTAGAACTTTGAAGAATTTACAAGACCATTGACTTACATATAACCTGATAATCGCCCACAAGTCTAATGCACGGTGTCTTCGTCAAACTTTCAAAGCAACGGCTAGAAACAGTGTCGGATGGAATCTTCCGCAGGAACTCCAGGTGGTCAGCAATGAAGAAGGGAGACGTCTTCTTCACAAGGGTTGAAAAATAACAAAATTGTGTTCTAGGGTTCCAAAATATTCACAAAAGTAATTGGGATTTTTGCGTGTGAATCAAAAAGAGTCTTGGGACTCAAAAAGGTGAAGACTTAGAGTATTTAGGACTCTGAAAATAGTCTTGAAAAGTCTTGAAAAATAACTCCCCGAAGTTGTCTTAAATAAGAAAACTTTGAGCCTAAAAAATCTCAAACAGATCTGGCCGAATTTATCCCAAGCGGACCGATCCGGCTTGTAGGCGGATCGGTCTGACCTCGAATCGGTTCTTTTAAAAATTGGCTTCTTCGGTTCGCTTTCGGTCTGGGGTTTACTGGATCTGCAACAAGCGGATCGGTCCGGTTGAGGGGTGGACCGGTCCGGTGGCGGATCGGTTCGGTATAGAGGCGAACCGTTCGGGCTTCCCAGAAAACTAAAAAACTTTTAAAAGCCTCATTTTGCTATGGGTTTATATGAATCCCAATCCTAAAAAACTAAAAAACTAAAATACTTCTTATTTTTATAAAAAACATTTTATAAAAATTTCCCAATACTAAATATGAACTTTAAGGAACGTAAAAACACAATTTTACCAAGTTCATTCTCGCCGAGGCTATGATGTTGAAGACACTTTGATATTCGGATCCGTTGATGTAGGTGCGATCTTGAATTTCTTCAAGGGTGTAACGGCGTACGATATACAAATTGATAATGGACAAAAATGTCCTTACAAATCTCCCCCTACGTCTATGGCGGTACATACATAAAAAATATCCTAATTATCAACTAATGACCTATACAAATCTACTCTCCCATGAACCCTAAAGATGGAAAGATACAAATGTATAAATCTTCATCGTTTGTTCTTCAATCTTCAACAATCATCAAATCTCAAAGCTTTTCTCATCAGGGTGTGAAACATATTGATCTTCAATCTTCATACCTAAACACATGAGACAAAGAAAATACCACGTGACATATCGAGTTTGAAATGAGTTAAACATGGATACCAATATATGATAAAAACATAAGCTACATCTCAAAAACTCCCCCAAAATTCAAACTCCCCCATAAAATGATAATTATTTCTCCCCCTTTTTATGATATCCACAAATAGACAAATGAGAAGAATGAATCAAATAAGCACATTCGGGGTGTCACGGAACAAAATAGGGCATCAAATAATATGGTAAACGTGCTCTTTCAAGGAGATGCTCAAACAAATCTTCACAAACTATTTTTGAATTTTTCAAATTTTTCGTACAAAAATAAGATACCAATTTGAACAAATATGATACAAAAATCACACCATGGATTTAGACTCAAACAACCAAGTCATGGAAATGGAATGAATGGGTGTGAACACATTCGATAGGTAAATCAACTCAATCAATCATATGTGCACGATGCATATGTGTACTCCTAATGGATGAACATCGAAAGTTATCTAATTCAACATCTAATTTGGGCCATCATACTTAGATAATCCCCACACTACTCATCTAAGCAAGAAGATCAAGGACATCCCATCCAAGATGGTGATTCATATGGCTATTCTAATCTCCTCTAAGGATGCTCTAGCTGCACGGCTAGAGAACTTAAAACTCTGCTTCGACTATGACTTGGGGAGGAAGGACTAGGATGCTAAGTTCCTTGACTCCAGTGCTTCAGAGTCTGATCTCAAATTTTTGGAGGCCACAAATATCTTGTTGATGAATGACTTTGTACTTCATAAGGCTGTTCAAGTAAGTGACTGCTCTTTTCTAGACTATTATTGCCATTTTTGTTTGAACTGTCAGGTTGTCTCTTAAGACTGTCTTGTACTGACTATCCTTGCTTAATGTAGACTACTATATTCCTTCAAAATATCCACCAGTGCATCAAGAAGAAGGTTCCTAAGATCCGTGTATCTCGTCAAGCCATCAAGGACGACGAGGCTCAAAAGAGTCATATTCAAGAGCTTGAGACCCAAATGGAGAACCTAAATAAGTAGCATTCTAAGGCAATTCATCTATGAATAAGAGTAATGAGGAGTCTATCAATACTCTGAATAACACCCACTCAATAATGATTGTTGGGAAAGTGAAGGAGGCTGTTAACAATAAAATCTCTAAGGCTCAGATGCAGGAAGTTGAGACCTTCAATTCCTTTGAGAAATTCCTGGGCTACAGTGTGCAGTACCGTGAAAGAGGTGCTCACATTAGTTACCTGTGGGCGACTATGAAGTTCCCAGACCTTTTTCACTTGTCTGATTAACTGAAGTCTTTCATCCTAGATGATTCTCTTGCTATGACAACTTTGGCACAGGTAGAAGTGTCGGTGACGAATAATGAGCCCAAAGTTCAGAATATAAACCTTGTTGATGAGAGTGAGCCTATCAATAATAATGAAGCTGATAGCACTGCGACCAGGGATGTGTAGGCTCTCCGAGAAGCTGAGGATCCAAATATTGAAGGGATAAACCCAGAATCCTAGTTCTTCTTAACTTTTCTCTTTTGTGGGCATCCGTTTGTGGCCTGATGCCCCCTTTGATTTTAAAGCCTTCTGACTTTTTGATAATTATTTGTAGCTCATCAGTAATACCGTATCTATTATTGAACACTCATCATATTATGTTTTTGAATGGTAAATTCCACTAATAATTTACTATCGTATTCTTAATGGATGACTATAATTTATGATTTTCTTAAATTTACTTTTCATTCATGCCTCCTTCCGATGTTAAATCAAATAATCATAAGATGGTTTATAGCCTAAATATCACTAACTAACTAAATAATTCCAACGTCGTCCTATTTTTAGATGAGCTTGATATAGGCAACATGTTTCATATTTTGAAGATCATCTCTTATCTTAGTCGAGACGTTTCATAGTTTATCCACATACTTAATGATGTTTCGAATGAACCACATTTAAGTGATTTTTAATTTGAATCCACAAAATTATGGTGTTAAATCACAAGTCCCCTCTCGTCGTTTTGAGAGTGTATGGAAGAGAGTCGTCTCGTCCATGCACCGTCGTCTTGATCGAGAGAGTTTATCCACCAAGTTAATGATGTTTAAAATAAACCATATTTAAGTGATTTTTAAATTGAATCCACCAAATTATGTTGTTATATCACAAATCCCCTCTCATCATTTTAAGAGTGTATGGATGATACTTATCTCGTCCATGCATTACCATCTTGGTCGAGAGAGCTTATCCACCAAGTTAATGATATTTAGAATAAATCACATTTAAGTGATGTTTACCCCTCTCGATGTTATTGAGACTCCATCGACGAAGTTGACCCTATCAGGACTCTCATGTCACCGAGAGAAACTTAAGGCTATTTCACCACGAATGATGTTTTATATCTTAAGATGAGTTGGTACATACAAGCAATAAGTATTCAAATAATAGGCAAGGTAGGAGAGAACACTTGGAAAATTTTATTCATAATCTGTTTCTCATATACATGGACAAATGATACTAAAATAAAATTGATAAGAGACATTCAAAACTAAAATGAAACTTTAACACGAAACTTTTTACTGATAGTACTTATTGAGATGGTCAACATTCCATGGATTGGAGAATGGCTCCCCATCTAAATTCTCTATTCGATATGTTCCTGGAACCACTTCGTCAACCACCCTATAAGGACCATTCCAGTTAGGATGAAGCTTGTTAGGATTTTGCCAATTCTTCTTCCGGACGAGGTCTCTTACTGCCAGTGGTCGGGACTTCACCCTTTTAGTGTAAAACATTATTATTCTTTGCTAATAGGCATCTTGCCTAACCTCAGCATCCTTTAGTCTTCATCTATAGGTCGTATGTTTGTAATCTATGGGTTTGGAGACCTATCTGTGTTGGCACTACAACCTTTATGCCATATGCTAGCATAAACGAAGTTTCCCCCATTGGGATCCTCTCCGTCATCCTGTATGCCCATATGACGGAATGTACCTCATCAATCCATATCCCTTTGGTATCTTCGAACTTTTTATTGATTCCATCAATAATTGTTTAGTTGGTAACCTTTATATTCCCATTAGCCCGTGGTCAGCCTGGAGTTGAAAAAGACTATTTTATATTGACCCGCTCATAGTACTTCTCAAGGGAGATGTTCTTGAACTGCTTCATGTTATCAAAAATCTAAGTGTTAGGTAGACCGTACCTGCAAATAATATTTTTTACCAGATAAACTGAAAGGCTTTCTTTTTCCTGATTGTGATCATCGCCTTGGCCTCTACCCACTTTGAGAAATAGTCAATAACTATGATCAGGTAGCAATAATGATTCACAACCCTTGGCAAGGGTCCTACTATGTTAATCCCCCATATTGCAAATGTCCATTAGGATGTGATAGAGGTAAGGGTTTGATGAGGTTGATGGAGGAATGGTGGTAAACCTTTTGTATTTTTCGCATTTCTTCACAAATGCAGTTGCATCTTTGGTCAACGTCGGCCACCAATATCCCTGATTAATGATCATCTTTGCTAATGACCTCCCTCCAATATGGATGGAACAAGATCCCTCGAGCACATCTTTTATAATATACTCTACCTAAAATGGGTGAACACATCTGAGTAGGGGGAGTAAGAATCCTTTTTCATACAAAATGTATCCTATAATGGAGAACTTACCCGTATTGTACCTCAACCTTTTCTTCTCGTCTCTAGACTTTGGAAGCTCCCCATCTCTTATGTACCGAATGATGGGATCCACCCAATAAGATCCTAAATTTGAGTTCAAATAAGATTATGTTGTACCATCTTCCTCTTTGATGGTCGGCTGATGTAAAATCTCAACCAACATCGACCTCCAGATTTTTATTCTTGTAGCGGAGGCTAACCTTGCCATGGCATTGACCCGACTATTATCTAAATGAGGTATCCTCTTCAGTTCCACTTCTTTTAAATTCATCACTGTTGCTTTCTCCTCTTTTACATATTTGTCCATTCTGTCATCGTTGGCTTTATATACCCTCAAAATTTGATTTACAACTAACCTGGAATCACTATAGACCAAAAGTTGGCCGAAATTCATTGCCTGGGGAAGAGAGAGACCTGCTAGGAGGAATTCATACTCTGATTTATTATTGGAAGCTTTGAAGATAAAATTATAGTGCATATTCAATATCGGTCCCGTTTGGGGCCGACACAATTAACCCTGCTCTGCTTCCTGCCTCGCACGAGGAGCTATCGATATACAAGATCCATATTATACCATATTTTGAAAAATTACCCTCTTCTTCCTCGTTCTCAAGTACCTTACTTTTGTCTGATCTCGGCTCGACCTCAGCCGGGGGAAGACATAATGGTTCACAAGCTAGAACCTTAATTTTTTTCTATATCGGCCTCGTCCCATGTGAACTCGTTAATAAAGTTTGCTAAGGCCTACCCCTTAGTGGTGATTCTCGGTTGGTAGATAATATCGAATTCCCCCAACTCAATTTCACTGGAACTTAACCTATCTGATTTCTCAGTATTATGGATGACCCGTCTGAGGAGAGAATCAGTGAAGATGACTATGGTGTGTGCTTGGACGTACGGATTCATCTTTCTTGAAGCATGGACTAAAGCATATCCTCTCGGACCCTTTCAGAGCTTTGCGATTAAAATACACTAGATGTTTTACTCCATCTTCATCTCTAACTATAGAAGAAGTTATGACCGACTCCAACACAGCCATATATAAGTAGAACTTCTCTCCCTGGATTGGTCTTAATAGTAAGAGTGTGGAGCCGAGGTAGGCCTATAACTCTTAAAAGTCCCTATCGCACTCCTCATGCCAATCAAAAGCCTTTCTAAGTACTTTCAACAAATGAAGGTACTTGTCAGTAGCTTTAGGCACAAACATGTTTAACGCTACCACTTACCCGGTTAACCTCTACACATCTTTGATTGTCATCAGGGTCATCGTCTCCAATAAAGCTTTGATCTTCTCGCGGTTTTCTTCAATACCGCTCGGGTTCACGATAAACCCCAAAACATTCTTGCCCCCATATTTAAGACACACTTAGCGGTGTTAAGTTTCATCCTGAACTCGTCCATTGTATCAAAATTTCTCTCAAGATCGACCACATGAGTGTCGACCTTGAGACTCTTTGTCAGCATATCATCGACATAAAATTTCACCATCTTCCCTATTTGATCCTCAAACATCTTGTTGACCAACCTTTGGTATGTTGCCTCAACTTTCTTCAAATCGAAGGGCATGACCTTGTAATAATAGGTCCCGTTATTAGTTATAAAGGACGTCTTCTCCGCATCGGCTGGGTCTATGAATATCTAATTATACCCTCAGTAGGCATCCATAAAAGTCATCAGTTCATGGCCAGCAGTAACATCGACCATTTAGTGTATCCTTAAAAATGGGAAGCTATCTTTAGGATAGGATTTGTTCAAGTCTGTAAAATTAACACACATTATACATTTGTCATTGGCCTTTGGGACGATGATAGAATTGGCCAACTACTCTTGTTAGATTACCTCCATAATGAAGTCGGCCTTTTCTAACTTCGTCACCTCTTCTCGGATGACATCAAATTTATCCCAGAAGTATACTCTCCTTCTATGTATGATTGACTTTGCATCCTTGGCCACATTGAGCTTATGGAAGATGATCTTCAGATCGATGCCAGGCATATCTTCATGGCTCTAGGAAAAAATGCTTTGCCTCTTCTTCAATAACTGGATCAACTCTTCTTTGACTTCGTCCTTTAGGGCTTTGCCAATTTGTACAATTTTTTTATTCGTTCTCATTGAGGACGATGGATTCTACCTCCTCAATGGCCTCTCACTTCTTTAACTTAATCTCATCTCTAGGATCCACGGTATCAATGTTGTACGTTTTGGTAGCCCTTTTATGTGCCTCTATCTCTTAGGCTAAATCTCTAGGATCCACGGTATCAATGTTGTACGTTTTGGTAGCCCTTTTTCTGTGCCTCTATCTCTTAGGCTAAATTGAAGTAGCATTCGCGTGCCTCAACCTGGTCACCCTGCACTTCTACTACCCCATATGGAGTCAGAAATTTAATCATCTAGTGGACTGTTAAGGGAATAACCTTAAACCCCTAGAGGGATACCCTTCCAAGAATTATATTATAGGACGAGTACATATTTTCATCCATAACAAAGAAGCTAATTTTCTTCATAAGGCATTTCGGCCAGCATTTTCCCATTCCGACCTCCATTTCATAAATCCCCAAAGGGTGTACTTTCTCTCTGCTAAACCCGATGAGAGGTTGATGATACGATACTAGCCTCTTATTACTCAGACCTAAGCCTTTGTAATAGTCCCAAAACATAACATCGGCCAAACTGTCGCTATCCACTAAAATCATCGAAACCTCATAACCATGAATCAGAGTGGTGATAACCAAAGGATCATCATGCGGAGCTAGAATCCCTTTAAAATCTAGCCTACAGAAACAAACAATTAAATTATTCATATAAATTTTAGTTCTTTTTACCTTCATCGGATCTATCGCGATTGAGTGAACTTCCTTAGTCTTTGGAGGAAGATCTTTAGCCTCTTCCACGTGAGCCTTTCTATCGACAACCCCTTTTCCTCCTCCAGCTAGTAGTAATACACCTTACTTTTGAGTAATTACTTTTATGTTCAATTTTCATGTGGGTTAGTCATTTAAAATAAATGAAAATCGAATTAAATATTATGTTGTATGATTTAAGAATTAATATTTATGAGTATTACATATATATGGTTACATGAATGTAAATAATGTAATATTATGTTATGTTGCGTCGTTGCACATTAAACCGACTGTTATGGCTTATATCCCAATTGTACTATTTAAGTAAAGTAATATGGCGTTGAGATAGGTAATTATAAATGATAACTGGGATGTTAGTTTAGAGGGAACGGTTAGTCTGGGAATGGTTGAGATAGTCAAAATAAGTGTCGGGTGTGTTTTGGGTTCCAGGGCACTTTTGGCTAGTAACGACTTAAATATGATGTTACGTGTCATTTGAATATGTAGTAGCATTTAATGTTGGACTTAAGTATATTTGATCTATTTTGGGTATTTAGTCTTGCAAGAGCAATTAAAGCTCATTTGTGTTTGACCTAGAAAGATAAAGAGAGGAGGAGAGCTTGAGAGAAAGAAGATAAAAAGAGAGGAATTCATGATTTGAGCTTCAAATCGTTTCAACGAGGAGAAATCCGAGACTTCTATCTTGAGGAAAGATTTATAAATTGCATAAATGTATGAATGTGTGTGAATAAATTGTATAAATTGTTTCTTTAGTTTAAACCATTTGGTGATTTTGGTGATTTTGATGGTTAAACCCTTACGTATATGATGTAAACATGATTTTATGGGGTTCACAATGGTGGGTTATTATGTTGGAATGATTTGTAGATGATGTTAGTTGATGAGGTTTGGTTTAGATGGAAGAAGAAGAAGTTGGGGAATTCAGGATTCATATAAACCCATAGCCAAAATCGGGTTGTCCGACCCAAGTGAATCGATTCGCCCCTAGCGAATCGATTCGGTAAAATGTTAGGCTACAGGTCTGAGTTAGCGAATCATTTCGGGTATACCGAATCGATTCGTCAAGTTAGTAAAAAGTTTGGTTCTCTCTATGGAATCGATTCGGCTAGAGTGAATCAATTCGCTTCCAAGGGAGAATTGATTCGAAAATGGTGCTATTTCACAAAAAAATTCTAACTTTGTTTTAACTTCTTTTCTTTTGGGTCTAAAGATTTAGAACCTTATTGTAGGATGTATTATAGATAAATGTGACCTTATATGAGGAGATTAATACCCTAGGATGATAAGGGGGCATTTGGGCCTATTTTGGGGATTAGAAATGATAGTAAATTACCTCAATTGGTTAAGAGAATGATCGTAGGACTAGTGTATAGTAGAACTAGTGTGTAGTAGGATTTTGTTGTTTTGGATTTTGAGGGCTAGTATGGAACTGTTTATACATTGTAACCTCAATTTATTATACATATATGCTTTCGGGTATAAAAATTGTTGTTTTAATTCAATATACATACATTTTGTGATTTTGGCATATATGAACATACCTCTCTAAATTCTATCATAAGGGAAGTTATACGAAAGAGGTGAATCCCCTAACTAATGGGTGCAGGGAGAGTATAGTCCTGAGGCCATAGCACCAGTTGTTACATTGTGTGATTGTTTATTCAAAGTGAAGTAATTACGGGTATGGTTATGCCTAACTGTCGAAGGTATATGGACACTTCCCATGCATTGTGATTTAGGGTACACAAATGCTCATTAAACAAGGCCCTGGAAGATGATAGTAATTAGGGAATGCATCTAGTGGGGTAATTCCCAGAAGGATGGTCTTAGAAATGTTATTGTATGAACATAAATATTCTCATTAAAATTGTGTTTTAACATAGATTATTAAATGTAATTATTAATCAACTCGGATTATATGTGATCATAAATGATTAATTGACTTGTGCGGACAAATGATAAATTGGTAAACCAGGCATATTGGATAGGGTTAGGTTATTACAATTAAGTAGTCGAGTAGCTTAACTTAAAAATGAATTGTACGCATTAGGATGTTCACTTTAGAAGAGAGGTGAGTATAATTCTTTAAGTGAAGAGAGAATTTAACCTATTTATGGAATCTGGCATTCATAACTGTTATGCATTCTATTCAGTTCTAAATCATATCAAAATGGGCCCTGAGCCGTTTATATTTTGTCTCCTCGTGTGGTTATTGTTTATGTTCAGGTGTCCTTTCGCAAGGACGCCCGTTCTGACATTCCCTTTTAGTGTTAAGGAGCTATGGCACATTGCGGATGTTGTAGGATTTTTTTATTAGACGCATCAAACTCTTTTTGATATTCTAGTTATGATTTGTCTGTTATATTCAGGCGTGTTACCCAAGTTTATATGTCATAGTTACTGATCGAGTGCGAAAAGTAGCGCGTGTAAAGACGCTAATCGTTGTTTTCGTTTCGCCAACTCAATACAAAAACCTAAGTTACTACTACACTTGCGAGGCAAGCACAGCGGTAAGTCGGGTATCGAAAATCCACAGAGACGAGTTGCTAGAATTCAAGTGATTTAATACTCCGAAATAAAAGTGTAAAAGATGATTACAAACTAAAAGAAAAGATGCATAAAGGTAAATGATTAACTAGGCAATGGTATTGAAACTAGATTATGAAAGCGAGTAAAACTATAGGTTGCGTCGAATATCCCTCACCCGAGTTAATTAGTATAAAATGGTCACATGGGTCGACGAGTTATTACAAATGCATCTCGTTTCGACAGTTAATTAAATCAAGGGTTGTCACGCCCTAAATCCTCATAAAAGCCTAATAAGATTTTGGCGTCAACAAATATCCCGGAAATTACGCGCGAAAGGTCGTAAGCACGGGACATACATGATATGCCTCGTCAAATCTCCTAGGCGTAATAACTAGGACAACGCACCCGAAATAGACCCGTAAACACCATCACCAAAGCAAAGCAACGCGTCAACTCGAGTGAGTTCAATTCCAACACAACCTAATTTAAATTACCTAGAAAGCATGTTAAAAACGCGGTAAATCTATACTAGAAAGCGTGTAAATCAAAGCATGTAAATAAAGCAAGAAAACCTAAATTAGAAAGCTTGTAAATTATACTACAAAGCAAGAAATGAAGAATTACAAACTATATTAATGGAAGAGGATGATGAATAGTCAACTTACACAACAAATGGGGTGTCAAACCAAGTATAAATGAAGGAGAACTCTCCAAAACCCTCAAACCCTAAGCTAAACTAACCTAAAATCGTGTGTCTTTTGAATTAAAATCAAAAATGGGTTTATATAGTAAGTGGGAAAAGATAAGGGAAAAAGGAAAGAAAGAGGAAAGAGCCCAAAATATCTGGCACTACCGGTCGACCGGTCACAGGGGCGCGGTCGACCGGTCCCTTAAGCCAAAGCATACTGTCTCCTTCCCACGGCAAAAGTTGAAACCGCGGTCGACCGGTCCCTTGTACGCGGTCGACCGGTACTCTGTTTTCAAGCTGCATTTGGTCCATGATGAGGGGGAAAAGGTCCATTACGGAAACGAGCCTAGCTTCTTCGTCTGAACTCCAAACGACGCACCGTTTGCGGCCACGCGATGCTAACTCAATGAACTACGCATCCGTGGAACTTCCAAGAGCCTAATAAGAAATGTGAATTGACTAAAAAACCCTTGAAGTAGCGTCCAGCGACGGAACTTCTCCGAAATGCAACGGATCCTCACTTTTAGCGTTCCAATACCTACAAAAGCACAAATAACCCCTGCAAAACATGTATCTATCCAACTCCAAGGTTGTCTGGTCAATGAGCATAAATATAGGCATTTAGGAACGTAAAAGCGCTAGAATGCATAAAGATAATGGGCGGAAATATGCAATATTCGATACGAATCAGTTACTGTTGTATTTGGTGTGACCTTTTTGTATCAGTTTGTTAAACAACAACTTATTCGATTATGTTTTGTAAATCCTATCAAACTATTAGTTGTATATTAACCCTTTTGTTACGGAAGTAAATGACTGAAATAGTTTATAATATTTTTATTGGAAGATATTTTGACATCCGTTTTTAAAATGTTGGGTGGTCGTATCATATTATCTTTTGTGCAACAGTGATGCTAAGAATGGACCATTTAAGATTCCTGTTTTATTGGAGTAGCGGGCTGGTCACCTCTTATTTTAATAAGAAGGGTGTCACAGGTGGTATCAGAGCATCAGGTTCTAGAGTCTTTAGGATCTATGCGGACTTGTCACGTTCTACCGTAGAATTCTTTGATATAGAACCCTATTATTAGCATTGTTTTGTTTATGCGTGTTTGCGATCTTCCACAAGGATAAAAAATTTTAACTGTATGTTGATTCAGTTTCTTTTTATCTCAAATGCTGCCTAGATGAGGTCGCCCGACAAGAGTAACCCGAGTTGCAGATGATGTAAATCCCCCACCACCGTAAGGAACTATGAATGTGATGGAGGTGGATAATATTATATCCCAGGCAGTAAACGCTTCAATGACCGCTATGGTACAACAGCTTCCACAAGCTCAACATCAAGTAGCACTAGTGGCTCAAGCACAAACGGGACCCTCCGCATGGGAAAGAGTTAGAGAATCCTTCCAAAAAGGTCACCCTCCATAATTTCATGGTGGCGCTGATGTGATCTTGGAAAATCAATGGAGGAAGGATATTCAATGCCATCTTCGAATGGTGGAATATAGTGAGGAGAGGAAACAGATTCTCGCCACTTTTAAATTGGTGGGAGCAGCTGTCCAATGGTGGGAGTCGGTGAGAACTCCGGAACAAAAGGATACTATGACTATCTCGGAGTTCTGGATTTTGTTTGAATGAAAGTATTTTCCTCCAACAGTCTAGAAGGATATGAGGAGGAAGCTTCAGGATGTTACTCAAAGGGAGCAAACAGTGGCAGAGTTTGGAAAGGAATTTACTTGTTTGGTAAATTTTGTGCCGGACGAGGTAAGTACAGAAGAGAAGAGAATCTCTAAATTTTTAGGGGGTTTGAATTTGAGGATAAGGCGGCACGTGGTGGGGAACCCTTCCCTACAAACATTTGGCGACGTGATTTGAAAGGAAGTAAGAAAATAGGGGATTCTGGACAATCTAGTAAACCAGGAGGAAATTGTGTCGATGGAGAACTATCACCACCACATCAGTCGAGGAGTAAACAGAAAGAGTGGGACCTTTAGCAAGGCGATCTGGCTAAGAAACAACGCTTTGGGGGTTCCAGTTTTGGCGGGGGGTGGTTTTAGGCAAAATCAGGGAGCTCAACAGCAGCAGCAAGTAGTCCCACAGGGCCAAGCCGACTGAGGGAATAATGGAGGTTGAGGCCAGTAGGGCCAAGGTGCGCGACAGTTTTAGAATAACAATTAAGGACGACATCTAGAGAATGTTACGGGCCGTTATTTTCAGTGCGGTGAGACGGGTCATATGAAGATATTCTATCCACAGTTGAACATGGGGCAATTACCTGGAGGACCTCAGAATCAGCAGGCACCTTTACCACCTCCAGCACCTATTCCAGTAGTCCCACTATAACATGGATAAATTTAGTTTGGTCGTATGTATAATGTCCAAAATGCTTTGTTGCCTCTAGCACCACCATCTATCGAGGCTAAGTTTCACATCCATGGGCTAATGGGATGGATGTTATTTGACACCGGTGCAACGCACTCATTTATAAATACGTACTTTGCTCGTTCGGTGATTTTGTTAGAGTTCGTCGAGAGTACTCTTATGAGTGTAGATTATCCTATGGGCGATGGCTCACATATATTCTTTATATGTAAAGGGGTGTGAATAGATATTGGTAGATTTTTCTTTGAAGTCAACTTGCTTATCTTGGATTTGGTCAGCTATGATGTTATTTGTAACACCCCATGTTTTTATTTACTATTTTTATTAATTAATTGAAATTTTTGAGAAAAATTAATTTTTGAATTTAATAATTTTTATTGGCTAAATATGTTGGTTATGATTTTAGAAGAATATAACTTCAAGGGGAATTAAAATCGGAGTTAAAATGGATTTTATATATATTTAACAATTTTTGTCCCTTATAAATTTTTTGGCCGAACTGTGAGTGATTAGACATAAATATTGTATATTTATTCCCCTAATTTCAGTGCATTTGTGAACCCGAGTGATGTAATCTATATGGATTTGACGCACATTTATGCTACTAATCTTCGTTGGCAAGTATTTCGTGTTTCGTGCTTCTCTTATTGGTTTTACAGGTTAATTATGCAAGCAGCGCAAAAGAGAAAGCGAGACAATGAAAGAAAAGATAAGAAGGCAAGTTCAAGGGAATTTTGGTAATGATGCAGCCAGATCCATAAGGAGGAGTCAACTGGAAAGTTGAAGAGCTCGGAACAACGAGAACACTGGAAGAAACGGCACCCAAGTCCGAGCTACGGTTGATGAGTTATGACCCGTTGAAGTTGAAGAAAAATCCAAGGAAGAAAGGAAAGAAAACAAGAAAAAAATTCTGTGTTGAATGGAAGAAAAAGCACCCCAGACCAGCAAACATTCGCGAACCCAGGGGCGAACCGGTTTGGGGGACGAACCGGTTCGGGGTACATGCGAACCGGTTCGGGGGGCCTGATGCGCGAATTTGCCTCCTTTATTCTGATTGGCTCTAAGGTTTCCTTTTAGGTAAAAACTCTCCAAGAAGTGTGGTATACGTAGGTTGGAACCTAGGAATAGCCGTTCTGAATAGTTTTAGGTAGTTTTTGATAGAGAAAAAGAGAGGAAAACATCGAGGAACACAACTTCAATTAATTTCTGCAAGATCAATACACTTCCGGGTTTGTTTTCAAGTTGTAATCTAAGTTTTATTTTTATGATCATTATTCTTGCATGGTAATTTTTCTGCGTGATTTGAATAAATTTCTGTGTTTATAATGCTTAGCCACGTATTTCGATCTGGTGTTATCATGAGTTCTTTCGCATGCAACGTTATTATTTCATGCATCCTTCAGTTTAATATGTCCGGCTAGGTTTAAAAGGCTGGGATGCATGAACCCAACCTAATGTGTTAGTGCATGTGTATAAAATTAATCCGATGAATTTAGTGATTGATTATGATTGTATTGCATAGTTACATAATAATTGTGGATCTTTATATCTCATTTACCTTTGGGTACTCGTGATGATTTAGAGTACAATTTGAGTGTCACTATCGCGATACCGATTTACTCATCCTCAGATTAGGTATGACGCGGGCTTGAACCTCGTATACATAATGCTTGGGAGTACTAAATTCTGGGTCTGATCAATCACTAGGGTTGGAGGATTGCATTCCCGACCTGTTTCTCTCATCATTTAAAATAAAAAGTTGTTGAAATCATCAATCATCCTCCATTTCGGTAGAGTAATTTAGTTGCATCTTTGCTCATTTTCATTATCGCATTTAGCTTAATCAATCTCAAAACCAAATCAATTTTTCCTTTTCTTTTTTTGAGTCAAGGTTAGGATCTCTCTGTCTCGTCCCGTCGTCATAACTCCGTTGTCCTTCTTCCCTGTGGATTCGATACCCGACTTACCGGGATTATTACTTGAGCGACAGGCTTACACTTGAGCCTAGAGTGAACGCATTTCTGAGACACATTTTCAGTCGCGTCAAGTTTTTGGCGCCGTTGCCGGGGAATTAGGTAGACTTAGGATTAGATTGAGTCAATCTAAAGCTTTGACCAAAATTTTCAAAAATCCAAAAAAAAAAAAAAAAAACACACACACACAAAAAGATTCGCCATCATCTCTCTTAAGCTTTAATGCAAAATTCTGAAACCACTCCCACACCCCATAATACTCCAACCAGTATTCACGAAAATCCACTTGTTGAGTATAATTCTAATAGTCCCCACACTCCAAACGCCCCACAGTTCTGGGTCCCACCTCCCACACCGTCGCACTCAGTCTCCGATAACACTCCCTTTTCCATCTTAGGACACACTGCGAGCATGCCTAGTGAGAGCACCGAGTCAATAAGTGAGGAAGAGATGTCGCAACACAGCAGTGCACCCGACGGTGCGGAAGAGCCCCCATACCGTCCGATTAGAGAATTCTTATATCCCGAGCGTACTGTCGCTCCGGGATGCATTATAATCCCGTATAATGCCGGACAATTCCGTTTCAAAAATGGGATGATCCAGATGTTACCGTATTACCACGGTATGGATTCTGAAAAGGCATACCTCCATATTAGGGAATTTGAGGATGTGTGTGATATTCTCAATGATCAAACCTGCACACAAGAGGTAATTCGCCTCAAACTCTTCCCTTTCTCGCTCAAAGATAAAGCTAAGGCATGGCTATGGTCTTTACCTCCAAGCTCGAATCCATCCTGGAATGAGCTACAGTCAAAATTTCTCAAGAAATTCTTCCCACCACATCGAACAATCTCCATAAAGGCTCAAATTCAAGCATTCAGACAAGCTGAAAATGAGCCATTCCATCGATGTTATGAACGTTTCAACGAGTTATTTGCTTCATCCCCCCATCATGGATTTGATTCAGCGCAAGTCATCTCTTTTATCTATAATGGGTTGAATCTTAACTCCAAACAACTTGTTGAAACAATGGGAAGTGGTCCGTTTATCGATTTAGATGCACAGGATGCTGAGCTTCACTTGAGGTATGTTGCCGAGACTACCCAATCCTGGGACACTTCTGATCCCAACACTCAAAATCGAAACAGACAAGCGACCACCACTCCGTCAGCATCCGACCTATTCCATGTAGATAAGAATTCTATGACGGATAGCCGATTGGAGACTCTTGAGAAAGGATTTCGAGATCTATGCGAGATATATGGAAAAGGACCAGCTGGACCCATTCCAAACCCTGTCGTGAAGGTTTGTGCTATTTGTGAGGCGGGACATTCAACTGAGGAATGTCCGACGATACCCGCCTATAAAGCAATGCTTCAGGAGCAGGTTAGTGGTATAGGAGGCTTTAAGGGTAATTTTGGTGCCCCGCACGGGAATTCATACAACCATTCATGGAAAAATCATCCCGGTTTTAGCTATGGGCAACAACATGCTGTAATGAACCCTCCTTCTCATGTTGCCCCTCCTCCACCACAACATTTTAAACAATCTCTGCCCATGCAAGGACATGCGCAGGCATCACCACCTCAAGGAAATTATATCCCGCCACAGCGGAGAACTCTCGAGGATACCACGAATCAATTCATCGCAAGACAGACCAAAACCAATGCCAAATATGATCATCTGATTGGCGATATAAATGTGAATCTGTCAAAAATACAATCCTCGTTGAGTGTCCAAGAGAAGGGCAAGTTTCCTGCCCAGGGCCAAAGACCTCTCCAAGGTCAAACTAGTGTTAGCTCGACACCCCATGACCATCCTGAGCAACGTATTGCAATTACCACTCTATGTAGTGGGAGAGTAGTTGACTTGTCACCTTCCCCACGAGACGTACTTAAAGACAAGGAGCTTTCGCCTGGCACGAAAGAGGCCGAAGATTTCCCTTGAATGAGAGTGACAAAGAAGATGCTAGTGAGGCTGAGGTAGTAGTGAAACCACCCTCCGCGGCACCGTTTCCTTAAAGGTTAAATCCTTCCCATAAAAGAAACCCACGTGATGACGTTCTAGACGTGCTAAAACAAGTTAAGCTGAATTTACCTTTCCTTGATGCCATTAAGCAAATTCTAGCTTATGGAAAAGTCATTAAAGACTTATTGACGGTAAAGAGGAAGATGAAGGTAAAGAAAAATGTCTTTCTAGCACATAATGTGAGCTCTATTCTAGTTAATGATCTCCCACCTAAATTCAGAGATCCCGGTGCACCCACCATTTCCTGCATCATTGGAGAAAACAAAATAAAAAAAGCCTTACTCGATTTGGGAGCAAGTGTCAATATCCTCCCTTACTCCATCTATAGGCAACTTGACTTGGTCAAACTCAACCCCACAAAGGTCACTCTTCAATCAGCGGATCGAACTGTGAAGATCCAAAGAGGCATAGTCGAGGAAGTGATTGTCCAAGTTAACACTTTCTACTTCCCGGTAGACTTTGTCATTTGGGACACAGAGCCCTCTTTTAACTCGAGCAACCATGTTCCCATCATCCTTGGGCTCCCTTTCTTAGCTACGGCTAATACAATCATCAATACACGGAATGGGAGAATGCAACTCACTTTTGGGAAAATGACTTTAGAGACCAACATCTTCCATATAACCCAACAGACAGGGGAAGAAGATGATCTTAACGCGGTAAGTTGTATAGATGAGATCGTTGAGGAATACTTTGAGGAGAATTATAGTGGAGACACCTGAGGATCCTCTTTAGTGTCGAGCCATGAGAATGAGGGGTCCCACAAGAGAGAGCCGTTAGGGGTGTACCTTTTTTCATCAAGTAATAGGGGTAGTTGTGACGATGAGAGAAAAGTGGGGGAGAGGTGTGTAGTGACCGCGATTGAGAGAGAAAGAGAGAGAGGGGTTAAAAGAGAGAAAACTGGTGGAGTTGGAGATCGAGCAAGTAATAGAGGACGTAGGCACTACTCGGGGGAGAGAGCTAGGGGACATGAGCATGGAAGAATTTGAAAAAGAATTCGGTCCGGTGGATGAGAGCCTAGATGAGAGCCTTAATGACGAAGTCCAAACTCTATTGGATTCATTTAGGCACCTAGAAGAAAGCGAATGGAAAGATAAAATAAATGAATTTCTTCTTTGTGACCATCCACCCATACCACTAGAGGTCCCGAAGGTGAGTGAGGAGAAAAGTTGTGGTCCATCCAACTTAGAGCCTGACCCATGCATCTTAAAAATTGAAAGAAACCTAGCTGTTCCCTCCGAGTCAGCGCACGCAGACCACTCTTTGAGTCAGCATCACGAGGATCCCTCTCCAATTAGTCACGCTGAGTCTCCCGGTCTATTCTTTATCTATGGGCGAGGTCCCAACTTGTTCATATTGTTAGCTTATAATCCGAGGACGGGTGAGACGAGGAGAACATCAAACCCCGTGAGTGGGGTCGGGTGAGTTTGTGGAGAGATGAGAGGTCATCGCACCCCCAACGCGTATGGGGTGATTGTTGTTGTATTTTTGAGTCATGCATGAGTGTCATATAGTGTCTTGTTGCATTTTAATATTTGTTTGTTTTATTTTTCCGCACTTTTCATTCGCCTTGAGTCCGATTTTCGTCCTTTTTGCTTGAGGACAATGAAAAAGTCTAAGTTAGGGGGGGTCACAAGTGCGTATTTCTAAAACTTCACAAATTTTCAAAATGCCCAAAAATTTCCAAAAAAAATCATAAAATTTAGAAAAATCCAAAAATATTTTTGTTCAAAATAAATAAAAATTGGAATTCAAAATTTTCAAAAATATCATTAAAAGTCGAATTGGAGTCTCAAATTGTAAACATTCAACATACACAAAGCCGAAATTGACCAAAGATGGAAATTGAGCGAAAATTGACGACTTAACGAACGAATGTGGAGATTAACAAACCCGGTGAGATTTGAGCCTATCACGTTTTGCGAGTTTTTAAATCAATCCGAGTTAATTGTTAACTCAAAGTTCTTTTTAGCGCTTAATAAGTTGTCAAGGATCTCAATCCTTTCATTTTGATCGGTTTTAAAAAATGTGTGCAATATTGCCTTGAAAAACGTGCCAAATTAGCCTCTAAACTTAAATTCACCTCGAAACGCATATGGTAATGCAATTGGCATTATGGACAATGAAGTAGGCCCTCGTTTGTCACCCAAAATTTTGGCCAGAAAAAAAATAGCGAAAAATCACCCTTTGCAACCCAAATTGAGCCGAATAATTTTCCCTTTCGTTTGACAACCCGAAAAACCCAAAATAGCCGGAATTGTGAAAAATGAGAAAATTCAGACTTTAAGTTCAAAAAGTGCATATAAAGGGGCGATAAACAAAATAGTATGCTTAACAAAAACAACAAGAAAAGAAATGAAAAAACAGAAAAACAATAGAAAAAGAAGAAAAAATGAGCAATAGCCCGGAAAAAGCACAAATGGACATCATTAATGACTTTTCCAATTCCAACCTTCCATACCTCCTTCATTTTACCCAATGCAACCTTCAACCCGAAAAAGTCCTAACCGAGTCCAAATTGCGAAAATTGATTACCGCGTGGAGAGTTAAGACACCAAAAGATAATATAAGAGGTTAAGTGCGCAAAATAGAGGTAAAGTTCCCATTTTTAAAATCGTAATCCGTTGATGAGATCCTTTCATCACAAAGTTTTCGTCTTTCTAATTGCAGGCGTGAATTTGCTTTCATTACATTTACTCTTTATATCACGCATGCCGAGAGAATAGCCATAATCTGAGAGATTCGTTTGTGAGAGCGTTCCGTGAGAAATTGAAATCAAAACAAATTTCCGAATAAGTAACGTAATGATCAATCGGTGGAAATTGGCGGTTATATTTCCGGCTTCGTACACACGCACTAAGGTTTGAGACTCGTAAATATGACTTGATGATGACTATTTTCTGGAAAGTTTGAATTACACAATTTTTGCATAGTTTGAAATTTCTTTGAGTCGAATTTCGTTGGTATATTCTCTACAAACCCTCACGAGACACAACTCGTCCTACTAGGGTGATCTAGGGGTTTAAAGGCTTGTTGCATGCGCTAAATGCAATCGCTTGCCCGCAAAAAAGGTATTTTATCCTAATAAAATGGGATCTTCAAGAGTTGAACCTCATTATGATTCTTTTACATTGCCCGGGACGCGCAAAGTTCTAAGTTGATTGGACATAAATATTGTATATTTATTCCCCTAACTTCAGTGCATTTTTGAACCCGAGTGATGTAACCTATATGGATTTGACGTACATTTATGCTACTAATCTTCATTGGCAAGTATTTCGTGTTTCGTTCTTCTCTTATTGGTTTTATAGGTTAATTATGCAAGCAGCGCAAAAGAGAAAGCGAGACAATGAAAGAAAAGATAAGAAGGCAAGTTCAAGGGAATTTTGGTAATTCTGCAGCCAGATCCCTAAGGAGGAGTCAACTAGAAAGTTGAAGATCTCGGAACAACGAGAACACTGGAAGAAACGACACCCAAATTCGAGCTACGGTTGATGAGTTATGACCCGTTGAAGTTGAAGAAAAATCCAAGAAAGAAAGGAAAGAAAACAAGAAAAAAATTCTAAGTGTTGAATGGAAGAAAAATCATCCCAGACCAGCAAACATTCGCGAACCCAGGGGCCAACCGGTTCGGGGTACATGCGAACCGGTTCAGGGGGCCTGATGCGCGAATTTGACTCCTTTATTCTGATTGGCTCTAAGGTTTCCTTTTAGGTAAAAATTCTCCAAGAAGTGTGGGACAAGTAGGTAGGAACCTAGGAACAGCCGTTCTGAATAGTTTTAGGTAGTTTTTGACAGAGAAAAAGAGAGGAAAACATCGAGGAACACAACTTCAATTAATTGCTGCAAGATCAATACACTTTCGGGTTTTTTTTCAAGTTGTAATCTAAGTTTTATTTTTATGATCATTATTCTTGCATGGTAATTTTTCTGCGTGATTTGAATAAATTTCTGCGTTTATAATGCTTAGCCACGTATTTCGATCTAGTGTTATCATGAGTTCTTTCGCATGCAACGTTATTATTTCATGCATCCTTCAGTTTAATATGTCCGGCTAGGTTTAAAAGGCCGGGATGCATGAACCCAACCTACTGTGATAGTGTATGTGTATAAAATTAATTCGATGAATTTAGTGATTGATTATGATCGTATTGCATAGTTACATAATAATTGTGGATCTTTATATCTTGTTTACCTTTGGGTACTCGTGATGATTTAGAGTACAATTTGAGTGTCACTATCGCGATACCGATTTACTCATCCTCAGATTAGGTATGACGCGGGCTTGAACCTAATATACATAATGCTTGGGAGTACTAAATTCCGGGTCAGATCAATCAGATAAATTTAGGATTAATATTATCACCGCACTACACTAGGGTTGGGGGATTGCATTCCCGACCTGTTTCTCTCATCATTTAAAATAGAAAGTTGTTGAAATCATCAGTCATCCTCTATTTTGGTAGAGTAATTTAGTTGCAACTTTGCTCATTTTCATTATCGCATTTAGCTTAATCAATCTCAAAATCAAATCAATTTTTCATTATCTTTGTTTGAGTCAAGGTTAGGATCTCTCTGTCTCGTCCCGTCGTCACAACTCCATTGTCCTTCTTCCCTGTGGATTCGATACCCGACTTACCGGGATTATAACTTGAACGACATTCTTACACTTGAGCCTAGAGTGAACGCACTTCTGAGCCACATTTTCAGTCGCATCAGTCATATTTTAGGCATGATCGATCGATCGATTCCTGGGGATAGATCGATCGACCCTCCCAGAAAACATGAGCAGCAAGCTATTTTTAAGAATTTGTGCAAGATTAGGACTCCTAATCACTTTATAACCTTGTTAATCCGTAGGGGGACTTCTCATAATCACTTTTTCTCCAGTTTTACACGAGAGAACACTTTCAAATATTTTTCCTCTCACCCATAATCATCAACCTTCTTCATTATCAAGCTTTTTGTCATAAGTTTTGGGAGGCTTAATTGGGGTTTAATCAAGTTGGTTCAAGAACACTCTTTTGCTAATTTTTTGACAGGAATCTAGATTTCTAATCAGATTTTCAACACTATCTTCACAGGCATGAATAATCTATTCTTTTCCTTTAGTATTATGCGTTTTAAGTGTCGCCTAAACACTTAATTATATGTTTTCTTAAAAATAATTAGTAACTTAATTAGAAAAAGAGGATAATAATTATGGGGCTATTTTTATAAAATCTTTTAATCTGAATAATATTCATAACCCTATGGGTACGTAGGATTTATGAGTGATTTTGGGTTTTATTGGTGTAGGTTTCATGTAGAAAAACCCTAGTTTTATAATAAATAATTTTTGGGTGCGTATAACTCATGTAATACATGTAGAGATAATAAAATTTGGTTTTTGATGTATATATGATGAAAACTTGGTATATTTAATTTAAAATAATGAAATGAGATTATTTGGGTATTGTTGATGTTGTGATAATTAAATTAAAGATTTAATTGAATTGGACTATCGTGCGCAGTTTTATACGTTGACTAATTATTCTTGTTGGTATGACTTGTCGGTATTATTAAATATCATTGTGGCGATGGGTTGTTGGGTATTATTGCTCTCCCTATATTTTAGAATGCCTTCTAGGAATGGGACTATTGAGGGAATATTATCACGGTTTTATTGTGTTGGAGGTGGGATGATTTTTATTACTTTATCATCATTAAGCTAGTCTAGGTATGAGATTAGGTTATTATTTATGTTAGGAAATCCTCCTATACATAGGTTAGGACGTATTGATAACATGGGGACCCTTAGGTATTGGACTAAGGGGTATTTTGAGGATCTCACATAGATTAAAGGGTGGGGTGTTTTTAAATTGTGAATCGGGAAATTTATAACTAATACCTAACATAATAAGATGGGTATTAAAATATATTGGCGACATAATCAGCGAGGGATGACAGCTTAAACGGGCTAGGTGGCGTTTTGACAAGGGGGTGTGTATTTTTGGTGGAGAAATCACCCGAGGCGGGAGGACCGCCATAATAAAATGAGATTATAATAAAATATGGTTAATTTAATTAAATTAACATCGTGGTACTTGGAAATTTAAAATTATATTGGTGTGCCTTGATAAATGGGATTTTTACTGGTAGTTAGTGGTTTATATTTATTGCGATTAAATTATTTCGTTTGATTTAAAATATTCTATTGTGATATTTATTGCGTATAAGCTACTGTCTGGATTCAAGGATCCTATTTGAGGGGAGTAGTGTGTATTCTTGCTCGGGGCTTTGGCTCTGACCCATGCGTTGACTAATATTTTTCAGGATTAGAATTGGAGAAGCTGCATAAGATTTTTTTTGGAGATTATCGTTTGGAGGTGCAGCTAGAGCGGATTTTCTTTGTTGTTTTGTTTTAGCTTAGACTTTCCTTTAAGTCGTATTTCATTATGAGACTCGGTTTAGAGAGTTATTCGGCCATTCAGTTCCAAAGTTATTTATGGGATTTATTTCAGTTATTCGGAGTTGAATCTTTATTCAGATTTTTAATTAATCATTATTGAAGATTGGATTTTCGAAGTTAGCATGTGATCGATCTTTTATCGCTTAGTTGTTTATGATCATTTGAGGTTGATTCAATTATTTATCTTATGGAATGATATATTTATGTTTCGTATCTGACTCATGCAAAGAATGGTATTTTATTTACTCACGCCCGACTTAGTTTTGGGGACGGCCGACGCTAGAATTAGGCGGGGTGTGACAGATGGTATCAGAGCATGGTCTTAGGTCTTGTAGGTTATGAGTCCGTTTAGCTTTCGCGTTACCGATGTTTGATCCTCTTGGTTCATTTATACTCCTAGAGTTAGTGGGTCTAGCATACATGTTAAATTTGTTTCTTGGAGACGTAGAGTCTTGTGGTAAAAACATTGTAGGCATCGAGTTTAGAATTAGTAAGCTTAATGTGAGGATTCTTAAAATGGATTTTGGAGACGATAATTATTTTGGAGATTTTAGTACATATGTTAGGTATCATATGTATCAATTTTTTGATGTTGATATTTAATTTGAGGACGTTAGCATTTTGTTGACTTTGGGATATAGGATCGAGTGGCGGATTTATGAGAGCGTGTGGTACGCCGTTATTTTCATAGTTTTGCGTATGCATATAGGCAATATATATATTATTTTGTTGATTAGTTGGGTAGGTACGTGTAGGATTGGGTGTATGGGCGCCCAATTATGGCATTCTACGAGTAGGCATATGTGAGCCTCATTTTTCTTTTGCGAGATTTACGCGTTGAGGAGTATGCTTCATTTAATTTCGAGGACGAAATTCTTTGCTAGTGGGGAAGTATGTAACACCCCGTGTTATTATTAACTATTTTTACTAATTAATTGGAATTTTCGAGAAAAATAAAATTTTGAATTTAATAATTTTTATTGGCTAAATATGTTGGTTATGATTTTAGAAGAATAGATTTCAAGGGGAATTAAAATCGGAGTTAAAATGGATTTTATATTGATTTAACAATTTATGTCCCTTATAAATTTTTTGGGCGTGTCAGATTTTAGGCATGATCTATCGATCGATGCCGGGGGGTAGATCGATCGACCCTCCCATAAAACGTGAGCAACAAGCTGTTTTTAAGAATTTGTGTAGGATTAGGACTCCTAATCACTTTATAACCTTGTTAATCCGTAGGGGGACTTCTCATAATCACTTTTTCTCCAGTTTTTCACCAGAGAACACTTCCAAATATTTTTCCTCTCACCCATAATCATCAACCTTCTTCATTATCAAGCTTTTTGTCACAAGTTTTGAGAGGCTTAATTGGGGTTTAATCAAGTTGGTTCAAGAACACTCTTTTGCTAATTTTTCGAGAGGAATCCAAATTTCTAATCAGATTTTCAACACGATCTTCACAGGCAAGAATACTCTATTCTTTTCCTTTAGTATTATGCGTTTTAAGTGTCGCCTAAACACTTAATTACATTTTTTCTTAAAAATAATTAGTAACTTAATTAGCAAAAGAGGACAATAATTATGGGGCTATTTTTATAAAATCTTTTAATCTTAATAATATTCATAACCCTTTGGGTACGTAGGATTCATGAGTGATTTTGGGTTTTATTAGTGTAGGTTGCATGTAGAAAAACCCTAGTTTTAAAATAAATAATTTTTGGATGCGTATAACTCATGTAATACATGTAGAGATAATAAATTTTGGTTTTTGATGTATATATGATGAAAACTTGGTATATTTAATTTAAAATAATGAAATGAGATTATTTGGGTATTGTTGACGTTGTGATAATTAAATTAAAGATTTAATTGAGTTGGACTATCATGCGCAGTTTTATACGTTGACTAATTATTCTCGCTGGTATGACTTATTGGTATTATTAAATATCATTGTGGCGACGGGTTTTTGGGTATTATTACTCTCCCTATATTTTAGAATGCCTTCTAGGAATGGGACTAGTGAGGGAAGATTATCACGGTTTTATTGTGTTGGAGGTGGGATGATTTTTATTACTTTATCGTCATTAAGCTAGTCTAGGTATGAGACTAGGTTATGATTTATGTTAGAAAATCCTCATATACATAGGTTAGGACGTATTGATAACTTGGGGACCCTTAGATATGGGACTAAGGGGTATTTTGAGGATCTCACATCGATTAAATGGTGGGGTGTTTTTAAATTGTGAATTGGGAAATTCAGAACTAATACCTAAGATAATAAGACGGGTATTAAAATATATTGGCGACATAATGAGCGAGGGCTGACAGTTTAAACGGGTCAGGTGGCATTTTGACAAGGGGATGTGTATTTTTGGTGGAGAAATCACCCGAGGCGGGAGGACCGCCATAATAAAATGAGGTTATAATAAAATCTGGTTAATTTAATTAAATTAACATCGTGGGACATGGGAATTTAAAATCATATCGGAGTGCCTTCATAAATGGGATTTTTACGGGTAGTTAGTGGTTTATATTTATCGCGTTTAAATTATTCCGTTTGATTTAAAATATTCTATTGTGATAGTTATTGCGTATAATGCTACTGTCTGGATTCAAGGATCCTATTTGAGGGGAGTAGTGTGTATTCTTGCTCGGGTCTTTGGCTCTGACCCATGCGTTGACTAATCTTTTTCAGGATTAGAATTGGAGAAGCTACATAAGATTTTTTTTGGAGATTATCGTTTGGAGGTGCAGCTGGAGCGGATTTACTTTGTTATTTTGTTTTAGCTTAGACTTTCCTTTAAGTCGTATTTCATTATGAGACTCAGTTAAGAGAGTTACTGGGCCATTCGGTTCCAAAGTTGTTTATGGGATTTATTTCAGTTATTCGGAGTTGGATCTTTATTCAGATTTTTAATTAATCATTATTGAAGATTGGATTTTCGAAGTTAGCATGTGATAGATCTTTTATCGCTTAGTTGTTTATGATCATTTGAGGTTGATTCAATTATTTATCTTATGGAATGATTTATTTATGTCTCGTATCTGTCTCATGCTAAGAATGGTATTTTATTCACTCATGCCCGACTTAGTTTTGGTAGCGGCCGACGCCCGAATTAGGTGGGGTGTGACATTATTCTGGGCATGAATTTATTAGTAAAGTACCAGGCCATGGTGAATTGTTATGGGAGGAGTATGGTCTTTGTTATTTGGGGGAAGGAAATATTTTTAGTAGCCACGCTTCTTCCAGAAGGAGGTTCGAGGACTCACTTATAATGTATTGAGGAGGAGACTTCGCAAGTTATAGTTATTTCCTTAGACTTTATTCATGTTGGTAGAGAATTTGAGGATGTTTTTTAGGATGTTCCTCGCTTACCTCCAAGTTCTGTTATTAAGTTCGTAATTAACTTAGCACTGGGGATTAGGTCAATTGCGCGAACCCCATACCGCATGGCTCCTTTTGAAATGCAGGAGTTACACCATCAAATTTAGTAGCTGTTGGGGCAAGGGCTCATTCGGCATAGTACATCGCCATGGGGGTGCCCTTGTATTACTCGTGAGGAAAAGAGATGGTTCCCTCCGATTATGTATTGATTATTGCGAATTAAATAAGGTAACCATTCGAAATAAATAACCGTTACCTCCAATTGATGATTTGTTTGATCAATTGAGAGGAGAGTTGTACTTCTCTAAAATAGATCTGAGGTCTGGGTATCATCAGTTGCAAATTCGGGAGCAGGACATGCCCAAAACTGCGTTCTTAACCAGGTAGGGGTCCTATGAGTTTCTGGTTATGACCTTTGGGCTAACCAATGCTCTTGCAGTATTTATGGACCTTATGAATCGAGTATTTCAAGACTTTTTAGACTAGTTTGTGGTAGTGTTCATCGATGACATTCAAGTCTATTCTCGAACTAAAGTTGATCATGCGGAACACTTGAGATTGGTCCTGTAAACACTACGAGATCATTAGCTATAGGAAAAGTTTGAGAAGTGCGATTTCTGGTTACAGGAAGTGTAATTTTTGGGGCATATTGTGACGACTAAGGGTATTTTCGTAGACCCAGACAAGGTTGCATCGGTGAGGGAATGGGGTCATCCCATGATGCCGACTAAGATCCGTAGCTTTCTGGGTTTGGCAGGATATTATCGCTATTTCATTAAGGGTTTTTTGAAGATTACTGGCCCTTTAACGAACTTGACCCGAAAGGGAGTGTGATTTGATTAAGACCACTCCTGTCAGCTAGATTTTGAGGAGCTAAATGACAAATTAGCTTCTGCCCCTGTACTCGTGTTGCCAAGATCAGGAGTAGTTTATTTAGTCTTTACTGACGCATCTTTATAGGGCTTAGGGGGGGTGTTACAATAGGAGCATAGGGCCGTTGCATATGCGTCTCACATGCTTAAGCCCCATGAGAATAATTATCTGGTACATGATTTAGAACTTTCCGCCGTACTGTTTGCCTTAAAGATATGGAGGCATTACCTTCTGGGTGAGAAATTTAGCCTCTTTATGGACCACAAGTCATTGCAATATTTGTTTATATAGAAAGACCTAAATATGCGACAACGTTGATGGTTAGATTTTGTGAAGGACTACCAATTTGATATTCACTACCACCCACGTAAGGCAAATGTCGTAGCTGAGGCGCTGAGTCAAAGACCCGTGGGGCAATAAGCAAAAGTGTGGAAAGCTAAGTGGAAGTAACTTGTCCAGGTTGATGTTGTAGCTAGAGCATGCATGTCAGTGTTAACCATTACGCCCGATATAATTATGGGAGTAGTAAAAGCGAAATTAGGGTATAAAGACTGTCAAGATCGGGTACGACGAGCAGAGTCTTACTCTACTAGTTCTGAGGGTGGATTACGTTTCCATAGAAGAACTATATTCCTAGCCGACGGAGACTTGAGACATGATGTCATGATAGAATCTCATGGTTCGAGATTTTACAGTACATCCCGGTGTGGACAAAATGTACCAAGATATGTTCAGTCAATATTGGTGGGTAGGAATGAAAAAGGGACATTTCTGAGTTTGTCTCCCAATGCACAACTTGTCAATTAGTGAAGGTGGGCCACCAGTGACTGACTGGAATGTTGCAACCGTTGGAAATATCGGAGTGTAAATGGGAGAGTATCTCAATGGATTTTATTACAGGATTGTCGACGATGCAAAGTGGGCAAGATTCTATTTACGTCATTGTCGATCGGCACACTTCTTACTGGTGAAGATGCAAAGTGGGCAAGATTACAATGCGGCACGTTATGCTTATATTTTCATAGAAGAGATTGTGAGACTTCATGGGGTGCCAATCAATATAGTATCCGACCGAGATAAAATTTTTGTATCCCATTTTTGGCGAAGCTTCCAATAGATGATGGGGACCAAATTACGGTTCATTACATCATACCATCTGCAGACTGATGGGGAAATAGAGAGAGTCTACCAAATGTTGGAGGTATGCTTCAAATGTTCATACTTGATTTTAAAGGAGGATAGGAGCAATACCTTTCGTTGGTCGAATTTACCTACAATACTTCGTAACAACTCACGATAGGTATGGCATCGTGTGAGGCATTGTATGGGCAACCGTGTAGATCACCTTCTTGTTGGTTGGAAGTAGGTGATAATAAGCTCCTTGGACCTGAAATGATCCAAGATACATCTTCAAAGATTGAGCTTATTCGAAATCGCATAGGGATTGCATAGGATCGCAAAAAAAACTATGTCGACGCAAATCGGAGGCATGTGGATTTGGAAGTGGGGGATCAAGTTTTATTGATGGTGTCTTCAATGAAAGGTGTTATGCGATTAGGGAAGGAAGGCAAACTTACGCCAATATATATAAGCCCTTTTCCAATTATTGAAAGGATAGGCGGCCCCGTGGCATATCGACTAGCTTTGCCGGAACATCTACAACAAATTCATGATGTATTCCATGTTTCATCTTTGAATAAGTATAAAACATGTGAGGGAGCTCATTGGCATGTTCAATTGAACGATATTGAGTTGCATCCCGACATTTCATATGAGAAACAACCGATTGACATCTTAGACCACGGTGAGCGTAGACTAAGGTCGAAAGTGGTGCCCTTGATTCGAGTCCAATGTGAACACCACAATGCCGAGGAATCAACTTGGGAACGAGAGGATGATATTCGAGAAAAGTACCCACACCTCTTTTTACGAGGTACGTCCAAATTTTGAGGATGAAATTTCCTTGTAGGGGGGGGGGGGGGGAGTATGTACTACCTCTTACTTTTGAGTAATTACTTTTGTATTAAATTTCCATGTGGGGTAGTCATTTAAAATAAATTAAAATAGAATAAAATATTAATTTGTATGATTTAAGAGTTAATATTTATGAGTATTTCATATTTACGATTACATGAATGCAAGTATTGTAATATTATGTTATGTTATGTCATTGCGTATTAAAGCGACGGTTATGGCTTATATCCCAATCGGACTATTTAAGTAAATTAATATGATGTTGGGATAGGAAATTACAAACGATATCTCGGATGTTAGTTTAGAGGGAACGATTAGTTTGGGAACAGTTGAGATAGTCAAAATAAATGTCGGGTGTGTTTTTTGGTTCCGGGGTACTTTTGGCTAGTTACGACTTAAATATGATGTTACGTGTCATTCGAATATGTAGTAGCATTTAATGTTGGACTTAATTGTTTTTGATATATTTTGGGTATTTAGTCTTGCAAGAGCAATTAAACCTCATTTGTGTTTGACCTAGAAAGAGAATGAGAGGAGGAAAGCTTGAGAGAAAGACTATAAAAAGAGAGGAATTCATGATTTGAGCTTCGAATCGTTTCAACGAAGAGAAATCCAAGACTTCAATCTTGAGGCAAGTTTTCTAACTTGCATAAATGTATGATTGTGTGTGAATAAATTGTATAAATTGTTAGTGTTCTTTAGTTTAAATCATTTGGTGATTTTGATGGTTAAGCCCTTTTGTATATGATGTAAGCATGATTTGATGGGGTTCATAATGGTGGGTTATTATGTTGGAATGATTTATAGATGACGTTGGATTTAGATGGAAGAAGAAGAAGTTGGGGGATTCAAGGTCCATATAAACTCGTATCCAAAACTGGGTTGTCCGACCCAAGCGAATTGATTCGCCCTTAGCGAATCGATTTGGTAAAATAATAGGCTACGGGTCTTAGTTATTGAATCAATTCGGGTAGACCGAATCGAGTCATCAATTTACTAGAAAGTTTGGTTCTCTCGATGGAATCGATTCGACTAGGGTGAATCGATTCTCTTCCAAGTGCAAATCGATTCGAAAATAGTGTTATTTCACAAAAACATTCTAACTTTGTTTTAAATCATTTTATTTTAGGTCTAAAGATTTAGAACCTTATTATAGGATGTATTATAGATACATGTTACCTTATATGTGGAGATTAATACCCTAGGAAGATAAGGGGGCATTTGGTCCTATTTTGGGGATTAGAAATGATAGTAAAATACCTCAATTGGTTAAGAAAATGATAGTAGGACTAATGTATAGTAGGACTTTGTTGTTTTGGCTTTCGAGGGCTAGTATGTAAGTGTTTATACAATGCAGCCTCAATTTATTTTATATCTATGCTTTCGGGTATACGAATTGTCGTTTTAATTCATTATACATATATTTTGTGATTTTGGCATATTTTCACACACCTCTCTAAATGCTATCGTAAGGGAAGTTATGCAAAAGAGGTGAATCCCCTGGCTAATGAATGCAGGGAGAGTATAGTCCTCAGGCCATAGCACCAGTTGTTACATTGTGTGATTGTTTATTGGAAGTGAAGTAATTCGAGGTATGGTTACGTCTCAATGTCGAAGGTATATGGCCGCTTCCCATGCGTTGTGATTTAAGGTACCCAAGTGGTCATGAAACTAGGCCCTGGAAGATGATAAAAATTAAGGAACGCATCTAGTGGGGTTATTCTCGAAAGAATGGTCTTAGAAATGTTATTATATGAACATAAATGTTCTCATTCAAATTGTGTTTTAACATATATGATTAAATGTAATTATTAATTAACTCGGATTATATGTGATCATAAATGATTAATTGACTTGTGAGGACAAATGATAAATTGGTAAACCAAGCATATTGGATAGGGTTAGGTTATTACAATTAAGTTGTCGAGTAGCTTAACTTAAAAATGAATTGTACGCATTAGGATGTTCACTTTAGAAGAGAGGTGAGTATAATTCTTTAAGTGAAGAGAGAATTTAACCTATTTATGGAATCTGGCATTCATAACTGTTATGCATTCTATTCAGTTCTAAATCATATCAAACTGGTCCCTGAGCCATTTATATGTTGTCTCTTGGTATGGTTATTGTTTATGTTCAGGTGTCCTTTCGCAAGGACGCGCGTTCTGACATTCCCTTCTAGTGTTAAGGATCTATGGCACATTGCGGATGTTGTAGGATTTTTGTATTAGATGCATCAAACTCTTTTTGATATTCTAGTTATGATTCATCAGTTATATTCTGGCGTGATGCCCAAGTTTATATCTCATAGCTACTGTTTTATTTTGTATGACCCTTTTGTATCAGTCTGTTAACTGACATCTTATTCGGTTATGTTTTGTAAATGTTATCACACTGTTAGTTGTATATTAACCCTTTTGTTATGGATGTAGCTGACTGAAATAGTTTATAATATTTTTATTGGAAAATATTTTGACATCCGTTTTTAAAATGTTAGGTGGTCGTATCATATTATCGTTTATGCGACAGTGATGCTAATAATGAACCATTTAAGATTCTTATTTTATTAAAGTAACGGGATGGACACCTCTTATTTTAATATGCGGGGTGTCACACTATTCCTTCCCAGATCATCATAACCCATAGAGGGACCATCTGCAGCTGACCTTTAGGTTCGGTAATTGGTGGAGGTAAGTCTGGGTCGGCTTCATCATCATCGTCTGAGGAATGGTTGTCTCGGCTTGCTGGAGCATCAATATTGCACTTTCCATTCCTTCTCTTATAGATCTCATCTCGTCCACGTTTGGAACTTCCCTTCTCAATATACTTTCTCATCTTTCCAGTCTTCAACATTCTCTTAATCTCATCCTTGAGAGAAAAACACTTATTAGTCATATGGCTATGGTCTTAGTGAAATTCACACAACATATTTTTATTCCTCTTGTGAGGAGGATCTTTTAACTTCTTAGGCCACTTCAAAGACCGATCATTCTTGATCTCATTCAAAATGTCCTCATAACTGACAGTTAAATTGGTGGTCTGTAAACTTGTCGTCCGCTGACCTCTTCTTATCGTTCTTATTTTTCTTGTGGAACTTACCCCACTATTTGTCCCATTCTCGTCTTTAGCTTTGGCATCCATCGCTTCCTTACATTCATAACCTTCTCGGACGTCTCTAGTAGTTCGTTGATAGACTTTAAAGGATCCTCTGTGAGCTTCCAAAGTATATTTCCTTTCTGCAAACCTCCTATCAGCGAAGTCATGGAAATACTCTCTTCATAATCCTCAACCTCCAATTTATCCTTGTTCAACCTATCTATGTACTCTCCCAGGCTTTCATTCTTCCCCTGCTTCACATACAACAGGTGGGTCTTCTTCTAGGGCCTCACCCTGAAGCAGAAATTAGGTATAAACCTTTATGCAAGGTGTTTGAAATTATCAATTGAGTTTTTAGGGAGATAAGTAAACCATACATGAGCTGCTCCAATCAGGGTGATTGAGAAGTCATGACACCTCATCTCGTTTGAGACTGCATAAATATTAGTAGTTGATTGATACGTATTCACATCGTGAACTTTATTAGAGCTTCCACAAAACTTTGGAGTGACCATTGGTGGCTTGAACTTAGTTGGGGTAGGATAACTCACAATATTTTCCATAAATGGTGGGCCTTCATTGTATCCCCTCTACAAGGGGTCTCGGCTCTTCAGAATATCCCCAATCTTATCCTCCATCCTTTAGATAGAATTATTCCACGGCCTCTCGGCCACTTCTATAACCTTAGCTTGGGACATTTTATCTGTAGCCCCTTATTTACCATTCGGGTGAACCGAGGGTTCCTGGAAATTGTTCTCTAGCGGTTATTCACCCCTCGCTCCTCATCGTCTCGTCCACGAGGAGGTCGACGGTCATCACATCTGTCATTCCTTAGGGAACCACCTATACTTATCCATTTGAATATGAGATTTCTCAGGTAGTCTGTTGCTGGGCCAAGCCTATTAAAGGCTAACCCCCTACTTAATTTATCTAGAGTTGATGCCCTTGGCCTACACTCTTGGCTCAACCTTCTGTTACATCCTTGGCTGGGCTGAATGGGTCTCATAGTGACTCTAGAAATATGATAAGGCTCCTAATACCTGCTGTCATCCTCTTCATCATACTTCTCATCCTCATCATTAGGTCATTCATGACCTAGCCTCCACAGGCATAATTTCATAGGGTCAACCACATCTATGCCCTTTTATTGAGGAGGAAGATCCTTGTGCGGGTCTTGGGGTTGTACACTAGCCCTTGGATCTCGACCACCTCCTTTAGTGGATGGAGTTACCATCTCCTCTTAGGTGCCAACCAGCCTAGCCATAATGTTTTGGATGAAGGCAGTAGGAGTCGACTGTATCTGTTGCTGGCTGTCTACTAAGGAGCATAGATCCGCTGCCACCTCAACCATTTTTTACTGAGATGGGGCTTGGCTGGTACTGGTTCCACCTGTGGTAGGGGGATCTAATGTCATTGAAGACTTCCGGTGATCGAAATAAGAAAGCGATGAGATGAAAGTAAGCAGAAAAAGAAGAAGATCAGATGAAACTCAAACCAAAGATCTTTCAATGGTGGTGCAAGCTCGACCTAGGATGAGACTGGACCACCACCAGAGAATCCGGTAGAGCAGGTATAAAAGTAGGGAAGAAGATGCCTATCTCATTCCAACAGATGGGGCCAGATTGATGATACCAGAATTGGCACCACTAAGTCAGTGTGATAAGAGAGCTCAAGCCAGCACTGCAATGGTGTAAGAACACGTATGTAAATACAAAAATAAATGAGTCAAAGGAGGAGAGAACACCAAATATAAGTGTCTCGACTAGAGCCTGCGTCCACTATACAGCGTGAATGGTGGTTTTTAATAGAATAAGGGAACTAATGGCCTGTAAATACAACAGTCAAGCTTTTCTCTCTCTACTGTGTATTTTGACAAAGTTTTGCTGTGGTTGAAAATAATCGATCATTTTCAATAAGGTAAAAGATAACTATTTATATGGATAGGGTGATGTCATACACACCCCAATCATGCATGAGTGTGCACAACTTCAATTGTCCAATAAGGTGATGCCATCTATCACTAGTGCATGCAAGCAATGATTATAAGATATTCTTCGCTTGTTTAGTGATACTATTGTAACGATTTGTTTTATGTGGGGTTGATAACCCATGTGCATTGTCTCACATGTGCTCCATTCCACGTGCCTTATAAGATGCCCAAAGTGTCGTGCTGAGGTTAAAGTGTCAGCTTGGCCGAGTACGAGACTACTGATATACCACTGAAAACATAGACATATTCATGAAGTGTAGTCTCAATTGACCATGGTCAGGCCGAGATGAGAAAGCAGGCTGGTTTAGAAAATCTTTGATCTATCAACGCAGTCGAGACTATGCGTGAGGCTAAAAAAAGATACCTGTTATCTCGACTTAGGTCTTAGATGAGACAATACACAATGGTCGAGATAGGTTGAAACAGATGCACATGATGCCTATTAAAAAATTCCTTGTAGGGACGGCATGGACCAAACTTGTCTTGAGACAAGACGAGGTCTCACAACGACATATCATCAACTATTCATTTATAGGAAAAATATTTTTCGAGAAAATATAATTAGAAGATGAAAATATCTGTAGTTTAAGGGTGGTGTAATTTAAGCTCCTATAAAGAAATATCTCTTCACATGGGAACTCAGATGCGTAAGTGGTTAGGTATAACTGGATATAGAGGGATACCAAATTCAAATTTAACCAAAAGTTAGTTCTCACATATTAATCGAAAACTATTTTCTTCAATGATGATTCTAAGATTTGAAAAATGTGATCAATTTTTCACCAGTTTATTTTAGTCTAAAAAGTAAAAAGTTTTAAATGAATAAATTCCATGGACTGAAGATAATTTTGTAAATTGTTCTAGCGATCAGGAAAAATAAATTCATTTAACCACTGATTCTCATCAATAGTTTAAAATTTTGATGTGATTAGTTATGCATGTTATTATTCGTCTTTCCTCCCCATCTAAGGGAATTAATCACATACTCAATGTATTTTAAAATCTATGATAACTCTTATAAATTACATAAAAATTCATTCCGCCACTAGTAAATTTATATATTAACAATTTAATTCAAAAGAACTAACAAATGGGAACTTTTGAACACTAATGTGAAGAACCCATTGATTGAGACTCTTCTAGTTTTTCTAGAGTCTAGACTATTAGGGTTTTTTAACTAGTTTGGATAGTTTGTCATAAATATTTTAGTAGATTTCACTTTTAAAAATTAATTTAAGATTGAAGACTCAAAGGAATCCTATCTGCACAATATGGTTCTGGTTAGAAATATGAAGACACTTGAATATAGTGGAACACATACTACATCACACGCTTTTCACACACATACATTCATATAATTGTTTCAAAACCTCTCACACATTTTAGGCATTTAATTGATTTAAATTGGATTTATTTTAGGAATTAATCAGTTAAATTAATCTTATGCTTACTAATATTAAAATGGGAAAAATGTTATTTGGAATAATAATGTGTGAAAATAATTTTAATAATTGTTTTGGAATTAAAAATAATTTTCTGGTATTTTAATTTGTTAAATAAAAAAAATGTGTTTTAAAAATTATTTTGAAAATACATTTGAATTCATCAAGGTGTTTTTTTTATGTGTCTATGTTGTAGGGTGCATGTTATACCGTTAGATCAAATTGATCAAGGGCTGAGATTTGGGTTCGAGAATCCACGTGGATTGATAAACTTCATTTTAACTTGTTACTGCTTTGGACGTTTTAGCTTACCCTATACGCATCACTTATAACCCTTAGATTAACACTCGGTTGTAAGAAAAAATCACAACCGTTCATTTCAATCGTTGGCAACCTGTTTCTTGATCCTTCTCTGCCCTCGTATTTAAACCATTGTCTCAATTTGCATCAGATCTTTTTGGTCACTTAGGGTTTTATTTTTTAAAAGAGTAGGAGAGAGATAATGAAAGAGGAGAATAAAGAGAGAGAATGACAATAACATTCTCACATATCCTTCTAGGTTATATTTTTGTTTTCATTTGAAGTTTAAACCTTTTTTAAATCAAAATATATTTTGTTTAAAGTTCTTTATTTTATTTTTTTATAAATACGTTGAAACTCTTGTTTTATTTTAAATCAGATTACTAATTTTTAGAGATTTGAGATCTTTTATCTGATATATTCTTTTAATTGCGGAAAACTTTTTGTTTCTCAAAAGTTTTGAATCTGTGATTCTTTAATTTTTGAAGAGATTTAAAATTTGTGTTCATAATACTTGGATCTAATTTAAACCATTGTAAATCTTGCACTACATGTAGAGGAATACTATAATTTTTTTAGGACTGATTTTTACATGTTAAGCGTGTGTGACTTTCGTACTTCAATGTTAAACACTAACACTACTCAAATTCCCCTATATTTTTAGTGATATATGGAGGCTTGGATGTTTCATTAAATTATAGCTAATCACATCAACATTCATATGCTTTGCCCTTGCATTTGTGAGGGAATTCTCAGTTAGGTAACATGTAACACCCCACTTGTTAAAATAACGAATTGCCAGCCCCCTATTAAAATAAAACGAGAGTCTCATATGGATCATTCTTAGCATCACTGTCAAAATCAATTAATTACTAGCCACCTCTTAGTTTAACAAAATGTGTCGAATTTAAATCTTTAAATTAACATACCAAAATAAATCATTCAATATAAACCCATTCACAGTAAACAATATGATCACTCACACTAGTAAAGAAATCTAAATGCGGAATCAAATAAAACCAGGTACTGAATAAATGACCGGTTACTAAGAATCCAATACAATCATCCAAAACTAAACTATATAAAACTGAACGTAAATAAATCTAAGAAATTGGGAAACCTACCCAACAAAGTCTAAAATGGAGCCTAATCTAAGAAGATAATGGCATAGTTCACTACTCCAAAACCTGCAAGCCTCCCTATCATCTATAGCTACGTAATCCCTAGAAAGAAGAATCATCCTTAGCATCCCTATGGATGGACACCTAAAATTTTTTGAAAATATTTGACACGAGTCAAAGACAAAAACCTTTGAAAATATTTTGTAAGTGAGTAAAATCCAGCAATGGAAATGTAAAGTATTTTTTTATATTTAAGATGGTAGTGCACTAACATGAGACAATAATAACCCCTTAACTATAGTGCTCACCTAACGTATGCATTTTAACCACCTACTTATGATACCCGCTTAACTAGTCCCATAACATCCTAAGTTTCACACGTTACTCTATCCCATGTATTTTCATAAGAAAATTTATCACGTCTGCTTAACCATTATATTTCTCAATTATAATTTTTTACTTTATTTCTAATAACTGTCACTACCTATTTAAACAGTACACACTTAATATTTTGGCCCGTATATTAGTTTGCACATACATATACATAATAATATACTACAACAAACATACATATATCCTGCATAGTCTCCATCCCCCAGAGTAATAAGTCATTTGAAGCGGATCTCTACAATGATATCATCTTCTATGGTATGCTCACCTCATCCTAGTTACCGGGGATCGGACTTTCACACCGACACGTAAAATCTTAAATGTTTTGGTGGCATTCATAGTTCTTCAACAATGATTCATAACCAACCCAAAAATGACCTCAATTTAAATATCAATCTCACAAAGCATATAAATGGCGCTATGACCTGGGGTCGATACCTAGCTTGTTATTTTTTTGCCAGGGAAGATCACTCATATCGTTCAGCCTCCATTAATAACCCCAGAGTGTAAGTTTCACATAAATATCATACACACAGATATTATTTGTATTCATAGATATGCAGTCCGTATACTCGTATATTTATATATTCACGTAATCCGACTGATCCGTGCCTATCACCGGAAGAAATAGCCTAGTTGCACAGAGTCTACCCCTGACTCTTAAATATTTCATTAACCCTTATTTCATAGATCCCACTCATATGTTATTTTTCTTGGGCATTAAGTCATTTTTTACCAGCCCGTATCCTAAGTCATCCGAATCCCCGACCGAATTCATTAATTTATTTTTTCAAGTGTTATTCACATTAAACACCCACAATTCCCTACAGCGGTTTTATTCTTACTATCCCACGGTATATATAAGGTCCCTAACAATATTTTTTCAGAAGTCCTACTTTAATCCATGGACACTCCTAAATATCCCAAACCCCAAGAAAATTTATAATAATTAACAAATGAACCTAGGCTGAATAAGGCAGCCAAACCGGCTCGACCAGGCAACAAACCGGTTCGGCCTTGAATAATTCCCAAGTCAGGGCATCTATTATCATTACGATTTTTACCCAGATTCTCATCCCCAAAGTGGTTCCAAAATTTATCCTAAGGATATATACATTATCACCACATAATTTTCTAAAATTAATATATGTATTTTATTGTGTCAAATCATCAAAAACTAAATTTAATCATGGTATTTACATTGTTTTTTTTTCTAGCATGAATTATTTTACAATTTCTAACGAAATTCATAAATCCACAATCAAGATTTCATCTTTTCAATTCAATATATTTCCATTCAATATCAATATATTTAATTTGCAATTTTAATTACCTCGAATGAGAAATAATTTTCATGTCGGATGTTCCTCTAACGAAGGTCATAAGAACACGACAATATCCATTTGTCTATAAATCCCCCTTTTCGATATAAATCCCACCCCAAAACTTTTGACAAGTCGACCAAATTTTTATGTGAATATAGAACTGAAAAAAATTAAGAGAATTTAGTCACTTGTCTTTGATCTAGAAGGAATTATGATCTTCTTCTTATAGGGTTAAATCTAGCGAAGAACCCCTAACGATTTGCCTTTAATAAAGACTCCCCCTTAAGTCCATTGTATTTTTCTTCCTCTATTCTCACCAGTTTATCTCTCATGTGAATCAATATGTAAAGAGGATGCCTCCTAAGACTTAACCTTTTATTTAAATACCTAATCTCAAAATTAGATTAATCCCATAGGGTAAAACCTCCGTAAGCCCCTGAGTGGTCCCTGACAGGTCTAAAAAGCCCTCGGTATCCAATCTCAACCCCGGGGTACTTGTTCTTGACTATTTCAACCCATTTCAGATCAACCATGAACTCGAAATCATCATTTTAGCCACCAGACAAAAATATCCTATCTCAACCTAAAAATGGCCTACCCGAATGCCCCGACCGAGATACCGTCAATCCCCGTAGTTTCTATTCACTACAACGTATTAACAATTGATTGAATTTAATTTAATTAATCAAACTTAGTAACTTTTATTTCACATAAATATTAATTATATCCTCACTAATTAATATTTATTAAAGACATCAATTATTACGAGCACGTGAAATAAAAATGCTAAAATTGATTATTCAAAAATACGGGGTGTTACATTACATTTTTGGCAATTTATGATATTTATTGCATTTATAAACATATTCATTCATTATTAGGAATTTTTTTTTTTTTAGGGCATAGAGGCCCTCATGGATATCTCCTCTGAGGTGGTTTTACTATTGTGGATGCTTATTGTTTTACTTACCTTCTTAGCTCTTACTCTTTCTAGTTGGTTTCAAAAGTTTTCATAAAAACTTGAATAAATATTTTACAAATAAAATCTACTAGACTTTAGGAAACACATCTTGTGTTATCTATAAATCTATTTTTCATGAATAAAGTTTCTTCAACAAACTTGCGATTTACTAAAATATAGTAGGTTAAATTTGGTAATCATTTTTCACATAAGTGTTTTTTCAAGTGTCATCAATGCTTCGTATTAAAATCTTTCAAGATCCTGAAATCTCTTAAATATTTTTGTAAAATTGGATGATAAAAATTCTTTGGAAAAACTTGAAAATACTTCAAGATCCCCTATGTTTGATGGAGGCAAGTTTCCATACTAAAAAGTTCGTATGATTGCATTCAATCACGGACAATTAGGGTATGATGTTTAGGATATTATTCAAACCGGTTTTTAAACACCTACTAGACAAGAAGTTGAGGGAAGTACTAAGCGAGTAAGGAAAATACTGAGTGAATATACTGAAGAAGAAAAACCTCTATCTCAGTATAATAACAAAGGACATAACTGTATTTTTATGGATGTTAATGAACATGAGTAAAAATGAATTTCACTCTATACTACCTCTAATGAAGCTTGGGTCACTATGATCACTACCCATGAAGGTGATTAGCGTGTTAACGCTACCAAGACACAAATTCTTATCCAATAGTGTAATTCTATAATAATGTTTGACACAGAAAATTTTGATGAATTCTATCTTATGTCGGATATAATCACTAAACAACATGATAATGGAATAGACTATGACAAGAAAAAGATAATGACAAAAATGCTAACATCTCCCCCTCCTATGTTTGACCACAAATGGTATGCCATTAAAGAAATAGAGAACCCTAATTAGCCCTTTAAATTCTTAGTAGTAAATTGAGTACAATGGAAATGGAATTTATTTACAATAAATTAATTTCCTCGACTACTAGAAAGCATAATGAGTCAAACATGAGCTTCACTTTTAAGATGATCAATCCTAAGGTCTACTTGTCTGAATTAGATAGTGACTCAGACCAATAAACATATCTAGATATTACAAAATTTCCTTTATGAGTAAGAAGTTTAAAAATATTTTAAAATATAAAAATATTGCTAATGCTCGTAAAGGAAAATCTTGTAATTAAGGACTACAAGATTTTAGACGACTTGAAATAAAGTTTCATAAACCCATACACTGAACCACGGACTCAAATAACAATAGTTCTAAGATGGACCAGTCCCATGTACAATGTCAAAAATGTGGTAAATGGGACATTATGCTAATAGGTGCCTTTTTTAAACAACAAACTACACAAAAGGATATTACTAAAACTTGGGATAATTCAAGTGATCTGATGATGATGATGAGTTAGGTCCATCAAACAAAGATGAATCCTTCATGTATTTTTATGCCATAATTATTGAATATGATGGCGATCCTTGCTTTTCTGTTGATGATTCTATGTGTGAATATGATGTTTTTCATTTTCAAACTTCTTTTAGAACCACTCATATAAATTATGTTTCTATATCAAATACTCGTGGGTGTGTGAGTCAAAGTGACGCAAATAATGACGAATGGAATGTGTGTGTGTAAATTCTACCAATATAACTGAATCATTAGGGGACACAACACAACTTAACTTAGTGATAAAAATGATAATAATGACGATTGGCCAAATTTCCAAGACATGTATTGTTAAAATTAAAAGAAACTCTCTAGGTTCGGAAAAAATTATGAAAAAAATATCTGAACATATTGAGGATCTAACTAAGATGATTAGGCAGAATGCTTAAGACTGCAAGAGTCAATGTATAACATATGAGACCGAGGTTAAATAATTTAAATCCAAATTAACTAAACTCTCTAGGAGCAATTTTGTTTTAGAACAAAAATACAAGGCCACTATAATTGAATCATAACAATCCAAAACAAAATGTTCAGAAGTTTTCAAAAGGAGGCAAGATTTTGAATCCTCAACTAAATAGTAAGAACTTATGTTGAGTGAAAGAAGAAAATATCATAACAAAACTGGATTTGGTTTAGTTAGAACAAAAAATCCTTTTATAGATTTAGGAAACCTCTTTTGTCAAAAAAGTTTTGGCAAAGCTTTTTTAATCTCACAAGTGACAGAAACCTCTAACAATCCCCACCAAAATCCTCAAAAATAGAACTAAGTTTGATTTTTCCTCCTATTATAAGTAAGGAAAACACTTTATTTTTGAAAGTTAAACCTATTTTCCAAGGTTTAGACAATAATGTTAAACTAGCTTTACTGAAATATTGTTCCTATTGTGATGTCTATGGAAACAATCTAGATAACTGTTTTCATTAAAGTATTTGGATGTGAGTATATAAAAACTTTAACTACTCTTTCGTAAAGTGCCATAGTTATGTTCTCCATAGACAAAATCAAAATCATTTTTGTGGGTAAAAATAAAAACAGGTCTTGTATAAAGAAAAAAACCACCTCGCAGAACCCTTCAATATTCCAACTGCTCAAAAGGAAATTTATTTTAAAACTTGTCCTATTTTGGTGAGAAAAAATGATATAATACTCCAATTGAGGTGGAATGTTGTTATTTCAGCTCTCAAAGTTGAAATCACCTCAAGTGTAAAATATTTATATTAATGGTGCTTCTATAAGAGGTGACAAAACAAAGTTAAAGAACTTAACTAACTACCTTGGTGGCAATATCACGTTTGAAGATGGAGTTTCGTTCGAAATTATAGGAAAATGAACACTTTATGTGGAAGCTTTAACTCTTCTTGATGACATTCTCTTAGTTAAAGGTTTAAAGGCCAATCTACTGAGTAAAAGTCAATTATGTGATGAAAATTACTCTGTTAACGTTTTTAAAAATGAGTACAAAGTGATTGCCAACAATGGTAATTTCATCATAGATGTAATAGAAATAAGGAGAATTGTTAAATAGTTCTTCCTAATGCTATTTCTTGCCATTTAATAAGGCTTGATTATACCGATCTTTGGGAGCCTCAGTCATATTAATTTTGTAAACTTGAGCAGAATGAGCACCAAAGAGATTGTTAAGGGATTGCTCAAAAATAAAAAGAATCCAAATATAGTTTGTCGTATTTGTTAAGTGAGTAAGATAACTAAGGCCCCTCACAAAAAAGTTCTTGATATTTTAACTTAAAAATTCCTTGATCTCATCCACGTGGACTTAATGGGTCCCTCTCGTGATATTAGCCTTTATGGTAATAGTTACATTCTAGTCATTATGTATGACTTCATGCATTTTACCTGGGTAGCTTTAATGAAAAATAAATGAGTTATTTTTAAAGACTTTATGAAAATGATTTTGAAAGTTGAAGATGTAAAAGATACCCAATTATTGCATATAATAAGAGATATGGGAGATGAATTTAAAGATAGTGGCATTATTGAATATTATTTTGGAAATGGCTATTTTAATGAGTTAAGTGCTTCTAAGACCCCCAACAGAATAGAATAGATGAACGTAAAAATATAACCTCACATGACATGACCAGGATATTAATTCTTGCTAAGGACCTCCCCTAATATTTTTCGGTTGAATCTGTTTAAATGGCTTGCCATACTATTAAAAGAATTTACCTCCGTAAAAATACCAAAGCGACTCCATCTGAACTTTGGTATAATAAAAGTCACAATGTTCAATACTTTAGAACCTTTAGGAGTACTTTCTATATATGTCATGATAGAGAAAATATTTCAAAATTTGAATCCCAGTTGATAAAGGCTTTTTTAAAATATTGTCAAAACAGTCATGCTTATAGGGTTTACAATTTAAGAACCAAGATGACTCTATAAACAATTATTTCATTAAAATACCAATTTTTGAGAATGACTCTGAAACTTTTGAAAACATTAACTCACCTATATAAACTAACACTTTATCATTTGAAACCCCTGTTGTTCGTAGCTAGGTTTCTAAAGACCATCCCACCGCTAACGTTGTTGGTTAGTTATTAAAGTCGGTTAGATAGAGATTACAACATTAAAATTTGCAAACTTTGGTTCTCTTTTTTTCCCTTATGGAATCTAAAATTTCTAATGATTTTTTGATAGATTCTTTTTGGATATATTCTATGCAAGAAGAGCTAGCGCATTTTCAAACACACGTTGTTTGGTATCTAATCTCTAAGCCTATTAATACTAAAGTAATCAGTAATAAATGGATTTTTGAAAAACAAAATCGATGAAAAAAGTGATGGCAATGAGAAATAAATATAGTCTAGTATATCAATGTTACAATCAAACAAAAGGGGTATATCTGGATTAGTCATTCGCCCCAGTTCACATATTGATTCTATACATCTTCTCTTGATTGTTTCTTGTCATTTACAATTTAAACCTTTTCAAATGGATATCAAATCAGTTTTTTTAAATGGTACTTTAATAGAGGGAGTTTATGTAGAACATACAAAGGTTTTATTGAACCTAAATACATTTATCATGTCTTTAGACTAAGAAATATGTTGTATTCTCTAAAAGAATTCCCCGGGGTCTAGTACGACCGCTTTTCAAACTTTTTACTCAATAATGGGATTGAATGCACTAAAAGTGACTAGACTCTGCTTGTATAAGAAGATAAAAAAAAATAAAGTTTTAATATGTAATTTACATAATATTTTGTTCAATATACCCTTAAGAAGTTAAAATATTTTCAAATTTTATGAGTAGGGTGTCCCAAATGTCTTTTATGGGGGAGTTGCAATATTTTCTTGAACTTTAGGTGAAATAATTTTATGATGGCTTATTTATATGTCAATCTAAATATGCCAAGGATTTAATAGAGAAATTTAAGCTTAACGATTCCAAAATAGAATTTACACCCATGAGAACAACCACAAAACAAACCAAAGATAAAAGTGGAAAAATTATTGATCCTTCTTTATATAGAGGCATAATATGTAGCTTCCTGTATTTAATTGCTTCTCGACCTCTAATAATGTTTTACGCTTCTGTGTGTGCCCGTTATCAATCCGCTCCTAAATTAAGTCAACTTAAATGCATTAAGTATATTATTAAATATGTAAAAGGGACTTTAAACTTAGGAATAAGGTACACAAAAGACACAACTGGTACTATAATTGGTCATAATGATGTTGACTGGGCAGGTTGCTCGGACAATCGTAAAAGTACCTCGGGTTCTTATTATTATGTTGGGAACAACTTGGTTGGTTGGGGATACAAGAAAAAAAGTATAATTATTTATATACTCTTGAGGCAGAATATATCACAGCTGGCAGTTATCAATCCCAATTAACGTGGATCAAATAAATTCTAAGTGACTATAACATTATAGAATATCAAGGAACATCATTATGTGATAATGACAGTGCAATAAATATAACTCAAAATCTTGTTTATCTCTCTCGAACCAAACACATAAAAATACTTCATCGTTTTATCAGAGAGCAGTAGAGTCTAAAGAACTCTTAATTGAATATGTTAACATTGCAAAGAAACTTGTCGATTTCCTACTAGACCTCTTGATAATATTTGTTTTGAAAGTTTAAGAAGAGCGATTGGGATGGTTATGCTTGATTGATATATCTTTTGTACATAAACCTACATTCCTATATTTTTCATGTTAATAATATTCCATTTATGGTTATGGGGAATGGATGTTTGATAACGATAAAAGGCATCTCCCATATCTATTCAATGTAGGATTAGCACTTATCAAGATTCGTTTGCTAGTTCACTGCTTTTCACCTATGACACCCCGTCGAATTAATTATCGGGTGATCAGTCCTTAATTAATCAGTTTTAGAATATCAAGTTTGTTCAGATAACACACCACTGTCGAAAACATAAATTTTATTCTAATAAAACTAAACAGCTAGTATTTAAAAAGGGTGATGTCCAAATTTTATCTTGTTATTAGCTACTACTAAAAGAATACCAATAAATACCATGCATCACAGTAACATAAGTAAAGTCTGACTGAAGTAAAATAAATGTTCGGGGTAAACATCTCCTGGTACAATCCCATACAGTAAATCCAACGAGAGAAATCAAATCTAATAGAGAAATTAAAATGACTAAATCTCTTAAAGTAAACATAGGTAAGAATGACATGTCCAACAAAATGGATAACTAAAAAAGAAAGAATGATCTAGGTCATCTACTAGCAATAATCATGCAGCTTCCACAACAGCTACAACACGACAGATGAAAAGAGTCTCCTAAGGTTTGTGTACCTATGGCTGGGCACCAAAAATAATGGAGCAATAGAAAGATATACAGAAAAATGGGTCAGAGCCCTAGTTGAAAACAGTATAAAATAGTAAGTGCTTAAATTGATTCAATTAGCACAATTATTAATCAAGTTAACTTAGTGTACTCACTTGAGATCCTCACCCCTCGATCTAGTGTGCACGTCTAACGAGACTAACTACCCATACTAGTCACGATACCCTGCCTGACTACTAAGTGTATAATATGATGTTTGAAAGTCTCCCTAAATAACTCAAAATCGACGTACTTATGATTTCGATATAGAATTAGGATTTCTTTAGTTTATTCTCGTATTCTTATAAATGTCCAACTGATAGTACCATAACTGTGGATACTCGGCTGTTTAGTCCATTTGCAAAGCTCACGCATATAGGACAAGAGGTTCAATCTCTCGAGAACCAATAAAAACATAAACACCTATTAGAGGCGAACATAGTCCCAAGCCGATGGGCTACGCACATACCTATGCACCCATACGATCGTCATCACTATCATTCTCACTGATAGCCTATACCGAGATTCCATGCTCTAGTGGTGTGACTCTAAATCCCCCGAAGGCACACAGGATCCGGTCGTTCACAACGCGTTAACTTCCGTTCGATAGCCAGTATCTAGGTATGTCATACACATAATACTTTAATCAATAAGCATACATACAACTTATATAAATTCATTATCTTTCTCATAGTCTAGTAGTTACAGTACGTATATTAACTCTTATTCTAACCCATACTTTATTCGTGTATACTCTACCTTGTATTTTTTCACCTCCTTTATTATATGGATTTTATACCTTCCGAGGGTCGACATATTCTCCTCTCACTATTAATTAGCAATATAAGTCACTCGACGATCATTCTAGTTTAACACTCATTAAAATAAGCCTAAGGGAACTTCGAAACAAAATTGTCTTAATACGAGGTCGTTCGAATGAGGGTTTTTTGAATGGAGGTACTTAGAATGAACCACCTAACTTGATAGAAGGGCTACTGGAATATCGTTAGAAGTCTCATTCGAACGAGGTCGTTCGAACGACCTGGGATGGACTTCTAACAAAATTTCCAAAGTCGCCCAATTCATCTCCAAAGCTTGTTTTTCCAGATTTTCTCCACTCAAATCTCAATCGAAATCCATTCCAACCCAAATGTAAGGTTTCTAAACTACTATAAGTCACCCTAGAATACTTCTTAGCATAGTTTTGGGGTCAAATCATTCTAATCATCCTTTAATTTCAATAAATTTCTGAATTTTACCATCAACCATATTAACATAAACCTGGAGTTATTTGTCAAAAAAATTCCATTTTTATTTCATGATTAACATCTAACTCACCGATTTCTCATTCGTTTTAAGGGGAAAATCCTCTACATGCAAACCCCCATCAGATTTTCTAACTTTCCTACATGATCTCAACATAGGTAAACCCAAATTGGTATTTGTTTTTCTAAAACCTCAACATAAATTAACAAGAGTAATAATTTCTAAGAGAAGAGCAAGATAATCACTTGCCTTAAAATGAACTTATGATTCGCATGTTGAAAGTGGTACAAGAACGATCCTCCTGACACGATCTACGCGTTGGTGTACTTTTTGTTATGAAAGGTTGATTTCTTGGCTTAGGGCTCTAATGGAGTCTCCTTCTTCCTTGGTTCTCTCTCTAATTTCTCTCGTCCTCATGTAAGGTGAAACTGACAGGCCACTAACCCTCAATGCTCTTAATTAATCCCAATTTTCGTCCATTTAATTACATAAAAATCCCAAAAGACCAAAATACCCCTCTGGGGTGTTGTTTTGTGCAAAAATGCCATAGACTTTAAATAAAATACCCGAGTAGTATTTTTTTTACTATTTTGATCCTTTCGGGCACTCTGGCGCACTCAAAATAGTCATTCGAGTTACATAAAAATAATTTACTTTACATACCAATGACGCGACTCATACGTGCGTCTCGAATAATTATAACATGACTGTCGGGTATTCCATCCCAGACATAACATTATTTCCAAGACCGTCTATTATGTTACTCACTACATAACGTTCAACATAATTATTAGTCAACATGATTTTAACATAATCATTTCTGATAAGTAGTAACTCTCGTGACGTTAGTAATTATTACCATTAAGTCGGATTAATTATAAATTAAATTTTCTCTCTTAAATTAATTAATCCAAATTTTCATACTTTCATAATAAAATAAATACACGTAAAAATACGAGGTATTACATACTTCCCCCCTAATAATAGAATTTCATCCCGAAATTCGAAAAAGAAGGCATACCTTGTAAAAACCAGTATCCTCGAGTACACATATCAACTTAACAGTATGGCTCGATCAGTATAGTTCCCGCTTCACAGTAAGCTTGTCTAATACTTCCGACACTTTATCAGTTATAGGTTTACCCCTCAATAACGGTACCTCACCTTGTGCTCCTACTAAACAACATTCTAATAAGACTAGCTTATACATTATTGGCCCCATTATATCAGTGTCTTTGGGAGGTCTCACATATGTTCGTATTAACTCCGTATTTAACTAAACACAAATCTCCCATCCCGGAAGAAACCATATGACTATCTGAATACTCTTGTCCGTTCTTCTAATCTTGGTTCCCGACGACGTGACTCTTATGACAGTCAAAAGCCTTCTAAGATAGTTAGTGGTTATTTCATAATAGCCATCGGACTCTACATTAGACCAATTCAAAATTTCAATTATCCTCTCATTTCTAAGCATCCAGAGGAGGAATCGTTAGGGTCTTTCCACACAAAACCTCAATAAGCACCTTGTACACAATAACCAGGTGCGAGTTCTTTCACACAACTCTATCGTTAGGTAATATCTTCTCCCAATTACCGTACTATCTTACATAGTAGCTATATTCGTTGTGGGAATGAAATGGTCACAATGAGTCTAAAATTTCTTTCATACCGCTCCACTAGTCATCAATTACCATCCACCTACTCTTCGACCATAGGTGATATGATCGGCTCAAAATGAAACGTCATCCCCACCGTTTCCTGAAATCCCATATTGAAGGTGGGGTTCAAGTATCTCATATTAGTTGACAACAACATTGGATAGGACTAAATAACGGTGCGATCCTTATATTAAAGAAAATTCGGGGCACACTATCTAATAGTGTACTCAACCTAAAGTAATAACAGTTACCGTTTCTTTTGGTCAACTTGTTCCACCCATTCGGAGGAAATTGTGACCTTATCTTGAAGTTGGCAATCCACCTAATAAATTTGCCAACTTGACTGCCCTATTCTATGACTGGAACCGTTGGCTTGATATAAATTTTCTAGTTGATCATCTTGATCCAATCGATTTCTGTCTACGAGTGGTATATGCGGAAAATACTCACTATTCCCCTCTCAACACAGACTTCTCCTTAATGAATTTCGCATTAAGTGGTACTTAGCACTCCTCTTCTTCCATCGGTATACTCTAAAAGTTCCGACCCATACACCTTTCACCACGTTGTGCACATTTGGACTCTTTATCAATATTTACGCGTAAGCCACCCTTAACATTCGATTAGGTGGGACTCCGCTGCAAATTTGTCCATAATAGTTTAATATTTTTCTTCTCAAGGGATACCCCTTTTTAAATGGCTTCCCACTGCCCTTCAACCAATTTTGAACGTGCTACTTCGATCACACATGAATATACTGATTATTATCCTTCTCTTATGACGTTTAATCCACCCTACCTCTACCATTTTGTAATATCAGTCTCACAAGTATAAAACTCACCCATCTCTGTGTCTCTTCTTCTGTCGATTATCACATCAGTAATCCAGGGTGTCTACACCCCTTACAACCCATGCATATGGGTTTAATCATCGCATACGCTTCGTAAGTACTCCAAACTCTTTATTGTCCCTTCATTTGCAACGTGCCTATACCACTTGGGAGTTCTCAATCATCGTCGAAATTTAAATTCTAAATCCTCCTAACATCATTTCATCCTTTAACCCTCCAAAGTAAAACAAAATTATCAGTACTTCTTCACTAACAACTGGCTCTACTGGCCTTATATCTTAATTTATCCCTTTAACTTCCAGTTCTAACTACTTACTTCCATAACGGTCGAGGTACTCAAATTATGGACAAATGGCCAAACATATCCTAACTACCAACCTTATGCTAAGTTTCATGTGTGGGATGTCTCGCAAAGTAAAATCCAAACAAAGAACCCCCCGATACACTACTTCCTAGCATTGTCGGTCATCGAAAACCCTTAGGCCCTCAGTCCATAACATGTACCCCTATATTCCCGTCTCTTGACAACAAAGATACATCTCCTTTCACAATTTCACTTAAACAAGGAACTTCTTCTGAAAGACACTGTCTCTTAACGTTGATGGTAATCACATTCCATAGACATCATGCAAATATAATCGGGGCTCTAAAAATCTCGTCCCTAGATATACAACTATGAGTATTAACTTGCACGTCTCTAAAGTGTGATATAACAATGTACTCTTCTTAATACCACATCCTGAGCGTTAATTATAATTATCAGCTAAATCTTTTCACTGAACAGTAAACCAAATACACTTCGAATCATATCACTAAAGTCCCTTCACATATCAGGAACAATTACCCAAGACCATTATACTTTTTTAAGTCTCACCAATATATATATATATATATATATATATATATATATATATATATATATATAAATGCAAGCCCGGCCCTCAAGAAGATGGGCCCCGCGAGAACAAAACATTCTGCCCCAAGGTAGTAACCCCGATAGACTTGCAATATCCTCACACTATCAGCTTAAGCATATAATAAAAACCATAATTAGGATAGTATCATTCTCGTATAACACAACACTAAAACAAGAAATTTCAATAAGGTATGTACCACTTACGACACACCAATTCATCCTCCGCGGATCACACTAAAGGTGACCCCACTATACGAAGAAAATATTCACATAAATAATAACATTGTTGATATACGCACTAAACTCGATCCTCATGTGAATATATCCATAAAAATGTAGTAACTCATTGCTGACACGTAGAACACGCAACATCATCTTAGTATATACTCATACATCTATCTTGCCACTCGCCCTGGTTGTTCAAATGGTTTCTGAACCTAACACACCTATCTGTACCAAATCGAAAATTTTAATAATTATTTCCCTTGCTAGGCACCATACCCTTATCCCTACACTTGCTTCGGGAAAATTTTTACGCACGGGTTTCACTCCCTATAAAATACCTCTACACATACTCCACTTATCTCCAATCACACTAACCATGTTAGGGTTATCCTTCTTTCAGACGTTGGTAGTCTCGACTCTAATGACTTTTTTCGTTGTTCCCTTAGCTTTAATGGCCCTAAGGAACACGCTACTCGCTTTGACAACTCTTACTGAAATCACTATCGCTCGGTGAATAATTTGTCTATCCAAATCATTTAAATGTGTCCCCTAATGGGTCTCCCCCTTGGAGGTGCTTAACTAACACTGTTTCCCCTGGTCTTTCATTGTCTAAATACTTCGATCCTTATAGCTCACCACAAAAGGAAGAGTTTACCTCCATTTTTAACAAAACGCGACATTATTACCATCGGCATTGATCGTCCAAGCAGAATTCCCCAGAAGTGCAAACAATTCTTCTTGTAAATTAACTTTTCCCATTCAATGTCCTCCTCTCCATTTCACCTACTTCATCCGGTGTAAGGTTCGCTAATTAATTAAATTTCTTTTCACAAAGTGACCTCTATCTGACCCTCTTGTGTGAGTTCAGAACAATATCCCATCTTAACCTGAACATCTGATGAAATAACTTATGGTCAAATCATACGTATGCGCCATCTCTTGTCAAAACATTCCACTTCTAAGTGTGGTGGTTTCCTCTCACCATCGTAACTCTACTCTTGCGAGCCAAGAAAAATTTTACCCAAAATTTTCACTCCCGATTTGTCGTACTTCGACATATGCCCAAACCTTTGGATATTTTACCTTCGTTGGCTAACACACGCCATTTCCACATTTCTGGAATTTTCATTGTTGGTTCTCTTCAATGTTTCATCATTCTTGAATATACCTTACAACTTCAACTGAGCTTTGCATCCTGCTTTTTGCCCAACTGTACTCGCCTAACATACTGCATCGTTCGTCACCCGAACACACCCGAATGCAAATAAGATCCACTATCATATACATTATAGGAGGAGAACGGAACCTCACCAAAGAAATCAACAATCCTAAACATAGGGCTCTATATTAAATAAAGCTACGCTAGAAGCATAATAAGACGCACAGATCCTAAAGGACACTAGAACCTGATGCTCTGATTCCACCTGTGACACCCCGCCTAATTAATTATCGGGTGATCAGTCCTTAATTAATCAGTTTCAGAATATCAAGTTGGTTCAGATAATGCACCACTATTGATAACTTAAATTTTATTTTAATAAAACTAACCACCTAGTATTTAAAAAGGGTGATGTCCAAATTTTATCTTGTCATTAGCTACTACTAAAAGAATACCAATAAATACCATGCATCATGGTAACATAAGAAAAGTCTAACTGAACTAAAATAAATGTCTGGAGTAAACATCTCCAGGTACAATCCCATAAAATAAATTTAATAAGAGAAATCAAATCTAATAGAGAATTTAAAATGACTAAATCTCTCAAAGTAAACATAGGTAAGAATGACATGTCCAATAGAATGGATAACTAAAAAAGAAATAATGAACTGAGTTGTCTACTAGCAATAATCTTGCAGCTTCCACAACAGCTATAACACGGCAGCTGAAAAGAGTCTCCTAAGGTTGGTGTCCCTGTGGCTGGGCACCTAAAATAATGGAGCAATTGAAAGATATATAGAAAAATGGGTCAGAGCCCAAGTTGAAAACAATTTAAAATAGCAAGGGCTTAAATTGATTCAATTAGCACAATTTTTAATCAAGTTAACTTAGCATACTCACTTGAGATACTCACCCCTCGATCTAGTGTGCACGTCTAACGAGCCTAACTACCCATACTAGTCATGATACCCAAAATGACTACTAAGTGTATAATATGATGTTTGAAACTCTCCCTAAATAACTCAAAACCGACGTACTTATGATATCGATATAGAATTAGGATTTCTTTAGTTTATTCTCGTATTGTTCTAAATGTCCAGCTGATAGTACCATAAGTGTACATAATAAAAAATTGCATCATTATCATAAGACACCAAACATGATTTATGGTATATACACATTATTCACTTAATGTATACATATTAAATTATATAAATAAATAGCAATATTAACCCTTGGTTGAGAAACCCTTGGTGCTACGCATACTCGACTATCTAGTCCATTTGCAAAGCTCACGCATATAGGACAACAGGTTAAATCTCTAGAGAACTAATAAAAACATAAACACCTATTAGAGGTGAACATAGTCTGAAAACGATGGGATACGCACATACCTACGCACTTATACGAATGTCATCACTATCCATCTCATTAATAGCCCATAACTAGATTCCATGCTCTAGTGGTACGACTCTAAATCCCCGAAGGCACCCAGGATCCGATCGTCCACAACGCGTTAACCTCTGTTCGATAGTCAGTAGCTAGGTATGTCATACACATAATAATTTAATCAATAAGCATACACACAACTTATATAAATTCATTAGCTTTCCCACAATCTAGTATTTGCAGTACGTATATTGACTCTTATCATAATCCGTACTTTATTCGTGTATACTCTACCTTGTATTTTCGCACATCCTTAATTCTATGGATTTTATACCTTTCGAGGGTCGACATATGCTCCTCTCACTATTAATTATCAATATAAGTCACTCGACGATCATTCTAGTTTAACACTCATTAAAATAAGCCTACGAGGAGTTCGAAATAAAATCAGCTTAAAAAGACCATTCTGGAATCTCGTTAGAAGGCCCATAAATCTCGTTTGAACGAGGTCATTCGAATGAGGGTCGTTCGAACGAAGGTACTTTGAACGAACAACCCAACTCATTAGAATGGCTGCTGGAATCTCGTTAGAAATCTCGTTCGAACGAGGTCGTTCGAATGACCTGAGATTGACTTATAACAAAATTTCCGAAGTGGCCCAGTTCATCTCCAAAGCTCATTTTTCCCAATTTTCTCCACTCAAATATCAACCTAAATCCATTCCAACCCAAATGCAAGGTTTATAAACTACTCTACGTCACCCTAGAACACTTCTTAGTATAGTTTTGGGGTCAAATCATTCTAATCGTCCTTTAATTTCAATAAATTCCTGAATTTTACAATCAACAATATTATCATAAACCTTGAATTATTAATCCAAAAAAACTCCATTTTTATTTCGTGATTGACATTTATTTCACCAATTTCTCATTCCCATTAAGGGGAATATTCTCTACATGCAAACCCCCATTAGATTTTCTAACTTTCCTACATGATTTCAACATAGGTAAACCCAAATTGGTATTTGTTTTTCTAAAACCTCAACATAAATTATCAAGAGTAATAATTGCTAAGAGAAGAGCAAGATAATCACTGCCTTAAAATGAACTTCTGATTTGCGGGTTGAAAGTGGTATAGGAACGATCATCCTGACACGATCTACGCGTTGGTGAACTTTTTGTTGTGAAAGGTTGACTTCTTGGATTAGGGCTCTAATGGAGTCTACTTCTTTTTGCTTGGTTCTATCTCTCATTCTCTCTTCCTCAGGTAAGGTGAAACTGACAGGCAACTAACCCTCAATGCTCTTAATTAATCCCAATTTTTGTCCATTTAATTACTTAAAAATCCCGAAAGATCAAAATACCCCTCGAGGTGTTATTTTGGGCTAAAATGCCCCGGACTCAAAATAAAATATCCGTATAGAATTTTTGGATTATGTCGACACTTTCGGACACTCTAGCGCACTCAAAATAGTCATTCGAGTTATATAAAACAATTTACTTTATATACCAATGATGCGACTCATACGTGCATATCGAATAATTATAACATGACTGTCAGTATCCCATCCCGGCCATAACATTATTTCCAAGACCGTTTATTACGTTACTCACTACGTAATGTTCAACATAAATATTACACAACATGATTTCAACATAATCATTTCCGATAACTACTAACTCTCGTCACGTTAGTAATTATTATCATTAAGTCCGATTAATTATAAATTAAATTATCTCTCTTAAATTAATTAATCCAAATTTTCATAATTTCGTAATAAAATAAATACACGTAAAAATACGGGGTAATACATCACCCATGTATATTTGAGCCAAAATGGGGTAGTAAGATCTTTAATAGGATTAGGATTTTTTTCGAAGAGTTCAAAAGTATTCCATGGGATATATTTGTACTCCGTGGAGTTTTGTCAAAAAATTTCAAAGGGGAATATTAAAGCACCCGTTAATAGAGAATCTCCTGTGTTATCTTGAGTCTAGACTATAAAGGTGTTCAAAAATATTGGATAGTTTGCGTGAAATATTTTAGTAGAGATCCCTTATGAAAATACATTCAGTATTGAAGACTCAAAGGAACCCTATCTATAAAATATGATTCCACTTAGAAAGATGAAGACACTTGAATATAGTAGAACACATACTAATCCCTTAATCTTCACACACTTGCATTCATATAACTATTTAAAAACTTTAAAAACCTTTAGGCATTTAATTGATTTAAATTAGATTTATTTTACGAATTAATCCCATGATTAATAATGCAAAAAATATGGGAAAATGTTATTTTGGTATAATAATCCTTGAAATAAAGTTTCATATTTTGTGAATTAAAAATAATTTTTCGGTATTTTTAATTACTTAAATAAACTTTTCTTGTATTTTAAAATACATTTTGATTTACTAATATGTGTTTGTTGTGTGTTGTTATGTCTCTATTTTGTAAGGTGTGTGTTACACCATTGGATTGGATTGAATTGATCAAATGTTGATATTTGAGTTTGGGAATTCACATGAATCGATAACCTATGTATTAACCTATTACTGGATTAGTCATTTTAGATTACCCTATACGCATCGCTTATTACCATTAGATTAACACTCAATTCTGATAAGTAATCACAACCGTTCATTTCAATCGGTGATAATATATTTTTTAATCCTTCTCTACCCTCGTATTTAAACCCTTGTCTTGATTTGCAACAGATCCTTTTGAACATTTAGGGTTTCATTTTTATAGAGAGAGATAGAGAGAAAGAGAGGAGAATAAAGAGAGAGAAGGAGAGAGAAGAGAGAATCGTTTTGGTTTTTAAAGACTTTAATCAATCTTAATGAACTGAAATTTTTTAACCTAGAACAACAGTCAGGCTTACCCATATCTTTCTAGGTTCTACTTTTGTTTTTATTTGAAGTTTAAACCGTTCTGCAATCAAAATATATTTTGTTTACACTTCTTGAAAAACATTTTTTCCAATCTATTGAAACTCTTATATGTTTCATTTTAAATCAAGTTGTTGATTTTTAGAGATTTTAGATCTTCATCTAATATATTCTTTTAATTGTGGAAAACGTTTTTTTCAAGTTTTGAAACTATGATTCTTTAAATTATGAACATATTTGAAATCTTTGTTAATAATCCTTAATCTGATCTGAAACATTGTAAATATCGCATTACATGTAGAGAAATCCTGTAATTTATTTAGCATTTATTTGTACATGTTAAGCATGTGTGAGTTTCATTCTTTCATGTATAACACGAACATTACACTACACGAATTCCACTATATCTATGTTGATATTCGGAGGGTTGGGTGTTCCTTTTAACTAGAGTTTTTTGATTCAATATTCAAAGGCTTTGTACCTACGTTTCAGTGGATATTCTCAGTTCGGTAATATTTTTGTCTATTTATGATATTTATTGTATTTGTAAACATATCCTTTCATTGTAGTGAAATTATTTTTTATTTTTGGGTCTATATGCCCTCATGGATGTTTTCTTTGGGGAGGTTTTACAACATTATATCTTATGCTGTGGATGCTTATTCTTTTACTTATGTGTTTAGTTATTAATCTTGTTGGTTAAGTTCAAAACCTCATTTTCCATATAAGTGTTTTTTCACGATGTTGGCTAATGGAGATCAAGTAAGAATTGTGTTCTTCAAATGATTTTCATCATTAATTGAACAAGGAATTTTTTGGATTAGAAAAAAATGAGGAACGCCATATACATTTTTCAATCGTATAGGGAGTGTCATTGGAAGACGAGGCATGGTGTTAGTTGTTTCAAAGATTTTGATTCTTTTCGAAGAGGGAGGCGAGAGTAAAAATATAAATCTCAATTGCAATGGTATGAGGTTAAAAAGTTCATATTCATTAGGGAGAAGCGAACAAGCCTAAAGGCTAATGTGTTAACTATATATAATTCACACATTGACAACAATGATGTTCACTTTTCCTAGAACCATAAGGAAAAAGGACTAAGTAACTATTTTCTCTATAAAGAAAAATAAAGTTTATGGTCCGATTTACAAGAACCTGGTGTGTAGATTCGAGAACCACATATTAGGTTTACAACTCTGTGTAAAGGTTCCTATTAACCATGGAAGTACTTAAAGGAGGGATTTCCTGGAAATTGACAATAAGAATAAGGAGGTATTATTAACAATAAGTTATCTTTTTATATTTTAAGAAGATGAAAGGACAATGTTGGAAATTTATTTTATGTACCACGTTTTAGAAGAAAAGTTATTTTCGATTTCTAGGTAAGTTTTGAACATATCTCGATTATTTTATTAATTTTTTTTATCAACATAGGGACATATTTTATTTGTTCGAGTATACTGAAAAACAATTTATACATTATAATTTAAGTCTCACAAATACTATAAAACACTAAAATGAATAGCTTTATGGAAAATCATTAAAGAAAAGTTTCCTTCTTAGTTTAACCAAACACAATTCTGACACTTATGCTAAGGTTATTTATTCTAAAAGGAATTCAAAAAGATTGGTTTAAAATGGAAAATTGAGTTCACTTAAAGTAGAGGTACTTTCAGTCCATAAATCTTGTTTATAAGATACAATGACCAAAAGGTCCTTCATGACCAATAGCTATATATCAAAAGACGTGTTGTAAATGGTTCGTTTCGATTTATATGGTTGTATGACTATCCGCACAAGAAGTGTTTTGAAGTAAATCATCAATTTCATTGATGATTACTGAAGGTATGGATATGTTTACCTTATGCACTACAAGTTCGAAGAATTTCATTAGTTCAAAGTGTATATGGCTTAGGTGGATTATAGTTAAGGTAAACTATTCTAAACCCAACGGTCCAATCATGGGTGAGAATACATCTTATGATATTTTTAGAATAATTAATCGAAGGTAGGTATTATATCCCAATTGTCTCTAATAGATACTCTTTTGCGGAATGGTGTAGCGAAAAAAATGAATAAGACTCTTTTAAACATGATAAGTTCCAATGTTAGTTATTCAGGATTGCATTAATATTGATGAGATTTTTCATTAAGAGACAAATATATACATTCTGAATTAAGTTCCATCTAAATCGATCTCACAACTTCCTTAAAACCCTGAGATGAGCGCAATCTCATTATAGGGCATGTTCAGATCTAAGGGTGATTGACACTCGGGCTGTGGAAGGAGACAAGGAAGTTAAAATAGAGGGAAAACATATTTCCCTTTATTAATTATCCCAAAGGTAATAAAGGTAATTTATTTCATAATCCTAAGCATAAGAAGCTCACTTATTGTATCAATTCATGGTTCGTAGAAGGAGGATTATATAATAAACCACAAGCCTAGATGTAAGCTAGATTTATAAGAGATAAAAAAGGAACATCATATTACCATTGTTCCTTGACCACTTGTACAAGATGAAATACAACTTGATACGGATAATCCTTTGCCAAGTGATAATGCGAGTATTACCAATGATTAGGTCAAACATATGAAGCCTTATGTACGATAAAGATTTCAATATTTGCACAAATTCCAATTAAAAACTTATTTAATTAGTGTCAATTTATGAATTAAATCAGTTCATCCCTTAAACTCAAATAACTACGTGCCTGCAAGTGTCAATCATTGTATATAAAGTATATGACGCAAATTTCAGGAAAAATCCCCTCAGGGAAAAACCTTTTTGTTTCACTCTAAGTGTAAATCGCAATTTACATCGAATTATAATGAAATACAGTTTGACACTCGAATACCCGCAGGCGTCTGTCAATGTCGTCAGCAATATGCCCACACGCATTGAACCTACATGAACCGCAGCACTCCCTTCTGACACGCAGTCACAAAAATCCGTCGAGACTGACTCCACAATATCACGCAACCATCGGTTGTAGAGATCTCCCCACAAAGTACGAACAGTAGTAAAACTACGCTTTTGGGTTCCATAAAACAGCTCAAACAAAAGCTATTGGGATTGTGAATTGTAAAAACAAAAATTATGAACTCTCAAATTGTTTGAGAATAAACCAAAACACTCGAAATCGTATTCTGTTTAAAACCAGTGTTTCCCCACACGAAAATCAGTAGCTTGACACCCTTATTTATATTAAAAATAAGGCGGTGACGTGTTAGCTAAAAACATCTCTTGTTCGAACGACATGTGACGTCGTTCGAGCGAACCTCCATCTCGTTCGAATGAGATGTGACGTCATTTGAACGAAAGTCACTGATCCCCTTAAAAAATACTTTTAAAATTTTAAATAACTTGGAATCCTCAAATCTCAAAACTGTTCACGGGATCAGGATATATTTATCCAAAACTTTTATGATGAAATATTTTTAAAAATAAAAAACATTTAATAAAATTCCAAAAATCATTTTAACTTTTATAAAGAATATCCCAACACTTTTAATGTAAAATGTAAATGAAACTTAAACACATTTTACCAAATTCATTTTTTTTAGGCTTGAATGTTGAAGTGTTCTTGAAATTCGGATTCGTCCTGAAGATGTAAGCTTCTAAATTCTTCGACGACTTGTAAACAACTTGCAGCAGTATACGGCATACTAAATTGTGATATACAAATTCCTTACAATCTCCCCCTATGTCTATTCCAGTACAAAATAAAAATATTCGAATTATCAATCTCAAATGACCTATACAAATCTACCCTCCCATAATTTCAAAAACTGACAAGGTAAATGAACAAGTCTGCAAACTTTTCAAACGATGCTTCAACAATAAACATTTCAAATCTCCTAGATTTTCTCATCAGGTTGTGCAACATAATGATCTTCACTTAGATCTACACACCTGAGACAAAGAAAAAACCTCGTGACATATCAAGTTTGAAATGATATAAACATAAAACATGTAAGCATAATCAATTCTCCCCCATACATAAACTCTCCCATAATGTCATAATCATAATTTGTTCTCCCCCTTTTTATTTGTCCAAAATAGAGAACGAAAAGAATAAATCACATAAAAAAAATCGGGGTGTCACGGTAGACCAAGGAAAACAAACTATTTTTTTTATGATTTTTTGATACAAAAATGTAAACAAATGATGTTACAAAAAATCACACACCATGAATTTATACTAAGACAACCAAATCATATATATGAAATGAATGGGTGTGAACTAATTCAATAGGAAAATCAACTCAATCATATCATCTGTGCAAGATGCATAAGTGTACTCCTAACGAATGAACAAAAAAAATAGTCCTTTTGGTGTAAATATTGTTGAATTTAGATGACATTCTCTTAATAATATTAACAAATCAAAGTAGAAATAATTTCCGCACCAATAACGCCCAAAACTATGTAATGCTTTTTCGTGACTTTCAAGGACGTGAAAACCATTAAAAATTCCATCCAAACTCCCTCATTAAAGTATAATGGTTTTTATTTTTCTTATGAGATGATGAAACTAAACAAAAACCTATTGACCCATTTTCGGCATATATTTTCTTTTTATCGCCTTTTAATTTTTTTGGGGCTCTTTTAAACCTCATCGGACCCCGAATAATTTTCTATTCCTCACTTTTTTTGATCCGTTTAAATGATGGCTTAATCGTAAAGGATAAATGAGTACCTTAGATAGCCCTTCCCTATTTTTCAAAATAAAATACACAAATCTCACAAACGGTTTATATCATGCACTACTTTTTGTGAAGTGTTCTCGCACTTGGTTCATTATATAAACATAATTGAGATGGAAACACTTAACCAACAAGTGATAGAGAAGAAAAAAAGTCAAACAAATATGTGCATGTGTGAAATAAATTACAAATAGTTTCAATCATGTAGGTAGCAACACTATATCATCTCAAAGACTCCAAACTTTATAAAGAGCATGAATGACACAATATATTATCTTAAAACACTATCAAACAGTCACATGGATAACTGGAATGAAATTGTGACTTGGTCATCCTAAGTGTCAATTCATATGAGGTGCAAACAAAATACAAAAATCTTTTTGGATTTTTCAAATTTTATCAAAATAAAATCTTTTTATATTTTTCAAAAATTTCAAAAACTAATACAAAAGGTACACATGTGATAACACTAGAAAGAATATATCAAGAAGCACAACTAGCGTATGACAATCATGCAAACACGATCATCTATATGATATGGGAAGAGAAGAATCATATACAAGCAAACGGGAATCAACTTGTCTCAAATGCAGTGCCTATAAAAGTGATTTCCTAACCCAAATAGATGTGAAACGTTGTGTGGGAATTTTGGGAATGACAGGAACGCTAGACAAAAAATTCTTAGGACCCCTTCGAAGATCAAAACAGAAACGCCTAAGGTGCCCTTTTTTTTATCATAATGTGAACCAATATAAACGGGTGGAACGACACCTATGGGTTGACCTTTCCTATCGTCTTTAGGAATGGTTGACCATCTAAAACAAATAATGGTAACGGAAGTATTAGAACATCACGAGCCATTACCATCACTAGCAAACCTACTTGAATCATTTAAATCATTTTCAACCTAAAAATATTTGGTTCAAGCAACATATTAGACTCTTCCAAAGATAGGGATTTGTTTATCAATTTATCAATTAAACTTAACAATTTATCGCGATCACCCTCAACTAAAACAAACTTATCCCTAAGAGTCTTTTCACGTTGCGTAAAATCATCGATTAATTTTTTATCATCAACGGCACAAACAGGAACCCTAGAATTTTTAAAGTCATCCAATTCTTTTTCTAAAACTAGGACTCTATCATCACTCTCCTTTTTGGAAACTTTTCAACAATCAAAGTAAATACCGAAATTACCAAAGTGTTCACAAAAAAATATCTCTTTGAGTTTGAAACGTTTGCAAGTATTCAAACTTATTTTTCAAAAGAGAATTTACTTCTTCCAAAATTTTAATTCTTTTGCAAAGTTTCAAATTCAAAAGAGTTAATTTTTTCGCACATTCGTGAACTTTATCAAACTCAACTATACTAACAACATCAACAGTATGAGAATCCATTGAGAAAAAAATTTGAGGGAGTAACACAAATAACCACAAAAAAAAATTGCACTACAGGATCTATAGAGTAAATTAGTGCAAAAGGTTTTGATTTCAATTTGTGAAACCTTATGTGCGATAAAGATTTCAATAGTTGAACAAATTACAATTACAAACTTATTTAATTAGTGTCAATTTAGGAATTAAATCAATTCAACCCTTAAACTCAAATAACTACGTGCATGCAAGTGTCAAAAATTGTAAATAAAGTATGCGACACAAATTCCAAGGAAAATCCCCTCAGGGCAAAACCTTTTTATTTCACTATAATTGTAAATCACAACTTACATCGGATTACAATGAAATACAGGTTGACACTCGAATACCAGTAGGCATCGGTCGATGTCGTCAGCAATAAGTCCACACGCAGCGAACCTACATGAACCATAGTCAAGTCTTCAACCCAGGAACACCGCAACACTCCCTTATGACACGCAGTCACAAAACTCCGTCGAGACTCAATCCACAATATCATGTAGCCCTCGGTTGTAGATATCTCTCCACAAAGTACGAACAATAGTAGAACTATGCTTTTGGGTTCCACAAAACAACTCACACAAAATATATTGGGATTCTCAATTGTAAAAAAAAATATTATGAACTCTCAAATTATTGGAGAATAAACCAAAACACTCAAAATCATATGCTGTTTAAAACCAATGTTTCTCCACACGAAAATCAGTAGCCTGACACCCTTATTTATATTAAAATTCAAGGCGGTGACGTGTCAGATAAAAACAGCTCTTGTTCAAATGACATGCAACATCGTTCGAGCAAACCTCCATCTCGTTCGAACATGATGTGATGCCGTTTGAACGACAATCACTGATCCCCATAAAAAATACTTTTAAGGTTTTAAATAACTTGGAATCCTCAAATCTTAAAACATTTCATGAGATCAAGAGATATTTATTTAAAACCTTTATGATAACATATTTTTGAAAAATAAAAAACATTTATTAAAATTCCAAAAATCATTTTAACTTTTATAAAAAATATCCCAACAATTTTAATGTGAAATCTAAATGAAATTTAAACACATTTTACCAAATTCATTTATGTTGGGCTTGAATGTTGAAGTCTTCTTGAAATTCAGATTCGTCCTCAAGATGTAAGCTTCTCAATTCTTCGACGACTTGTAAACAACTTGTAGCAATATACGACATACTAAATTCTGATAGACAATGTCCTTACAAACATGTCACTTATATTGGATCACAAGCGGTGTCATGTAGTAATGTAAGCTTCAAGAGATATCCTTACATGTAAGTGTTTTGTGTGAACATTTTGATAAGATCCCTGAAAAACGCGAACATATTCCTAGAAAGTATAAAAAGGATTTCCAAGGCCCCGACTTTTATTTATGACTTAAGACTATGGATTCCAGGGAGTATTTAATGTATTAGAATCATGCTTGGGAACTTGTAGACTTGTTTATCGGATGGAACTCATTGGGTGAAAGTAGATCTACACAAAGTTAAAAGATGGATAGATGATAATGTTGAAACCTTCATGGCAAGGCTTCTTTCATAAGGGTTACTCGAAAAGAAAAGGGATTGATTATGAGAAAACCTTGTCCTCGCCAGCCACAATAAAGTCTATTGAGATTCTTCTAATGTCAAAACTACATTCTTGAATAATTACCTTGGCATGTGCATATTTATGGTGAACCCCAAAGAATTCACAATAAGAAGTCATTAAACAAAAATGTGAAGCTTAAGAGATATACTTGTGTATTTAAGATAATATTAAGGTATTGGAACATTCAATTTGATTAGGTAATCGATATTTTTTATTTTTATCAAACCCCTAACAATACTTTTGCATATAAGAGGAAGGATGAAAACACGATGGTATTTCTATTAAATCTTGTGTATAATATTATCGTAATTCAGAATGAGGTGGGTGTATTTTTTTTATGTAAGAGTGTGGTCATTCAGTCAGCTCAACATAAAGAATTTAGGACAATTCATTCACATCTTCTGAATCTATATTTTGCTGGATAGAATGTTAGGATTATCCCAAGCCACTTATATCGATGGTATTCTCACTAGTTTAGTTTGCAGGATTTCATGATAGAATCTGTTCTTTTCAAGCATGGAATCACATTATGTAAGGATTAGTGTCCTAAAATTAATTATCACATATACATGATGAGGAATATACATTAATTTTTTATGGTGGGAAGCCTCATGCATGCTATGCTACCTACAAGGTTAGATATCTGCTTTGTCATTATCATTCTCAACAAATTTTATTCTAAACCAAGTGAGCATCACTAGAGTATAGTAAAGTTCATTCTTAAGTACCTGGAAAGGACTATAGATTATGTGATTGTTTACTCAACAGATAATCTCATACATTTTAGGCACAAAGACTCAAGTTTTAGTAAAATTATTACTCTAGGATTTCTACCTCAGGATATGTGTTTAATCTAAGAGATGGATGGGTAAAGTGGAATATTTTGAAGCAATTATGAATTGTTAAATCCACCAAGAAAGCATAAGTTTCTACCATTTAGGAGGTAAAAAATAGGCTATATGTCTTAGGAATTGGTTATGGTTCCTTTACTGAAATTGACTATTATATTGCAATATGTTTATAATGGAACAGTTTCAAGTTTGAGAGAACCCATAACCCATAAAAGGGTTAAGCAAATTGAGCGTAGGTTCCTAATTTGAGAGATCTAACAAGGGAGGTGATAAGTATGTGACTAAGGATTGCATCGAATAATAATTGGTTAATTCGTCTATAACTAGGTTATAGATTGCTAAATATATGTGATGGGAATTGGATGCATTAGCACATGGCTTTAATAATAAGTGTGAGATTATTGGGACTTTACTTTTTAAACCATGTATTATGTTTATTTGTTTTTAATAAAGGTGTGTTGGGTTCATTTTGAAATGATAATCATGTTTGTAATAATGTCTTATATTTATATTAAATATATTATTTGCATGTTGGTCAATTGAACTTAGTAGGAATTTGGATGAGTTGGGTTTGACCCGATCACAGAAGATCCAGATTTCGGTTCTAGCAAAATTAAACAATTCACAACCTAGATATGGATATGACATCATACCAGTAAATGGTTAATGGACTTATTTGATTATTCAGATAGAATTGTGCCCGTACATCTGGAATGTAATGAATAAGACAACGTGTAAGATTTAAGTCTAGGTGCAGACTATTTTAGACATACACAGTATCACATGTTTGCAAACGGTTCACAAGTCCTTAATAATGAGGATTATGAGGATTGGAATTCTTACAAAATTATTTATTTGATTGTTATGGGTGTGATCAAATTTTAACTAGATCTAAATATCCGCAAGTTTTGCAATCAATGAAAAAGTATATATGAGATAATATTCTGGAAAGACGTGTGTCTAGAAAATACCTTGGATTGTGATACCCCTTTGATTAAATCGGTAAACCTATCCATGGATTTATATCTGGGAGAATATCAACTAAGTTAAGTATGATATTGAAGAATAAATATGAAGTTAGTTAAAATCAATTACCAACAAATTGATTTAACTAAGCATATATTGTATTCTTAACGCGAGGAATAATATTAGGTGTCATTTTAAGTTTCCAAATAAGACCTCATCATCGAGTAGTTTTGAGATAGTTAAATTGGACAGCAATCATAATTATTTAATGAAATTAATTACAATTAAATGAAAAATGAAAATAATTAAGAGGTTGTAAATTGGGATTTCTAAGTATCAATTTTTAAGCCAATTTAATTATTTAGTCTGAATTCCCTAATATAGTCTATTTACCCAAGTAGCACACCCAAAATCTATGGAAACCAAGTTTATCCCAAGTCCACTCCTAATATCTATAAATAATGTATAACTAGGGTATTGACCTACATAATATATAATTAAGGGTTAAAAAGTGACAGGAAAAGTACTATTCACATTTTTGTGAATGGTCGGGGTGAAAAAAGGTCATATTTCTATCGAGTCACCATGTATTCATATTCAGAAGTGCCCACACATAAGTTTTTCTTTGGGGAGATCATATCCTAGAATATCCGAAGCTTCCAAGTCATTTAAGAAAGATTTTAGAGACTTTGGAAGGGTATAAAGTTAGACCTCCTAATTAACATATTGCAATGTCACACCCCGCTTAAAATAATAACGGGTGGCCAGCCCTATACTACATTAAATCAGGAATCTCAGATGTCTCCGACTCAGCACCAACAGACTATACAATAATAGATAAGGCTAACTACCCAAAATCATATAAGCGAGTGCCAAAAAATAATAATAAAATATGCAATGAAAAACAAACCAGCGATGTAACACTACAAGCAAAGGTAACATATACACAAGCCAAGACAAAACAATGCTAGAACCAAATGAAATAAGTACATACAAAGAAAAAATATACCCGAATAAGTTGTTGGGTCACAAACAGTACACAATCATAGAGAAGAAACATAAATAGCTATAAATAACTCTTGGATGTAGACCCGATGTGAAACATGAATCCTAGCTAGATTTACAAAGAATTAGGAAGCGACTACAATCTATATCCCGCAATAGTTCGCACTTGTTACGGCTCCCAAGACTCTGGATAGAAAAGCATTCAGTATCCATGCGGTAGGACACCTGTAGTACAATATACATACATATATAGCAAAAAAGAAAAATCAACGGGTCAAAGCCCGAGGTGAAAAATGTTTAGAAAGTGTGTTAACCGTGTATAATAAATATAAATGCACTTATTTCATAATTATACGGCGCCCCAGTCGTATCTTGAAATCTTAGTTAAGTTACCCGACCCAATTAAGGATAACCTACCTCACCATACGCACGGCCAATACCCACATGACCTGCCATCCTAATACAACCGACAAATTCTTACAATTCTAATCCCACATAAATATATATATATATATATATATATATATATATATATATATATATATATATATATATATATATACATGCCTTCCTAAGCTCTAGTGATTCCATTTTATTAACTTACACCACTTATAAATCTTAATACGTTACACATTAACATAAGGCTTCAATATAAGAATTTATTCTCTGAATAACATGTATAAAATTTAATAAGGACAAAACTTCCCTCCACTCTCAACATTGCACTACGTTTCGTGCGTGGGGCGTCTCGCAAAGAGAAATCCAAACAAGGAACCCCCCCGATACACTACTCCTTTACAATGTTGATCGTAGGAATCCATTATGTCATTCACACCGATTCTATTACTACAACTACTATAATTATAGATTACTATCTAAGAACATAATTAAAATCTCTAATAAATCCTTGGGTCGACATAACAGCAATTGTCTCTAAATACAATCTTTCGACCCCAATGAACTAGTACACCAAAATTATCCAAGATGTACATCATCGAAACTTCATATCCTCTTCATCTATAGGATATATAAGTGTACATGTATGTATATATATATATATATATATATATACAATTATTCTTTCCCATAACCAAGTATACACATCACACATAATGTACACTATGCAATACACATAACATAATCGGCTATAGGATGCCAAAATACTACACCATGCTATCATCTTCCAGGAATTACTCACTTTCTCCCGGAGTCACCATCTATCAAACTATTATCACACCGCCATGGTGACAAAATCAATCATAACGTATAAGAAGCGGTCGTAGTTCTCAATCGGCAGGTGAGAACGAACCATACCCAAGACTTATCACCCCCAAAATATAAAATCATACAAATAAATAAAATGGACGACTGTGACCTGGGGACGATCCACACCATGCTCCTCGAGCCAGGGTTCTCACCCTCATCCCGTAACTTCCTATGATAGCATGTGCCTGGTATGCTTCACACCACAAGTATATATATATATATATATCATTCACACATTATAGATATACATCCATATGATCACATCATAAAATTAAGCCATCACACACGGTTTAGATATTCACGCCATAAGTACACACATATATTCATATCTATTCGTATATAATTATATTTATATATATATATATATATATATATATATATATATATATATATATATATATATATATATATATATATATATATATGTCCACATATATACACACTACCTCTCATCCGTATGTATGAAATCCATAAACTTGGCTATACATGTATATATTCCTCATTATACTAGCTATCACTCCAAGCATATTAACTTAAATCGTTATACAATTACTATCCCTCACTTGAAGCATATTCATCCATTGCCCCTATGATATGAATAGTCTTCCAATATATTCAATCATTAAGGTTATCACCCCAAAGTTTAATGTATATAACAATCACTACTCATCCCATCAATATCCGAATGCACATCGATATAACCAACAACAATCCCGACTACCGGTGTACACATGACTAATAGTCTACAAGCCTCAAGATCAATATAAAATTCATTCCAAGATCCCATCCATAATTGGAATCCTCATTGTTAAACACACACCAGTATTTAACAACTATCCTAACTAGCTTTACAACACACCCTATTCTAGTTGATAGTATGATCCCGTCGCTCTCAATTCCGACTATGGTTCAATTGCTTCTATGAACCCTTAACATTGCCATGTTTACGATTTTATTCCTTGAGTTTATCATCACTAAGGATATGCGACCTCTACCACTCATTGGTCCCCAATCATACCTTAATTAGAATCCTATATCTATAAGCATTAAACATAATTATTGGTCTATAAATTCATGCCATGCCCTCACTACTCTCTCAAAGAGTCCTAAACCTTAAATCATATCTAAACTCACATATGATCTCTAAATAGAACTTCCATCCTCAATGAGGTCCCCCACTATAGTTCGGAATATCTATTACTAATATGCGCATAAACATAAAAGGATTATCTCTGCATTTCATAACTATTTCATGATACCTCAATACCGTCATATAATTAAAATTCGCCTATCGTTCAGTCCTTTAATCCTTTCCACACTAAAAGATGTGTCATACTCTCAAAATCCATTTCTAACATGGGTTTGAATTCCCCTAATCATCCTAAGGCACAAATCCTTCAATATTACATCATAACCTTCCATAATAAGTCAATTAAGAAGACCCCTGAGAATCAAACCCAAAAGAAAAGGGGTTAAAAAGAAATCCAAATCTTGGGCTAAAAATAGGGGACCGGTCGACGAGTCCCAGACCCCCGGTCTATCGTGGGTCCAAAATTTGTCCTACGAAGAATACAATAGGCTTTTCCCTTAAGGCGCGGTCGATCGGTCCCCTGGAAGCGGTCGACCGGCCATACCAGATATCTTGCTCTATTTCCATTTTTTATCAAAACCCCACTTTCCAAACACCCCAAATATCATCCTCTAACCCCCAATTTTTAACCCAAACATATTCCTCAAATCAAAACCCAACCTATAACTCATCTAATCAATTTAAATGTCATCAATCCCATATATACACATCAAAATCAAGTTTTAGTCCCCAAAATCTAGATTTTCACATATATCCCAAAAATCCACATCTTTTATCCACAAATTCTGAAATGAAATACACAAATAAAATATTTAGAAATATTAAACACTTGCTTAGAAATTGTAGAGGTTGGATCGTCCCTGGAATCGTGGATTGGCCAGAATCTCCAAGCTTTCTCCTCTCTCTTTCTTCGTTTCTTCTTCTTCTTTCTCTTTCTCTAGGGATTTTCTTTCTCTTCTTTCAATCTCACGAATGAGAATTTAAATCTCCCAAAGGCTTTATAAGCCTAATCTTTCAAGACACCCAACTTAATTTATAAAACGCACTTTAAATGACTCGGCTACTCCAATTCGAGTCAAACTAACTTAAAAATATTTAGGAGCCGAAATAAAACTCAATGACTGTCATTTTGACTATCTCGACCCATCCGAAATCAATGGTACACTCAAAATCGTCATCCGAAATACTTTTTAACATCCTTAATTTTTGGACCTGACTTTCCAAATTTTAAAATTCTCCAATTTAAATAAATGTTATTTCTCCCAAAAATTTAATTTCTCAGTCCCAAAGTCACGGGGTATTACATTCTTCCCCCTTACAAGAATTTCATCCGCGAAATTTAAGTTATGGCTAGGACTTCCAATCTCATCTAGTCCTTACATCTACCCTCAAAATCACTATACCAATCCTTTCTAGTTCTCACATAGAACCATATAACTTTAAAAATCAAACTAGCTACCCAAGGCACCCATACAACCTGTACCCGAGCTCAACTCGTAAAACAATTACCCGACTCCACTAGCCTCAAATCATTATATACTCTTAACAAATATCTATAATAGCATATTAAATATATATATAATTTTGAAATTCCCAATGGTTGAACTCTTCTCAATTCCGGACACTAGAAACTTTCATAAGGGGGAGGTCTCGCAAGCGAAATCCAAACAAGGAACCCTCCCAAGACACTACTGTGTAGCTATGTCGGGGATTGAGATCAGTTGAACCAGGGTTAAGGTTTTATAATATATTTTAGAATCATTGATATGGCCCAAAGGCCTATGTAACAATATAATATAAAATAATTTCCATGCATTATGAGACACAAATCAAACACCTTATGTTTAAGACACAAGGCTTCAACAAACACAATACTCTCACCAATACCTAGTTCTCAAAACTAGCACAACCATGAGCTAAATTCCCGCTCAACACTAATTATGCTAAACTCTGAACCTCCTCAGTTATACCAATCCTTTACATCACATGAAAGCATTACCACAAGGTAAGCCATTCCCTAATTGGAATACCACAATTACCTTTCCTAGATTATTTATAAAACAATAGCCTTATAACCACTACTCAACAAACCTTATGAGTCCGCACTTTCGAAAATCAATAGCACAACTCTCTACTAGCTCACCACGAGACAATCTATTTTACCAAAATATGCCATACAAAGGAAAAACTTGATCATTCCTTTCTAAGGCCTAATTCTCCTCAAATAAATATCCTCCCCATAAATCCTTCCTAACCATCCTGAAGGACAAGGCACTATTGCGACGCCCAACAATTCCTTCAGTCCTACTCAATGGACCCAAAACTCCAAATTTCTTACTCCCTCTTCCCAGGCAATACTCCAGACATTGGGACAACTCCACACACATCACCTCGATAATAGTCACCAACACCAAGTTCTCTAACAAATGTTGATGAATTCATCAATCTAAACCTCCCAAGGCTTCACTATTCTCTCCTCGTCATCACTTACTTTATCGATCATAAAATTCTCCTTCTTATCTCTTCCCGAATCACATAAAGAAATACCTCAAAACAAAGCGTACCCAAAATCTATTATTAATATTACATCTCTCATCTTGCCCATTCCTAATCGACTTATTTTTGGAGACGTCTGAGATGAAAGTGATTGTGTCAGAACGTCGTTCAAGTGAGTACACCCCGCAGAAGAAGATAAACGTAGTGAACACAACAATCCTGATAGTAGTGCTCTATATTAAGAACGTCAATGGAAGAACGCAGAAAACTCGCACAGATCCTAATTACACTAGAACCTGATGTTTGATACCATCTGTCACACCCCTATTAAAATAATAACGGGTGGACAAATACTACATCAAATCAGGAATCTCAGATGTCTCAGTCTCAGCACCAACAAACAATACAATAATAGATAAGGCTAACTACTCGAAATTAAAGAAGCGAGTGCCAAAAAAAACATGCAATGAAAAACAAACCAGCGACGTAACACTACAAGCAAAGGTAACATATACAGAAGCCAAGACAAAAGAACGCTATAATCAATTGAAATAAGTATATACAAAGAAAAAATATACCCGAATAAGCTGTCGGGTCACAAACAGTACACAATCATATAGAAGAAACATAAATAGCTATAAATAACTCTTGGATGTAGACCCGGTGTACAACATGAATCCTATCTAGATTTACACAGGAGTAGGAAGCGACTATAATCTAAATCCTGCAACAGTCTACACCTGTTATGGCTCCCAAGACTCTGGATAGAAAAGCATCCAGTATCCATGCAGTAGGACACTTGTAGTATAATATACATACATATATAGCAAAAGAACAAAATAAACGGGTCAAAGCCTGAGGTGAAAAATGTTTAGCAAGTGTGTTAACCATGCATAATAAATATAAATGCACTTATTTCATAATTAGAGTGGAGTCGCACTCTTACGAAACTCCAAATTCACCTCTCATTTACAGTGCGCCCTACTCGTATCCTGGAATCTTAGTTAAGTTACCTGACCCAATTAAGGATAACCGACCTCACCATACGCACGACCAATACCCACATAACTTGCCATCCTGATATAACCCATGAATTTTTACCATTCTAATCTCACTTAAATATATATATACATATATGCCTTCCTAGGCTCTCGTGATTCCATTTTATTAACTTACACCAGTTATAAATCTTAATACGTTACACATTAACATTAGGATTCAATAAAAGAATTTATTCTATAAATAACATGCATACAATTTAATAAGGACAAAACTTCTCTCCACTCTCAACATTGCACTGCGTTTTGTACGTGGGGCATCTCGTAAAGCAAAATCAAAATAAGGAACCCCCCAATACACTACTCCTTGACAATGTTGATCGTAGGGATCCATTATGTCATTCACACAGATTCTATTACTACAACTGCTATAATTATATATTACTATCTAATAACATAATTAAAATATCTAATAAATCCTTGGGTCTACATAACCGCAATTGTCTCTAAATACAATCTTTCGACCCCAATGAACTAGTACACCAAAATTATCCAAGATGTATATCATCGAAACTTCATATCCTCTTCATCTATAGGATATATAAGTGTGTGTGTATATATATACAATTATTCTTTCCCATAACCAAGTATACAGATCACACATAATGAACACTATGCAATACACATAACATAATCGGTTATAGGATGCCAAAATACTACACCATGCTATCCTCTTCCAGGAATTACTCACTTTCACCCGGGATCACCATCTATCAGACTATTATAACACCACCATGGTGACAAAATCAATCTTAACGTATGAGAAGCGGTCATAGTTCCTAATCGACAGGTGAGAACGACCCACACCCAAGACTTCTCACCCCCAAAATATAAAATCATATAAAGAAATAAATTGGACGACTATGACTTGGGGACTATCCACACCCTGCTCCTCGAGCCAGGGTGCTCACCCTCATCGCGTAACTTCCCATGTTAGCATGTTCCTGGTATGCTTCACACCACAAGTATATATATCATTCACACATTATAGATATACATCCATATGATCACATTATATAATTAAACCATCGCACATGGTTTAGATAGTCACGCCATAAGTACACACACACACATATATATATATATATACACATGTCCACATATATACACACTACCTATCATCCGTATGTATGAAATCCACAAACTTGGCTATACGTGTATATAGTCCTCATTATACTAGCTATCACTCCAAGCATATTAACTTAAATCATTATACAATTACAATCCATCACTTGAAGCATATTCATCCATTACCCCTATGATATGAATAGTCTTCCAATATATTCAATCATTAAGGTTATCACCCCAAAGTTTAATGTATATAACAATCACTACTCATCCCATCAATATCCGAATGCACATAGATACAACCAACAACAATCCCGACTACCGGTATACACATGACTAATAGTCTACAAGCCTCAAGCTCAATATAAAATTCATTCTAAGATCCCATCCATAATTGGAATCCCCATTGTTAAACACACACTAGTATATAACTACTATCCCGACTAGCTTTACAACACACCCTATTCTAATTGATAGTATGATCCCGTCGCTCTCAATTTCGACTATGGTTCAGCTGCTCCTATAAACCCTTAATATTTCCATGTTGATGATTTTATTCCTTGAGTTTATCATCCCTAAGGATACGCAACCTCTACCTCTCCTTGGTCCCCAATCATACCTTAATTAGAATCCTATCTCTATAAGGATTCAACATAATTATTGGTCTACAAATTAGTGCCACACCCTTATTACTCTCTAAAAGAGCCCTAAACCTTAAATCATATCTAAACTCACATATGATCTCTAAATAGAACTTCCATCCTCAATGATATCCCCCATTATACTTCGGAATATCTATTAATAATACGCACATAAACATAAACGGATTATCTCTACATTTCATAACTATTTCATGGTAGCTCACTACCGTTATATAACTAAAATTCGCCTATTGTTCAGTCCCTTAATCCTTTCCACACTAAAAGATGTGTCATGCTCTCAAAATCCATTTCTAACATGGGTCTGAATGCCCCTAATCATCCTATGGCACAAATCCCTCAACATTATATCATAACCTTCCATAATATGTCCATTAAGAAGACCCCCAAGAATCAAACCCAGAAGAAAAGGGGTTAAAAAGAAATCCAAATCTTGGGATAAAAATATGGTACCGGTCGACAAGTTCCAGACCCCCGATCGACTGGGGGTCCAAAATTTGTCCGACAAAGAATGCAATAGGCTTTTCCCTTAAGGTACGGTCGATCGGTCCCCTGGGCACGGTCGGCCGGCCATACCAGATATCTTTCTCTATTTCCATTTTTGATCAAAACCTGACTTTCCAAACACCCCAAATATCATCCTCTAACCCCCAATCTTTAACCCAAACATATTCCTCACATCAAAACCCAACCTACATCTCATCTAATCATTTTAAATGTCATAAATCCCATACATACACATCAAAATCAATTTTTAGTCCCCAAAATCTAGATTTTCACATATAACCCAAAAATCCATATCTTTTATCCACAAATTATGAAAAAAAAATAAAAAAAAATGAAATATTTAGCAAGATTAAACACTTTTCTCGAAATTGTAGAGGTTCGATCCTCCCCGGAATCGCGTATTGGCCGGAATCTCCAAGCTTTCTCCTCTCTCTTTCTTCCTTTCTTCTTCTTCTTCTTCTTCTTCTTCTTCTTCTCCTTCTTCTTTCTCTTTCTCTAGGGTTTTTCTCTCTCTTCTTTCTCTCTTTCAATCTCACGAATGAGATTTTAAATCTCCCAAAGGCTTTATAAGCCTAATCTTTCAAGACACTCAACTTAATTTACAATACACACTTTAAAAGACTCGTTTACTCCAATTCAAGTCAAACAAACTTAAAAATATTTCGGAGCTGAAATAAAACTCAATGACAGTCATTTTGACTATCTCGACCCATCCGGAATCAATGGTACAGTTAAAGTCGTCATCTAGAATACTTTGTAAGGTCCTCAATTTGTTCACCTCATTTTCCAAATTTTAAAATTCTCCAATTTAAATAAATTTTAATTCTCCCAAAAATTTAATTTCTCAATCCCAAAGTCACGGGGTATTACATGCATCTAAATCGGATAACCTACAACGTTCATAAGGTACAATGATTTGATTCCTTGATTTTTGCTTTAGATCTAATTATTTTATTTTCTTCTATGAAACATGATCATCTAAAGATCAAGGGGTAGAAAGGCTGTTTTATAAGTTCAATTCCCATTAAATTACCCCCACAAAATAACACCTCATTAATTAATAAGGAAAGACATAACGTCGAATAATCTCAAAAGTGGAAATGATCCAAGTACTAGTAAATATTATAAATAGAATTTTCAAGAAGAATAATAAAATTTTTCTCATTTACAAAAATAAACAAAAGAAAAAAGATGACACATTATACTCCACATCCGAAAAGGTAGTAGAAATCTAATAATCACACCAAGAGAACTTCAAAGGGAATGAATTAAGCTCATGCTCATTAAAATTGATAAATTCAAATAGCCATAGAAAATATGATATAATTGAAGTATTCAATCCTCTAAGTTAATTCTCTAAAATAACCATCATAAGTTATAAGAAGATGGTTTAAATACATATTAATATGTCGTAATAAGATAGTGTTATTTAATAACAAAAAAATTCCTCAAAGAAAAATCAATGTCTTAAACATTAAAATGAAGATTGAAAAATGAAATTAAGGCCTCAAAAGAATATAAGAAAATCATCCATGTTAAATAATATGACTTTTACTACAGATGTCAACATGCTGTGACAACCCGTGATCCGAAATAAGGGGTGGCCAGCCCGATACTCCAATATAACAGGAATCATGAATGGAATCATTCTCAGCATCTCAACAATATACAAAGTATACAGGATAACCAATCCATATTTTAGAAAAACGGGTTACCAAAAATTTTGGTTTTAAAGTTAAAGAAAGAATTTAAACAACCCAATTTAAAAGGAAAGTGGAAAACCCCGGATATATAATATTACATACACATCAAATATACAGTAAGTGATCGAATATGCTGTCAGTCAACAGACTCAGACAATAATACTAAACAAGTTTAATAAATTACAATATACATTACATTAGACAATTACAAGTCTTGGGCCTCACGCCCAAATAAAAGACCTGATCATAACTAGAATACAAGAAAGAAAACGTCTATACCAAGTATCCCGTAATATTCGCAAAGTATCATGGCTCCCCAAAGACATCGAAATGGGAAAGTCAGGTCAGGCGTCCTTGCGGCGGGCACCTGAGCGAATACAAGATGCATGCACAATAAGAAATATGAACGGGTCAGGGCCCAGTTTTATATAATTACCATATGAATAAAGAGTATGACAGTTATGAATGGTAAATCATGACTAAATAGGAGTATAAATCTACCTACACAATTTAAGGCATAAGCTAAGACAATTTTAATCAATTATAAATCTAATTAAGCTATGTAGGAGAATAAGAATAATTAACATTAATTTAAACGCTTTCATCAAAAACATTAATCCATTTCATGGTTCCATTCCTTAACAGGAAAATATACTCAAAATTTTAAGCTCTATATGGCTTTTATCTCAATCATATGCTCTTTATGTCATCCCATTCCTTATCAGGAATATCATCATCAACAAATGCTCTTTGTGGCATTTCATTGTGCTCTTTATGGCACTTCATCATGCTCTTTATGGCATATCCCAATACATCAAGTCCCACTTGATTATGAATTGTTATATTTATATACATGTAACGATTATAAGACCGCCCCTCCGAGTTTCCCCACTGGGCGCGCCCCTAAATAACCATCATCTTCCAGGGGCCTATCAAACAAGGCAGCGTAGGCACCTATAACGCAAGATGTCGGGAAGCGTCCATATGCCTGTGGGAGAGTTAAGACCACACCCGGAATCTCCTCACCAGTGCAGAAAACATAACATATCACTCATATGGCCTAGGACTATATCCACCATGCATTCCCTAGCCAGGGGGATTCACCTCGCGCGTCAACTTCTCTTATGATGGAATTTGGAGAGGTGTGTTTAAGTAAATTATCATTTACCAAATTCATTATGAAGTAAATTAGCATTTACCATAATTATTACCATTTTCATTCGCCATTATTCATATGTATGTTTCATTTTTATCCGAAACCATAATCATTTACATTTTGTAAATAATTCTCCTTTTTATCCGGAGCCATACGATAATTTATATCGTCATTATAACCTCAAAGAATAAGCGAACTCCCAATTTAATTCACCCAACACTCTTTTATGGTGTTATACTATTAACCATCAAGGCCAACATAGCTCAATTGAGCTTCTAAAGTCTCCCAAACATAATACTACAACTCCTAGTTTTATAATAATCACTAGAAGAAAAGAATGCCCTAACATCAATTGGAATATCCCCGAAAAAGTCCCCACATAACGCATTTCTAATCTAGGATGGTTGCCCCACTCATTTAAAACTCTAGAACTCTAAATTTACTTCATACAAGAAGGTTCCTAGGCCCTAAACCTAAAGAAAATGGATTGTAATTGAGTTATAAAAACTAACTCAAAAATTGCAGGAAAACGAATGGATTCGCCCAAGGGCCGAATCAATTCGCCCTAGCGAATCGATTCGCCCAAAAAGCGAATCAGTTCGGATAGGGTAACCTGGGATTCTGTAAACTACCGAATCGATTCGGCTTGGACCCGAATCGATTCGGTCCAAATAGACCTGGAAACTGACCCTATGCGAATCGATTCGCCCAGAGGCCGAATCGATTCGCCCTTGCCAATTTTGCCAAGAATGGGTTACAGGTTATAAACCCTAGTTTTTCCCCAAAACCAATTTCTCTTCCATTTTTACACACATTCATCAACATTAATCTACCCCAAATCATTCTACATGATTATTAACCACTAATATCCATAATTTCATCAACCTAAACCATGATTAGGGCTAGATTACCACAAAATCCATTTTTGATCCATAAATGCAAATACACAACTATCACACAAATTATTCATCTTAAACCATATATTAGCAAGTAGAAAACTTTCCTTAAGGTAGGAATTTCAGATTTCTTTGTGGTAGATGCAAATCCAAAAATCTCCAATTTCTCTCATTTCTCCTCTTTTCTCTTCTCTCTCTCTCTCTCTCTCTCTCTCTCTCTCTAAGTTTAGTAACACACACAAATGAGAAAATAAATAAGGGGCAAGACTTAAAATCGTGGCTTAAGTATAAAGTCCCCAACTTAAATGGTTAAGACCACATTAGAATGACTCCCAAATACGCATTTAAGTTAAAACCAGTCAAAAGTGCCCGAAACCTAAAAATACAATATGACACTTATTTTGACTGTCTCACACCTTTCAGGACTAACTACACCCTCTAAACTGGCATCCGTCAATTTTATAATTCCTTTTAAGTTCCGATTTCATTTAAAATATAATGTCATTTAAAACACGTGACACTATAAAACATACAACATGACGATATTTACTTTCACATATAGCAAATATGCATCAATCTAGTAAATATTAACTTTCAACTCATTCAATTAATATTTACTCCAGTTACCAACATTTTATATAATTACTTCATGGGGTAAATTAATATAACATGAGTCTCCTAAAAGCGAGGGTTGTTACACACACCTTCCATGTTTTTTAGATTATATGTCTATTGGGATACCTTAACATGTTCTATAAATAGGGTGATCCCCATATGAGTTTATACACACGCTTAAGAAATAAAATACTCTTTTTTCTCTCTCAAAATTCGTTATACGTCCTTTATTTTATAACATGTTATGAGCACGCTACCCTCTCACCATCGTCTGTATCTATAATAGCAACACTTTATCAGTACAAATAAAATCTCATCTCTTCCAATCCAACTCCAACAAGAGAACATAACTTAAGATTTTTTTTAATTGTTGTTTGAGAGTCTACACTAACTGCTCTTAGCATTGCCAAATTAGGTTTTTTCTTTGTGTCAATAACCTAAAAGGTCGGTATATTTTTATATGAATATTACATACATATCATTCCTAACACCTAGTATCTAGAGATATCTTGTAGCATGATTCATTTAAACGGTTTGTTTCCATATAGACACAATAGTTAAAAATATGTGCAATCATATTTTCTAGAAAAAAATGTGTCAAGATTGTAAACTTGGTCAAATCACCATTTGCATCTTATGGAAAGTCCGAGGACACGTGGGTTGTAAAAACACCTAGTGATTTGTCTATATAATGAGTATATATATATATATATATATATATATATATATATATAATATGATATATGAATATCATATAAAGTATATAACACCAAGTGAGGAGTTATATTACTTTTAATGATATAATAATGGCTTATGACAGAAGTGGGTTTATGTATATGTGATTAATGATTGATGTATATGTGCATATAATTCTCATGTAATATCCGTGATGCCATGTGGTGATCATCAACGACTTAAATACTTTGTTATCCGTATATATATACTTTATAGTGAACTAATTATATGGTGTAGTATAAGAAATGTTCCTTAGTTTAAATGACATTCATATATGTTACAGGATAACTCGCAATGATTTAACCTTTTAAATAAAATTACCACTTAAAGTCTACACATATAATATTTTTTCTAATATTATGTATTACGATAAAAAATTAAATTTTTGGAAACAAATTTGTTTTTTATGAGAAATGGATTTTTTTTAATTGTTAATTTTTTGATGAACGATCACATAAAATTAAATCATTGCAATCTTTTAACGATGATTTCGGGAAATAGTCATAACTTATAGAGCATTCTCATGACTTTTAGCAACAGTTAAACAATTTATATAGATATGTTAATCATTTGTTTAAATTTTTTATTATTCCACTAATTTAGCTTATTGAATAATATACTTATAGTTTTAAATTCAAGTTTTATTTGGGAGTTGAAGTTGTCATATAGAGATATTAATTTGGAGGCACAAGTTCCTAAATAATTTAAAATTAGAAATAAAAGTTCTCATTTCTTATTTTTTTTTGTAGCCTAAATTTCACAATTAGTGTCAAATTGCTTTGGACAGGACAATACAATTAGGCAGCCCGTTACTCCAACATTACGGAATCCGAAATAATCAAACTAGGACAGGACAATACAATTAGGTAGCCCGATACTAAATTAAAATTGTTTTGGACAGGACAATATAATCTAACTGTGACAACCCGCAATCCGAAATAAGGGGTGGCCAGCCCGATACTCCAACATTACGGAATCATGGATGGAGATCATTCTCAGCATCACAATAATAAAATAAATATATGGGAAAACCACCCAATAATTCAGAAAACGGGTTGCCAAAAATTTTAATTTAGTTTTATTACAAGTTAAGAAAATAATTTAAACAACCCAAATCCGAGGAGACGGTGGAATTCCAAAAGAGCTTATATTACAACCGTAACAACAATACAATAAGAGGACCGAATATGATGTCGGGCACCAGTTACATACAATATATTACAATAGTTTAATAGGTTACATAATACATCCATTAAACAGTTACAAAAGTTTGGGCCACACGCCTGAGTGGAAGACCCGATCGTATCTAGAATACAAAAGAAGGAAGCGTCTAATAAAACATCCTGTAATATTCGTAAAATCTTACAGCTCCTCAAAAGCATAGGAGTAGTAAGATCATAACGGGAGCCCTTGAGGCGGAGCACCTGAGCGGATACAATTTCATGAACAACAAGGAAAATGAACGAGTCAGGGCCCGATTTTTATGTAATCACCAGATGAATAAGAAGCATGATAGTTATGAAATATTAATCATGAATGATAAGGATAAGAGTCTGACAACATAATCCTAAAGCATAATAAAGCAGTTTAAATGATTATGTTTTTTATTAAATTATGCAGGAGAATATAATTAGACATCATAAATTTAAAAGCCTCCATCATTATTAACCATTTCATTCCCATTTCCATTCCTTAGAAGGAATATAATACCATCATATGTTCTTATGGAATTTTACATATCTCAAGTCCCACTTGATTTATAATGGTCATATTCTTATACATATAACGATTCTAAGACCGCCCCTCCGAGTTTCCCCACTGGGCGTGCCCCTAAATATCTATCATCTTCTAGGGCCCATCAAACAAGACAACCTGGGTACCTAACGCACGTCGGGAAGTGGCCATATGCCTATGAGTGAGTCATAACCACACCCGGAATTACCTCACTAGCGTAGAATAAAATATATAACAACCCCGCATATGGCCGAGGACTATAGTCTCCCTGCATTCACTAGTCAGGGGACATCACCTCATGCGCAAGCTTCCCTTATGATAGCATTTAGAGAGGTGTGTTTAAGTAAATTAGCATTTACCATTTAAATCTCAATTTCATTTCCATTATTCATATTTGTTTCATTTTATCCGAAACCACAATCATTGAATGTTCTCATTAATATTCATCATATTTTAAGTCCCAAATTAATCTCCAAGTGATCACAATAACGCTACAATTCCCAAGGTCTTATATACCTCATTAGATCCCCTAGAGTCTCCAAGTATGGACCTACAACTCCAAGACACTTAACGGATTTCTAAAGAAAAGAAAAACCCTAACCTCAATTTGTACACATCCGGAATAAGCCCCATTTAACCCAATCCTAATGTTGGGTAGTGACTTGACTCAACTAAAACTCTAGGACTCTAAGTTTACTTCATTCAAGAATAAAAATTGAGTGGGAAAAATCAACTCAAAACTGCAAGTTCGAATCGATTCGCCCAAAAAGAGAATCGATTCGAAAGATGAACCCAACTTTCTGCTTCAGTCGAACCGATTCGGTCTTAACCCGAATCGATTCGGTCTTAACCCGAATCGATTCGGGTTTATAGACCTGGAAACTTACCCTTGGGCCAATCGATTCGAACATAGCTGAATCGATTCGGCCCTGCGGATTTTGCCAAGTTTGGCTATGGAGACTTGGACTCCTAAATTCACCTAACACCAATCTACCCAAACCAAGACCATTTATTTCCACCAACTAATTATAAATGAATCCAACAACATTGATCTACACCAATAAATATCCAAATCACTTCCAAATATTCAAAACCCATAAATCCAATAAAAATCCTAACATTGTCAAACTAAAACTAATACACAACTATCATACTAATTATTCATCTTAAATCACATAATAGCAAGTAGAAAACTTGCCTTAAGCTTGCAAATTCAGATTTGAGGAAGATGAATGCAAGAACAATCTCCAAATCTTCAATCTCTCTCTTTCTCCACAAGTTCTCTTTTTCTCACTCTCACTCTGGGTTAACAAATGCTCTTAAGGGAATTAAAAGGGCTTAGCAAGAATAAATCATGGCATTAGTCTAAAATCTCCAACTTAAATGATAAATACCACATTAAAATGACTCCCAATACACGTTATGCTAAAATCAATCAAAAGTGTCCAAAATACCAAAATACAATATGGCACTTATTTCGACTATCTCGCACCATTCGGGACTAACTAGACCCTCCAAATTATCATTTGGAAATTTTATAACTCATTTTAAGTTCCGGTTTCATTTTTAAACCACAACGTCATTTTAATTCTTATGACACAATAAACTGAAACATGGTGATATTTACCCACATATAAGGTAAACATACAACATTTTAGTAAATATTAACTTATCTCATTAAATTAATACTTACTCCACATTCCAACATTTTATATATAATTACTTCACATAGTAAATAAATACAAAATAGGTTCTCAAAAGCGAGGGTTGTTACACAAACCTCAAGCTTTGATTGGGCAAGGGATACTAAAAATACCCAAAGAATAATTTACAATTTGGACCCGAAGTTCCAAAATTTTTTCTTTAATCAAACCTGAAGCTTCGATTATTTTTTCTATAACGTCAAGGACATTAAAATTCTCCAAATAATTTGTTTTGGACCTAAAGCTCCACACAATTGTTTGTTTGAAAAAGTCTCAAAATAAATTAAAATTACAACATGACTTTTTAAATTTTGGATCGTCGTTTTTCTTTCTTAAAAGATATATTTTTCTACATATCATTTTAATGGTTACATGACCTTTACCTATTTTATTAATGGTTTTTCCGTTAGTACTTTATCTTTTGACCTTTCGATTAATGAGATTATTAATTATTTTAATAGGATTACAATCAAATGGTATCCAAAAGTTCCAACTATTGAATTAGTTACTTCTATTATTATGCATTGTATGATTTTCTCATTATAATCTACTAATTGAGCAGTTTAAGGTGTCAAACATTTATAAACTTGAATTCTAAGATCTTGATATCTCTGGGGCAAATTACCTCAACTCGGGTTAAGATGAAAATCTCCATCTCCAAACCTGCACTCATGGTGATGCCATAACAATTGATAATACTATGTGTGACAACCCGAATATACTTATGATAAATTATATTTAAATCATGCTTACCTTATGTGATATGAAGAATATGTTATTAGTATAGATAATATTAAATGATTATGTTTAGTCTAATCCTACTTTCAGAAATCATGAAATGTCGAGTTACGTACGAACACAAAATTTTATTATTTTGGATAGAAATGTTCATGTTTAAGACTAGTTTTGACCCTTATAACATTACAGTTGACTTGAGGTGAAAACTATATGATTGTAGACATGTGATTCAGGGTTGTAACACAACAAACGGATCATCAAATGGAGCCCCGAGTAAAGAGTTATACTGAATTTACGAACAAAGGGCAAAGTTGTCTATTCCCTTTAAGTGGTAATTTGTCTTTTATTAAACCAAATGGTTTAATTTGATTGGGTGGATTGGGAGGAAGCCTTGGCTGACCTTATACCTTTTAAATAGCTTCATACTTCAGCCAAAATCATCCATGAAAGGGTTTCACTTTGAGGAAAGATAATTAGGGAGTTTAGGAAGGAAAAGTGAGGAAAAAGGTGTAGAAAAATCCGTGGAAATTACGTAAAAGTCCCGAAGGTAATCCTAATTGCAAATCTTGTCATTTATCTTATATTACTTATTTATATGATATATATCATCATAGGTTTACGAAAGTTTTATCCCTTTATATGTATGTATGGTTAGATGCAAGTTTATGTTAAGTTGAATGTAGAAACCCTAAAATTTCTTTGTATTGAAACCCCTTGCATTAAAACTTGCATATCTATTTGTGTGCTTACTATAATTGAGAAATTCCAATTGTATATGAAGTTAGACTCATATATTCATATCATATCCGAAACTGAGAATATATCTCCTTGTGGTTAGGCTATAATGATGATTTCAAGTTGGAACATGGTTGCTGTTTGTATACTTGATTTTGGTATGCCCTAAGTTTAGTCGAGCTTTTGAGATAGCAAATGAAATCAAAAAATTATGAAACTTTAATTATGTACTATTAAGTATGTGTAATGAAAATGGGTTGAAAATCATGGAAAGATACATTGTAGAAAAATTATGAAAATTCTGGGAATTCAAAGGAACAATAGAGGAGCTTGTAGGGAAGATTTCTTCAGTTGTAGAGAAATGGTCATAACTTGCACTAGGAAGCTTGAAAAATTACACCGTCACTTGTACTGGATAGTATATTCATATATGTTTTCATATTGATAAGGTTGTACCCCTGAATTTATACAATTTAGGAATATAGGATGGTTAAGTATGTATGACAATAATATGAGGCCATACTGGATACCCCTTGAATGAATGTTTGTATTTCCTCCTTACAAAGGGTACTTTGAGTACATGTTTCATGTGTATGTACATTGAGGAGTATAATTTCATGTTTACTTGACTTTTGTTATAAATCTTCATAAGGTATTTCCTACGGTTGAATGTCTGTAACTTTATCAACATGTATATCATTGTTTTGCCTTTACCTATGTTTTATGGAATGTGACTTAATTGGAATTATATTGTTGATGTATAGTCATGGAAAGTTACATAATTATGTTAGGATCATATTTATGATTGAGGTTCAGTACTGATTTAGTTGGATTGACAGGTGTAAGGTCTAATCTACCCAGTCCAGCTCCACCAGAAGGAAACGTGAATACATAGTTGTCAACCAAGGTGAGTATACTCACTGGAAAGAGATATTTGTATCATGTTGTTGATATGATCAAAATATAATGAATATGAAATTGTTCATTTCGGTTTACCAAAATGGGAGGTTAGTCCCCGACCCGGAATGGGGGAGATTTGTCTATTAATGACAAGGGGTTACTCCTCGACTAGGAATGGGGGAGAATTGTCTATTTAGACAGGACATGTGAATCGTGATTTGGAAAAGTTGGTCATTCATTAAGAATGAGCCGGATAAGTTAATAAATAATTATATGAACATGATTTATTGCATTTAAATTTATGCAGTAGTATAGTAGTGATGCATTCACTAGGCTATTTTGCTCATGGTTCCTATGTTCACATTTTTCAGGTAACGCGATGTCACTGCCAAATCTAGGAAGTCAGGTTGGGTTAGCTAGGAATGGGAAAAACAATATTTTGTTTAAATGTAAATGATGTAATTAAGTTAAATTTTCCTTCAAGCAAGTTTGTATAAGTGTGACTACTCTGATGTTGTAAAAAGGTTTTCAGATATATGGATTTACAATGATGACTCGGAAATTAAAACTCTTGTTTATGGTTTTGTTAAATTAATCATGGTTTGACTCACTTTGACTTTCAAACGTAATTATAAGTAACTGGGTTGGGTTGTGTCACTATGTCTCGACAGGACAAAGCTAAGGCCCTAACTTTTCTATGACATCATAATTACCATGATTTAAAGACGTAGTACTTATCTCTAAAAGATCTTATTGAACTATGGAACTCCCTAGAGGAGTGTTATGACCACCAAAAGTCAGTCATACTTCTAAATGCATGCCATGACTAGATCAGCCTGCAATTTTAATATTTTAAAATAATATTTCAATAAAAATATGCAATGATCAAAATTACATCGAAGCTTAAATTATGTGGAGAAAAGGTGGAGGATAAAAATATGTTGGGGAAAAATTTCTCCACTTTTCATGCATCGAACATGCTCCTGCAACATCAATATCGAGAGCAGGAAATCATAAAGTAATAAGAATTAATCTCCTGTATCCTAGTCTCTAGGAAGAATAATGATTTATTAATGAAAAAATCATACATATTGGCGAACTGGCTCTATAGCACTCCCAAAATTGAATTTTTGTTTTTCTTAGAACATTGAAAAAGGCCAAGGGAACATTTGATGAGGACGTGGCATACCTAGAAGAGGTGTCCACAAAAAAATTTCCCTGTAAAAAATACCTACTTCAATCCCCACCAGAAGAGGAATGATTGCCACAATAACATGAATCAAAATTGTGTTCCACCAAATAAAAAAGATATTTATTATAGATGCCTTAGTGGACTTTAGACACAAAACTACCATTTGTCTAAGAAAGGGGGGGGGGGGGATATCATACTTGAAAAGTTGGAGTGGAGACAATTGTTGTGAAAGGTCCAGAGGATCGTTGGATAATGAGGATAAATATCATGGAAGATCCTAAAGACCACTGGAAAATTGATAATACCTACCTCAATATTGATGACTTTTTTTATGATGAGGATTTAATTTACATTAATAATGAGACATTTAATGTCATGATTGGTACCCCGATCATAAGACCCTAAAGAATTTAATAACTTATTCTTTCTTAATATCACTACAATAATATTTTTTATTATGATTGAAACATCCTAATGCTTTTTTATTTAAATCCTTATCATAATAAATTTTATGGTTTTACATTTATCTTTTCAATGCTTATATTGTTGGTACCTTTAATTGTGTTACTCGTATAACAGTTATGGATCCAAAAATATAGGAAACCGATGACACTTGGTTCGTTTACAGTGGAAAAAACTCATACTATTTTGATAAACCATAAGTTTTTCTCCAACTTGGTGTATGATATGGCAAATATTTACACAATAGCCAAACTTACTAAAATTATTGATGGCTTCGGAAGAGCCCACATGGTGCTACCTAATGGTACCCACTTATCGATACACAATGCAATACACTCAAGAAATTCCAGAAGAAATTTTCTTAGTTTAAAGACATCAGAACGAATGGGTATTTTGAAGGTAGCAAAAAGTTCCTTTGAATTACTTATAGTGTTGTAATCTAGATGCTGACACTAAAAAAACTCTATGCATTATCCATGAGGTTTTACAACACAACATTTAGTGTTGTAGAATCACACTCTATCACGAGTCAAAATCTCAATTATCCTAATGCATTGATAGTATAGCATGATCATTTGGGTCACTACTGACTCAACATGTCATGAAAGATCATAGATAACTCTAACATTAAATTTTTAGCAAACCAACACCTCACCATACAAACTGATCATTTTTGCACTCCGTGTACACGAGAAAAATTAATCACAAAACCATTTTTTTCTCAAAATGGCCTCAAAGTTACAATCTTTTTTCAAACGAATTCAAGTGGATACATTTATGGCCTTGTTCACCCTTTTAGTGGAACTTTTAAATTTTTTATGATTTTAATCAATGCTTCCACTATATGGTCGCATGTTTGTTTACTGTCCACTCACAATTTGGCTTTTGCAAAATTACTTGATCAACTTATTAAACTTAAACAACATTTTCTTGATTAACACATCAAATCAATTCTCTCTGATAATGCAGCAGAATTCAATTCTCAAGTTTTTTAAGATTATTATTTATCCATAGGAATTGATGTTGAGCACCCAGTTCCTCACATTCGTACCCAAAATGGTTTAGCTGAGTCATTAATTAAACATTTGCAATTCATAGCACAAACTTTTCTTATGCAATCCAAACTCCCACTATCATCTTGGGGTCACTCCATCCTACACGTTGCCAAGTTTATTCAACTTTGACCAATTTCTTATAATTCTCTTCTTCAAAAATCGTGACATTGTATCAGCCAAATATCTCACACTTGCATAAATTTGATTGTTTCATATGCATTCCTATATTAATGTCTCAACATACCAAAACGGGTACCCAACGTCATTGGGCATATATATTCGCCATGATTCACTATCAATCATTCGTTATATTGAGCCAAGGACAAGTGACGCGTTCACCACTAGATTTATAGATTGTCACTTTTATGAGACCATATTCCCACCGCTAGGGGAAGGTATGAACGTACCTGAAATACAGTCCATTCCATAATAACGACGATAATTAATATTGAATACTTCCACCTTATCTCATGTATAACTCCATACCGATCAATGTGAGCATGAAGTATAAAGGATAATACATCTTTAGGGAATTGCAAACCAATTACCCAATGTATTTAATCATACAGTAAAAGTGGCCAAGTCTCATATACTCATGGCTAATGCATCATCCATAATTGATGTTCTAGGAAGACGAACTTTAATTTCAGTAGCAAATGAATTCATTGCCCGATAGAAGCATGGAAAACATAAAGGTTCCAAGATTTCACTCCTCAAAAGCGATGATCAAATGAAAAATCATGCCCAAATAATACTTCAGAAGATTTTATGAACAAAAGATCCACTTTATCTAAAATCCTCGAAGAGGTTAATGTCTCTAACAAGACATAAGTCCCTAATTAGGGGTGGTAAACGCATGAATACGTATCGGATACCATGTTTTCCAGACAGGTATCCGCTAGCTAAAATGCACTATCAGTATTCGAATCCATATCTGCCCGGATAGTTAAAATAATTATCCTTATCCGTATCTGTTTACATTGCTTATCCATCATAAAAAATAACTATTAAAATATCCAATCCAATTTAAATAAATATATAATAAAATTACTATCTGCTAACATCAATAATTATGGATTCCATAATAATAGTAGCATTACATATTGATAATATGGATTAAAGACATCCATAGTTTACAACCATATAAGCTTAAAGCCATGAAAATAACAATAACATTCCATAACAGTTGATATAAATAGGCACATATTAGATTAAATCAAATTTATTGAGAATGATAACCTCGTGGACCTTTTAGTCTTCGAAACATACTTATATTTTTATTTTAATAAGTATAAATTTTTATTTTGTATATAATATACCGGTTGTTAACTTCAGTTCTCATCATAATCAAAATCATATCTTTACATTTTTTTGTCTCGACTACATTTATTTATAATTAAGGAAACTAATGAACGACCACACGAACAGTATATAAATACAATTATATATTTGTATTTTTATTTTGTATGTACATGTTGTTGCTAACTTTCTGTTGCAGGAGGAGGGGAAGCACAGCGACTAGGTTGATGTACAATGGAGGGAATGGTGGGAAGTAATGGTGGGGTTGATGAGAAGTGGGTCTCTGATGCGGAGACGGGGAGGTGACGAAATGAGGATTTTTTGTGGAGTGAAATGAGGGTTTCTTTTCTCTTGTTTTGTAAGAAAGAGAAATGAAATAAAATTAGATTTTTATTTTTATTTTGAGTGGAATATATGTTCTTTAGTGGGTGTATGTTGTATGGTATAGGATGTATTACAACTTTAAGGTAACTCCATGATAATATACCTAATAAAATAATAATACATTGCATTTTATAATATAACCAATAAAATAATAACTTTAAGGTGTTTTTGTTTTGAGTGGAGCATGTTTTTGTTTTGTTTTAGGGAATAAACGATTGAGTTTTTTTTTAACTTTTTTTTATTAATAATACTAATAATAATATTATTACTAATATTCTAAATATATGTTTGATGGATACAGATATTTGGTAGAATGGATACTCCGCGTCGGATACGAATTATCTGTGTCGAATACTAGTACTATCCCTATCTGTATCCGTATCCATTTTCTCAGATATTTTTATAGAGTACCCATATTCGTATCCATTTCCATTTTTTCAGATAAATATTCGTAAATTCGGATATCATATGGATGAGGATTTTCGAATATTCGTTTATACCCTTATCCCTGACGTGACTATAAAATCCCTTGAAGAGGTAAATGTACCAAAGAACAATAATGGTATCTCTATGTTATATACTTACTCAAGAGAAATGTGGGTTCGCAATGAAATAGTCATCGATGACATATTTTCAAATACATGTATGAGGAAACGGTGAAGATGAGATTGATTTGCAAGTTACCTTTTGTGACTTGTATGGGGAAACAGTGAAGGTGAAGAAGGATAACTTGAAGTTGGAAGCTAGGTTGAAAGAACGTGCCACAAAAATAATGATACGTTGATTAAGGATCTTAGGGAATGGGAGAAGACTCTTCGGGAGAAACTAGAGTACCTTAAGGGTGAGAGAGATAATCTTCATGGTTAGATGGAGGCTGTGAAGAAAGAGATTCTAGAGTTTGAGGAGTCTATGCATTTGCTCGAGTCGAGGATAGGATATCTTGAGTGGATATTGAGAGATTTACGTATCGTTAAGATTCATTTGGAGCCTCAATAAAAAACGTTAGGTAAGGCATTATGCACCGTCAAAATCAAAGATGATAGGTGTGGAATTATCTTCGATGATCGTATTTCTCCCATTCCTAAATCTAACACCACTCGTGTGAGAGAGCCAACTAGGAACATTAGGAGAGGTCCACATTTAGGTAACTTTTCCCGCTGTACTTTCACTAGCATACATTACGGTAGGAAGGGTCACCTTAGGCGTTATTGTTAGGACCTTAAAAAAGATTCTAGGAAAGTATAAGAATAAAGTCGTTTTGATTCCTCAAACTCCCATGCATAGTTATATACCTACTAGGGTTAGGAAATCAGACTTAGAGGATCTAGGATTTAGACTTCATGACTCTCGTGTGCTTACACGTCATTCTTGTCATGATAGATCTTATGGATGATCACATTATATTTCTCATACTCTAGTTTTTCTTCATGATATATATTTTCTAGTGTAATTGCATGTGTACCATTTTGAATTTTATTTTTCTTTTATTTAGTCTTATTGAAAAATTACAACATGATTTTTGGTTTCATATATTTTTTAAAAAGATAAAAAAATTTAGTTTTTTATGTATTTTTTAAAATACAATTTTTTTTTTTTGCCCAAAAAGATTTTTGGTTTTCTTTTATGTCTTCACTCTACACTTGATATGTCATATTGGTGTTCTTGGACCCCATTCACTTCATATTTCCATGTGGCTAGTACATTTGTCATGATTTTGGATAAATAGATATATCTTAACCACTTTTTTAATGGGGTTATTTCGTAGTTAACTTGTATTTGGATTTTACTATGTATATGCCATTGCACACACATGCACGAGCTTATTTTAATGTTTGACTTCTCATGCATATTTGAGTTTGGTGAGATGTTATCCTCTAAAATTTTTCATCTATGTGCATATTAGACTTAGGGGTAGTTGTGCATGTAAGAACCATTGTCAGTGAGGATATATATTGTTAATTGAAAGAATATAAGTCTACACGGTAAAGGGCTATGAGAGACAGGTTGACTCGTTGTGAAAGCCACCGTTTAAAAGAGTTCAAGAAAAAAATTAAGGCATTGAAAATAACGTAATCTACCAAAAAAATGCCCAATAGGAAATCTCTTAAAAAGAGAAAGTAGAACTTCAAACGAAAAAAAATATTAGAAAAGAATAATCGTATATGTTCATCGTTTGAGGGAGTTCAGTTTAAGAGCAATGGGTTTGCACAATAAGTCCTATATTGAAAAAGTCATGTCATGATTCTACTGTTTGGTAGAATTGATAAAATTCTAGACTTGTTTGGACGACATTTCTTTAGTTCGTTAAGTTCAATTTATAATTGGCACATATGGATAAACCGTAGTTTGATGATATTTAGCAGTTAATTAGAGCTTATTCAATGTATCTATGTGTTTGGAAATGATTCATTTGTGTTAATTACACCCATTCATTCCATTCCATGTTTGGGCACATTGATACCGTGTTAATGTGTTACTCAAGCTTGTTTTTGAGTCATTATGTTTTCTTTCTTTGTACTGTCAGCTATTTATATTAGATGTTCAACTTTCTTGGTTCATTTATAACTGATTTCTACGTTCGTATTGAGGATTTTTGAAGTTGTTAAATGAGTTATTTGTGTCGTTTGAACGATTTTTTCATGTAGTTCGACGAGTGGATCAAACGACCTTTGGACGAGATGTTTTTTTTACGTACAGTGTTTGGTCGTTTGATGGGTACCTTCAAACGAGATTCGTGGGAGGGCTTACTATTTTTCATCATTAGAAGCTAGATTCATTTTGCTTCAAGCGACATCCTTCGGTCATTTGAACAACTTTCACCATTATTCGAACAACCTTCTTAAATTGAAATTTGTTTTTGAGTAGTTTCAGTACCTATTTTCTTTATATTTTGCTATTTTGTTATGGTACTTATGGATTGTTTGCGGCATTTTTTATGCAGTTGACTTGGATTATTCATGCTTGATTATTATGATGCATTATTGGATAATAGTTTGTATAGTCACAGTATTTGTTCTAGTGATGATTTATGGACGTGACTATTTACTAGCTATACTTTGACATATCTTGATTTTTGATTATCTAGTTAATCCATGTTTATCAAGTTATGCTTCTCATGGTACAATCATTTTAGATATTGTGTTCTCTGTTTATTTGTCCCACTAGTTGTCTATTCCAGATAAAAGGGGGAGAGATAGATATGTGATGTAGGGGGACATTTGAAATTTAATATTTTTATATTTGATCATATAGTTTATGTATTATCCTTCATTCCTCAATACTTAACTTGTTATCTGTTTATTTTTTTTGTGTAGTGATTATTAAGAGATTTGAGATTTTTCAGCTACATCACATTCAGGAAATTCATGTTCGTAGTTCCTACATATTGCAGTCTATGTCCTGTATTTTTATTTTTGGATTTATAGGATGGGACATACGTCATTCGGCTTGACAACCCAGTTTAGATTTTAATATTTTTGGTTTTGTCCCGGAATAGCTAAAGGGGAATATTTGTAACGACAAATTTCCAAATAGTGTCAATTTGTACATGTTGGCATTATTCCGGACAAAAACCACTTTGAGTTATAGTATATAATTTATATGTCATGATTCCATTAAGCCTTTGACGTTGTGTCGAAGACATAGTGGACAAGCTCAAAGATAAATCATGCCGCATTTTTGGTGCACGTTTTATGTCTTCACATGATTTTTGAGATTCTCTCAAGCATGGATGCATAATTCTTTATGAATTCTCAGAATATTTTCCTAAGGATGTTATTTTATATAAAACAGATTTTAAAATGTTTTTTCTAAGTTAAATCGTGTTTAGAGTCGTATGAACACTGTATTTTAGTTTTAGTGGTTCAAACGAATTTACATCTCTTTCAAATGACAATGTTATATCGTTCAAATGAGATTTATTTCTTGTTCTAATTAGGTCCAGTTTCATTCGTACAACATCTTATTTTTGTTCGAACAATGCGCCACCTCAAAATTTGTGTTTTATTATTTAAGGTGTCCTTGACTCATAAAAATGGGAGTGCAGAAATCAACATAAAGAAATACATTTTCTGCAATTGTTGACCAAAGTTTTCAATAGAAAAAACATCCTTGCTTGTTTTAAGATCCGATTTTTTCATATCCCATATTTCATAGAGATCTTGTGTTTGCACCATTTGTTCTGTTCTTCCTTATCAGAAAAAGTGGTTTCGTACGGTGGACTCCATAATTATTGATTGATGGTTGTTATGTATTGATGGACACTGAAGTATGTGTAGACTCGTGTTCTATGGACTTTACGTAGGTAGACTCCTACGTTGCACTGTGGAGGAGTGGTTGAAGGGAAGAAGAGGCGTCAAGGCTTGTGAGGATTAAGTCATTAAGTAAGACTATATTATTCCTTTGTAATTTTTGTATTATTATGATTGTCTAGCCTCGGTCGTCCGAGGGTTTTTTCCTTAGTGGTTTCCTCCTAGTACTTCGGCGTGTCTTGTGTACTTTCTTGACTTTATCTTCTTAATCTCATAAGATGCATGTTTAGGGTTAAGAAGATAAAATTTGATTAATTAAAATTTGGTTCACAGTAAAATTGAGAAAAGTTTGAAAAAATTATCTTTGCCTAATGCATACACATAAGGACCTCCTCAAATTAGTATCTTAGCTAAAACATTAAGTTCTCGTGTCAGTGATACCGTGTGTCTTTAGGTATGAATTTTGAAATGTTTGATGGCTTTAGAACACCAGTGTTTAATGGATTAATTTATGTTTATGGAAAATGCGTATGAAGTGTGCACTTAAGTTGATAGGTCAGCGTGTTTAGTTAGCGACGGTTGAAAAGGGATGGAGACCACCAGTCACTAGAGATGGAAAAGTCATTAGATTAAAACCTATTGAGTTGTGGACTGAAGCCGAACACATACTTACATTATATAATTCTAAGGGTTTACATGCCATTTCCTCATATGTCAACCCAGAAGAGTATAACCGTATTACGATGTGAGACGTCTAAAGAGGCTTGGGATGTGCTTGCACTTACCACAAGGGGACTAGCACTGTTAGGGAGTCCAAACTCCAAAACCTCACCACCCAGTTTGAGACGATTAAGATGTTAGAAAGTGAGATGTTTGATGTGTTTTACATTAGGTTATCAAATATTTTCAACTCGTCATTTAACATGGAAATAAGATACCCGACAACCAAGTCATAAAAAAAATCTTAAGGTCGTTGCCCGTAAAATTTTATCAAAAGGTGATCGTTGTAAACTCTTTGGGTATGCTTGACTCAATGAAACTAAAATATCTTGTAAGTGACCTACAAACTTATAAGCATGACATGTTTACCTTCGAGCAGGTGCCAAAGAAAGAAAAGGGCATTGCTTTGAAAGCCTGGAAGGAGGAAACTAAAGTTTCAGATGATGATTCCGAAAGCTATTTCTAAGTTGTGGACATGTTGGCAAAGGAGTTCAAAAAAGAAATCGATGGATACAAAATGATTTGAGAAAAATAAGAATAACATGGTCGATCACGTCCGTAAAAATGAAGTGATAATGATAAGAGGGATGGGTCAGAGAGGTGTTATGGTTGTGATGATTATGGACATATGATAGCGGAGTCCCCCACTAGACTTAAGAATGAGGGAAAGAAACCGATATCATTTAATGCCAACCATATTATTAGTGATTCGAAAAAGGCAGAGGGTTCCCCCATTGAGTGCTACTACATCGCGTTCATGGTTTCTCATGTGAGCGGTGAAGATAAATATTCTCATGATGATACCCACGCGAATGATTTTGAGGCCATTGTGAGTGAACCCCAAGTGAGTAAGGGTGAGGCGAGTGAGGATGAGGATGTAGTGAGTTGTAAGTTTCCTTCCGTGAATTTTATGAGGAAACAGTGAAGGTGAAGAAGGATAACTTGAAGTTGCAAGCTAGGTTGAAAGAATGTGCCGTAGAAAATAATGATATAATTATAAACAATCTTAGGGCACTGGAGAAGACTCTTCATTAAAATCTAGAGTAAGTTGAGGGTGAGATAGATAGTCTTCTCGGTTTGATGGAGGCTGTGAAGAAGGGGATTCTAGAGTGTGAGGAGTTTAGGAGTCTAGGAAAAGTTAGATAAGATTTTAAGCACGGTTCAAATCAAATATGATAGGTGTGGAATTGGATTCAATTATCATATTTCTCCCATTCCTAAAGTGAACACCATTCATGTGAGAAAGCCAACTAGGAACGTTAGAAGAGGTATATTGTGACACCCCGCCTAATAAAATACCGGCTGATCAGTCATATACCAAATTAAAACAGGAATCCCAGTTGGATCATCCTTGGCATCACTGTGGAAAACTTTTTAAAACTTACTGACCACCTAGTATTCCAAAAGTTGGTGCCAATTTTAACTTTTTAATTAAACAAAACAGTACATGCGAAATTAAAATATAAACCATTCACACAACTGAATGAAAATAAACCGAATCATATATACACAATTTGCCGAATAAATCACCGGCCACCAAAGAAATAATTCATTACAAATATTCAACGCCTGAATAAATTACACCTGAAAACTGTACCGAGAAGTCTGGGCGACAAGCCCTATATAAAACTGAAACTGATACAAGATTCCTACTCTAGGAATGAATGAATGATGCATCTAATCCAAACTCCTGCTAACATCCACATATGCTGCAGCTCCGTGTCCCTGGAATAGAATATCAATCCTGGCATCCCTGTGGCTGGACACCTAAAAGGTTTTGAAAATATTTTTATAGCAAGGGTTAGAACCCAAAACATTTTGAAAATATTTAGCAAGTGAATGAACTGCAGTAATTTAAAATGCATGAATGCGCTTCATATTTAAGTTAGTGTCTCACTCCCTTGTGGACATTCTCACCCCTCCACTATTGTGCACACCTACCGTTTACCCTAACCCCACCTAGTTGTACTACCCCGTACAACTAGTCCTGGTATAACCATCCCTTGCCATACTGCTATAACCCGAGTATAATAATTTCTTGAATTATAAGTTATTTCACAATTAAATTAATTAATTCCTCTTAAATAGTAACTTATAACCGTATCACAAGTTATAAAAATTAAATACATCACACACTGTATTATTACCCGTATATAATATTTACTACCATTATATACGTACCTTTACCACAATATCCACACACATAACATGCGTATATCCATCCCTTCGAGTGTACCCTCGCCGGATGATTACCTCTAAAATGCTATCTCACTAGGTGTGTTCACAAAACCTAGTTTCCCAAGTTGGAATCACTCACCAACTTGGCCCAAAATTTTAACGTAGTGGAGGCGGTTATATTCCTTCCCTGAAAGTGAGATAAATCCCTCACCCATATATACCGGACGCTATGACCTGGGGATATACTCGCCCTACTCCTCAAGATACGAGATTCATACACATTGCGCAACCTCCCTTGATAGCATTAGAGTATATAAATTGAATAAATATCTAGTCACTGATATTTAATATCACACACAATATAAACACGTATATATATACTATCACTGTACCGTATATATATAATATAAAGCCCAGCTTTACCGTGGACTCAAAATCCCGTACTCTGCCTGTAATTTAGTATCACACACAATATATACACGTATATATATATAGATATATGTATATATATACTATCACTACACCGTATATATATATTATAAACCTTGGCTTTATCGTGTACTAAATATCCCGTACACTGCCTGAAATTTCCTGAGTCTGTGGCCCAACTAAACGTAATTAATTTTCTCACTTAATAATATTTTCCCCGAGTCTATGGTCCGACTCCAATTAAATTAATTAGCGCACTTATTAATTTAATTCCTCCCCGAGTCTATCGTCCGACTCTAATTAAATTAATTATTACACCCATTAATTTAATACTTACCCGAGTCTACAATCCGACTCCTATTAAATTAATTATCACATTTATTAATTTAATCCTACCTGAGTCTACAATATGACTCTAATTAAATTAATTAACACATTTTAATTTAATCCTATCTGAGTCTAAAATCCGACTCTAATTAAATTAATTATCACACCCATTATCCCCGGACTCGCTCACTTAGCCATTACCTCAATATTTCGCGAGTCAATGTTCCGAATCCAAATTAATTACTTTCTCTAAATAATAAATTTACTACTTTAATGCCACTTAACATATATCCCAGGACTCGCTCACTCGATCCATTTTACATCTCAAAATTTTATTCTCACATTTTCACCCACAATATGTCACACATTTATTTCCACAATTTCCCCAATTATATTTACCTATAATTCTTAGCACACTCGGACTCACCCACTTTGTACGTAATTAAATATTTCACCTAAATTCCTGTAATAATATAGTGTCACCCAACTACAATTCCCGAATATCATTCTTCGACCCAATATCCATAATTGAATTATTTCTACAAATTCGTTCATCTCATGGCATACCGTTCACACCCATCTAAACCCAATTATATCACCCTATAATTGTTAAGGAAACATATGTCCCATATGAATTTATCACCAAATAAAAGTACGGGAATTAAAACTTAAATAAACCCTCATTATAAGCAAACTGGCCGAACTGCCAAATTCCTGGGACCCTCGATCGATCGAGCCACCTAGGTCTATCGATCGATCGAGCAGGTGGTTGTCTTCCTCGGCTTGCTGTTTCAGCCATGACCGAATTTTCAAGGTTTTACCTCTCCATTTTCCAACCTTAAATGATGATTTTTAACCAATCAATTACTCCCAAAACAAGTCTCAATCATCTCTAACTGTTTTAGCCATCTTGATTCATATGATATCTCACTATTTTTAAAGATGGGTATTCCAATTAAAATTCATAAATCTTTTTCTACAAACCAATTTCCAAATCCATATTTCCTCCCAGTTTATATTCCGAATTCTTATTCAAATCAAATGTCTATACTCAGATATGTTCAACACCACAATTTTTACTATAAATCTCATTCAATAGTTTCATGAACAAAACGCCATTTTGTACCCATTTATCCCCATAATGAATTTTGGTTTATACATCACTATGATATGAATTGATTACCATAAATTTTGAAATCACAACAGTTAACCACTTGCCTGAAAGTGTTCGTAGTCTCTGATCCGTTGGCGTAGTCCCTCAATTTGGCTCCAAAATCCTCAAAATCGGCTTTTGCTAAGCTTTCCCCCAATTTTCCTCTCAAGACCTAGGCTTAGAATTGTGTTGGCTGCTGATTTGCTAATCCCTCACTTAGGTTAAAACCCTCAATCCCGTTTTTCACCTAATGGGTTTAATTAAAGTGTCCCAACTCACCCCGTGTGCTCCCGACTATGCCCAAAAATATCCCGAGACCCAATTACTACCCCTGGGTACTCTTTTCTGACTATCTCAACCCATCCGGACTCAACCGCGCACTCAGAATTGGTATCCGAATTAATTTGTAAAAATCCTTATCTCACACCCAATTTAGTCTATACCGACACCGGGCTGCGATAAGTGTATACCTTGTCATTAATACTCGAAATGACGTAATTAAATTATTACTATTCACTTAGTAAATAAATTTCCCTAAACATTAACCATTCACTCCCCGATTAATATTTAAATATATATATTGCCATAATTAATTCAATTAAAATTACAACGCACAAGTAATTTAAAATTCCTGAATTAATTAAATATTAAATGTACAAAAATACGGGGTGTTACATACTCGCCCCCTTACAAAGGAATTTCGTCCTCGAAATTAAGTTAAACCTAGTGTTCCAATATACACATATTACTCACTAGTCATGTGCCTCAAAGCCCGCTATATCTATCCCATCTGTTTCTAACCACGTTACACAAGTATGCATTTAAAATTAACCAGGGCGCCCATACACCCTATTCCCGTGCTTAACCGCACAAAATTTGCCTTAATTAGCCCGGGTGCCCATACACCCTATCCCCGCGCTCTACCGCACGAAAGTTAACCGACTATGCTAGTCGTAACCCGTAATATACTTCAAACCCGTAGCCATATCTCACACACACACACACACACACACACACACACACATATATATATATATATACACACATATATTTACTGCCCGGTTACTCAACCCATGCGCTATATCCAAACATCTCCCCATAAATAGTTGTCTCTCAACACAAAAGTATATATGCTTACCCTTATGCTACCAAAGACAACATAATACTGCGCCCTTACTACCACTAGTCCTTGCGCAAAATAAACCCCGAGCTATCTCTCTTTGCTCGAAAATCAATTTAACCACCCTGATTCACTTCAGTAAACATCCCCACTTATCGAGATAAAACGTGAGGACACGAAACCTCACTATGTGCTATCGCACCATGCAATACAACATATACATCCATATATATACAGTCTATACGCCCTCTCCGGTGATACCTAGTACCAACCCTACCCTGGTGTCGCGAACACCAAAATTTAACTCCACTATCCACAATAGTTAAATTCCATCGTTATCCAGTCGATGTTTAAAAAGTATTATCAACCCTACTCCCATAATTCTCGAAAGTAGTAATTCTTCACATAATTCAAACAATCACTTAGTGTACACCTCCACTCTCCCGTGAAGAACACCCAGGAACTCCGCTACCCTCGGGAAAATTTATCCACATACTATGACTGCTACCACCAATGCACCCATTAAGTTCGACTCACCTGCGAACTCTAGTGAAAAATAAGTCTTATACTTGTGACATCCTCTTTGTCACTAAAAAATATACCCCATGCCCCTAGGGTAAAAATAATTACTTATATACTCCAGCTGCAACGGCTGGTTCTCGGTTTACGGAGTAGCTTCTCCCTGCCCGAATGCACCCATGACTTGCTTTAGTGGCTGTACATCGAGGACCTCGTCCTGTAGTTATCCCCTGCCTCGCTTAAGGCAATATCTATTCATGTGTCTTGCTTTCCCCACCGACGAAACACCTTCTAATAAATTCACCCTTCCACTGGTCCCTTCCATGCCGACCTTATTGGAATTCCTGGCCATCCCGCCGATAGCCTCCAGTTCTAGATCGTTTGGCATGATCTCCCTACCGGAAATCCTGCCCTCTGATCTCCCCAAGTCTGCTGCTGGGATACCCCACTGGTATTGTTCCCTTCTGCCTCATCCGACTGGTTAATCCCCACTCCCCTCTCGCTTTCTTTCGCGTGGAAGCGATATTCCCGACAGTGCCGAAGTGTTGCGTTAATGACATCTGTATGATCTACTAATGCGAAATCATCAATTAAATGTTTCTTGATTCTCCAAACTAACCCATCCATAAACTTTGCTTTCTTTCTCTTTTCCTCGCTTACCTCATCCGGTACAAAACTTGCCAATGAGTGAAATCTTCCTAATAATCGGCCACAGAACGGTCTCCCTTTGAGTCACCTCACAAAATTTTCTCCTTGTTTCGATCTCAATCGCTGAGGGAAAAATACTTGCGGTCAAACCGCACCCAAAACTCTGCAATAGCTAGTGTGTCCCTTTCCTCAACTGTGGTGAACGACTCCCACCACTGTAGCACCTCTCCCACTAACTAAAAGTGGTTAGCATTTACTTTCGCACCCCATCGCAATCTACCATGCGTAGGTGACGCTGGATACCTCTCTTCCTTGACACGCTAGTACTACACCTGAACCCCCTCGCAACTCTAGTGGGTTCCCACTAAAAATAACCGCTCATTCTTGCTTCTACCCCGACGACTCCGCGTGAGTCTGAATATTCGGCGCCACTAACACTTGTGGTTGATCCCGTGGAAAGTACCCTGCTGTTGTGTCCACCATTGCTCCAACTGCTTGTGCCACTATTTCAGTTACCTAAGCTGCCATAAATCATCCCTGACCGTTGCTGCGGTAAATCTTGCTCTGGACGAGCCGCCCTCGCCTCCTCTCCCTATGTTGCCCTAGTTGCTCTCTCTCTCTTCTGGGCGTCATCTGGAATGAGAATCGAATTTGTATGAGCTCACTCTCAAATATAAATTTGGCAGAAGAACGTATATGCGCATACGTATGAGAATACAACAATCCTATGATAGGGCTCTATATCAAAGATTGCTAAGCTGAAACGTGAAAAGCCGCACAGATCCTAAGGACACTAGAACCTGATGCTCTGATACCATCTGTGACACCCCTCCTAATAAAATACCGGGTGATCAGTCCTATAGAGAATTAAAACAGGAATCCCAGTTGGATCATCCTTAGCATCACCGTCGAAAACTTTTTAAAACATACTAACCACCTAGTATTCCAAAAGTTAGTGCCAATTTTAACTTTTTAATTAAACAAAACAATACATGCGGAATTAAAATATAAACCATTCACACAACTGAATGAAAATAAACTGAATCATATATACTCAACTTGCCGAATAAATCACCGGCCACCAAAGAAATAATCCATTACAAATATTCAACGCCTGAATAAATTACACCTGAAAACCGTACCAAGAAGTCTGGGCTACAAGCCCTACATAAAAGTGAAACTGATACAAGATTCCTACTCTAGGAATGAATGAATGATGCGTCTAATCCAAACTCCTACTAGCATCCACATATGCTGCAGCTCCATTTCCCTAGAATAGAATATCAATCCTGGCATCCCTGTGGCTGGACACCTAAAAGGTTTTGAAAATGTTTTTATAGCAAGGGTTAGAACCCAAAACATTTTGAAAATATTTAGCGAGTGAATTAACTGCAGTAATTTAAAATGCATGAATGCGTTTCATATTTAAGTTAGTGCCGCACTCCCTTGTGGCCATTCTCACCCCTCCACTATTGTGCACACCTACCGGTTACCCTAACCCCACCTAGTTGTACTACCCCGTGCAACTAGTCCAGGTATAACCATCCCTTGCCATACTACTCTAACCCGAGTATAATAATTTCTTGAATTACAAGTTATTTCACAATTAACTTAATTAATTCCTCTTAAATAGTAACTTATAACCGTATCAGAAGTTATAAAAAGTAAATACATCACACACTGTATTATTACCCGTATATAATATTTACTACCATTATATACGTACCTTTACCACAATATCCACACACATAACATACATATATCCATCCCTTCGAGTGTACCCTAGCCGGATGATTCCCTCTAAAATGCTATCTCACTAGGTGTGTTCACAAAACCTAGTTTCCCAAGTTGGAATCGCTCACCAACTTGGACCAAAATATAAACATAGTGGAGGTGGTCATATTCCTTCCCTGGAAGTGAGATAAATCCCTCACCCATATATACCGGACGCTATGACCTGGGGATATACTCGCCCTACTCCTCAAGCTAGGGGATTCACCCACATCGCGCAACCTCCATTGATAGCATTAGAGTATATAAATTGAATAAATATCTAGTCACTGATATTTAATATCACACACAATATAAACACGTATATATATACTATCACTGTACCGTATATATATAATATAAACCCCAGCTTTACCGTGGACTCAAAATCCTGTACACTGCCTGTAATTTAGTATCACACACAATATATACCCATATATATATATATATATATATATATATTATAAACCCTCGCTTTACCGTGTACTAAATATCCCGTACACTGCCTGAAATTTCCTGAGTCTGTGGCCCGACTCAACGTAATTAATTTTCTCACTTAATAATATTTTTCCCGAGTCTATGGTCCAACTCCAATTAAATTAATTAACACACTTATTAATTTAATACCTCCCCGAGTCTATCGTCCGACTCTAATTTAATTAATTATTACACCCATTAATTTAATACTTACCCGAGTCTACAGTCCTACTCCTATTAAATTAATTATCACATTTATTAATTTAATCCTACCCGAGTCTACAATCCGACTCTAAGTAAATTAATTAACACATTTTTAATTTAATCCTATCCGAGTCTAAAATCCGACTCTAATTAAATTAATTATCACACCCATTAATTTAATAACTTGGTGTCGCCCAACCATTATCCCCGGAGTCGCTCACTTAGCCTGTACCTCAATATTTCCCGAGTCAATGTTACGACCCCAAATTAATTACTTTCTCTCAATAATAAAGTTTCTACTTTAATGCCAATTAACCAATATCCCCGGACTCGCTCACTCGATCAATTTTACGTCTCAAAATTTTATTCTCACATTTTCACCCACAATGTGTCACACATTTATTTCCATAATTTCCCCAATTATATTTACCTATAATTTTTTGCACACCCGGACTCACCAACTTGGTCCATAATTAAATATTTCACCTAAATTCCTTTAATAATGTATTGTCACCCAACTACAATTCCCGAATATCATTCTTCGGCCCAATATCAATAATTGAATTATTTCTCCAAATTCGTTCATCTCATGACATACCGTTCACACCCTCCTAAACCCAATTATATCACCCTATAATTGTTAAGGAAACATATGTTCCATATGAATTTATCACCAAATAAAAGTGAGGGAATTAAAACTTAAATAAACCCTCATTATAAACAAAATGGCTAAACTGCCAAATTCCTGGGACCCTCGATCGATCGAGCCCCCTAGGTCGATCGATCGATCGATCGAGCAGGTGGTTGTCTTCCTCGGCTTGCTGTTTCAGCCTTGACCGAATTTCCAAGGTTTTACCTCTCCATTTTCCAACCTTAAATGATGATTTTTAACCAATCAATTACTCCCAAAACAAGTCTCAATCATCTATAAATGTTTTAGCCTTCTTGATTCATATGATATCTCACTATTTTTAAAGATGGGTATTCCAATTAAAATTCATAAATCTTGTCCTACAAACCAATTTCCAAATCCAGATTTCCTCCCAGTTTATATTCCGAATTCTTGTTCCTATCAAATATCTATACTCAGATATGATCAACACCACAATTTTTACTATAAATCTCATTCAATAGTTTCATGAACAAAACCCCATTTTGTACCCATTTATCCCCAAAATGAATTTTGGTTTACACATCACTATGATATGAATTGATTATCACAAATTTCAAAATCACAACAGTTAACCACTTGCCTGAAAGTGTTCGTAGTGTCTGATCCGTTGGCGTAGTCCCTCAATTTGGCTCTAAAATCCTCAAATTGGCTTTTGCTAAGCTTTCCCCCAAGTTCCCTCTGAAGCCCAAGTCTTAGAATTGTGTTGGCTGCTAATTTGCTAATCCCTCACTTAGGTTAAAACCCTCAATCCCATTTTTTTATCTTATGGGCTTAATTAAAGTGGCTCAACTCACCCCGTGTGAGCCCGGCTATGCCTAAAAATACCCCGAGACCCAATTACTATCCCCGGGTACTCTTTTTTGACTATCTCGACCCATTCGAACTCAACCGCGTACTCAGAATTGGCATCCAAATTAATTTATAAAAATCCTTATCTCACACCCAATTTAGTCTATACCGTCTCCTGGCTGGGATAAGTGTATACCTTGTCATTAATACTCGAAATTACGTAATTAAATTATTACTGTTCACTTAGTAAATAAATTTCCCTAAACATTAACCATTCACTCCCCGATTAATATTGAAATATATATATTGCCATAATTAATTCAATTAAAATTACAACACACAAGTAATTTAAAATTCCCGAATTAATTAAATATTAAATGTACAAAAATACGGGGTCTTACATATATATTTAGGTAACATTTCCCATCATGTTTACACTTGCACACATTGCGGTAGGAAGGTTCACCTTAGGTGTTATTGTTATAAACTTAAAAATTTTCCTAGGTAGTTTAAGAATAAAGTTGTTTCGATTCCCAAAACCCCCATGCGTTGTTACACACCTACTTGGGTTAGGAAATCAGACTTAAAGGCTTTAGGAATTAGATTTCATGACTCTCGTTTACTTACACATGATTCTTCCCATGATAGATCTTACGAAATATCATGTTATGTTTGTCATATGCTAGTTTCCTTCAGGATATATATGTTCTAATATTATGGCATGTGTTGTAACACGTAGGACCCCCAATTTTAAAACTCTTTCTTTTTAATCAAAGATAATTTACATTAAATACGGAATAGGATTGTTCAACACAACTCACACAAACAACAAATTTTAATTCCTTTCAAATTAAAATTAAACAAAACTCAAAGCGAAATTAAATTAAACAAATATTAAAATTCACTTAAACTAAATTAATTCAACCCAAGTCCTAAATATTTTCCTAACAAGATTAATTCATTTTTTGCAAATTAGGCCCAACCAAATTCTACCAAATTATATTAATGACTTGAATGAAATTAATCCCAATTTGACCCAAATTAATTTTTTCACCAAATTAAACAAGAGTAGTGAATTAAACCATATTTTATCTTTTTCTCCTAAGCATGCATTCTAGGAGATTTACAAGATAACATAATTCACAACACACTACATCTCGATGTACGAGGAAAACCCATATAGGAAAAACTTCGGATGGCCCTTGCCTTATGTGAACTAAGTACGAAATTTTACAAATACGAGATAGATGACTTGCACAACTCGACTCGACTCCTTTAAGCGCTAACGTTTCTTCTTGTATCAACCTCTACTTAGACGATAATTCTGTAACTCCAACGGAACCTTGGAATCCACCAATGAGGTCTACGGACAACCATCAACCCGCACCTGAAGCCTTTCTCCGAGTGGTAACGCCACAACAACTAACAAGTCTTCCTCTTTAATGGATGTAGAAGTAAACCCAAACAACTCCTCAAACGGTAGAGTAGAACCTGGTGCCAAATAAAACTCTAAGCAAGATATATATATATATATATATATATATATATATATATATATATATGTGAAGAACTTGGAATCTTTAAACAAAACAAATGGGTGTATACTTTTGTGTTTTGGAAGTATTTAGGCCATCTAAATTAAACACACAAAAGGGACTTTTCTAAACAATAATTTTCTCTCTCAAAAGCTCTCAAAATCAGGTGAAAAGTCTTATGAAAAAGTAGTGGGACAAAATAGTGGGAAAATGAGAAAAACTGTCAAAAACTGCCTAAAATCTCGTTTGAACGAATTTTTCGTTCGAACGAAATTTCGTTTGAACGACCTTTCAAACAAAAAGTTGGTGTTCAAAAAGGGAAATTCGTTTCGAACAACAATTTCGAACGAAAAGTTAGAATGTTCATTTTTCATTTTAAGCTCAAAAAATTTCTTAAATTTATTTTAAATTAGAAATTACACCCATTAAAAATTATTCCAAGTCTCCTACATATATATATGATGTGCATTCATACCTTTTGGAGACTTGAAACATGAACCGTTGAGGACGTAAAACTAGGCACTATGAAAACCTAGCACTTTGATAGCTTCACTTTGAAATACTGGCTGCTACGTCTTCAACTTAAACGTCAAACGTCATAGGCTTGGAGGATACTCAAGAATACTATCTTATGACTCAAATATTTTGGACGAAATTGAGCCAACACTACATTAAGACTCAATTTGAAATTTGTGTCCTTACAAATCTCCCCCTTTGGCTATTCCAAGACAAAAGCCAAATAAAAATCCTAAAGGTTTGTCAAGCTCAACTAGACTCAGAAACATCCCACTCAAAATAAAAATACAATACTTGACTCAACCCAAGGATGACTATCTTTGCTTATATAGATTTTCCACTAAATAAAATTCCTGCACACTTAAGTAACACATTAAACGCATAGAAAATATCAAAATATTAAATTCAATTAAAATAAATACTCCCCGTAAATTAATTCTCCCCTTTATCAAATATGATCATCCTGAGAAGATAACACTCTCCCCATAAGATAGATCTCCTAAACTGAAGGTCTAGAAACGACTTCTCCCCCTTTTTTGTTCAGGAATAGACAAAGGATTAAGAATTAATTAAATACTCATTTCTCCCCCAATTTAACTACGAACCATTTCTCCCCCTAAAGACTTCATAAGGGATATAAATATGGGATAACAAGTAAAGCATGATGGTGCATAAAATGATAGGATCATTAAGGCATAAGGGAAACAACAAATTTAACTAATCCACGCAAATATAATGGATACTAACTACAATGCGAACAATATGACACAAATTAAAAAAAATAAGAGACTAAGCATGAGATATCAAAGTAAAACACTCAACTAGATAGATACCAATGTGAATTAAAAGCATAAATGGACTAGCTAACATGGCAAAGACATAAACAAACAATGTATATATATATCTCTGTGTGTGTGTGTACACAATAGTTATAAAATGTGTAAAAGCACACATATATGTAGATATGAACTCACAAATGACAAAAAATTAAAATAACATAAGTTTTCCACACTCTTATGGCAAAAATGTGTCATATGGAAACGGAAGTGAAGGGGTGTGAATAAGATACCAATGAATTAAAAATCCAATCACTTAAATATGTTCACGGAGTTCTTATTTGGTTTCAAAACTTTATCAACTTAAAATTTAGCCTTACGTGACAAGATAAACTGAAATCGTGAACAAAAAAACACAATGCATACAAGTGTAACATGTTGATGATTCTACAAACCAAGAGAGTCATGACAATGAAAGCCTAATTAGGATTAATGGACATTGTGAAAACCGTTGATATACCATCCAATCTCCCTCAAAATAGGCATAGTAATGTTTGAATGACTATATTAATATAAACAAATATAGTCCTTGGTTAAGTATTTTCTTTTAATGCCATATTCTTTTAGGCCTTTGGACCACATATTTCTTTTAGATCCATTCCAAATGGTGGCTTACTTGCAAAGGATAATATTTCCTTTCATAGCCCTTCCTCGTGCATATATATATATATACTAGGGTATGCCCGTGCCTGAAGGCACGACGAAATTTTTTCAAAGTACATAATTGCGAAACGACAAAATTTTTTGAACGAACGTAATCGCGAAACGACAAAAAAAATCAAAGTATCACTCGTGGTCAAATTATCAATTGTGGTCAAATTTCTAAAGTATCACGTTGGGTATGATAAACTTTGATCAAGTTCCATTCATAATTCAAATATTTATAAAAATTGGACAAAGTTTCCTTTGTTTATACGACTATCCACCTTATTTAGACAATACAAAATACTATAACAATAATAAAAATAGTCCATCTTGGACCTCATATATATCAACTATCAAACTCTGGAAAAAAAGCACGTATCACAATAGACAATAAAAAATTTCGAAGAAAATTCTATTTACATCCAGTAATTATGCCGAATTTTCACGTTAAGACGATAAATAATCTTTTTACAACCAAAGCATATTACACCATGCCACCTATATCTCCCACGTCACGCTTGTCTCATTCATCGTTACAAAATGCATATACCAAAAATATATCTTCCTTGAATGAAACCAATAATCGAGTGGATTTGAAGCCTCTATGCCTCTGATCGACACGACTGACCTGCATATATGACAATTGGACCATTAATAGGACTAAAATAAGAAACGAAGAAACTAAAATAAAACTTGGGCATAACTAATGACTATACCTTGGGCATAACTGATGACTATACTTGGGCATTTCTTCATTCGAGAAAAATAAAAATACCTACAAAGAAAGAAATGCAAATCGAGAAATGCAATGAAAAGCAAGAAATGCAGATCGTAGATTTTTACTATAATAAAGCCAAATGTGAGGATAAAAACTTCGAAATTATTCATATACAACATCAAAATTTTTAAATCTATTTTGCATTCGATCATGTAAATATAATATATCGATCAATAAGCATATGAAAAACTATGAGCATACTAAATTAAAAAAGAGCCCCTATAGCAGCTATACAGCAGCTATAGAAACTATATGAAAAACTATAGAAGCTATAGAAGCTAATATACTATATGAAAAAAGAGTCCCGATAGCCCCTATATGAAAAACTATAGCAGCTATAGAAGCTAAGCTAGAAAATCTATGAAAAAAGAGCCCCTATATTCCCTATATGAAAAACTATAGCAGTTATAACAGCTAATATACCAACTATAGCAGCTATAGAGCTATAGAAGCTAATATAGCAGCTATAGCAGCTATAGAAGCTACAGCATTGAACCCTCGTATAGCAGCTATAGAAGCTACTGGTATAGCATCTAAAACCTTCAAGGATAGATTCATAAAAACCCTTCAAGGATTGGTTCATCAAAATCTAGGCGATTAAGGTTTCAGTGGAGTAGCGGTGATGCGTGTGTGTGTGTCTGTGTGTGTGTGTGTGTGCGCGTGTGTGATGAATAGAGAGATAGATGATCTGCTTTAATAGTTAGATTACAACACCTGATGTGCCCAATAATTTGATTTTTTCATGGAGTTATGTAACTATAACAGTTATTTATTGTAGAGGAGAACACGGGAGAATGATCAAAGTACTTGATGGATCTGCATATCTTGCATATCTGCCAAAGAAGGAAATAATATACCTTGAATATCTGCCAAAGAATATACCTTGCACATCTACATATACCTTGATGGAAATAATATACCTTGTATATCTGCCAAAGAAGGATAGTTGTAAGAAACATCATGTTGATTTCAACAATCTGCAATTTATGTGTACATTGCTAGCCTTAGGTGAATTAAGCGGCAATGATTGAAGATTCGTATCAAAATATAAGATATTAAAAATAATCATAAGGGTTGATATTCAAGAAATTGAATCAAGGCAAATGATGTGCAGCAAGTTGAATAAAAATGTCTTGAGCATTCAATTAGAAAGACAATGTCATTAAAAAGACAATGGGGGAAAGCAGGGCATCAAGAAAATGATGTGCAGCAGGTTGAATCTTCCCCTTTTCAAGTCTAACACTAAGGATATTCAACTTACTCTTCATGATTATAAAGCAGATGCAATGTTGCTAGTATTTCGGTTGCTAGCAACATTGCTCTTGTGTTGAGCTTAAGGAAAAAATAATCAATCTAGTTAGGCAACTGGTAATGCAGCTGGCTGAAATTATTCGTAAAGAAAAGTTGAAGGCTAGTGATTTTCTTACACTTTTGGCTACTTAAAATCAATCAACTTAAATTTCTCTCTTTCTTCTCTTATCTTGATATTAATCTATAAAAAAATGGATAAATTCTGGAAAGCTATTATTTTTTCATGTGTTTTGGCATCTGTATTCCTCTCATCCTATGCTCAAAATTGCTCTACGTACTCATTCTTCAACAATCCATATACCACATGCATTATGTAGTCATATAAGTATAGAGTACTACTGAACCAAAAAGACACATTTTATTAAGAAAATATATTTTTAACATCAGTGAGTATAGAGTACTCGATTTTTTACACTATGTTGATATGTTGATGCCTCCATTTTAAAAAAAATGTAGACATATGTTGATACCTCCATTTTTTATGCATTCAAACGCGTCTCCGCTGAGGAGGCACCGAATCACCCATTTATGTGAGTCTCCATGTGATCAATGAGGAGCCTACTTGTGAAGCTCCTTCTGTCTTTGATTTGAACAGTCACCATAAAAAGTTTCTATAATTGAAATGAAAACATAATCATCTCATCAGCCACATATTTTTATATCTGCAAAATAAGAGGAGAAATTTTATAACTAATATCAAGTACCGCTTTAGTAGAATCCAGTACTAAAGCAAGTAATGCTATTTAATGTACAAATTGAGTATTGACTATACTATTATAGAACACAGATATCAACTGATCCGTTTAAGAACACATATATCAACTTTTATAGACCAATTTTCCCCGTTTAAGAACACAGATTAAACAGTACAACATGTATTAAGACTGATTAAATAGTACAACAGGTATTAAGATCCCAAAACTGATTAAACAGTACAACAGGTATTAAGATGTACAACATGTATTAAGATATTCAATACTAAACATCCCAAAACTAACTTATCCCAATATGATCAGACCTTTTAGATTAGACTAATATAAATGAGACTAATACACTAATAACATTAGACTAATACTAAACATCCCAAAACTGAAAACATAAGAGTAATACACTAATAACATTTTTAGAATATAGAAGAGAGCCTAATACACTGACAACACAATTCAATCAGACCTTTTAGATTAGATAACAATAAATTGAAGCTATATGAGCCATGATAAAATGTCCAAATTCACCCCGGTGCCGCAATACACGGATTGGACAAAATATGAAAACTGGGACTATGAGAAGTTGGTTCGGAAAGTCGACAAAAAACGTTTTATAGTCACCTAACTTGTATAATTTAAAAAATCAGATTTTGAAAGTCGATTATAAATGTAGTTAGATATCAAATTTGTGAGAGAAGGAGAAAATATTGTACTCACATTACCAAGAAACTCCCCTACTTGGATAAGCTAAATTTTGAGAGAATTACGGCTGCTTGGTTACCACCCAATAGGAAATACAGATGCCTGAGAGCTGCTGCAACTGATAAATTAAAATTCATTGCAAGAGTACGCTTGGTATTGCCTGAGAGCTGCTTGGTACGCTTGATAAATTTAATCCCTCAATGGATCTTACGCTTGGTATTGCCATTTGCAAGATTAATATCCCAACCGAAAACATATTAAATAGATGAGGACTGTTCAGCTGCAATAATAATGACAAAAATAACTTGGAACACTTAATTTTAGAAACCCAATTTTTGAACCCCACACATAGATGAGACATATATATCACATAGATAATGGGGGAGGGGACATCGAGCGAGTGTACTATGCACCAGGTGTCACACGCACACCCAGTCTGCACAAAATCACCCACAATATAAACTAAAGTGTAAGTATACAATTGTGGTTCAAAATTTTTTTGGCAGGCTTCATGTATTGACAAAATATTTCGAACCAAAAGGATTCATGTATTGACAAAAAAAAATGTACCCGAAAATTACACAACCCTGGATGTGGTGTTGAATTTAAATAGTGATGAAATACAATTACATCTACAAAATAAGAAGGAAATAACTGTAATAATAACTACAAAAATTTATAAAATTAGAAGATAAATTGAGTAGTATATAAAGGAATATGAGATAATACCTTGTTAGCATTCATAGCGAAGATTAGCAACGAGGGTAATGGAAGTTTTAGGCATAAACTTGTTAGCATTCATAGCGAAGATTAGCAACGGAACTAAATCAATACCTTCATATTTTCATGCTCTAACAATATGAGAATAATTTCCAAAATATTCTATGAAATTAGTAATCAAATATCATAGAATAAATAGCTACTTGGAGAAAGGCAAAATAGTACAAGGAGTACTGTTGTAAGCCATCAAATATTGATGTTAATGTGCATTTATATCATCTCATTATTGACTTATTGAGTCGATTTCAAAACTCAAAATATTTATTTTCGAAACTCATTTGTAATAATCCATAGTATATGCTTTAATGCCAGTGCCTCAAAACCAATAGGCCGGAATAAATTATAATCCTTGCTTAGTTGTGTGGGAGCTATAAGAATGAAAAAAAGTTAAAAACCGACATATTTTTTTACAACAGCATTCACCTACCAAATATGGCAATGTGTAAGGTTTTACATTACTTAAACTTTTCCAAAATCTATCACAAAACAGGGAAAAAAGATCATGGAGGCAAAAGCACACTAAACATGATTTCCTCTTTTGAACAAATTAGGAGACATAATCAAACTAACAATGTATAAATCATAATCAAACTAAGAATTCAAAATAAGCATTTTAAAGTGATTTCATGTACAAAAAGCGAACTCGAGATAGCGTGGTAAAAATAATAATCAAAATCCATAATATTGAAGTGTAAGCTATGGAGAAATCTACAAAGCAAAAACAAAAATTGTGGAGTACCAGGTCTAGATCTAAACAGGAGTAACAACTCTAGATCAAGTGAATGCGATAAAGTACTCACCTGAGTGCGAAAGCGGGGTCGTGAAAAAATAAGGCAGCAAGAGTGTTTGTAGTGACAACATGGAAATGGAGTGATAAGGACCAATACATATACAGTATGAACAAATTAGCATAAAAAATAAATGGAGGTCAAAATAAGTACAATTCGTTAATTAATAAAGTAGTGATAAGAACACAAATACATAGAAATTGCAACCAAACAAATAAACATAAAAAGGAAATGTATGTCAAAATGAGGGGAAACAATATATATACAATATGAAAGATGCTATAAACGGCATACACCGACGCCTACAAATTGGTATTATCAAACATCATTCACAGGTATGAAGGCTTCAAACTGAAATCTATACATAAATAAATATACATGTGCATTTATTTATTTTTCTTCATGCATTTATCAAGCCCATCAATGGGTTGTCTGATTAGATTATGCAAAAGGAATCAGTAACATGTAACCTAATATCAGTAACTATCACCACATTTTCATAAATTTATTGTGACCGTGAATTCCATTCATTTACATAAAAGATTTTACATCTTGTAATTTCATTATAGTTGTTTTAGGTTGCATCTTTAATTTTAGTGGCAATTATTTTCCCCAGAATATCTAATGTAAAGGAATTCTTGAATCTAGTTTGTTCTAATATGTATTCTTTTGGTTTAATTTTAAATTATTTAGAAGACAACACAAATGAATGAGAATGGTATCTTGGTCAAATAGTCACTTATTCAAGTACCTTTTTTCTTTAATTTTAGCGGACAAAGAGATTTGAATATATGGGGGAGTGGTCGAAGCTTTGAGGTGACTTATTAGGTGCAATATGAACATTGGGAAAAAGAACCAAGGTTGAAATGCAATGATATGTGCAAATGATTTCTGAAAGAGGGAGAGTACACATAAAGAAAAGAAACTAAGGTTGCAACACAATGATCATCGGCCATTACCCCAGTGATCAATAGTTAATTCTCACATGTAAAGTCAAAAAAAATACACTAAACAACATGAATCCTAAAACTGATACATAAAAGTCTATATATATCAGCAAGAAGTAAACTTATCCAAAAGTCTATAATCCAGCATGAAACACTATCCAAATCATTCAGCAGAAAGCAAACTTATCCAAATGTCTAAATAATTCAGCAAGAAGCAAACATATCCAAATCATTCAGCAAGAACTCTACATGTACATGTCCTTGGTCTAGTATTAATTGCAGAGAACTTAAAAGATGGCTCGTGCCTTAGTTAAGGACATTTAGGTGAAGGCAAATCATAGCTTACTGCTGCTGCTGCTGGGGCTGCTGCATACCAATCAGTGGAGCACTAAAATTGAAATGCATCAGAAAAGGGAGAATAATTAGGCAAACAAAAATAAATCTTAGCACACTAACAAACATTGCAATCTATAGAGATCATGAAAATAGAATAATTTATGGTTCCTAAAATAAATCTTAGCACACTAACTAATACACAATATTTAACCACTGATCTCACTGTACGTACCCAATACTACAATTTTTTTTTTAAATCTGAACAAATAAAATAAAAATGATGCAATCCTAAATATGCACTTAGATATTGGACCATATACTGAAGCTATGGAAAATGCCAGGGTGAAGAAACCTTTCCATTTTGTGCTTATCGGAATTTATATTGTTTGAAGGTAAGTTCAAACCCCTAATGGAATGAGTATGTTCATTTCCGAAAGCCTTGATAGAATCTACAACATTCATCCACCATAAAAATAGAAAAGGAAGCATGTAAGATGAGTTTCAAATAAACAAACCTCATACCAAATTAAGAAACCTAATGATTATACAATAATTGATGGACCCTGAAGAAAGATTAAGATACTCAATAGAAGAGGAGCATAAACCAAAAAATTCAAAATATCCATCAGAATTTCAAAAGCAAACGAAAAAGGATCAATGCATATTACTAAAATTACCTTCGCAAACTCGGACAACAATTAAGAGAACATGAAACGTATAAAGAGAAAATCTTATAGGATATTTTATTAGTCTCTAAAGGATTTAAAGAACATGAAAATTGTAAACTACTTGATTCGATGATGGCCTTATTGCAGACTGCATTCCATGCCTCTTCTTATTCGTATTCTGCCTCAAAACCTTCTTCATATTCAAGCCGTCCCATGTACCTTAAATGAATCCATCCCTATTAAATAAATCCCAAAGATCTGCTACCCCCAACCCCTATTTTTCTGTTACAATTTTTCGTTAACTGAACAATAAAATGAAATGAATTTAAGCCATAAATATAATACAAACATATCCACATCTCAATTGTGAAACCAAATGGGGTGACTGGAATGAAACAAAATTAGGAACTCACAAATAAAAATAGAAAAGGAAGCATGTAAGATGAGTTTCAAAGAAACAAACCTCATACCAAATTAGGAAACCTAATGATTATACAATACATGATGGACCATGAATAAAGACTAAGATACTTAATAGAAGAGGAGCTGGGAAGTTTGGTTCCGCTATCTCAAATATAAGGACTCGAGTCACTGTACAATGCGCGTGGGCGGACCATTGAGGCTAACACTCTTGACCTTCTTCTCCGAATGCTTCTGGAACTGCTTATCCCCGTTGGCATTGATAATCACCCCGGATCTCCTATCCATCTTTTTGGCCATCAATGGCATTGTAATCCCCTGTTCTTACAACTGCCAATTTCTCGACGCTATTGACCATCTTCATAATCGTATGGCATGTACTAAACTGATCTGGGCCCTCCATTTAGTGATTGTCTTCAAGATTTGAAAGTGCTACCAAAATAACCTATAATTGCATATCAAGATTAAACTCATTACTAATCAAGAATAAACTCATTTCTAGAAAATTAAGTATACATGCCTCTAAAATAATGTAAGTAATGTAAATACCATGAAAACTCTAGAGATGTAAAACTCTAGAGATGTAAAACTCTAGAGATGTAAAACTCTACCAAAATAACCTATAATTGCATATCAAGATTAAACTCATTACTAATCAAGAATAAACTCATTTCTAGAAAATTAAGTATACATGCCTCTAAAATAATGTAAGTAATGTAAATAACATGAAAACTCTAGAGATGTAAAATTCAAATCTCAAACATCAATTAAAGAACCACCATGAACTTCCATACATACGTGATACATAAAACTTTGTGTATCTTTTGATATGTTAATTAAAACATCAATGGAAGTCATATCATACCACATTATGTTAATTAAAACTTCCATATATACATGATACATAAAACTTCCATACATACATATACATAAAATTTCCATACATACATATATATAAAGCTTCCATACATACCTGATACATACATCATAATTCCTGCTAGAAACAAAACAAAGATCCATATAAAATAAGATTTCAAAAAAAGAACTCCATAAAACTAATATGCAGGGCCCTTCCACCCTATACCTTCTTAGTGTGAGCCAACAATAAAAAACTAAAGAATCGTACCAAAATAACATATTATAACCCCATACCTTCTTAGGGCTACCAAAATCTGCAAAACATAAGAAAAACATTGGATCTCTAATACATAATTACATTATTAGATATACAACTGAATAAGTGAAAAACCTAAACATTCAACCAAAAAATTTTAAAAAAACCACGAAACCATAAGGGCAAGAGTAAAACAAAGGCCATGTTTCGAGAAATATAACAAAACAATATCATCTTTTTCTTTGACCAAACATATAATCAACACACACACACACATACTCATATTAAAATATGTACATATATATACCCATTGTAGTCCTCCAAGGTTGGTACATTATTTGATAAATGTAATGAAAGAATTTAAACCAATATGAAACATAAGAAAAATTAAATTCCAAATTGTAGTCTTTCAAAACAATAAAGCTACCCGTTTTGATCATTAAATAGAGAGATGTGTATGAAAAAGGAAATATTTTCAATCAAACACCCCATATAAAGGGGAAAAAACTACCTATTTAGGTCATTAATTAGTAGACAGATATGTATGAAAAGGAAAGATTTCTAATCAAACAACCCGGATATAAAGGGGAAAAACTCATTATAGCCCAAGAATTCATATAAGAGAATGTAATTGATTTTGCAAAATAGAATTGTGAGAGAACAAAGAATATACCTGAGAGAAGCACAATCATTAAACATATATTATGCCTGCAAAATAGAAGAAAAAAAAACTAATGACAGCAAATTAACCATTTTCAAACCAATAGAAAAAACTAAACATAATACAACAAAACAAAAAGAATCTAAAGCCAAATCGTATGACAAAGGGTCAATAGAATATAGGAAGGATACCTGCAAATCCATCAAATTAGAATGAAGTAACCTTTTAAGAAATTAGTAGCAGAAATTAGAAGAATTTTGAACAAAACCCTAATCAAACTGCAAAAGAATATTTCATAAAAAAATCAAATCAAATCCCCCAAACCTCTAAATTATACCCATACATCAAACTCAAATGAGGAACCAAATTAGTACCTAGAAAACAAAACAAACTAACAAATGAGGCGACTAAAATTTGAATCGAAAATAATTAAAACCGATTTAAACTCCAAATAAGAAAATTATGGATATATTTATCTGTGGCCAAGCCAAAAAAATTAAACATTGGTGCCAAATTTGGAACGAAAAAAAACTTTGTGAACTAAAAACCCCCAAAAATTTGTAAGATCTGAAAAATAGCCCTAAAAAAGATCTAAAAAAGATCTAAATACCTCTTAATCCACGATCAAACCTAGAAAATCAAACAAAAAAAACCCGGGCTTGAAAACTAATTCCAAGAAGTAGAAAAAAAAATTCAAAGCGCGGAAGGAGAGAGAGAGAGAGAGAGAGAGAGAGAGATTACCTTTAGGAACCTAATGTGGGAGGCTTTTTGTTGATGAGGGCTTGGGAGGGTGGTTATGTTGAAGTTGAAGAGAGAGTAGAGAGTGTCGTGAGAAATGTGAGATGAGAAAGTGAGAGAGGAGTGTGTACCGGCTCGATAGAGACGGTGAAGGTAGTCTCGGTAGTGTGTAAAACTTTCTTAGTGTTAATTTCCAATTTTATCCTTGTATTTGAATTTTGGGTAAAAGGAGGAAAGGAAATGAAGGGTAAAAAAGAGGGGGAACTCAAATATGTAAAGGACAAACTTGTCTTCCAAATTTATGAATAGTGAAAACACCATCCTACTTTATTATATAGATATATCATTTTTTATCTCACACAAATCTCACGTGTAAAGGATTTAACATGCACATATCCTCCTAGGTCATAATATATATAGACAACTAGATTGGTAGGAGAATGTCGCACAAGGCTCAAATATACATGTGAAGTTAAAGTTTCAAAAGAGCTCGTGCATGTTTGTAAAAAGGCATATAAAAGTGAATTCACTAAGCAAGACAAACTTAAACTACTCCATGTAAGCATGATAAAGGACATTTTAAGGATTAAAATTCTAACCAAAAGTTCTAGCCACATGGTAGCGGTATGAAGGATTCAAACATATGACACAAAAGGTGTGTAAAACCAAAATACACAAAAAAAAAATCTTTTTGAGTTTGTCAAAATTTTAATCAAACAAAAATAATTTACTCAAAAGACAGCAAAAAAAAATCATTTGAATTTTTCATTTAGCATAAATAACTCATAAGAGAAAACACAAATGATAAGCAAAATCTTTTTGTATTTTTTATTTAATGCAAACTAAAATGAAAGAACTATAATACAAAAGATAAACAAAAATCATAATCCTAGCACGAGATATGTGATAAAGTAATGACTAGAAAATGATAAACATGTATAAAACTAGCAATAATATATGATATAAGGCATAAAAACCTAGAGTATGCAAACAACTAACACATTCAACCTTTAGATTTAGGAAGGGAGGTATCGTGTGAAAGTAAATGAGAATCAAAAATCTTATTTTGTAAAGAAATCAAGTCTCATCTCCTAACCCTAACTAATGAAGATTGACACTCTCGGTATTTTGGGATCTTATCTACCTTGGTTACCTTACCTTTGGATTTCTCATAAATTCTTTTAAGATCAAATCAAAACTTCCTATGATGACCTTTTTCACCACAATGTGAGCAATTAAAAATTCGTCGAAAAGTAGTACCTAAGGATTGACCTCTAGAAGTGTTCATGGGTGATTCTCTCAAAACATTATTTTAGGTTTTATTAATGGAACAAATGTCATTTTTTACTTTGACGGTTCCTGATATTTTATCTAATTTAGCGTACCAACATTCCAAATCAAATTTTACTTCACTAGAGTCTCTCAATTTTTCTTCCAACTCTAAAATTTTAGACTCTAGCAAAACATTCCTCTCTTCAAACATAAGAAGCTCATTTTTAATAGATTCCATTAAACCTCAAAGGCTATCTCTCTCTCCTTCTACATATTCAAGCTTCTCACGAAGAGCTCTCTCACGTGTCCTAAGGTCTTCAACAACACACTATTATCAACGACCTTGACACGCTCCCTTAAACTCGCTTCTAACTTCAAATTTGCTCTATTTAATTTAACAAATTCTTCATATAATTCTCTAAATGCAAATTGAATTTCACTCTCATTAACCTTTTCATCACTTTCACTCTCTCTCTCTCTCTTCTCCACTCTCACACACATTATCTTTTGGGGATTTACAAACAAAGGCCTTGGAAGCGTCATGTTTTAAGGTGTCATCGTCGGACAATATCTCACTATCACTAACATTACTACACATGAACGCGATAAAGTTGCGCTCAATGGGGGAATCAGATCCCTCTTCCTTATAACTATCACTAAGGGTGGCATTGTATGAAATAAGTTGCTTACCCTCTCTCCTTAGTTTAGTTGGGCATTCAAAAACCCTCTAGCCATACCCTTCATAACCATAACATCTATTAGACTCATCCCTATTAAGATCTTCATTATGCCTTTTAGGGAATTTTCTGTCTTTGTCATACTTTGATTTATCAAATTTCTTAAAATCCTTTTTAATATTATCTTTATTAAATTTAAGAAATTATCTAAATTTTCTAGCGAACATAGCCATCTCATCGAAATCAATGTCACTCTCATCATCCGAAACTACATTTACCTCCTTTTGGGCGTTCAAAGTGATGCCCTTATCAACTTTCTTTTAATTTTTGGAGGGAAACATGTCTAGTTCATAGGTTTGTAAATCACCTACGAGTTCTTCTAGTTTCGTAGAGGCTAAAGTTGGTAAAGAATTTAACATGGTCACTTTAGGGATAAACCTATCGGGTAAGCACCTCAAAATTTTCTTAACCACTCGGTCGTCGGGTATTTTTTCTCCTACATTAAATGATAAATTTACTATATCGGAAAGTCTAGCATAGAATTCATCAAATGTTTCTTTTTCATTCATTTTGATGGTTTCAAATTGAGTGATGAGGTTTTGGAGTTCATAAGCTTTTACGACACTTGTTCCTTCATGAGTGAGTTGAAAAATATCCCAAGCTCCCTTAGAGGGCTCACATGTCATCATACATTGGAATTCATCCAGTGTGACCACGCTAAACAAGGCATTTAAACCTCGAGAATTAAAATTAGCAAGTTTGAATTCATTCTCACTCCATCTATCTACGGGTCTGGGGACACGTTCATTTTCCATCAAATATGTGGGTGGGGACCACCCGTTAACAACTTACAACCAAACCCTGTCAACGATAGACTTTAGTGTCGAACGCATATGAGCTTTCCAATATGCGTAATTAGAACCATCGAAAATCGAAAATTTTAAAAATGGGGAAAATTCCATTTTTAGCAAAAAATAAAGTAAAAAGGACTTTAACGAAATAAATTATCGCTCCAGCTCTTATACCACTTGTTGTAACACGTAGGACCCCTAATTTTCAAACTCTTTCTTTTTAATCAATTTCAAGAAATTTCTTAAATTAAAGAAAAATAATGGAAATTTCAAAGACAAAAGGAATTTAAAAAAAAATTTGAAAAGAACAATGATAAAGATAAAAAGGACATGCTTAAAAGAGATGAAGAGAAATGTTATGAGTGTGGCAGTAGAGTTCATAAGTCTTTTGAGTGTCCAACTAGGTTGAAACGTCAAGGCAAAGTCAAATCTAATTTATATGCCTCCCTTAGTGATAACAGTGAGGTCGAGTCAATGGATTATGAAGACGAGTCGTCGCATGAATGTAACTTTACCGCATTCATGGCTAGTCATGTGAGTACTTACAGTTTGCCTCATGATGATGAGGAAGCTACTTCACAGGGACACCTCGACAGTGAAAGCTATGTGAGTGCGGGGGAGGATGCTGCAAGTGAGAGCGAGACTGATCTATGACGAGCCTATGCCGATTTGTATGTTGATTCATTTGAAACTAAAAAGTTTTACAAAGCGTTAGCTCTTAAGATCATCGCCTTAGAGAAAGATTTGGGAGAGACGATAGAGAGAGATTCCTCTGTTAGCACTGCCTTGAGAGAAAGAGAGAGAGAGAGAGCTAGTTGAGAGAGAGAGAGAGAGAGAGATTTATTTTGAGAAAGATAAATGGGACTTAACCAAGAAAGTGGATATTCTTAGGAGTGAGCTTCATTCCTACATAGAGGCTCAGAAGAAACTAGAGGCCATTGCAGCCCAACTCACTCATGACGTTGAGAGAGCCCGGGAGGTCAAGGTAAAGATAGAGGACATATCTAGAAGGATGGGAAAGTTGCTCCTCGCACCCACTTTAGGGCTTGGCGAAAGGCATGGAATAAGTTTTGATTGTGCTTCCATGTCTCATGTTACATAAAAACCAATTCTTGAGTTTCCTATGAATCCATATGGCCATCACCCAAAACCCTTAAGAATAGTTCGGCCAAGAAAATCAAACTAAGATTGCCCTAAGGCTGTGTATTTATGTACCTACTGCAAAAAAAGGCCACCTTAGGGAGTTTTGCTATAGTTTGGGTTGGAAACGTCGTACTTTTTCTTTGACACATACCACTAGCAAGCTTACAAGTCTTAGAGAGTTGGTTGAGTTTTAAGTCGCCACATCTCAGATTTTAATGGAAGAATTCCAATGGATGTCTTTGCCGTTAGCGGAGACTTGAAAAATCCCAGATAAAACCAACAATGACAAGGGAAAACAAAAGATTACCACTTCTTGGGCACCTAAGAATGATACAAAGGCCCTTGTTGTTCATGTTTCTCTTAATGCACATAACACCTCACAGTGATATTTTGATAATGGGTCCTCCAAGCACATAACTAGTGATGTTTTCTTTTTTACCTACCTACAGGATCGAAAGGAAGGTAAAGTCACTTTTGGAGAAGGGAGAAAGCTAGCATAGTAGGATAAGGTATAGTAGAGATACTATGAATTCCTAAGCTAGAGAATGTTTTGTACATCAAAGGTTTGAAAGAGAACCTTCTCAGCATTAACTAGTTGTGTCATGTTGACTTTTCAGTAAAATTTGATCAGAATGAGTGCAATGTTTATGATCAAGAAAGTAAAATTCTTTTACAAGGTGTGAGGACTGAAGATAACTATTATGGGGTTGTGCCGAAGTCCTCATTTGTCTACAAAAACACCACCATTACTCCCATGGATCTGTAGCATCAACGTCTAGGTCATATGAACTTTAAATTACAGAAATTAGATAAAAAGGACCTAGTACGTGGCTTACCATCACTCGAGAAGATGACTTCCATAGTTTGTGGACCCTTTCAGTTGGGAAAGCAAGTCCGTAGCCCCCACAAAAAAATGAATTCCATTACCACTACACGAATGCTTGAGTTGATACACATGGATCTTATGGGTCCTACTCATACTGAGAGTTTGGGTGGTAAGATGTATATCCTTGTGATGGTAGATGATTTCTCTCGTTATTCCATAGTAGGTTTTCTGAGAGAGAAATCCGATGTTGTAGAATTTATTACGACTAAGTGTCGTGTTCTATAAAATCTATGCGATGTCAATACTAATAGAATGCGTAGTGATAACAGAACTAAATTTACGAAAGCATAAGTTGATCTTTACTATGATAGCCTCAGGATCAAATATGAAGTTTTGATCATGACAACTACACAACAAAATGGTATTATTAAGAGAAAGAATCGGATGATCCAGAAGATGCCTAGATCTATGCTTCTAGGTCATAGAGTTTCTAGGGGATTTTGGTCAGAAGTAATTTCTACCACGTGCCACACGGTGAATAGGGTTTACCTTCATCCACACACACTTCATACACCTTAGGAATGGTGGACTATAAAGAAGCCCAACCTTTTATATTTTATGTCTTTAGGAGAAAATGCTACATCCTACGGGATAGAGAGAAATTAGGATAGTTTGGTTCCAAAACTGACGAGGGAATATTGTTAGGTTATTAATAAATGAGTAGAGCATACCGTGTTTTTAACCTAAGGAGCTCTAAGGTTATGGAGTCAATAAACGTCACCGTGCAAGATGACGAACCACCAACGTTTGTTGATTCTAACATTTTTGTGTGAGGATGACGCACATATAGCTGATGATTCCATTGTCCCTCACACACCCAGGGTGGACCCTACTCCTATCTTAGGGGACACACTAGTGTAACACCCCGCCTAATTAAATACCGGGTGGCCAGTCCCATACCAAATTAAAACAGAATATACAGTTAGCTCATTCTCAGCATCATTGTCGAAAACATTTACAACTCACCCAATACCCAATTAAGCTGGTGTTAAAAACTTTCCAAATTTTAATTCAACAAAATTCCCTTTTAGTTTACGAATAACACTACACATTTTATTCTACAACACTAATAACCGAGAAGATAACACAGAAAAATTTAAATGCAATTGGAATAAACATTCTCAAATAGTAATCCAATACAGTAATCCCAACAATAACAAATGTATTAAAATGACACGAATACAAGAGTATTTTGACTCAGATAGAAAAGAGATACTGAATTCCTTTGGGTGACATGCCCTAAATAAAAGAATACTGTGAATAAAATGAAGATAGGCGTCTAAGCAATACTCCATAGCTCGTCATAATCCTCTAAGGTTGGCGTCCCTGCTGCTAGACACCTGATATAGAAGATACAATAGAAAAGAGAATATGCAAGGAAACGGGTCAGAGCCCGATGTGAAAATGATTTTTAAAACAACAAGTATTTAACAAGTGCAATAAATCATTTATTACGTACATGTTAGTATCTGGACTCTCACTTGATATTCTCACCTCTCATCTAGAGTGCACGCTTAACGCTTCCTATTAACCTCTTAGTTAATGGTTCCTCTTATCTAGTTTCCATAACATGACTACATCCCATATCATAACCCCGTATGTCCCATACCATACGTAGTATAATCATTCTTACAAGTTCCTCATTAATATGTATTAAGCTCTTCAAATCTATAAGAATAAATATTCATTAACTTGGTTCAATTCTTTTTCTCTATTCACCATCATCTATAATTATCACACAGTAGATTGATCTAACCACTATATATACATTCATTTAATTCATTATATATATACATATATAATACGGCACCCCGAGACACAGATGTGGTGCATGCATTACTCTGCTATCACGTCCCAGTATCGCCGAATAGGGGACTAAAGGTTCGGTAAGGATTCCTCGAATCACAAACAACAACACAAAAATTGGAGGCGAACATAGTTCTCATACCCATGGGTCACGCACATACCTACGTTCCCATAGTCAGCGGACTTATCAACTCCCCGATAAGCCTTTCATAGAATTATGTTCTCGAGCGACAAATCAAAAATCCCATGGATTCATCAAGATATGACTTCCCTCACGCGCAAACCTCCCATCGATAGCAAGTATGCTAGGTATGTCATACACATAAATCATCAACTAATCAAATAGGCATTATCATCTACCCATGAATATAATATCAACAAGGTAATCACACTACCCTAAAATAATTCCCATACGTAGCATTATATATCTTAAATCCTACGTATTAAAACATTATGACTTTACTTCCTTAATTTAATGATTCCACAGTCTCACTCATTACTCAAGGTTTAAATAGGTTTTTCCTAAATATATTTATTCAGTAAGAAATCACTAATATCCTACTGGTCCATATCATCTAATCTATCGAATTACTACGAATTAAACTATCCTTTAATTATGGCTATAACCGTTAGTTTCTAATCTCTTATAAACACATCTTCTTTCACCTAGGATTGAACCCTCTTGTAAACCTAAGGATGCCCCGGTGATTTATTAAACTTCCCCTACCCGACCTTTCCTTAACCCTCATGCATACAAATTATAATCCAACACATGCATCTAGCAACCGAAATTTCTTTCAATTTAATTATCATAATTCTAATCGATTAAATCCCAATCACTTTAATTTGATTCTTATCTAGGGCTTACTGATCTTCCCTAAGTCCAATTATATCCAATTAATTATCACCAAATATTTACAAAAGGTTTGGGATAGGAACAAACATTAAAAAGAAACAACATCATGAATTCTAGGGAGGTCGATCGATCGAAGGTAAGGGGCGATCGATCGATCGATCACCCAGATATCAACCCAGTTTCTTCATTTCCTTTACTACGGGTTTCATCACTTTTCATCATTCAAACCGTCATATTAACCACCCAAATTCCTTATAATCCTTACTAAATGATATATCAACATAAGTAAATGATTTCTAATGATCTAAAAATCCTAGAATCATCAAGAGTTTGAATTAAAAGCATATATTTGTCCTATTTTTCCAGAAAATTATATACATGATATGTTCAAGAACACACCAATGATTCTCAGAGTTTCTTCAACAACTTAATGATTATTTCATGGATTCCTATCTACCTACAACATGAGTTTGATTCCTATATATTTCCATTTTTTAGAAATCAATCAACAACTATATCTTTATCTTCCAAACATCTAAAATCTCATCTTTTTAATAGCTATCCTAATATGGACAATATACAAACTAGATTGAAATCATCTAATAACTTGCCTCTAATGAAGGTCTAATCCTTTGGGGTTGTATATCACAGGTGGTTCTCCCCTCTCCGGTCAACTTTCGGTGGTGGTGGGTGGTGGTGACCTTTGGTCTTTGGTTCTCCTCCTTTCCAAAGAAGCTTCTCTTCTCCCAAGCACCCTTTCACTCTCTCTAAAAAGATGGCCTTTTAATTTTGTGTAGAAGAGATGAACGAACCCACATAAAACTAATCTCCAAATATTTATAATAAGACAAAATTCGAAATCACTATTCATCCCCCCTTTTAAAATGACTAAAATGCCCTTTTTATTGTCTTTTTATTTCCAAATGACCCGAGACCCAAAATCAATATTCAAATAGACTTTTCTGACTATTTCAAGCCTTTCGGATGCAAAGAAGCACTCAAAATGACTATAAAGTTTATGTAAAAATAAGTTTCCTTTTTAATTTAACAAATTAGTCCCGACACGTCCCATACCACGTCCGACTAAAAATTCAAATTACTGAATTAATATCACACAACAATATCAATAACATCACATTCATATATTACCTAAATATCTTTAAGTAATATACAGAATCATTCATTTTAATATCCATAAATCGGATAAAACCCAAATGAATCAATTTATAATAAAATCCAATTAATCCATTAAATTAAAATATAACCCATTTTAAAAGTCATTAAAATTATGGGGTATTACGTACTTCCCCCCTTATAATAGAATTTCTTCCCGAAATTCGGAAAGATAAATCATATTGGTAAGGTCAACTCTGAGTATAAATCTCACATCGCAAGTAATCTATGTCCTACCGCTCATACAGTACATTAATGAAAAATCCCCATTGATGTTATACGCCAAGCCTCACCATATAGTTTCAACTGAATCGAATTTAAACCTTATGCAATCTTCCCTATACCATCCTCGTGATAAAGTTTGGAAAAATGATCCTTAATCATTAAGTAAATAAATCATGAAGTCACAACTACTTCTTGTTTCACAATTTTGAAAAAAAAAATACTACAATTCAACCATCCAGGGCGCCCATACACCCTATCGTGTATCTTTCATTATAAAATGGATATGGTTACCCGCATAATACTCTGATTTATCGCAAAGGTTATAAACTCATATCCTAAATACCTAACTTATTTTGACTCCCAACTTTTGTTAGTTTCATGCGTGGGGTGTCTCCAAAGCGAAATCTAAACAAGGAACCCACCCGATACACTATTACCTAAAGTAGTCGGTCATCGAAACTCCTCAGGTACTTAGTCAATAGTATATAACCTCTCTACAGGTTTAATCAATTTCAATAAAATTATACTCATATACCCTCTTTTTAAAGACAAGATGTTGGCTATAATAGTACATACGCTCTAATATACCACAAGTCAATCCACGCCAATAGTCATATCATGTTCGGATATACCTAAAGTAAGTAATTCCGTGATAAAAATCAGACCCACGTGATGACATGTAAAAATATAGGTGTCCCACAACCCCTCGGTAAGTCTACGTAAATAACAGTGCTATTGGCTAAGTTTAGTAACCCTTTTGCCCAAATAATATTAATTGATATAAAAATCAGTATGCGCCTCATAACTCCTTACATAGAAAACATACCCTCATTCACGGGTGGTGGTTGTTGAATCCCTGCCTGATGCACGTTATATACACGCCCATACTGACCCTGTTGCACAGGTGCTGCTGAAATGGGAGGTAATGATAGTACCAGAGCTGGAGCTGGAAGAGGAGCTGGTGGAAACACAAGTATCTGTGGCTCCTGTCGAGCATTTTGTTGTTAAGGGAATTTGGCTTTATCCGGAAAATCTTATCGTTTGCGTCCATACTTGCCGCACACGAAACATTTTCCCATAAACTTTCCACCATTTTTTGCCAATTGACCACGACCCTGCTGGCCATTACCTCATTTCCCTTAGCCCTGATGAGCCTGCATCTGGCCCTGATGTCCCTGTTGTCCTTGACTATTACCTCTATTCTCAAATCTAGAATCTTCAGATCGTAAACGCTTAGCATTATCCCCCTTCTGGGAACCCTGCTCACCCTGACGCTGATGACTCTGCCCTGGCTGAGTGCCACTAGAACTGCCCCCATTGGTCTTGCCTTGCAGGCTTGACCCAAACCCCCGCTTGACACCCTAAGTATGTAAGTGATTATCCTGGCAATAAAGCATTGCAACACTAAGAACATATTCATAAGTACGTAGTGAAAGATTCCCCAGTAAATTTTGGCGAATCTTATAGTTCAACCCATCAGTGAACATTAGAATTCTCCTCTCCTCCATGGGTACCTCTGCTACTACCAAATTAGTTAGTCGCGTAAATTCTTCCTCGTATTCTTCCACTATTTTCTCTCCCTGTTTGAAATCAAGTTGTAAGGCCCTAAAACATGATTAGGAAGGTTAATTACATGATTAATTATAACTTAGGAGTTATAAGTTATAAGTTAGTTATGTGTGTTAAACATGTTAATTATAATGTTTAGGGGATGCATGCTCATGTGATATATGTGTCGTTTACATTAGGTGCTAATTGAGCTTATGATCGGGGATACCATGTTTAGAACATATGATTAGTTATGTGGCTAAATGCATTATAAATTATGTTTTTAATGCATGATTATGTTTATAAAAGTAAATAAGGGTGTTGATACGAAATTGGCAATGTTTGGTTGCCAAATGTGAAAGTTTTGAGATTTTCGGTAAATTGCTACTTTCCTTTTCGAAGTTCAAATTAGGCGTATTAGTTTATGATTTTGGGAAAACAAAAATTATGAAAGTTGTAGATATATGAATTAATATTATAACACAACAAACGGTGGGTTAAACGGAGGCTCTTACAAGAAGTTATACCGAAAGTATGAAACAAGGGCAAATATGTCCATCCCTTAAGTGACAATTGTCTTATTAGCACACCATGTGCTATTTTTTTATTGGTTAAAGGGTGGGTGATTGTTTGGCCGACTTAAACTTCATAAAAAAAAAACCTTTGTTCAGCAAATCCAATAATGAACAAGAGTTTTGCCTAAAGAGAGAGAAAGAGAAGAAAGTTAAGGAAGAAATCTTTGGAAATTTTCTATAAATCAAGGAATCCTCGTAAGGTGGGGAAGAAGCTAATACTACCATACTAAGGAAGTAATTTGGTATTAATCTTAGCACCAAATCCAAAGTGAGTGACATGTCCTATGAAATATAGATACTTATATGTTCAAATGGAAATGTGTAGTTAAACACATGTGTTAAAATGCTTATGGGAGTGATGTCGTATTTAGGAAACATATGCATATGATTAAAAATGTTAAGCATGTTATATAATGATATGGACTAGTGAGTACTTTATCTAATGTTAAGGACTGGTGGGTCCTACGGGATGCAGCGGCCCCGTTATCCCAATTTAAAGGTTTGTTGTACTCGAGCCTAATTAGGGGATTCGGTGTTCCCCATTAACTAGGAGTTAATTGGACAGGTGGGTCCAGGCTTGCGAGAGTCACACAATTCCTATTGGGTTATAACATTAGAAAATAAAAATGGTTATTTTAATTGGTTATATGTGTGGAATATGGTCATTCACTAAGCTTGTGTTGCTTACACTCCTATAATGTTATGTTTCAGGTACGCCTATCAATTAGAGTTCACTACCAAGTTAGGACCTTAAAACGGGAGAGTGACGGATATCTAGCATAGCTTGAATATCAAGAATCTTGTTGTGTAAGTATTAAACTAAAGATCTTGGTTATGTAAAGTTGTGTAGTACTTATAGGTTACATGTAAATGTAGTTATGTTTTCATCTACACATACCTTTGAAAATAAAAAATAAAAAAATCAGATGCTATTTTTCCTTAGAGATTTAAATTAAAGCATTGTTTCTGGTTTAAGGCAATTTATCGCTACTTAGCAAGGAATAATTTAACTTAATTAAGTCGGGGCACGACAACTTGGTATCAGAGCGTGGTTATTAGGTTCTGGACAGGGTGTGAGGGTCAAGATTTGTAGTGGACACTATAACGCGAGTTTGCTATGTGTTTGGATTTTGACTGACAATGTTAATATTAAACTGGTGCTATTGTATTTTGTTTAAGTTAATTATATTGCAGTGAGTGATGGATCCACGCGAGCCGCATGATAGAGCAGAGGGTGAGGCATCCTATTACCTAATAGTCAGAAAGGACATAGACATATTGAAGTGGATGAACCAGAGGTGCAACAACAACCTATTGATGATGTGGGAAGAATATTACATGCTGTGGCACAATTTATGGAAGAAGAAAGAGGTGGAATACATGTCGGTGATAGGGATAAATTGCATGAGAGGTTCATGAAGTTAAGTCCTCCAGCATTTACGGGGACTACGGATCCGTTAGTGGCAGAGGGGTGGATTCAAAAAATGGAAACAATAATCAAGGTGATGGAAGTGCGAGATGAACAAAAGGTTTTGTTAGCAACCTTTAGATTGGAGGAAGATGCAAAGTTATGGTGGGATGCTACAGAGAGGTTACTTACTACGATTAGGGGAGTAGTACCAGCAAATCCTCCACCAATTACATGGGAGAGGTTTGTGAATGTGTTCTTTGAAAAATACTTCCCAAGGCTTTACAGGAACGAGAAAGAAGAAGAATTTATCATGCTGAAACAAGGTAACCGAACGGTGGAAGAGTTTGAAAATTTGTTTATATCCTTATCCAGATTTGCACTTGATTTGGTGAGGACAGAAGAAAATAAATGTGATCGGTTTCAGTCTGGGTTGAATGTTGATATAAAAAATATGGTTGCTAATATAAAGATCACAGATTATGTGGATCTGGTGGACAGAGCTATGGTATCTGAAAAGTCAATGAAGGAGATGCAAGCTAAACATTCGAAGAAAGCTAGATATGAGAGTACGAAGTCATATGGATGGGAGACGGTGATACGACGTAAATATTGCGTATTTCACCCGTTAACCTACGCATTATTAGCCCCCTCGGGTATCTTAATCCCTATATTTATGATCGTTAACCAGACAACCTCGGATTTCTATGTTAACATGTTTTTCAGGGGATAATTGAGCTTTTGTAGGTATTTGGATGCTTAGTATGAAGTTCGGATACATTTCGGTGAAGTTCCGTACACAATCGCATGCGCAATGGAATTTTAGTCTTTTCACAGCTTGGGTACCTGGCCCTACATCTCACGGAAGTTGTAGCCCTCCTCACTAGCTTCGCGTGGCCGTGAATGGTGCGCAATTCCGATTCATAACGAAGAAGTTACGGCGATTTTAGCGGAGGAAAAATAAGGAAGCAAAAGAGGAGAAGGAGAAGAAGAAAAGAGGAATGCAGTAGGCTGCTGCATTCTTCCCTGCTTGATCGATCGATCGACCCATTTGGTCGATCGATCGACCATTCGAATTTGCTGAAGTTTTGCCTAGGTCGATCGATCGACCAAAGGGGTCGATCGATCGATGCTCTGTTTTCTGCAGATATTTTGCCTTCTTATCTTTCTTCTTTATTTTTATTCCAACTTACTATATAAGCCAATTTTTTTGTAATAAGAAGGGATATCAGTTTAGGAACGATTTTAGGTTAGAATAGTTAGGGTTTTGGGGTTTTGGATGGTTCTCCTTCATTTCTCTTTGGATTGACAACCCAATTGGTTTGTATGTTAACTATTCATCTTCCCTACCATTAATATAGTTTGTTTTCCATTAATTCTTGCTTTCTAGTGTAATTTTCATGCTTTCATAATTAGGTTTACTTTCTTTATTTCTTGATTTTTTAGTTTAATTTAGTTTAATTCATGTCGTGCCCTTAGATAAATAGGGTCGGGATTTCGTTCCGCCATTTACGGGTTTGGACCTCGAAAGTTAGGGTTTCGTGTAAAATTGCATTTAATTGAAACCGCGTGTATTAAAGTTGGATTGTTATGCGCTTAACTTTATTTGTCACGCAACTTTAGTGTTTATAGCGATAATCCGAATTTAATCCGCGTGTGACCATTTTTTATTAAATGTTTAATCTCGCAACTTTGGCTTAAATTCCTCATTGCGTGATGTTTATGCTTAATTGAAAATGATCGATTAAATGTTTTCGAATCAAAATTCTAATTAGTAGTTGTTTAGCCCGTGAATGTGTGTATGCGATCCCGATCCTCAATTTCCTTTAATTTAGCGTTAACTTCTCTTTTGTTTTTCCACCATAACCACCCATCACCTTTTCTTATTTCTTTTACAAAATATTTTTATTCTTGAAGTTTTAAAACAATTAACATCTAAAATTTAATCACTCCCTGTGGATTTCTTACGATACCCGACTTACCGCTTTACTTTCCTCGCAAGTGTAGTAGTATATTAGGTTCTCTTTGTATCGCGGCGGCGAGACAACACGACGATTGTGTCCTCACACGAACACACTTTTTTCTCCCGATCACAAAATGGTTAGTTACTAAGTATGCCTTTTTGTGAAAATTTTGAAAAATTTCAAAAATATTTTCTTTCTTTTTTCTCCTTTGTTGGGCATTTTGCCTTGTTTCCAGTGATAAATTTCAATAATTGCCCGATCCAATAGACAACTCAATGATGCATGTTCTCGATTTTAGAAGTTATTGGACTTTAGTCCTCAAATCATTGATATTGTGAATAACTTCAAGAATTAAACTTTATCCCATGAGCATATGCACTGTCCTTGTTATATTGATTTGGTTTAAGATTTTTATAACTCGGTAATCTTTTGTTGCATTGTATATACTTACACCGAGTAAGCTTTGTACCTTTCGTCGTTTTTGAGTGTTATACACTATTCTTTCCTCTTTGAAAACATTGATTTCGTTGGTAATCTCTCTAATCTTTTATTTGACCGTTCATTAATTGAGTTCATGCTTGAAATATGTTACTTGATCATGATTTTCATATATTGTTTTGACTTGAGAATTGCGTAAACTTTGTGAAATGATCATAGGCAATCTTTGTTAAATCACCCATATTAGCCTTGACCTCACCATATATGTTTCCCTAGTCAACCCCTTTGAGCCTAAATACTAGCCTTTCGTTTCATTACCCAAAATCCCATAACCAACTACAAATTGGAGTTTTAAGCCATACATACACCTTACATACCTTTGTTTGGAATGTTACTTGGGATTGAATGTTGTTGTTGTATTGCGGTTGCAATTTTAGGCATATGAGAGTTTGATAAGCAAAGAAAAGAAAGTAGTGAAAAAGTGAAGAAAAAGAGAAAGCAAAAAGCAATAGAAAGCAAAAGAAAAAAATGAGAAAAAGAAGAAAAGAAAAGAAAGAGAAAGTTGTAAATGTTGTGTATAGTGTTCAATAAGCTTTGATTACTCTCCCCAGTGATATATCTAATGCTTGTTTTGGAACTTGTTTTCCAATTTTTGATATTGCCCGCATTTTTCCATTATCCCGAGTTTTCATCCCGAACACTTTGAATCCGTACATACATTCCTTCATTTTGTACCCTAGCCTATCCTACATTACAACCCTATTACAAGTCCTATGTGATCTTAGGTTGATGTAATTCAAAAGTTTAAATAGTTTTGATAATCTGTGAAAACGCATTTCGCCTCTTTTAGTGTGCGGTATCCTTTCATTGAGATTACAAGTTTTTCATTTCCTATATAGTGTTCCTCATTTGTGATATGTGCGCGGCCTAGTTTCCATTTACATTTACTCTTTATGCCCGCATGTCCCGTGTATTACCTCCCTTTTCATAGTGAATTCATTTGTTGAGCGTAATGCCCGTGAGGATTGAATGTATGCTTGGTTTGATCACCAATCTGAGTTATTTAAGTTTTTCGCCAAATCATACTTTGCATATGCTCACTCCCCTCCCACATGTTAGAGTTTCAATTCATTGAGGTGCATTCGATAATGTTAATAACTACGGACTTCTCATGCGAATTCGTTCAATATGCTAATAACATGTTTGAAATCTTTTTCGTTGTTGTTGAGTTTATCGCATGTTGGGTTGGGCATATTTTGAGGAAACCATGTGATGTTTGTGGGTATCATCCCTGAAAACCCTAACGAGACGACACTCGTCCACTAGGGTAACCTAGGGGTTTAACGGCTTATTGCATACGCTAAATGCAATCGAATCACCCGTGAAAGTGGCCTTATGCTTTTATACCATACTTTTGTACTTCTCCTGCTTTTGGTTTGCTTGTAGTTCTTGTTATTTCCTATTTCATTGCTAGGGACTAGCAATGTGTAAGTTAGGGGGTGTGATACGACGCAAATATTGCGTATTTCACCCGTTAACCTACGCGTTATTAGCCCCCTCGGGTATCTTAATCCCTATATTTATGCTCGTTAACCATAAAACCTCGGATTTCTATGTTAACATGTTTTGCAGGGGTTAATTGAGCTTTGGTAGGTATTTGGATGCTTAGTATGAAGTTCAGATGCATTCCGATGAAGTTCCGTACACAATGGCACGCGCAAGGGCATTTTAGTCTTTTCACAGCTTGGGTACCTGGCCCGACATCTCACGGAAGTTGTATACCTCCTCGCTAGCTTCGCGTGTCCGTGAACGGTGCGCGATTCCGATTCATAACGAAGAAGTTACGGCGATTTCAGTGGAGGAAAAATAGGGAAGCAAAAGAGGAGAAGGAGAAGAAGAAAAGAGGAATGCAGTAGGTTGCTGCATTCTGCCCTGCTTGATCGATCGATCGACCCATTTGGTCGATCGATCGACCATTCTGATTTGCTGAAGTTTTGCCTAGGTCGATCGATCGACCAAAGGGTTCGATCGATCGATGCTCTGTTTTCGGCAGATATTCTGCCTTCTTTTCTTTCTTCTTTATTTTTATTCCAACTTACTATATAAACCAATTTTGTTGTAATAAGAAGGGATATCAGTTTAGGAACGATTTTAGGTTATAATAGTTAGGGTTTTGGGGTTTTGGATGGTTCTCTATCATTTCTCTTTGGATTGACAACCCAATTGGTTTGTATGTTAACTATTCATCTTCCCTACCATTAATATAGTTTGTTTTCCATTCATTCTTGCTTTCTAGTGTAATTTTCATGCTTTCATAATTAGGTTTACTTGCTTTATTTCTTGCTTTCTTAGTTTAATTTAGTTTAATTCATGTCGTGCCCTTAGATAAATAGGGTCGGGATTTCGTTCCGCCATTTACGGGTTTGGACCTCGAAAGTTAGGGTTTCGTGTAAAATTGCATTTAATTGAAATCGCGTGTATTGAAGTTGGATTGTTATGCGTTTAACTTTATTTTTCACGCAACTTTAGTGTTTATAGAGATAATCCGAATTTAATCCGCGTGTGACCATTTTTGATTAAATGTTTAATCTCGCAACTTTGGCTTAAATTCCGTATGGCGTGATGTTTATGCTTAATTGAAAATGATCGATTAAATGTTTTCGAATCGAAATTCTAATTAGTAGTTGTTTAGCCCGTGAATGTGTGTATGCGATCCTGATCCTCGCTTTCCTTTAATTTAGCGTTAACTTCTCTTTTGTTTTTCCATCATAACCACCCATCACCTTTTCTTATTTCTTTAACACCATTTTTATTCTTGAAGTTTTAAAACAATTAACATCTAAAATTTAATCACTCCCTGTGGATTTCTTACGATACCCGACTTACCGCTTTACTTTCCTCGCAAGTTTAGTAGTATATTAGGTTCTCTTTGTATCGCGACGGCGAAACAACACGACGATTGTGTCCTCACACGAACACACTTTTCCCGCCCGGTCAGACGGGAACCTCATCTCAAGGTGTAGCACGAGAAGTATCTAAGGGACACGAATTTAAAAATAATATAACTTCACGTGGAAGATTTTAGGCTCGAGGTGGAAGGACTGGGATGAGTCAGTCAGAAAATGTATCTACAATGGGACCGAGGGACATATTTTGTTTTCGATGTGGTGGTCAAGGGCACATATCTCAAGAGTGTACAATAGCTGAGACGACACCTTTTTGTTTCCATTGTCATCAACCGGGGCACTTACGAAAGAAATGTCCAGCGATGGGAGCTACAACTTCAGTTGGTAGTGTGACAGTAGGAGATAGGATTTCTACACCGAAAGTACACTACGGAGGTAGAGGAGGTGTGTCTCAAAACCAAGGCCAATGCATAGTTTTTGCACTGACGCAACAAGATACACAAGCTATGCCTAACGTAGTGACAGGTACACTTCCTATTGGTGATAAAGATGCTTATGTGTTGATAGATCCCGGTTCTACACATTTTTTTGTGTCTTTTCTTTATCTGTTGCATCTTAATAAACCATTATCATCATTAGATTCTGGTTTATCTATTGTTACTCCAGTGGGGGGGTTGGTTTTTATTGAGAGGGTATATAGAGAGTGTGTGGTGCGAGTGGGTGAAAAAGAATTACTAGTTGTCTTATTACCTCTCGATATGCATGACTTTGATGTGATACTGGGTATGGATTGGTTAGACTCATATCATGTATGTCTAGATTGCTTTAAAAAGGAGGTAGTATTTCGATTACCGGGTGAACCTAAATTTAAATTTACTGGGGAACGAAGTGTCACTCCAACATGTTTGATTTCTGCTACAAAATGTTATGAACTTCTAAAGAAAGGATGTGAGGGTTATCTTGCTCATGTGGTGGACACGAGACAAGAGGCTGGAAAACTATCAAATATACCTATAGTTAATGAGTTTGCAGATGTCTTCCCCGAAGAACTACTAGGGATAGCACCAGACCGTGAGGCAGAATTTGAGATTGAGTTGGTACCAGGGACTACACGAATATCTATTGCACCATATCGTATGGCACCTGCAGAATTAAAAGAACTAAAGATACAGTTGCAAGATTTGTTAGATCGGGGTTTTATAAGGCCTAGTGTATCACCGTGGGGAGCCTCAGTATTGTTTGTGAAAAAGAAAGATGGAACCATGAGAATTTGCATCGATTATCGTCAATTGAATAAGGTGACTATCTGTAACAAATACCCACTACCCCGAATTGATGACTTGTTTGATCAGTTAAAAGGAGCCAAAGTGTTTTCCAAGATCGATCTCAGATCCAGATATCATCAATTGAAAGTAAGAGACTGTGATATTTCTAAAACTTCTTTGCGTTCCAGGTATGGACATTATGAATTCCTTGTCATGCCATTTGGGTTAACAAATGCACCATCTGTATTCATGGATTTGATGAACCGTATATTTCAGCCTTACGTGGATTCTTTTGTTATTGTCTTTATTGATGATATTTTGATATATTCTCGTACTAGGGATGAGCATGAACACCACCTAAGTGTTATTTTACAGACCCTGTGAGAAAAGAAGTTGTATGCTAAATTTTCTAAATGTGAATTTTGGCTAGACAGGGTAGTATTTTTGGGCCATGTTATTTCTGTTGATGGTATTTATGCTGATCCCAAGAAGCTAGAAGCAATAATGAATTAGGAAAGGCCAACTAGTGTGACAGAGGTACGTAGCTTTTTGGGATTGGCGGGATATTACACAAGGTTTATACCGGGGTTTTCTTCTATTGCATTGCCATTGACTAAACTTACCAGAAAGGAGAATAAGTTTGTGTGGAGTGGTGATTGTGATAAAAGCTTTGAAAATTTAAAGGGTAAGTTGACATCAGCTCCAGTATTGACTATCCCAACAGGTACAAAAGGTTTAGTTATTTATAGTGATGCTTCGTATCAAGGACTTGGATGTGTATTAATGAAGCATGGAAAGGTAATTTCTTTTTCTTCTCGACAATTAAAGATATATGAACATAACTACCCTACTCATGATCTCGAGTTAGCTGCAGTAGTTTTTGCATTATAGATCTGGAGACATTACTTATATGGTGTTAGTTGTGAAATTTTTTATGACCATCAAAGCTTAAAATACTTGTTTACTCAAAAAGACTTGAACTTGAGGCAAAGAAGGTGGATGGAACTTATAAAAGATTATGATTGCACGAAACATCTCCATCCGGGTAAAGCTAATGTTGTTGCCGATGCTTTGAGCAGAAAATCTCGAGCCATAGTATCTTGTATTCATTGTATTCGAGTTAACCTGCTGATAGAGTTAGCTTTAATGGGGGTGGAATTAACTTTGAATGAGTCTTACGAAATAGTAGCACATTTAAATGTTAGACCCACGTTGATTGATTGGATAAAACAAGCACATGCAGGAGATGCAGAATTGGAGAAAGTTAGAGATAATATGAAAAAGGGTAAAGCAAATGAGTTTTCTACTCGGGATGATGACATTGTTATGTACGATAACCGTTTGTGTGTACCTAATGTGCCTGATTTAAGAAGAACAATTTTAGAGGAAGCACACTGTTCTTTTTATGCTATGCATCCAGGGAGCACGAAACTATATAGAGATTTGAAACAATGTTATTGGTGGTCAGGAATAAAACACGACATTACAGATTTTGTTGCTAGATGTTTAGTTTGCCAACAGGTGAAGGCAGAGCATCAGAAGCCAAGTGGTTAACTACAACCATTGCCTATTCCTGAGTGGAAATGGGAACCTGTTACTATAGATTTTGTTGTAGGTTTACCAAAATCATCCTGAGGGTTTGATTCTATTTGGGTTGTCTTTGATAGGTTGACTAAGTCAGCACATTTTCTTCCAGTTAAAGCTACTTACTCCATGCGTAGATATGCAAAAATATATGTGGATGAGATTATTAAATTGCATGGTGCAGCAGTTTCTATTATTTATGATCGAGATCCTAAGTTCACTTCTCACTTTTGGCATAGTTTACATCAAGCTTTGGGGACTAAATTGAAATTTAGTACAACTTTTCACCCTCAGACTGATGGGCAGTCATAAAGAACGATCCAGACACTCGAAGACATGTTACGAATTTATGTATTGGAGTTCAAGGGCAATTGGGATGAACACTTGCCACTAATACAGTTTGCTTATAATAATAGTTATCATTCAAGTATTGAGATGGCTCCTTTTGAAGCCTTGTATGGGAGAAAATGCAAAACTCTAGTGTGTTGGACGAAAGTAGGAGAATGAAAACTACTTGGGCCAGAAATCGTACAGCAGACTACTGAAAAGATAAATCTTATCCATAATCACTTGAAGGTGGCACAAAGTATATAGAAAAGTTATGCAGACAACTGAAGGAAAGAATTGAAATTTGAGGAAGGTGATCGAGTATTCCTACGTGTTTCTCCTTGGAGAGGGGTTATGAGATTCGGGAAGAAGGGAAAGTTAAGTCCCAGGTACATTGGCCCTTATGAGATAGTAAAATGGGTTGGAGTTGTAGCTTATAAGTTGGCATTACCACTAGAATTGTCTCGGATACACGATATTTTTCACATATCCATGTTATGTAAGTATGTGCCCGATCCTTTACATGTGTTTATTTCACAATCGATAGAGCTTCAAGATGACTTAACCTACGTGGAGGAACCCATTGCTATTGTAGATCGAAAGGAGCAAGTGTTACGTAGTAAAACCATTTCACTAGTTAAAGTGATGTGGAGAAGTCAGAATGTGGAGTATGCCACCTGGGAAGGGGAGCATAACATGAAGAATAAATATCCTCATCTATTTGGTAAGTTTCTTATGCGTTAAATTTTGAGGACGAAACTTTTATAAGAGGGGTAGAATTGTAAGGCCCTAAAACATTATTAGGAAGGTTAATTACATGAGTAATTATAACTTAGGAGTTATAAGTTATAAGTTAGTTATGTTTGTTAAACATGTTAATTATAATGTTTAGGGGATGCATGCTCATGTGATATATGTGTTGTTTACATTAGGTGCTAATTGAGCTTATGATCGGGGATACCATGTTTAGAACATATGATTATTTATGTGGCTAAATGCATCATAAATTATGTTTTTAATGCATGATTATGTTTATAAAAGTAAATAAGGGCGTTGATATGAAATTGGCAATGTTTGGTTGCCAAATGTGAAAGTTTTGAGATTTTCGGTAAATTGCTACTTTCCTTTTCAAAGCCCAAATTAGGCGTATTAGTTTATGATTTTGGGAAAACATAAATTATGAAAGTTTTAGATATATAAGTTAATATTATAACACAACAAACGGTGGGTTAAACGGAGGCTCGTATAAGAAGTTATACCGAAAGTACGAAACAAGGGCAAATATGTCCATCCCTTAAGTGACAATTGTCTTATTAGCACACCATGTGCTATTTTTTGATTGGTTAAAGGAAGGGTGATGGTTTGGCCGACTTAAATTTCATAAAACAACCCCTTTGTTCAGAAAATCCAGCGATGAACAAGAGTTTTTCCTAAAAAGAGAGAAAGAGAAGAAAGTTAAGGAAGAAATCTTTGGAAATTTTCTATAAATCAAGGAATCCTCGTGAGGTGGGGAAGCAGCTAATACTACCATACCAAGGAAGTAATTTGGTATTAATCTTAGCACCAAATCCAAAGTGAGTGACCTGTCCTATGAAATATAGATATTTATATGTTCATATGGAAATGTGTAGTTAAACACATGTGTTAAGATGCTTATGGGAGTGATGTCGTATTTAGGAAACATATGCATATGATTAAAAATGTTAAGCAATATTATATAATGATATGGACTAGTGAGTCCTTTATCTAATGTTAAAGACTGGTGGGTCCTACGGGATGCAGCGGCCCCATTATCCTAATTTAAAGGTTTGTTGTACTCGGGCCTAATTAGGGGATTTGGTGTTCCCCATTAACTAGGAGTTAATTGGACTGGCGGGTCCAGGCTTGCGAGAGTCACACAATTCCTATTGGGTTATAACATTCGAAAAATAAAAATGGTTATTTTAATTGGTTATATGTGTGGAATATGGTCATTCACTAAGCTTGTGTTGCTTACACTCCTATAATGTTATGTTTCAGGTACGCCTATCAGTTGGAGTTCACTGCCAAGTTAGGACCTTAAAACGGGGGAGTGACGGATATCTAGTATAGTTTGAATATCAATAATCTTATTGTGTAAGTATTATACTAAAGATCTTGGTTATGTAAAGTTGTGTAATACTTATAGGTTACATGTAAATGGAGTTATGTTTTCTGTAGAGGGGGCTTGAAGGTAATCCTGAGATTGGGGATAATTCGGTAATTAGCAACAATGTTTGAGATTAAGCAGCCGAGGCTGCTCAAGCGTGGCAACTCATATTCAACTTGTTATGTTAGTCATCTTGTGTCTTTGTTTATGGACTGTAAGCTGTAACGTTTATAATGTTGTAACGAGATTAATAACGAGTTTTAGTGTGAGGTCAAACGGTACTCGCGAGAGACCAGGCATGGCACGGCTTGGGAGAGCTTCCATGCTCTGTAGAATGACCTCACCATGGGAACTTTAGAGGGATTTGGTTAGGAGGATTGAGAAGTAATGAACCGTTCGGACTCATCCCAACCATCTTAGATACACCTGGTAAAACACCGAAGGACCCTAACCATGCAACCTCGTACGGAGAAACTTCGTGTTCAATCAGGCATTGAGTTATTAACCAAACAGCCCTCTACTTAATGTCACATCTACTGTAGGTGATGTCACTAGATAGCTAAACAATGTCAGACATGCACTTGACTAAACCACCGTCGTATTTGGGGCTGTCAGACAGTTGGTGAGCCACCTCTGCGACAACAGACCCCTGACACACAGTGGTTAGGCAAAAGGCGTGTCTTGGCATTTAATGTTTATGACGTGGAGATAACTAGTGCATCAGGAATTTAATGTTGTGACATAAAGTATGAGGGATGTCTTTCAGTCATAAATGACTGAGTTGCCTCATGGATGGTGTGGGAGGCTATTTAAGGACCCCAACCACCTTTGAGGAGGGCATGCTCCTTTTGAGGGTCAAAAAGTTCTTGCTAGAGAGAATTATTACAAACCAGAGGGTTTCACCCACCCGCCATTGTCATTTTCATTACAAATCTTTTAATACATGACAGAGATTCTTGAGGGTGGTTGGTGTGTTTCTACCTGCCTACCAAGGTGTATCTAGGGTACTTACTTCTCTCTCCCTCTAGCTGAGTTACTTCAAAAGTTCATTACTATCTTCTAAGCTATACACGATAATCTTTGTGAGATTAAATTGAGCTTAACTTCATTGCGTTCGTGTTTGTGGGTCCTATCATTAACCCAAGGCTCTGGTCAAGTAGCTTATCATTACCATACTCAAACAGGGGTTACGCCTCCTTTTATCTTATCTAAAGTACCCTCTTACATCTTCGACTCTGCTGGGGAGGCATTCTCTTAGCTAGGGAGTATGGCGCAAGATAATGCTACTCGAAGGCTCAACTTTGATGATATCCAGCATAATGAAGAACAGACCGCGAGGGAGCAGGAGGCCCTAAGGGATGGGGCTCCTCGAGTAGAGGTACCGCCGGTTCCGACGATGTCAAACGTTCCTGGGGTGACACAACCTGCCATGAGTGCGGGGTTGGGACCCTCCCAGATGGCACTCCACATGAGAAAATTTTATGAGTTTTTGCAAACCCCAGTAGCTTTAACTATGCTGGGAGGATTGGAGGCTAATGCTTTCGTAACACCAGGGGTAGCTCCAACGGCCCCACCAGGTACAGGCATTGCAGGAGCACTCTCGACAAGCGTACCCCATGTTGCGAGTCCAACAGTGGGAACCTCAAGAGTCAACGGTACCGTCGGTGACGTTCGTTTCCGTTGCAATGGACGCTCAACCCATGGCCCCGTTGCTGGTGGCCCCTGCGGCCTCACCTATGGAAGAAATGAGAAAAGAGATGCAGAAGGAGATGCTGAAGTTCATGAGGGCTTACTCGCAATCAGCCGGTGAGGTGGCTTCAGTTTATGACGACTTCTAAACACCCTACCCTCAAGCGTACAATGATGAGCCTTACCCAAAGGACTATGTTCCCCCTATCTTCGAAAAATATACAGGGAAAGGTGGGAACCCGAAGGAGCACATTAAGCGGTATGTTGAACACTTGGGAGCACATTGCAAAGATAAGAAGCTTAGATTGAGGTAGTTTTCCAAATCCCTAACCGAGAAGGCATACACCTAGTACTCTCACTTAGCTCCCAACAACATTTCTACGTGGGAGGATATGCATGTATTGTTTGTCCAAAAGTTCTTTTTGGCGGAAGACGAGTTCACCTTGACCCAACTGGGAAGGGAGAAGCAAAGGCGAGGGGAAGAAGTGGTGGCCTATATTCGAAGGTTCAGGGAAAGGTCCCTCGATGTGAGGGAGGAGGCCAAAGAGTCCAAGTTATTACAAATTTGCGCTCAGGGACTGCTTCCTGAATACATCTGCCATCTCATCAATGAGACACGCGAGGGGACTTTTGCGGCATTCTTGAAAGCCACGAGGAACATCTATGTGGTGGTACGACCCAATCCGTGGTAGTGCCCATGATGTTTAGGCAACCAATTCAACCTGCGGGGGGGTGGTCTCAGCCCCCGTGAGTAGGGTACGTCGAAGGAGAAGATAGGGGCAAGACACCGAGGAGGGACAACAAGAGAAAATTTAGGAAATATAGAGAAGACCCTCCACCGTTTCCCTGCACGATAGAAGAGGTTGTAAGTTGTTATAACGCGATGGTCCAAGGGGGAACGGTTTATGAACCAAAAGGCATCCCAATGGAAGAACCTGATGCTGTAATGAAGGTGGATCCTAAGTACTGCCAGGTTCATCGAAAGATCCAGCATCCAACAGAAAGCTGCTTCATGTTGTGAAGAATCATTGACAAGTACATGAAGGTGGGGACATTGCAAATTCCCCCACAGAACATTAACAACAACTCGCTTCCGGCACACGGGGCCAATTTGGTGATGGCCTATGATGAGGAGGCAGAAAGAGAAGGAGGGTTGACGATGAAGCAGAAGGAGCTCGAAGAAGCTCTGGAATATTGTACCACGGGAATGGCTAATGTAATTTTAGCCTATGATGAAGAAGGCTCTATGGACGTGGAAGACGTGTATAGCGTTAAAGATGGGGAAACATACCCAGTCATAGAATGTAGTGCAATTTCAAAATCCCCAAAATTCACTTGGCTCTTCGATCAAGTGGGGATCCCGAAGGAGAGCAGGATGGAGATAACTCACGCGATTTTGGACATTGCAAAAAGGAAAGCAGTCCCCTTGCTAAGATGGAGGGGACCCATGGACAGGCTGGTGAAGAAATTTTTGTCAGAGCTAACCTTCAGAGATACGGATAGACCTGTGAGGTTCCCTCATAACAGGCCTTTATATGTAACCGCTAGCGTCAACGGGGTTAGCTTTGCAAGGAACCTTATGGATGGGGGTGCTTCCATCAATATTATGCCAATCAACTCCTTCCACGCGGCTGGTATTCCAAAAGAAAGGCTGGTCCCCATGACTTTGGTAATTTCGGGATATGACAATCAATTTTCCAAGTCAGTCGGGTATGTGAATGTTGGGATTGCGATGGGAAAACTGAAGTCCCACATCAAGTTCCACGTGATAGAAAGCGCAACTTCCTATCACTTACTAATAGGGAGGGTGTGTATGCACAACCAAGGTTTAGTTCCTTTGACTTATCATCAATGCGCTAAGGAAAATATTAAGGGAACGAAAGTGACCATTAGGGCTATGAAGAGGCCTTTCTCTATCGAAGAAGCACACTTAGTGGATGCGACATTCTATACAAAACTGGAGGAGGATGTACGGGTCCTGACGAAGAGAATGGAGGGGGCATGGGTTCCCTCAATTAGAGAGAGAATGGGGACCTTGAATGAGCAGGATAAAGAGGGCAGAAGTGGAAAAGGGGTGAGGACCGAAGAATCCCATCAGGTGATCCCTCAGCTCCAAAAGATCTCGAGGTAACTCAAAGACAAGATGAGGCTTAAAACAAACCCGATGGAGCACAGGGTCCAACGGCAAAGCGTGTTAAGTCACTTTTCGAGAAAAAGAATCGTTGAGGCTTTCAGAGAGAAGAAGAGGAAGGACGTGGCAACAACTACCAGCAGGCAATGCAAGAAAATTATCACTGAAGAGGGAAAAGTAGTGTACGACTTATAACGGTGTGAATGGGCGATCGAAGAGGCTAAGGATGAGGTTGACCCGGTGTATGAGTGTTTTTTGATGGATCCATGGGGGCAGTGTATGGTGATAGACAAATCCAACATATAATAATTCATAGAAGATGTTATCGAAGAACCAGACTACATGGGAGATCGACCAAGGACCCAGGCACAAGAGTTCGACCAGCTTAACTTAGCAAGAGAAGGGGAAGATCCAAGGCCTATCTTTATCTCAAAATATCTCGATAAGGGGAAATGAAAAGACTTGGTCAAACTGATTCGGGAATCCAAAGACGTTTTCGCATGGAAGTACACTGAAATGGAAGGGATGGATGAAGAGGTGAGTTGCCACAAACTGAACGTGATGCCTTCGGCCATTTCGATAAAGCAGGCAACGAGGGCGTATAAGCCTGAACTAGACTTAAATATTAATGAAGAGGTCCAACGCTTATTGGCAGCAGTATTTATCAAGCCAATACAACATCCCCTCTGGCTATCCAGCATTGTGACAGTGGGGAAGAAAACAAGAACCAAATAAGGATCTGTGTGGACTTCAGAGACTTGAATAGGTCTTGCCCCAAGGATGAGTTTCCCCTACCCTCCATTGACAGTTTGATAGATGCCACGGCTGGTCATGAGATGTATAGCTTCATGAATGGGTATGTGGAATACAACCAGATCAAGATGGACCCCTATGATGTAGAGAAAACGGCGTTGAGAACTCCGTTGGGCAACTTCATGTACAAGGTGATACTGTTTGGACTCAAGAACGCTGGAGCTACGTACCAGAGGATAATAATGGCCATTTTTCATGACTTCTTCCCCAAATTTGTAGAGTTCTATGTGGGCGACCTGGTCATCAAATTGAAAAAGGAGGAGTCCCATCTAAATGATTTAAGGAAGGTGTTTTCTCGATACAGGAGGTATAAACTGAGGATGAACCCATTAAAGTGTGTCTTCAGAGTAACAAGCGGGATGTTTCTAGGCTTCGTGGTTGATCGACAAGGGGTGCAGATGGACCAGGATAAATAACGGGCGATATTAGATATGCCATGTCCTAGGACGGCGAAGGAGCTGAAGAGTTTTATTGGCAAAGTCTCCTACCTTAGGAGATTTGTGCCTGGATTGGCCGAAATAACACACCCACTGATGCAGCTGTTGCAAAAAAACACAAAATTCAAGTGGGAGGAGGTTCACCAGGAGTCTCTTGTCAGGCTAAAGAAACTGCTCGTTTCACCGCAAATCATGGTTCCTCCCCAGGCAGGAATACCGTTACAGCTATACCTCAAGTCTACCACGAGGTCCGTTGGAGCGCTAATGGAACAAGAAGTGGACGAGCAAGAATGATCGGTTTACTACCTCAACAAAAATTATACATGGGCCAGAGATTTGATATAGTAGCTTAGAAAGGCATTATTTAGCCTTATTCCTTGTAGCACAAAAACTTAGGCATTATATGTTGTCTTTCACAATTCATATTGTAACTAGATGTGACCCAATTAAGTATTTTCTTGCAAGAACTATATTGATTGATAGGGCAGCTAGATGGTTCCTTATCCTCTATTAATATGACTTGAAGTGTGTGGTTCCTCGCACAATTAAAAGCTAGGCGTACGCTGATCTGTTGGCCATCTTCCCTTCAGGAACCTTCGAGCCACCTAAGGAAGACATTCCAGGAGATGATTTGCAGGCTAATTACCTGGATATAACTGATAAGGAATGGATGATGCAGTTCGATGGATCTTCAGAGGAAAAGAAGGGGGGAGCAGGGGTTATTCTTTTAAACGGGATGGAGGAGATTTGCCTTTCCTACAAGCTAGATTTCCCTTATTCTAGTAACGAAGCAGAATACGAGGCGTTGGTACTAGGGATGCTAGAGGCTCTTAAAAGGGGAATTCATTCACTCTGTATTAAGGGTGATTCGAACCTAGTAATTCAGCAAGTAAACGTAGAATATGCATTGAAACACATGATCCTAACGCCATATAGAACAATCATTCAAAGTCTTCTCAACCAGTTCCATCGGACCAAGATCAGAAGACATCCCAGAACGATGAACCGTCATCCGGACGCCTATGCCACTATCGCCCAGAAAATGGTCATGAAAATCGATGAGACTATCATGGTGATCCAACGAAGAACAAATCCTTCGGTGGTACAGTCAATACTACTGATGGAGGGGGATGCGGACTGGAGGGGAGAGATTAGGAAGCAACTGGAGTCTGGAGAAGGAGTTATGAGATTAAGATAGTTGGCACAATACTTTATAAACCAGGGGAATCTTTACTATAGAAATGTTGGGGGATGGTTGTCAAGATGCGTCAGCCCAAAGGAAACAGAGAAAAGATTGAGGAAAATGCATGAGGAGCACTGCGAAACGACTGAGATACCTCTATATAGGAGAATTTAAAAAGAGGGGTATTTCTGGCCTAGAATGAAGAAAGATGCGACAGAGCTGCAACGGAAGTGCGATAAGTGTCAACTATTATTCGAAGCAGCTGAGTGCCATTTAATTGAAGCTCAAACGGACTGGAGGCAGCCCTACATCGACTTCATTTAGGACGGGGTTATCCCAACGAAGAAAATGGATGCAATGGGTTTGAGGCGAAGGGCTCCAAGGTTCTATGTTCAGGAGGGGCAGCTTTATCGAAGGGGGTACTTCAACAGGCCATTGCGTTGTGTCACGAAGGAAGAAGCAGCGGAGGTCCTCAAATAAGCGCACGATCCAGCCCACATAGGAGGGGCCAAGTTATATGATAAGTTGATGACGTTGGGGTATTATTGGCCAACAATGATAAAGACTCTGTTGATTTCGTTCAAAAATGCAAAGCTTGCCAACTTCATAGAAATATGATCCATGCCCCATCGGTACAATTACACTCTCTATCAACACCCTATCCATTTCATACTTGGGCGTTCGACTTAGTGGGGGAATACACCCTTCTTCGAGAGGCAAGATATGGATACTGGTAGCAACAGAGTGTTTTACAAAATGGACCGAAGCAATACAACTCAGAAGAGCAACGACTGGGGTGGTGAGCAACTTCATCAAAGAATACATCATTTGACGTTTTGGGATCCCAAAGGTTATTCTTTCAGATAACGGGACTCCCTTCGTCAATTCTGAAGTAACAATGCTCACAGACAAGTACTCCATTATTCATCACACCTCAACGGTGGCATACCCAAAAAGAAACGGTCAAGAAGAAGCGACTAACAAAACCTTGGTTAATATTTTGGCCAAGATGGTGGAGGACTTTCCAGGGGCGTGGGATGACAAGATACTAGCTATTTTATGGGCCTATCGAATAACAAAACGAAAACCCACAGGATACACGTCGTTCTCCCTTGTTTACGGGGCTGAGGCAATCCTTCCAGTGGATTTGGAAGTTCCTTCCGCTCGATATGCCTTATGAAGTAGTATGCTCCCTCAAAATAGACATGTACAGTTGGAAGCGTTGGATGAACACTGAGATAACTCGATGCAGCACTTCCAGATGTATACGAAACAACTCTCCAGGGCATACGATAACTTGGTGAGACCAAGGAAGTTCGTGGAGGGAGACCTCGTATTGAAAGCAACAGTAAAACACACCAGGGGGCTTCCTCTACCAAAGTTTGCAGCCAACTGGGAGGGACCTTTTGTTGTAAAGGAAGCCCATGATTCAGGTTATTGTTTAATTTCAAAGTTAGAGGAAGACAAGCCATTTAAGATTAACAATAAATGGCTGAAGGTTTATCATGTATAAACAATCAAGTTTGAACCAATGTTATAACTGGCTGTTGTTATAAATATACAAGTTTTGGTTACTTTAAACATAATGAAAGAATTGCAGAAATATAAAAATCTATAGCATACAAGAATAGTCACAACACAAGGATGCATTGAAAAGTATATATTCTTCATTCATAAACAATAGAGAATTACAAAAAAATTTGGGAGCTATCGCCCAATAATTACATAGATAAGAGAAGATGGAGGATCTGTATACAAGAGGCAATTAGTCTAAAAGAAACGATAAATCTGCGAAAGAGAAAAAATCTCCAGGAAGACTCGAAGAAGCTGTTGTGAAAGACCGTTGCGCATTAATAGAAACCTCCAGCCTCGTTTGCACTTGTGTACGTTCGATGAGGAGTCTCTTGCATTTTAGTTTGACCAGACACAAGGCTTCTTCGGCATCCTTTACCTCTTGATCCACTGCTTCCAAAAGGGGCGCCAATGCGACCAACCAAGCTTCCTCAGCTTGTTGGTCCTCCTGGTGCCTTCGTAACACTTCCCTCTGGACAATTAGTTGCTGGTTCTTCAGAGTCTTCAAATATGTTATGAGCCAGTCAAAACGGAAACCATCACTCCCCAGCTCCATCAAAAAACCCAGAAATTAGTTAAGAAGGGATCTGGTAACACTTGCAGTAGGGGTACTGGAAATTTTAGCAACAACGATCGCCATGCCTTGAAGTCTGTGACTCATCACATGAATATTGGAGCGCATGCAATCTGGTGTGAAAATCTCAGGGTGACGATTTACCAGTTGTTCGATCACCAAGCGGTGGTTGACAGGCATTTGAGGAGACTGTCGAAGCACCATTAGGAAGAAAGCGTGAGGAGCCAGGTCAGGTAGCGGGAGTTCGCACCCACATTCGCTCTCTGCTGCAGCACCAGTCGTGGAACCTTGATCATCATGACCAGAGTTTTCCGAAACAGCAGGTTCCCGGTGAGGTGAGCCCATAGGTGAAAGAACCGGGGGAGAATCTTCTCGAGCAACCTGAGAAGGGATGGAAGCCATAATAAGTATATGAAAAAATCTTAACAAGCGTTTTCGTTGTTAAGTCACCGTTATAAGGTGGGAGTTTATGAAAAATCTTAACAAGCGTTTTCGTTGTTAAGTCGCCGTTATAGGTGGAGTTTATGAAAAATCTTAACAAGCATTTTTCGTTGTTAAGTCGCCGTTATAGGTGGAGGTTATTAAAAATCTTAACAAGCGCTTTCGTTGTTAAGTCACCGTTATAGGTGGAGTTTGTTAAAAATCTTAACAGCTATTTTCGTTTTTAAGTCACCGTTTTTGGTGGAGCTTATTAAAAAACTTAACAAGTGTTTTCGCTGTTAAGTCACCAAATAGGTGAGAGTTTATGAAAAATAACTTAAAATGATTTCTTCGATCAAGTCACCCATAAAGGTGGATTTCGAGAAGTCAAGAAATATAGAGAAATTAGAGAAGCACCTCAGCAGCAGCAGGAGCAAGGGTAATCACCACGGGGGTCAAAATGCCAGAAATCGTGGGAGGCGGGCTCGTTACCTCGGCAGACTCAACGGGGCCCTCGGGTGTAGAATCCTCGAAGGAGGGAACACCTACCTCTCCAGTATAAGGCATTATGGCAAGCACGGGAGCATCGTCAGAAGGAGATGGTGGCCCTTCAAAAGATGTCCCACCTAGAGCAGGTACTCCAACCCGAGCCTGAGAAAGAATAAGGCCACTTAGCGCGAAAGGCGGAGAAAGGCTTGGAGAGAGCTACAAAGACAAAAACAAATGTTAGATAAAAGGAGTAACTGTAAAAGGTAACTGCAAAAGTACAAGAGACAGAAATACGCTTAGCTTACCCCCGTTATGGCACTAAAAAGAGGAATTACAGCGAGGGGTCTTGAGAGTATAGGAGGAAGGAGAATGTTGGCTACCAACGACGCCACATCCACCTAAAATAGCCCAACATGTAATTAGGGAATAATTGGGACAAATAAAAGATGCAAAGCTCAAAAGTACACTTACCCGTGACACACTCTCTTCGACCACAGCCAGTGGCAGAGAGACCTCCTGCACCAAAGGCAACTCAGAAGAGGCTGGAACAGGTGCCTCGGGCTGGCCAAACAACCCAACTTCACCCACGACGGCATATATGGCCTGGCGGGAGGAGGAACGGCGTGAATAAGTGAGGCTTATTAAAGGAGAATGGGGAAGTGAGGCAGTGGATGGAGGAGCACCACAACGGCCCCCCACGAAACGGCTCACTGGGAGGCTTGGGGGACTGGGAGGACTGCCCCCCATTTCTTCAACTCCCTGCAACAAAGATATCAGGCAATAAGCAAAATACACCACATCAAGAGAAGAATTAACAAAATGCGTATATACCTCAAATCCGGAGGAGGGATGAGATGATACAACTATTGGTGAAGATGGCAAAGAGGCAGGGACAGAAGGAGCTGGTGATGAAGCACGCTCAGATGTTTGTTTCTTTTGGGGCTTGGTACCCAACGTCTTCCTTCTAGATCTCGTGGTACCTCCAAGTTCAGGCACCTTCGACCTTTTCCTTCTCTTCGCAGGGGACTCACTAGGATCCACCACTATTTTCGGGAATGCACTCGAAGGGGGAATAGGTACTGCGCGGCGTTCAAACTCAGCATTTATCCGGGCAACTTCGGCCTCTACCCGTCTCCTCAGCTCTTCATCTAATTCAAGGGGCATGGAGGGGGGAGCGGATGCAATTGGAAATGCTTGTAGTGGAGTCTTCGTTTGATCTTTGACCTTGACCTTGTTCGACTTGGACTTCTTGGCCCTCTTAGCAGGTGGCTCAAAGGGGCCTTCTCTTCGGCCGTGGGGACAGATGGCTTGGCGGTCGCAGTGGCCTTGGGTTTCGGGGTGGCAGTCGGGATCAACGGGCAATGAGGGGGTAGTTCATCAGGAGACTCCTTAACAGTTTTTCTTAGGGGAAACTCAACCCCAAGCATGGAGTTCCCATTTAGACCTAACTCAGAGGAAAAAAAGGAAAGGATAGGGGGATAGAAAGGAGGGGACTGAATATACTCGTTAATCCAGGACAACTGCCCCGGATGGAACTTCGTGGCAAAGAATGTGGATACGTCTCCTTTACTCGTGGCACTCGGGAGGGTGACACGCCCATTAATGGTGGATGTCACGCCAAGCACCGCAGCGGTAGTATAGAACGTACATGCCTCGGCAAAGGTGGCTTTGGAATGATTGTTCTGGAACACAGGTCGAGGTGCCCCCTGATCGAACCCAAATTGTCTGCTGCATCTATCAGGGTTGTAGGGCTCAGAAGCGTACCCCCATTCAGTGTAGGAGGGGAGGAACCCTGGGGTAAAAAGAAGAACTACGGCCTGCGAGGGATCCTCTACAACCGGATTAAAGCTAACCATTGTGGCTGCAGTAGGAAAGAAGTCACAAGTGTGGGCGAACGTGGGCTCACTATATGGCCTCATTATGAAGGAGTCTGAATGGTCAAAAACCTCCGTTATCTCCTTTCGGCTCTGCTTCTTGTGGAAACATAGTAGGCGTGGGGGCTTGATACCCTGGCTCATAGGCAGAGAAACTGACTTCACGGAAATGGCAGGAAAATGGGTGTAGAGGAAGCCCGTCAAGATGATGGTGTTGGCAAAATTTGCCAAATTATAGCGGCCCAATGACCGTTCCATGTCAATATGGGTTCGATCCAACCAAGTGTAGAGGGACCCTTAGGTAATGGCGGCTAGAGGTTGGTTGAATCATCTGGCCAAACGAATAGAGATGTTTATCAAGTCCCTCTTCGGCTGATCGTTGGGCTTTCCAGTGAGAAAGAAGCGTAAAAGTAGTACGAGTATGTAGGCCGGTAGTTCCAAGGAGGTACCTCTACCACGGACCGTTACATCACTAGCATCCTTAGGCGTCGTAGCCTCAAAAAAATAATTGATAAGAGGGGCAAAGGTAGCCTTATTTGAGGAACCGGTGCAACTGCAACAGATCCGATCCAACTCAACCTAATTGGCAGCCTCTTCGGCCTCCAGAGGCTAGTCGTGGTAAGTATACTCACCCATGGGTTCGAACCCAAGGAGTTCGTAGACGTCCTCCAACGTAAAAGTAAACTCCCCCCACGTAGTGAAGAAGGTGTGGGTAGTGATCTTAAAGTGCCGCGTTGTGATTAAAGTGCCGAGTTCCATCGAGAGACTAGCACTTAAAGTGATGCATTGTGCTTCGAGAGAGTGAACTCGCCAAACCAGTAGGCTCGATGCATCCCAACCTTCGTAAGAGCAGCAGCATGGGAGCTATGCATATGTGTGTGACACACAGAAAAATGGGCTAGTGACCCCCAAGTACTTCGAAATCGATATGGCAATAGGGAAAGTCACCACGATCGAAACAGAAGCTCATAGTCCCCTCGGGTGGAAGATAGCCCCACTTCGACGAGTCCACTTCTTCATCACCCAGCAGTAAGGGATCGAACTTGGATGAGAAATGGCATGTCTTGCACGCCTCAAAAAACTTATCATCTTCCTCTTCAAAAATGGGTGCACGACGGTAGAAGCATAGTTGTTCTTGACAAGCAGCGACCAAAGCAGTGCTGCTAAGGGTGGTGGCAGCGCCAGCAGCGGCAGAGGGGGAACCAGGCTGGATAGCGGCAGCAACTTGGGAAACACTGGAAGAAGCCATGATAAATTGATAATAAGTGGTGTAGATGCGAGAATAAGGCTAAGAACAATAAGAGAGGAGCACAACCGCAGGTGGTGGAGCAAAAGATAAGAGAAAAAAGGAGGTTGGGCAAAGAAGAGGGAAACAATGGAGGTCGCACAAGCTCTCTCTCTCAACAAGAAGCGGGGAATACTGAATAAGACAAAGAAGAGTTTGACATAAAAAAAAGAGACTTTTAAATGGTTTCAAACTCGACGGTTAACATTCACCACGAGCGCACGTGCAAGGGCGGCCCCAAATCATTTCAAATGAACACGTGGCACATAGGTAAGGGTCTTGACAGCTAAAAAGAAATCATTACTTCGAATACGAAAAGACGTCTAGGGAATTGAGGAGGTTTCCTTCTTCACCAAGTTTATATTTTGGCGCCAAAATGGGTGTCAGACTTATCCATCAGGGCCTAACGGATAATATGTTCCAACGATTCGGAAAAAAAAACCCTTGTCAAAGGGTGACTTAGATACATTGGGAAGCATTTCTACTTTTTTGAACGTAGAGAGGCATCACAGGGGATAATTTCATTTACTAGGAGTCCAAACAAGTATTTAAAAAAAGAAGGTTCATCGGATTATGAAGTTTCGTGCAGACATTACTTGTTCCAACAAATCTCTCCACGAAGGGGAAAATGTAGAGGGGGCTTGAAGGTAATCCTGAGATTAGGAATAATTCCCTAATTGGCAACAGTGTTTGAGATTAAGCAGCCGAGGCAGCTCAAGCATGGAAACTCATATTTAACTTGTTATGTTAGTCATCTTGTATCTTTGTTTATGGACTGTAAACTGTAACGGTTATAATGTTGTAACGAGATTAATAACGAGTTTTAGTGTGAGGTCAAACGGTACTCGCGAGAGACCAGGCTTGGCAGGGCCTGGGAGAGCTTCCATGCTCTATCGAATGACCACGCCGTGGGAACTTTAGAGGGATTTAGTTTGGAGGATTGAGAAGTACGACACCATTGGGATTCTTCCCAACCATTTAGATACACCTGGTAAAACACCGAAGGACCCTCACCGTGGAACCTCGTACGGAGCATCTTCGAGTTCCATCGGGCATTGAGTTATGAACCAAACAACCCTCTACTTAATGTCACATCTACTATAGGTGATGTCACTAGCCAGCTAAATAATTTCAGACATGCACTTGAATAAACCACCGTGGTATTTGGGGCTGTCAGGCAGTTGGTGAGCCACCTCTGCGACAACATCCCCCTAACACACAGTGGTTAGGCAAAAGGCATGTCTTGGAATTTAATGTTTATGGTGTGGAGACAACTAGTGCATCAGGCATTTAATGTTGTGACATAAAGTATAAGGGATGTCTTTCATAGTCATAAATGACTGAGTTGCCTCAGGGATGGTGTGGGAGGCTATTTAAGGACCCGAACCACCTTTGAGGAGGGCATGTTCCTTTTGAGGGTCAAGACGTTATTGCTAGAGAGAATTATTACAAAACAGAGGGTTTCACTCACCCACCATTGTCATTTTCATTACAAAGCTTTTAATACGTGACAGAGATTCTTGTGGGTGCTTGGTGTGTTTCTACCTGCCTACTAAGGTGTATTTAGGGTGCTTACTTCTCTCTCCCTCTAGCTGAGTTACTTCTAAAGCTCATTACTATCTTCTAAGCTATACACGAGAATATTTGTGAGATTAAACTGAGCTTAACTTCATTGCGTCCGTGTTTGTGGGTCCTATCATTAACCCAAGGCTCTGGTCAAGTAGTTTATCATTACCATACTCAAACAGGGGTTACACCTCCATTTATCTTATCTAAATTACTCTCTTACATTTACATCTACACATACCTTTAAAAATAAAAATTTAAAAAATCTCATGCTATTTTTCCTTAGATATTTAAATTAAAGCAATGTTTATCGTTTAAGGAAATTTATCGCAAATTAACAAGGATGAGTTTAACTTAATTAAGTCGGGGCACGACACAAGTAATTTCCGCCTTATCTCTATCTGGATGGAGGATGAAAAGTACTTTCGATCAAACCGTATCCAAAAGTCTTGGATAGTCACTGTGTCTCTCTCCTCAATAGTGGTCGTAGCCTCCCACCATTGCAAAGCTTCCCCTACGAGCTTGAATGTACCTAGTATTTGACGTAATAGAATAGCTGAAGAACGTAGGCGTAAATAGAAAAACAATAATCCTACTCATAGGCTCGACATCAAATAACACTAAGATGAAAACACAGTAAACCGTACAGACCCTAAAGGACACTAGAACCTGATTCTCTGATACCACCTGTAACACCCTGCCTAATTAAATACCGGGTGGCCAGTCCCATACCAAATTAAAATAGAATATACAGTTGTCTCATTCTCAGCATCACTGTCGAAAACATTTATAACTCACCCAATACCCAATTAAGCTGGTGGTAAAAACTTTCTGAATTTTAATTAAACAAAATTCCTTTTTAGTTTATGAACAACACTACACATTTTATTCTATAACACTAATAACCGAACAGATAATACAAAAGAATTTAAAAGCAATTGGATTAAACATTCCCAAATAATAATCCAATACAGTAATCCCAACAATAACAAATGTATTAAAATGACATGAATACAAGAGTATTTTGACTCAGATAGAATAGAGATATTGAATTGCTTTGGGCGACATGCCCTAAATAAAATAACACTGTGAATCAAATGAAGATAGGCGTCTAAGCAATACTCCATATCTCCATAGCTTGTCATAATCCTCTAAGGTTGGCGCCCCTGCTGCTGGACACCTGATATAGAAGATACAATAGAAAAGAGAATATGTAAGGAAACGGGTTAGAGCCCGATGTGAAAATTATTTTTAAAATAGCAAGTATTTAACAAGTGCAATAAAGAATTTATTATGTACATGTTAGTATCCAGACTCTCAGTTGATATTCTCACCTCTCATCTAGAGTGCAGGCTTAACGCTTCCTATTAACCTCTTAGTTAATGGTTCCTCTTATCTAGTTTCCATAACATGATTCCATATCATATCATAACCTCGGATGTCCCATACCATATGTAGTATAATCATTCTTACACGTTCTTCATTAATATGAATTACGCTCTTCAAATCTATAAGAATAATTATTCATTAACTTGGTTCAATTCTTTTTCTCTATTCACCGTCATCTACAATTATCACATAGTATATTGATCTAACCGCTATATATACATTCATTTAATTCATTATGTATGTACATATATAATACGTCACCCTGAGACACAACTGTGGTGCATGCATTACTCTACTATCACGTCCCAGTATCGCTGGTCGCCGAATAGGGAACTAAAGGTTTGGTAACGATTCCTCGAACCACAAACAACAACACAAAAATTGGAGGCGAACATAGTTCTCATACCCATGGGTCACGCACATACCTACGTTCCCATAGTCAGTGGACTTATCAACTCCACCATAAGTCTTTCATAGACCTATGTTCTCGAGCGACAAATCAAAAATCCCATGGATTCATCAAGATATGACTGCCCTCACGCGCAAACCTCCCATCGATAGCAAGTAAGCTAGGTATGTCGTACACATAAAGCATCAATTAGTATAGTAGGCATTATCATCTACCCATAAATATAATATCATCAAGGTAATCACACTACCCTAAGATAATTCCCATATGTAGAATTATATATCTTAAATCCTATGTATTAAAACATTATCACTTTACTTCCTTAATTTAATGATTCTAGAGTCTCACTCATTACTCAAGGTTTAAATAGGTTTTTCCTCAATATATTTACTCAGTAAGAAATCACTAATATCCGACTGGTCCATATAATCTTATCTCCCGAATTACTATGAATTAAACTCTCCTTTAATTAGGGTTATAACCGATAGTTTCTAATCTCTTATAAACACATCTTCTTTCACCTAGTATTTAACCCTCTTGTAAACCTAAGGATGCCCAGGTGATTTATTAAACTTCCCCTAATGGACATATCCTTAACCCTCATGCATACAAATTAGAATCCAACACATGCATCTAGCAACCGAAATTTCTTTCAATTTAATTATCATAATTCTAATTGATTAAATCCCAATCACATTAATTTGATTGTTATCTAGGGCTTACTGATCTTCCCTAAGTCCCATTATATCCAATTAGTAATCACCAAATATTTACAAAAGGTTTGGGATCAGAATAAGCATTAAAAAGAAACAACATCATGAATTCTAGGGAGGTCGATCGATCGAAGGTATGGGGTCGATCGATCGATCGCCCGGATATCAGCCCAGTTTCTGCATTTCCTTTACTACGGGTTTCATCACTTTTTATCATTCAAACTGTCATATTAACAACCCAAATTCCTTATAATCCTTAATACATGATATAGAAACATAAGTAAATGATTTCTAATGATATAAGCATCCTAGAATCATCAAGAGTTTGAATTAAAAGCATATATATATCCTTTTTCTCTAGAAAATTATATACATGATATCTTCAAGAACACACCAATGATTCTCAGAGTTTCTTCAACAAATTAATGATTATTTCATGGATTCCTATCTGCCTACAACATGAGTTTGATTTCTATATATTTCCATTTTTCAGAAATCAATCAACAACTCTATCTTTATCTTCCAAACATCTACAATCTCATGTTTTTAATATCTATCTTAACATTGACAACATAAAAACTAGATTGCAATCATCAAATAACTTGCCTCTAATGAAGGTCTGTTCCTTTGGGGTTGTATATCACAGGTGGTTATCCCCTCTCCGGTCAACTTTCGGTGGTGGTGGGTGGTGGTGACCTTTGGTCTTTGGTTCTCCTCCTTTCCAAGAAATCTTATCTTCTCCCAAGCACCCTTTCACTCTCTCTAAAAAGATGACCTTTTAATTTTGTGTAAAAGAGATGAATGAACCCACGTATAACTAATCTCTAAATATTTATAATAAGACAAAATCCGAAATCACTATTCATCCCCCCTTTAAAAATGACTAAAATGTCCTTTTTGGTTGTCTTTTCATTTTCAAATGACCTGAGACCCAAAACCAATATCCAAATAGACTTTTCTGACTATTTCAACCCTTCCGGATGCAACGACACACTCAAAATGACTATAAGGTTGATGTAAAAATAATTTTCCTTTTTAATTTAACAAATTAGTCCCGACACTACCCATACCGCGTTCGACTAAAAATTCAAATTACTGAATTAATATCACACAGCAATATCAATAACATCACATTCATATATTACCTAAATATCTTTAAGTAATATACAGAATCATTCATTTTAATATCCAAAAATCGGATAAAACCCAAATGAATTAATTTATAATAAACTCCAATTAATCCATTAATTTAAAATATAACCCATTTTAAAAGTCATTAAAATTACGGGGTATTACAACCAGTTTGGGTTCGCAAGAGTCATAACCCTACTTCCATTCTAGGAGATACCATTTAGGAGTCAATACTTATGCTCAGTTAGAGAACATGGTTAGCTTCCTATGCAACACATTTAAAGTCGAGTCCATGAACGTCAGAAAAGTACTCAAGGATGAACACCAGATATTTTCTATACATGATGAGTTGCTTTAGTTTAAAAAAATGATTTCTGGGAACTTATCACCCTACCTAGTGAGAAGAATGTGATTGTTATCAAGTGGATCAACAAGAATAAGATGGATGATAATGGTACCATTATCCAAAACAAGGGTTGGTTGGTCGCTCAGGGCTACATATAGATAGAGGGTGTTGACTTTAATCAGACATTTGCTCCTATTACGAGGATTGAATCCGTTTGTTTACTACTCGCCATCGCATGTCATCTGCGCTTCAAGATATACCATATGGATGTCAATAGTGAAAAAAACTATTACTAAGGTCGTTTAATTCAAGATTAAACTATTTAAGTAACTCCGAACCGTTTTTTGAAGAAACTCTTTTCTTTAAATCAAAACAAATTAATCACAAGATGTGTTTAATAAAACATGAACGAGATTTGATCAAGATTAGTTAACTAGTTTTGAAAAACTAAACTAAAAGGTTTAAATCAGCACAACCATAAGAATGAGATGAGGAGATGTAGAAAGATTAAGGACAAGGCATTTTTAACGTGGTAAAACCTCACCCAACTGAAGAAACATCCACGATGACTTCTAAACCACAAACCAAAAATTCACTAAAATAAAATATACAAGTTACAAACTATTTAACACACATGCAAACTAATCAGACCTATACAAGTTTAGAAATGTACCCAATGGTTGATTCTAACTTCTCTGCAGTTCTGATGTTGATGTGGCTTTTCCAGTTTGCTAACTTCTCCACTTTGTTCCAGTCTTTACGTCGACTCTTGAAGATTCAAGATCTTATAGCCAACACTTATGTGTTGTAGTGTGATAAGTGTTTGTGAAAGTGATCTAACACGTGCATGCACACACACACACACACTTATTTTATGCAAACACTCCTATCAAATTACAAATCGGATCTAATCGATTCCATTTTTTTAGTTTCTCTCTTCTTTAGAAACGAAGAGGCTTTATTTAAACTTTCAAATAATCCCAAAATCCAAGGCTACCTTGATCAAAAGACGGTTCAAGGTCTTAATCAATTTCAGAGGGTTTAGAAATTATTTTTGAAATTGAAAATCGCCAATTGCGATTCCAACTAGGTCAATAGTCTTTTTTCATAAGAACTAAAAACATAAAATAGATTTGTTAATTCTAATGTTTTAAAAAATATTTACAGAACAGTAATCAATAAATACGATTTCTTAAGATGAGAAACTAAAATGTGCAGATCTAAGTGTAATATGACATGCAATAATCAAATCTACTATTTATATGAAAGAGAAATATAGATCTAACATAAAATGCCTAAGTTGGAAACAAGATCTCGAATCCAGAGGATAAAACCTCAAACAAGCTTCAAAACCCCACCAACAACACTCCCAAACACACAGGTATAGTGTTTGGTAAATACTCTTTAAGAGAAATGAGTAAGGGTTTGAAAACGAAAAGGGTTTGGACGATTTAGGGTTTCTTTCTCTCTCTGGTTTCTATATTCTCTCTCTCATCTCTTCTCTCTCTATTTAGATAAACTTCCAAAAGTTTCCAAGTGCTGAGTCTTGACATCCTTTTATACTGAGAGGAGAAGGTTCGAGAATGGCTATCCAAATCTAAGGCTGAGATTTGGTCTAAAGCAATTGACTTTTATCCAACGGATAAAGAACAGCGAGGGATTAAACGTCCTCTGATTGGTCTAAAGAGGTTCACATGGATTGAGTTTAAACACATGCAGAGCGTTCATAACAATGATCCAAAGGCTGAGATAACACACGAGTTTTAAGTTTTGCAAGAAACACAAATCAGACCGGTATAACATGGACATGTGTAGGGCTAAGATCAATTCTCACATGCGTGTTTAAAAATAATTATACACGCACCCTAAAGTCTCAAGCGCTTTCGGATCCTACCCAATCCAACTTTCAGGTATGAAAATATAAAACCAGTAATTACACAATAACCACAAAAGTTTTATAAACCAAGTTTTAATTTAAAAAAATCATTTAAAAATTCCCATAAAATTATTAAAACCAATTTAAATGGGATTAACCACACACAACTCACACACAATCAATTAATGCAATATATGATCAATGTATGCAACCCTAGTGTGTGTGAATGAGCATTATACCTTCAAATGAATAAAGTGTGGCTTGAGAAGAAGATGATGAAGCTCTTTGGTATCTAGGGAATGAGACTCTAATTTTGTCACAATTTCCAAACTAGATGAGTACTTATACAATGTAGACTCAAGTGAGTCAAGAGTATAAGGTGCTTCAATCTCCCCCTTTGGAAATATGAGACAAAATCTCCTTTGAGTCAACTAGGAATCGTAGGGCTACAAAGAAATAAGGAAAAACCTATTCCTATACAATAATTTTATCTACCCATTTCCTAGAAAAAGAAAATTACATAACTCAACTAAATACAAACTAATACCCTAATAATCTTTATTGAATACAACTGTACAGATTCCTGCAAATAACACTAAGATCAAGCTTTTTAGATATAACAATATGAACTCATAAGACTCAAATTACTCCCCCATTTTATCTCAAATGGACAAAGGAAAAAAAACTTAAGTCATAGGAGTTTATTCAGCACACACCATTCCTATCGATTTTCGCAGAGCAAGAAATCTATTGCAATCCAAAGGTTTGGATTAACATATCTGCAAGTTGCAAATCAGTAGGAAGATAATTGATTTTTAATTCCTTAGTCTCAACTAATTCGCCTATAAAATGATGTCTAATTTTTATATGTTTAGTTCGCGAGTGTTAAACAGGATTTTAGAGATATTGATCGTGCTTTGATTATCACAATAGATATGTAATTGATCTTCTTCAATACCATAATCATTTAGCATTTTCTTAAGCCAAAATAATTGAGCACGCATGAAAAATGCGTACATAATATCAGGATGCGAGGCAGTAAGGTATATTAAGGTTCCTATCATACTATGATATAGAGTTAGATCTATGGATTTACCACTCTCATCTTTAGATAGTTTGACCGTAGTACTAATGAGAGTTTTAGCATCTTTTGCACTTTTAAGCCCTATTTTTTTTACAATCTCTAAAGAATATTTTGATTGCGACATAAATAAACCATATGAATTCTGTTTGAATTGAAGACCCAGGAAAAATTGCAACTCCCCCATAAGAGACATTTGAAATTCTCTATCGATAATTTCAGAAAAATATTTGACTTCTGAAGGGGAAGTGGATCCAAAAATAATATTGTCGACATAGACTTGAGCTATAATGATATCTTTATCAAAATGTTGACAAAAAGAGTTTGATCATTTCCACCTCTCTTAAAACCTTTGTCGAAGAAAAAGTTAGAAGGACGCTCATACCAGGCTCTTGGCACTTGTTTAAGACCATACAACTCCTTTTTAAGATGATAAACATGATTTGGATACTAAGGGTCAATAAACCATTTGGGTTGTTCAACATAGGTCTCTTTAATCAAGATTCCATTAAGAAAGGTAGATTTTATATCCATTTGGTAAAGCGTAAAATGCAGGTAACAAGCTATTATAAAAATAAGACGAACAGATTCTAAGCGAGTAACAGGGGAAAGTCTCATTAAAATCGATTCCTTCAATTTGAGAGTATCCTTGAGCAACTAATATGGCTTCGTTTCTAATGATTATCCCACTTTCATCAGATTTATTTTTAAATATCCAACGTGTGCCAATAAGTTTTTATGATCAGGCCTAGGTACAAGATACCAAACATCATGAATGACAAATTGAAGAAGTTCTTCCTGCATGGTAGAAATCCAATGAGGGTCATTCAATGACTCATTTACATTCTTTGTCTCCAGAAGGGAAATAAAAAATGCATAATGAGCATAGTTTCTTAATTGAGATCTTGTACGTATAGCCTCACTAGGGTTACGAATAATGTTATCGATAGGATGATCTTTATAAACCCATTTAGGTACTTCATATGTCTCAATTAGTAAAGAATCATCTATTTCTCGAGCGTCAATTTTTAAAACATTTTCAGACTCTTCCACAATAGTTGGTTCTTCAGTCTTACTCTCAACAGTAGTGTCACTTACAATAATGTTTATAGATTCCATTAAGGTCTTTGTGCGAAGATTATAGACACGGTACGCTCTACTGTCAGGAGAATATCCTAGAAAGATAGCTTTATCTCCACGAGTCTCAAATTTGGATAAATGTTCTATGTCTTTGCAGATATAACACGTACTACCAAAGGTTCTAAGGTATTTAAGATTGGGATTTTTCCCATACCATAGTTCGTAATGAGTTTGTTTAGAATTTGTAACAACCTGCATAATTTTGGGCTATTTTATTTAATTTCTGGAAAATGGAGGAAAATAAAGTTTTTGATAAAATAATTTTTATTGCTGAAATATGTTGGTTATTATTTTTAAAGGAGAGAATTTCAAACGGTTTCGAAAACGGAGTTACAACGGATTTTGAAATGATTTTTAAATGTTTTTAACTCTTGGAATTCTAAGTCGGCGAACATTAAGTAATTTTCAAGAGTTGTTTTAACTTCCAACTCTTCATTTCTTTGCCTTATTTAAAGGAGTCTTTTGGATTCCAACTCTTCATTTCTTTTCATTATAAAAGGAAGTCATGGGCAACCCCTTTTAACCTACTTTTGGCACAAATTTTTGCAGCAAATATATTTTATATTCCTCTCCTTTTTATATATACTGTGGCCCTTGAGATTTGTGAGTTCCAACCTTAGATTAGAGGTGTTCTTGGGCCTATTTTTGTTGGAGGTTCTTGGAGGAGCTTTTGTAGATCTTTTGTGTTGATCTTGAGGATGTGATCATTGGTTTCTCATCATGGTTTGAGGTATGGGGTTTTACACAATATGCTCCTTAAATCTCGCGAGTGTCATTCTCTTTGAATTCTTGTTAATTGAACTCATATTTGAATTGATAAATTCATTGAAATCTGGAAAATAATTGTTGAAATTATTTTGATTCATGTGGTATCATTATATTGTTGATGAGCACGTTGTCATGAGATTTTAATATGGCACTGATGTTGGGCACCCGCCAAAATTCCTGTTTCTCGGCCTATGTCTTGATAAAGCATATGCGGATGTGGTGAGGCCCGGTGACCCGGTTAAAGTGTTGTTGAAAAATTATATTGATAAATGCTTTGAGATTTGCAATTGATTTGAATATTAGTACTCGTGTTGTTACGTTTTATTCATCGCTAACATATATTTGTTGAGCATCTTTCTTGTCGTATTGTGTACTTCCCCGAATTTTCTTTTAGTGGCAGGTTAGCATGGATTTGAGCGCTTTGGATTATTGGGATTATTTTAGCGTGGAGTATTTGGGAAGAATTTTAAAACAAGTTGGAAGACTTGATTTAATTATTTCATTGGTGTATAGAGCATTTTTATTCGAGTTGGATAGTTGTATTTTATTATTCGAGAGACGTTGTTGTATTTTATTTGAAGATTGAGATTAGTGGATTTATATTATTATGGGTTTTTAGATGCTCTATACCTTGTTATTGTGGATTTAGATTTATTTTATCGCATTAGCGCTCCGTTCGCTCTCCCCGGGCGGGTGGTGTGTTACAAATGGTATCAGAGCTTAGATATACGGCAACCCTCGGGTCTTGGGTTTTTGGTTAATTGCGTGGTTAGTAATTTTTGGAGATAGAAAATTTTAGGTGATATTCGTGTTAGGAATCTAGATTAGATGTGAGGAAATTATTTTTGGAGATTGTTGGCCTGATTTTGAGAGTTAGGCATTCGGCGAATTTCGAAGGAAAAATTCCATTGTTAGTGGGAAAGTGTAACAACCTGCGTAATTTTGGGCTATTTTATTTAATTTCTGGAAAATGGAGGAAAATAAAGTTTTTGATAAAATTATTTTTATTGCTGAAATATGTTGGTTATTATTTTTAAAGGCGAGAATTTCAAACGGTTTCGAAAACGGAGTTAAAACGAATTTTTAAATGATTTTTAAATGTTTTTAACTCTTGGAATTCTAAGTCGGCGAAAATTAAGTAATTTTCAAGAGTTGTTTTAACTTCCAACTCTTCATTTCTTTGCCTTATTTAAAGGAGTCTTTTGGATTCCAACTCTTCATTTCTTTTCATTATAAAAGGAAGTCATGGGCAACCCCTTTTAACCTACTTTTGGCACAAATTTTTACAGCAAATATATTTTATATTCCTCTCCTTTTTATATATACTGTGGCCCTTGAGATTTGTGAGTTCCAACCTTAGATTAGAGGTGTTCTTGGGGCTATTTTTGTTGGAGGTTCTTGGAGGAGCTTTTGTAGATCTTTTGTGTTGATCTTGAGGATGTGATCATTGGTTTCTCATCATGGTTTGAGGTATGGGGTTTTATACAATATGCTCCTTAAATCTCGCGAGTGTCATTCTCTTTGAAATCTTGTTAATTGAACTCATATTTGAATTGATAAATTCATTGAAATCTGGAAAATAATTGTTGAAATTATTTTGATTCATGTGGTATCATTATATTGTTGATGAGCACGTTGTCATGAGATTTTAATATGGCACCGATGTTGGGCACCCGCCAAAATTCCTGTTTCTCGGCCTATGTCTTCATAAAGCATATGCGGATGTGGTGAGGCCCCGTGACCCGGTTAAAGTGTTGTTGAAAAATTATATTGATAAATGCTTTGAGATTTGCATTTGATTTGAATATTCGTACTCGTGTTGTTACATTTTATTCATCGCTAACATATATTTGTTGAGCATCTTTCTTGTCGTATTGTGTACTTCCCCATATTTTCTTTTAGTGGAAGGTTAGCATGGATTTGAGCGCTTTGAATTATTGGGATTATTTTAGCATGGAGTATTTGGGAAGAATTTTAATACAAGTTGGAAGACTTGTATTAATTATTTCATTGGTGTATAGAGCATTTTTATTCAAGTTAGATAGTTGTATTTTATTATTCGAGAGACGTTGCTGTATTTTATTTGAAGATTGAGATTAGTGGATTTATATTATTATTGGTTTTTTGATGCTCTATACCTTGTTATTGTGGATTTAGATTTATTTTATCGCATTAGCGCTCCGTTCGCTCTCCCCGGGCGAGTGGGGTGTTAGAGAATTCTTCCTAAGATAGACCCTTTTGATAATGTGACAAGAAGTTCGAATAGATTCTACCCTAAAATATTTAGGTAAACTCTTGGCATGAATCATAACACGTACCATCTCTTGAAGGGTACAATTCTTTCTCTCAGTTATTCTATTTTGTTGAGGAGTATTAGGAGCACTAAACTCATGTTTGTAAGCATTATAGTCACAATACTCTATAATACCAGTATCTATGAATTCTACACCTCGATCATTACGAATTATATTTACTTGAGTGTCCTTCTCATTTTTAAACCGAAGAATAAATTTCAAAAAGGTTTGGAAAGTGTCTGACTTTTGTTTTAAGAAGGCCAACCAAGTAAATCTAGTGAAGTCATCAACCATAACAAGAATGTAACTATGTCCACAGAGACTAATAGTTTTAGAAGGACCCATTAGGTCCATATGAATGAGCTCCAAGGATTTAGAGGTAAGGATATCTTTAACTTTCTTATGAGGTGCCTTAACAATTTTTCCTTCCTAACATGATCCACCGACAATATTAGAAATAGGTTTGATCTTTTGAATTCCTCTAATTATTTCTTGTGAAGATAATCTACTAAGGTTATCGTAATTTATGTGACCCGTCGTATTATGCCATATTTCATTGTCATCCATTCTGGAAATGTTATAGACCTCAGTACTGTTCTAGACAGTATAAAAATTACCAGGAGTCTTGAGTACTGTAAGTATGAACTCACCTTTTTCATTTAAAATTTTGCAATTATTCTTTGAAAAGGTGGTTGTATGATTTGAGTCACAAAATTGCGAGATACTAAGTAGATTAGCCTTAAGACCTTTTACTAGAAGAACATTTTCAAGAACATACATTCCTTCTTCTTGGAGTGTTCCTTTACTAATGATTTGAGATGATACACCATCACCAAAAAAGACTTTCCCCCTAGCAAAGCTGGTTTTGTTTAAAAGTTTTGTATCACCACCAGTCATGTTCTTTGAAGACCCAAAGTCTAAATACCAACCAGAAGAGGTGTGTTCAGCTTTTAAAGAACTAATCACAATGTTACACTTCATTTGGGGTAATATCTCATCTTTTCTAACCCAAACAGCTCTTGTTTTTATTTTGCGCATATTTTCTCTCATTTGATAAAATTTGCGAGCATTAGATTTTTGTTGAATTTTTTTTTGCGCATGAGCTTGTATTTTATGGAAAATATGAGCATTTGGTTTAGAAAAGTACCTATTTGTCCTCTTGGAAATGATCTTTTAGGCTTGGTCTTTCTCTTTCTATAGTTAGAGTTTTTGTCTGGTTGTCTGGGCAGGACATAATTGTTACGGCTTCTCCTAGAGTAGTTAAAGTTCTGGTATAGAGGAGTGTTACAAATAGGTTTTACTAAACGTCTTGAGTACCAACCTTCAAAAGAATGACCATATATGTCACAGTAAGATCAATATAGATTGCTTGAATAGGGTGTCCCCTTAGGAAAGTTTCTAAACATAGGTTCATGGAATTTTGATTTTGAACCTTATTCCTAGGGAGTGCAGTTTGGAACGAAGAAACACTCTGCCTAATTGGAGGACAAAAGTATTTGGCCTTGGGCAAACTATCACACTTAGAGTAACTTGATTCTCCAATATCAAACATTTGTTGTTTTTCATCAAACTCATCTTTTAGGGAATGAAAATCTGGGCAAGTTTCCATAAGTCTTTTACCTCCTGACACAAACTCGATTCATTCAAAGTTTTTAGTTTGTGTCTTTAAATTTGGGAAAAACCATATTCGAGTTCGATCATCAGAATTGGTTTTTGAATCAGCAACAAATCCATCAAAACAGTTGGAATTACTTTCAAATTTTGCAATTTTTTTGAAAACAGTTGTTGTCTTTTCTTTAGATTATTCCAATTCTAATAATTTCCCTTTATATTTTTTCTCCATAGTTTCATTTGTTTCAATCAAATATTTTAATTTTTGATCAAAAATTTCGACTTCATTTTCATGAGTTAGACATTAGGTAGTATACTCTTCAACGTTAAGTTTAACCATCAAACTTAGGTCTTCTAGTTTCTTAGTGAGATATTTCAAAATCTTCTCTAGTCTTGTGATTTTCTTGTGAGTTTTAGCATAAAGTATGTGAATATCAGGAAGGTCTTCAGTGTCAGAATCACTAAGTGAAGTGTGTAAAGTGACCCCTAAGGATTCATTTCTTGAACTTACACACATATTGACATCGTCATTATCGCTTTCCCTTTCACTCACACACCCCGCTGTAGAACTAGCATTGTTCTAAAAAATTAAAGCATCTAAACCAGTAGAAACATGGTTCATAACAGAAAAGGTAGAGTTACTAACATCATTCTCATACATAGGCACCTGCATATCATCATTATATTAAAAACAACAAATGATTACTATTCACATTAAAATCCTAATTTAAATGATAATAATCAGGAGAAATAGAAGTCTGGTTGTGATATACAAGTAAAGGATCAATATGAGGAATTTATAACTGGAAATATTATTACAAACTTATATTACAGACTATGATTAAAATAAAATAAAACTTACAGTAGAGGGAAGAGTCCACCGGAATATGACCGGAATCTTCAAGCTTATTACAATAAGAGAGAGAGAGAGAGAGAGAGAGAGAGAGGTGAAATTTAAGCGTACATAATGCAGAGGGGAAGCCCTCTATTTATTCAAATAAAAGGAATCAATAATTCCTGAAATGGGGCCCTCCAAGTTGAAAGGCATGACAAAGTCTTTTGTCTTCTTACGCCGGCTGATGGGCCAAGTGGGTCCACAGAAGTCACGGGCATCTGCTAGTGGGTCTGTGAGACACCAGAGGGTCCTACCACTACAACTAAAAGTAGTGAGCCTTGTCCATATGCATCGGCGAGCATCTTTCTGGGGCCGACTGGGGCCAGGTGGGAAAGCTATCTCAAATCATCTAGGCCATCCGCGTCAGGGCTAGGAAGAGAGTTATCCAACCGTCGTGTTGGGAACGCTAAACTCAGTCAGTTGAAGAAAGCCTCCATCGTTGGCTCAGTGGGAATATTGGTGTCAAACATGTCACCAATGTAAGGATCATCTTCTGGGTTCTGGGATTCTCCAGCTAGACAAAAGAAAGGATTATCTTTTGAGACAGAAGTCATGGATGTATCATCATCATCATCAGAAGGAAGAGGAATGGGATTCTTGTTGAGTGGATCGGAGCTAAAACTAGGTTTAGCTGGAACACTAGGAGTGATTCTTTCACCAAAAGTATATTTGAATAGGTTATGGGTGTAATCCATAACTTTCTGCAGCAGCTCCTGCTCCGTTGCTTCGGGATAATGCTTCTTCATGGCATCTCTTAAGTTGATAATGGGATTGACTGTAGGTGTCATTTTTTCTGCAGGAGGGGGAGAGTCTTCTACCAAATCCATGTTGTTTGTCAAACTACCTTTTATCTGAGCAATGGTAGAATTTTGATCAACACCACTCCACTATCGATAAAAGAAGATGCGTTCAAGTAGAGGAATATTGAGATTATTGACTCTACAACGCAGATCCCATCTGGAGATCCAAGGAATGCTCATTTCAGAGAAAAAGAGTAGGGTGTTTAATCCTACCGGAGTTTTAGATTTCCCTCGCAAAAGAGGATGAAATTGAGTCCAAGGAAGAAAAAGTTTAGCCTTGGTAATTTCATCAGGGAGAAAATCAATTCCTGGGACAAATTTGTCCCACCAATTAAAAAACCATCTTGGGTAAGATTTTTTCAAAGAGTTTGGGCACAAAACAAAAAACCAAGTATGCTTGTGCTCATTATTTTGATAATAAAAATCTTTTGTCCAAGCCTGGACATAATCCCAATAATTATAGGATCCACCAGCATACAAACTCAATTTTTGCACCTTTAAAGGGTGGATTCCTCATTCTCGGGGAGAGATGAATTTTTTCAAAACAGCCTTGCTATAAGCAATGGGGGAATGAGAATTTCCCTGGTGTTTATTAGTATGATTAAACACCACTGATTCAGTTTCCACGAGAATCGCCTCGTATACCGTCCGGTATTTGCCTTCTGGCACCTCATAATTATGAGTATCAAGATACTGGGACTTAATTTCCTAGGGAGAAGTCATCTGCTTCTCATCCTCATCATTGAGTATTAGTACCAATTCCGATGTCCTTTGATTAGGAATGAAATTGTACTTAATTGTTTCCAATACCTCTTTAGCAGATTTCTTCTTGCTGAAAGGGTTAATAGGGGGAGCATTCTTCTCCTAGTTCTTCTCGCTCTGGCGAATGAACTCCATATAATCCTGTATCGGAGGATAGTGATCTTCATTGATCACAATATTTTCTTTACCAGGTCTGTGAGGATACCCACGACCTCTACCACGCCCACGAGAGGGGCCACTCATCGGTCCTTTAAAAACTCTGTAGTTAGAAAATCGGGAAGAGAGTTATTTTCCCCTTTGATATGTTCTATATCAAAATCAAAAGCCGATAAATTTGCTTGCCATCTAGCAAAAATCTGTTTTGAAACAATATTTTCAACATCTTTTTGCAAAACCTATTTTACAGCACTACAATCAATTCGTAGCAAAAATTTCTGATTTAACAAATCATCCTGAAATTTTGAAATGCATTTAACGACAGAAAATATTTCTTTCTTAATGGTGGAGTAATTTTTTGAGGCATCTTTCCAAGATCCTGAAGTAAAATGAACAAGTTCTTCTTTTTTAGTTAAAGAATTAGTTTGTTTTAAAATACCACCAAATCCTAAGTCTGAGGCGTCAGTCTCGACGATTTTAAAAAATCAAGGATTGGCTAAAGCTAGACAAGGAAGTTGCTTGACTTTCAGTTCAATTTTCTGAACAGCTTTAGTATGCTCATCAGTCCAAGGAGCAGGGTTCTTTTTCAATCTAGAATAAAGAATGGCACTGTCTTGTGCAAGATTCTTGTAATAGTCACTAATATAATTGAGACTACCCAGAAATCCTTGAAGTTGAGTTTTCTCTCTAATTTCATCGGGAAATTTAGAGGCAAACTCAATGCTCCTATCAATGGGGAGTATTATCCCCTCTCCGATGTTATGCCCTAAAAATCTAACATGAGTTTGAAAAAAAAAATATTTTAGGGGCGGAGACAACTAAACCATTAGTTTTAACAACATCTTTAAAAATCTTTAAATGTTTAAAGTGTTGGTCAATTGAATTAGAGAAGATAAGGATATCATCAATATAAACAATTGAGAAATCAGAAAAAGGATTAAAAATATTGTTCATGATATTTTGGAATTCAGAGGGGGCGTTCTTAAGCCCAAAAGGTAAAACATTCCATTGATAATGGCCAAAGGGAACCACAAAAGCAGTTTTATACCAATCCTGTGGTGCAATTTGGATTTGCCAATATCCAGATTTTAAATCAAATTTTGAGAAAATCTTGGCAGAATGCAACCTATCTAACAAATCCTTTTTATTAGGAATTGGATATCTTATCCATTACAAAACATTGTTAAGAGGCTTATAATTAATTACAAGCCGAGGAACACCTCGTTCCTGCTCAGCAGCCTTGTTAACATAAAAAGTTGTACAACTCCAAGGAGAATAACTCTTAGTTATAAGCTTTTTTTTTAAAAGACTCTGGATCTCATTCTTACAAAGGTCAAGAAATTCAGTCTTCATTTGACTAGGTCTGGCCTTAGTAGGGATGAATTTTTCATGAAAATCATTTTCATAAGGAAGAGTAACAATATGTTTCTTCATATCCCAAAAAGCATTAGGGATATCACTGCAAATTTCTGATGTTAATTGATTTTTAACAACCTGAATTTTGCTCATGATATGAGGGGACATTAAATTCTTTTTAATGTTTAGATTAGAGATTTCTTTCTGAAGAAAATTAAGATGGTTTTCTTTGAAAATAATGTTATTCGTCAAAGAGTTAATTTTCTTAATCTCAGGACGATTAATAAATTCAAAAATAATTTTTTGGTTTTGAATAGTGGTGTATATACCACTAGAGTCAATTTTATCTATAGGCATGAGCATAGATAAAAAAGGAGTACCTAGAATTATCTGTTGAGATAAATCGCCAATAAGTAGGAAGGTACTATCTAAACAAATTCCATTGTTACAGATGGCAACATTAGTTAATTTAAATTTGATGCCCATGCTATCTCCGCTAGCATTAAACAAGGATTGAGTGGTTTTCTCAAAGTATTCAGTAGGAACAATTCCTTCCTGGATACAATTCATATCAGCACCGCTATCAACAAGGGCAATGATGTTACAAACAGAAAACTCTTTGTTAATCACTAGGTTGATAGTAGTGTACCACTTTTGGCTTGGTACACGGCTGATAACACCCAAATAATCCACAGAATCTTCATTACTAGGAGTAGTGTTTGAAGTTTCTGGATTAGAATGCTTCTGTGCATTCTTGAGACTATCAATCTCAATTTGCATGTTATTATGATGAATCCTAAGTTGTCTTAACTCATTTTTTAAAGTGTTAACTTCCTGTCTTAGATCATTATGACTAGAAGGCTTGTTAAATTCTCCTGTCTTTTCTAAACGATTGAGTACTTCCTTAAGGCTATACTCTTTCGGAATAAAACTAGAAGAATCAGGAATAACTTTTTCCTGAGCATAACAAGACTTAATTAATTTAAGCTTAATGTCAGGGTCAGTAACCTGATTAATGATATCAATCATATTTTGCTGCTGACTGGTGAGGACATTAAGACTTAATCCATTCATTTGGATTATGGATTGGAGATGGTCGCATCTCTTGGTCAATGCATTACACTGACAGTCTCCTATCTCGGAGACATCTGAGTCACTAGAGCTTTGAATATGATAAATCTCATCATCGTTCTCAGAGGAGGAGTCCTCTGCATCTTTAGAGGAACTGGAATTAAGCAAGATCTTGCTTAATTTGGACTTCAGATGATCATCAATCTGAAGATTGCTAATCTTAGCTTCCATTTTACATTTATTAGCATGGTGGCCATATTTACCACATTTAAAGCATTTAGGGCTAGATTTGTTAACTTTCTTTTTAACAAATTTATTTTTATGTTTATATTCTTTTTCTTTAGGAATATAATACCTTTTCTTCTTACGTTTATAGGTGGGTTTTTTAGAGACCTTTTTAGTCTTCTTAGAGACTTTACGAGTGGAAGTCCCCTGAGTATCAAAAGCAAATTGCTCACAAAACTCACCTAACTATTTCTTTCCAGAAAGATTATGTTTCTTAAGTTGCCTCTGCAACTTAAGGTCATTGCAAAGAGAGAGACCGTCTTAAATGACTACACTTATGAGCTGACCATAAGTGTAACTCGAGTAAGGGATAGAGATGGCATCGTTGGCTTCTCTCATCTTCTTACGAACTTGCTCAGCGAAGAAAGTAGGAAGGCCATCAATGAACTTGGCTTTCCAATGCTCAGAGTTAGCATCGCTTATCTGAGTCACCCTAGCAAGGAACACGTCCTTGTACCACCTAAACTGACTAAGAGTAGGACACCTAAGGTTTTGTAATAATTCTCTATTACGTTCTTTTTGGTAATCTCCACTACCAACAAAATGATGAATAATGGCTAACATAAGGGTGTAGACAGCATCCTGTACTCCCCGGTCTTGCATTTGTTCATCCTTGACAATTTTTACAGCACTAAGAATTTCATTTCTTTGATGTACGGTCAGAATATTTTCCCACCATCCTCTGATGGTACCAGTAAATCCATCCGTGATCATTTGCGCAATGCTATGATCAGGAGCATAATTATGCTTACATACGGTGGAATACATAGACATTTGATGGAGTATTTCATAAATCTGAGATTCAGATTTTCCATCTAGATTCCAATCATATATAGATTTACCACGAAAAGTATTATGCATCACTGTGCTCTCTTCGAAGAGCAAATCTTGAGGTATTGGCCTATGGTAGTAATTTCTAGCCGGGCCAATATTATTACTATAAGTAATTTTATTCACCTCAGGAGGACGACCAAAAGATTGTTCAAATCCTTGAACATCTTTAAAGGAGACATCTGAATCAGATTCAGAGTCGTCATGGGATAAAGTGTTAAGCTTTAACCCTTTGAGATCTTTCTCGATCTCTTTGAGTTGGGATAAGAACTAAGTTTTGGTACCCATCTTAAAACCTTTTACTTCAATTGGAGGTTGAATTATAGGTTTGATAAGACTTTTTGCAAAGTCTGGGAGGGACCTAACAGGGTTGTGTGCCTGTGCATTCTCAATTCTATTGAGTTGTTTACCTATCGTATTAAGGATAAGGTTGGTGTAATTACCTTGTTTGGTCAAAGGATTCAGATCCTTCTTGTGCGCAAGAAGTCTGTCATCAATTTCTATCCTAAGAAAGGCACTAGCTTCTATAGTAGGAGCAGCGCTATTCTGGCTGGTACTACCAGTTTCTATGGATAGGGGTTCAGTCGGAGGGTGAACAACAGATATAATCTATTTATTCACAGTGGTCCATTGAGTTTCATGTTTATCCTCAGTGTTAGGTTTATTTTCTGTTTCAAGAACAAAAAGTTGGCTATCTTTAGTAAACATAAGAAACCAAACAGCAAAAGAAGTAACCATTTGGTTCTCTTCTACCCATTTATAAAAAGCATTTTTATAAAATTATAACATAGTTTTATCATACTTATTAAATTACCAAGTCCTAAAACTATCCCATTCTGGTAAGTTAAACTCAACACTTATCTCTTTAATATTAATTGTAAAAACCATTAAAAGAAAGAGGGGTTTAGAGTCTGACATTCATTTCAGACGGCGTAGGGGATTCCCTGCGCTGAGAAGAATCCTTCTTCTCATAAATACCATGGGGTATTTGTCATGGGTAAAGGTACCATGAACATTCATATCATCCTGATATGAAAGGTTTGTAGGGTTATATTTACAAACAGAGTGTCGTGAAGTGGATAGAGGATAGGTAACAAAAGGGGTTCTAGAGGAGTAACTTCTAGAGGATTGACACCTATTGTATTTTCTAAAGTTCAGAAAAACATCTCCATTTTTCTCCTCAATGATGTCATCAACATGATGATTCTGACGAGGTTGAGGAGGAACATCATTAGTTATAGCCCAAGTTTCCGGGAAGTCAATTTCATCCCAACTTATAGTTCTAGGTGTGTGAACATTAGAATCTATAAGGTGTGTGTAAATTAACACAGTTTTACCAAAAGGACTCAATTGCTTAATATTGGGAGCCATAGTATTCATTACTTTGTAATAAATCCTATAAATAATCCCAATAGTTTCTGATCCCAGAAGAAAGTTATAACCTTTGGTTTGAACCCTAAGACTCAAAGATTTACAAAGGTGCATATCAGTTAAAGACAAGGTTATATTTGGAAACACGTCAAAATAAACTGGTCCATTACATAAACTAGTTTCAATTGCTCCCATCAAAGATTGTCTATTATTACTACACCTACCATCACGAAGTGTAGCTTTAAGACATGCATTCATTCCAGAAAGGGTCAGGGGTTTAAAATCAATTTGAATTAAACCAACATGAATAAAGTGATAATTTTTATCCTTTATATGATTTTTAAGATCATCCGATTTAAAGAGCTCGATAGTCTTATGTTGCTCGTTCAGACTAAGGGTTTGTTCCATAGTCTTAATAGCATACTTGCTACGAAAGTTATACCAGTTAGTGTTATAAATAACTTTCGGATGGACCTTAGGAATAGTCCACCTGTTCATATCCTTCTGAACATCAAACTCGATCAAAGAAGAGTTCTTCGTGAACTCTTGTGTTGTGTGTGTATCAATGGTGTGTGATTCCATTATACAGATGTTAATATTTAGAATAGTAATAACCCTATGATCTGGAATAGGAAAACATTATAAAAATCAAAATTCTATCTTTAAAAGAAAACAATATTCAAATTAGAATTTTAAATCTAAATGAAATTAATATGCAAATGAAAATTCTAGATTTAAATGAATATAATAAGCCGAATTAGAAATCACTTTTGATACCCAGTGGTCAACGATTTACTACGGGACTAAGCCTAAACGCCTCCCCGGCTAAACGGCAATCCATTTACGTGACAAGTTACCAGTATATCACAACCAGACTTCTATTTCTCCTGATTATTATCATTTAAATTAGAATTTTAATGTGAATAGTAATCATTTAAATTAGGATTTTAATGTGAATAGTAAATTACTATTCATGCCGGTGAGTAGTAATCTTACTCATTTCGAGGAATAGTAACATTACTATTACGACCACATATCTCAGATCATCTGTATTACTAACCTAAATACTAACACACAAATTAGCCAAACATGGCTCTGATACCAACAAGTAAAGGATCAATATGCGAAATTTATAACTGGAAATATTATTACAAACTTATATTACAGACTATGATTAAAACAAAATAAAACTTACAGTAAAGGGAAGAGTCCACCGGAATATGACCGGAATGTTCAAGACAATAAGAGAGAGAGAGAGAGAGAGAGAGAGAGAGAGAGGTGAAATTTAAGCGTACATAATGCAGAGGGGAAGCCCTCTATTTATACAAAGAAAATGAATCAATAATTCCTGAAATGGGGCCCTCCAAGTTGAAAGGCATGACAACAAACTCATCTTTTAGGGAAAGAAAATCTGGGCAAGTTTCTATAGGTCTTTTACCTCCTGACACAAACTCGATTGATTCAAAGTTTTTAGTTTGTGTCTTTAAATTTGGGCAAAACTCTATTCGAGTTCGATCATCAGAATTGGTTTTTGAATCAGCAACAAATCCATCAAAACAGTTGGAATTATTTTCAAATTTTGCAATTTTTTTGAAAACAGTTGTTGTCTTTTCTTTAGATTATTCCAATTCTGATAATTTCCCTTTATATTTTTTCCCCGGAGTTTCATTTGTTTCAATCAAATCTTTTAATTTTTGATCAAAAATTCCGACTTCATTTTCATGAGTTAGACATTGGGTAGTATACTCTTCAACGTTAAGTTTAACCATCAGACTTAGATCTTCTAGTTTCTTAGTGAGATATTTCACAATCTTCTCTAGTCTAGTGATTTTCTTGTGAGTTTTAGCATAAAGTATGTGAATATCAGGAAGGTCTTCAGTGTCAGAATCACTAAGTGAAGTGTGTAGAGTGACCCCTAAGGATTCATTTCTTAAACTCACACACATATTGACATCGTCATTATCGCTTTCCCTTTCACTCACACACCCCGCTGTAGAACTAGCATCGTTCTAAAAAATTAAAGCATCTAAACCAGTAGCAACATGGTTCATAACAGCAAAGGTAGAGCTACTAACATCATTCTCATACATAGGCACCTGCATATCATCATTATAGACTATCTTGTCAAAGAAGGACGTGTAAGGATCAAAAGCATCAGATGATTCAGGTTCCTTATTTTTAGAATTACTTGAAGTATCTCATGTCTTGCAAATGTTGGCCCTAGTATGTTTATTGGTCGTGTTCAGTTTAACTCTACAGTCATGTACTATATGACCCAATTTACCACATCCAAAACATTCAATGTTCTTGAAGTCTTTGTTAGGTCTCGTATGAATGTCCTTGTGATGTTTGTCTTGACATTACTCATGAGGTTTGTGGTTAGATTGAGCTAGATAATTTAGCTTGCCTTGTCTGTTTGCCATTTTATTTCTAAATTTGACAATTTTCTTAAACTATTTTGACATCAAGGCAATTTGATTATCCAAACTATCTATATCACATTCCTCATCAGAGTCATTATTGGGAATAGTAAGCTCAGGTTTCATCATCTTAGAGGAAAAACTCAAATTATAACTAGTCTGTTTCCTATGGGACTAGGTCAATTATTTCTTAAATTCTAATTCCATTTCCACAATTCTCAGTTTACTACTAAGTAATTCAGGAGTGAGAGTTTGTTCACTCATTTCCTCAATAGTATATCTTTTGTTATCAAATCTCTATGGTAATGATCTATAATTTTAGAGACAATTTCATGTCTATCATAAGTTATCCCATTAGCATGCAGTTTGGTCACAATATCAGTCAAATTCATGAAAAAGTCATCAAATGACTCAGAGTCAGACATGATTAAAGAGTTATATTGTTGGATAAGCATATGTGTTTTAGCTGCCTTAACTCTAGTGTCACCTTCATGGGCAGTAACCAAAGTATCCCAAGCTTCCTTAGAAATGGCACAAGATGAGATCCTTTTGAACTCATGTTCACTTATAGACATAAAAATGGCATTCTTTCCTTTGTTATTGTTTCGAGAAACTTGCTTCTCTTCTTGAGTGAATTCACTTAACACTTTCTTAATCCTCTCATTACTTCCTTCAGTGTCTGGTTTTGTAGGATAAGTATATCCATTTTCAACAATATCCCAGACATCATCTCCCAAGGTTATTTGTATGAAAGCAACCATCCTCACTTTCTAGTAAGCAAAGTTGTTTCCATCAAATAGAGGAAGTTTAGTCAAGTTACCAAATCATTCCTTTTTCTCGTCCATTGTTTGATTTAAAGAAAACAATTTCAGAAACACAAGATCTTTAAAAAAAATCCAAATCTCTAATACCAATTGAAAAAAACTGTTACTAAGGTCGTTTAATTCAAGATTAAACTGTTGAAGTAACTCCAAATTGTTTTTTGAAGAAACTCTTTTCTTTAAATCAAAACAAATTAATCACAATATGTGTTTAATAAAACATGCACGAGATTTGTTCAAGACTAGTTAACTAGTTTTGAAAAACAAAACTAAAAGGTTTAAATCAGCACAACCACAAGAATGAGATGAGGAGATATAGAAAGATTAAGGATAAGGCATTTTTAATGTGGTAAAACCTCACCCAACTGAGTAAACATCCACGGTGACTTCTAAGTCACAAACTAAAAATACACTAAAACAAAATATACAAGTTACAAACTATGTAACACACATGCAAACTAATCAGACCTATACAAGTTTAAAAATGTACCCACTGGTTTATTCTAACTTCTCTGCAGTTCCGATGTTGATGTGGTTTTCCCAGTTTGCTAACTTTTCCACTTTGTTCCAGTCTTTACATCGACTCTTGAAGATTCAAGATATTTTTGCCAACACTCATGTGTTGTAGTGTGACAAGTGTTTGTGAAAGTGATCTAACACATGCATGCACACGCACACACACACACTTATTTAATACTAACAGTCCTCTCAAACTACAGATCAGATCTAATTGATGATATTTTCAGTTTCTCTCTTATTTAGAAATGTAGATACTTTATTTGCCATTGCAAATAATATCGTAATCCAAGCTACCTTGCTCGAAAGATGGTTCAAGGTCTTAATCAATTTCAGAGGGTTTTGAAAATATTTTTGAAATTGAAAATCGTCAATTGCAATTCCAATTAGGTCAATAGTCTTGTTTCATAAGAACTAGGAACAAAAAATAGATTTTTTGATTCTAAAGTTTTGAAAAACATTTATAGAAAATTAATCATCAAATACAATTTCTCAAGATGAGAAAATAAAATGTGTTGATCTAAGTGTAATATGACATGCAATAATCGGATCTACTATTTCTATGAAAGAGAAATATAGATCTAACATAAAATGTCTAAGTTGAAAACAAGATCTCGAGCCCAGAGGATAAAACCTCAAACAAGCTTCAAAACCCCACCAACAACACTCTCAAACACACAGGTATAGTGTTTGGTAAATACTGTTTAGGAGAAATGAGTAAGGGTTTGAAAACGAAATGGGTTTGGATGATTTAGGGTTTCTTTCTCTCTATGGTTTCTCTCTTCTCTCTCTCTCTCTCTCTCTCTCTCTCTCTCTCTCTCTCTCTCTTCTATTTCTTCTCTATCTTCTCTCTTCTCTCTATATTTAGACTAACTTCCAGAAGTTTCCAGCTGCTGAGTCTTGGCATCCTTTTATACAGAGAGGCGAAGGTTCGAGAATGGCTATCTAAATCTAAGGTTGAGATTTGGTCTAAGGAAATTGACTTTGATCCAATTGTTAAAGAACAGCGGTGGATTAAACATCCTCTGATTGGTCGAAAGAGGTTCACATGGATTAAGTTTAAACGCATGCAAAGCGTTGATAACAATGATCCAAAGGCTGAGATAACACACGAGTTTTGAGTCTTACAACAAACACAAATCAGACCAGTATAACATGGACAGGTGTAGGGCTAAGATCAATTCTCACAAGCATGTTTACAAATATTTGCACACGCACTCTGAAGTCTCAAGCGCTTTCGGATCCTTCCCAATCCAACTTTCAAGTATGAAAATATAAAACCAGTAATTACACAATAACTCCAAAAGTTTTATAAATCAAGTTTTAATTTAAAAAAATCATTTAAAATTCCTAAAAAATTATGAAAACCAATTTAAATGGGATTAACCACACACAACTCACACACAATCAATTAATGCAATATATGATCAATCTATGTAACCCTAGTGTGTGTGAATGAGCATTATACTTTTAAATGAATCAAGTATGGCTTAAGAAGAAGATTCCGAGGCTCTTTGGTATCTAGGGAATGGGACTCTAATTTTGTCACAACTTCTAAACTAGATAAGCACTTATATAATGTAGACTCAAGTGAGTCAAGAGTATAAGGTGCTTCAAAGAGTGCCTTTATAAATGGAATTCTATAGGAGGAGGTTTACGTGGAATAACCAAAAGGGTTAGAAGACCTTAAGAACCTTGATCATGTCTATTTTTTTTTAGAATAGACCTGTATGGTTTGAAGAAAGCACCCCGTGCTTGGTAAAAGAGGCTTACTTCCTATCTCTTATCCTGTGGCTTATAGAGAGGGGGAGTTGATATACGTTATTTGTTAGGAGAGGAGATGGTGTTATTTTGGCTACCCAGGTCTATGTGGATGACATAGCCTTTGGATCCACATGCTCCCAACATGCGCACGACTTTGAGAAGGATATGAAGCGTGAGTTAAAGATGAGCATGTTTGGTGAGCTTACATTCTTCCTTGGTCTCCAGGTTCATCGGCTAGAGGATTGGATGTTCATCTCCCAATCCAAATATCGAAACCTAGTGAAATTTTTTGGTTTAGACTTCGCTAAGCATGCACGTACCTCGATGAGTACCTCAATTAAGCTTAGTAAGGACATTTCAGGCAAGGACGTGAATCAAACCTTGCATCGGAATATGATTTGTAGTCTTCTCTACTTAAATGCGAGTCGCCCCGCCATTTTCTTTTGCGTCGGAGTCAGTGCATGCTATCAGTCATTCTTGAAAGAGTCACGCTTACTCGCTCTTAAACGTATTATCAAATACGTGAGTGGTACTCTCTCATTTGGAAGTTGGTATTCCTTTGATACCGATGACCATATATCCGCCTATTCGAATGCCGATTGGGACGGGGATGCAGATGGATGTAGAAGCACTTCTGGTGGGTTTTTTTTTGTTCTACTTTTGTCTCTTAGTTGAGCAAGAATCCAAACTACATATCTTTTTCCATTGTGGAGGCTGAGTACGTAGCTGCCGGGAGTTGTTACATGCAACTTCTATGATTGAAGCAGATGCTAGAGGATTATGGGATATCACAGGACATCGTGACTATTTTCTGTGAAAACACGAGCGTGATACACATATCTTGCAATCCAGTCCAGCATTCGTGCACAAAACCCATAAGGATACGCGAGCACTTTATCTTTAAGCTTATCGAATAGAAGGTCGTATCCTTCAGTTTTGTGCCTACCGACCTCTAGTTATCTGATATTTTCATGAAGCCTTTAGACGCCCTTAGATTTGAGAGTCTTAGGAAGTCTTTAGGAATTTCCACAATTGACTGAGAGGTGGCTACCATTTCTAGAATATGATGCATTTTTTATGTTCACATCATATGATTCCTATTTCTAGATTATATCATTTGTATCATTTTTGTAGTATTTTTTTATTCTTTTCATATTTTTAGAAAAATTCAAAAAGATTTTCTATTTCTTTGAAAAATTTAAAAGTCCAAAAAGACTTTGTTTTGTTAAATTTTTGAAAAATACAAAATGATTTTCTTTTTATAAAAATATTTGAAAAACAAGAAAAGAGTTTTGTATTTTGTTTACACCAATTACGGATTAACATTTAAGATAGCCATAGTCACAACTTCCTTTCCTTATTCCAAGTGACTGTTTGATAGTGATTTGAGATGCTACATCATTTTATCCATGTGATTTATAATGTATGGAGTCATGGAGATGTGATTAGTGATATCTTTCTACAAATTTAGCGCCTCATCTCCTTTAATGTACACATGCATGTTTTTTTTTAATATTGTACTCGTCTATGTCATGGTGGTTTTGAGTGTTTCCATCTCAATTTTGTCTATACAACGAACCAAAAGCGATAAAACATGAATAATAATAGTAGTAGATGTGAGAAAAGTTTATCGTGAGGATTTATATTACATAAATAAAAAATGATGAGTGCTCACGGGAACGGGCTACGAGTGAATAGAAATCACGTCATGAAAGCCACCGTTCCAATGAGCTCGAGAAAAAAAAATTAAGGCATTAAAAATAATCATATGCCAAAAAGGGGCCAATGGGATTTCTCTAAGTTGAGAAAAATAAACACTTCAAAATAACTTGAAAAAGAATATGAATAGAAATTTGAGAGAGTTTGGTTAGATTTAACATCTTTGCACTTTCTTTAAAATCTCGAAAAAACATTAAATAGTTTTGGACGTTATTGGTGTGGAAATCACTTTGAACTTTCATTTGACAATTAGATTGAGTCAATTTCTTATAATCCCATCATTTTTACACCCAATGAAGATCTTGAGTTCATTCGTTAGGAATATTCGAAATTCATCGTGCACATTTGTTATGCTTGTTTGCATTAATGTTCCTATCGAATTTGTTCACATCCCTTCATTTCCGCTATCACCGACTTAGTTATTTTCATGCTCTTTCATGGTGTGATTCTTTGTTGTACATTTGTTGTGTGAAAAATTTTGAAAAATTCAAAAAGATAATGTTTATTACCGTGTGACCATCTCCATATGCTTTGAAATTTATTCTTCATATTTTCTATTTGGGGACATCATAAAAAGGGGGAGAACGTATTATGGAAAGATGTTTTGTTTGATTTAAAAATGATTAGCTTGGACTCAATTGATATTGATTTTTTTCTTTTCATTTTATGTCCAAATTTTGCGCATCACGTGTATTATTTCTTATATCATGTATGTAGGAACAAAATTGAGGATTGTTTTTGCACAACCTCATGATGACAAAGAAACATTTTGGAGAAGTTGAATAATTGAAGAGGTTGAAGATTTTTTAAGACATGTCATTTATTATTTCCAATTTTGGGGGTGTATGTCATTAGTTTTGAGTTTGGGTAGCATAATTCAGATATTTTTATGTATGTACCGACATAGACATAGGGGAGATTTGTTCGAACATGATTTTACAAATGTTCGTTTAGAATTAAGGAAATTTTCTATTTGTCCTAGATAATATCAAGTATGTCATATATCGCTAAATTCGGCACGTCAACGCGATCATTCATGACGTCCTTGATCCGAATCTGAAGCTTCACGAACCCATCATCTTCATGCGTATATAGTGCGATAAAATCGAGCAACGTTCAATGTGAGTTTTCAACCATTCCCACTAACTCCACCCATTAATATGGTAAAATGTTTAATTTGGAGTTTTTAATTTTTTCGTATTTATTTGGAAATTTTTCTAAAATATTTTTATCGGAAAAAATTGGGTTTAAAATTAATTCTTAAAAGATGAAGGAGAACTTAGAAAATGACGTTTCAGCTGTTCAAGCGACTAAGCCTTGTTTTTCAAATCGTTTAAACGGCCTTATCAAATGACATCACATGTCGCGCAATAGGTGGCTTGAAGCTTGCTTGCAGAAGTCATAGAACAAACCCTTACTGTTTTGATCTTTTAACTTCGTTTGATGTGTCACACGAAGAACGATCAAAGGACATCTAATGTGTTTTAAGAGATATCCCTTTGTCATTCGAGCAACCGTGCCAACTCAATTTTTTTATATAAATACCTGTTTCGGCATCAAGGTTTTTCAAGTCTTTACAAACTCCGTTTTCTGCAGTAACACTTGCGATTTTAAGACATCATATTTTAAGTTTTAAACCTCTTTTGATTCACCAAATTGTCCCAAATATATAGATGAATCATTCTAAACCCTAGTTACTCTTTCCACTCATCTGGAGTACCCTTATGGAGAAGAAGGTTATTTTTCGATTGCTGACTATTGGAGCTCTTACAGGATCTCTTGTCGATGGCAAAGAACCGACGCCGATGGGTATTCGTGTGTCAAGATCTATTTCTCTGTATTGGTAAGTCGTTACACAATATAGTGAAATAAAAAGATTTTTTCCATTTGGGAGATTTTTCCTCAAATTTGTGATTGTGTGCATGCTTAATTTCTTATAATTAGTCAATCACAATTATTTGCAAGAGTTAGGGTTTTTATTGATAACTGGGCGTGAATTTGGAATTTACTTAAACAAGTTTATGCGGATGTGACAACTCGACTAATTAAATAACGGGTAGCTACTCCTTTATTAAATTAATACAAAATGCCAAGTTGGTTCAGTTCATAGCATCACTGTCGAAAACGTTTTATCAATTACTAGCCACCTAATATTTAAAAAGTGAGTTGTCAATTTTAATTAAATCCGATTAACATGCAATAATTAAATTATGAAATGCTAACATAACCACCACAACATAATGACAATGGAATAACCATAACATAGTAATGAGTCTGGAGGGATACTCCTCACAACAATCCAAATACAGGAACAAACAAATACTAAGTCTACATCACTAAATTAATTACAGCCCAAAAATCTGATATAGCTGGATAAATAAAGTGTCTCAAAGAAATGGGGCGACATGCCCAATAGATGAGGAAAATCTAGTAACATAGAGTCAAGGTCGAAAGTGGAGGCGTCTACTGTCAAAGTCCTGTAACTCCCACGGCAGCTACAGTCCATCACCTGAATGGAACTCCTATGCATGGTGTCCTTGTGACTGGGCACCTAAAAGGTTTTTACAAAAATATATTTGAAAGCAAACGGGTCAGAGCCCGATTGTGGAAAACAGTTTAAAATATAGCAAGTGTTTTAATGACATAAAACAATGAATGCAAAGTACATGTTAGGACGTGCTCTCACATGAGATACTCACCTCTCGACTATCTGTGCACTCCTAACGTATCCGTAATCGAATCTAATTATGCCCATATCTAATTGGTCCAATATAAAATCTAACGTTACTATACGATTCACGAGTTAATTCCTGACATCTTATTTTAAACAGAGTGTTTTACTTTTCTACACAGTTTCCCATTTTAGTACTACTAATCACTAGAGATATTCCATTTTATCTTTTACAAAATGTTGATATTATAGATACTCACATTTATACATTATTTCAGTTAACAGTATATTATTCTCATCATAAATATACAGTATTAGCACTCCGAGACTAAGCTGCGGTGCACACATACTCTGCTATCCAATCCCGGTACATCACGTACATAATGACCACGCATTCCGAATCTCTCAGGAATAGTTCTCAAATAACAGCAATCACACAAAATGGAGGCGAACATAGTTCACATCACATGGGTCACGCACATACCTACGCTCCCATGATCAGCCAACTTATTAACTTCTCAATAAGTCCTTCTTTGAACTATGTCCTCGAGGTACCAATCTAAATCCCCCTGTAGGCACACAAAGATTAGATGGCCCTAATCGAATGTAGACCTCCCGTGATAGCAAGTATGGTAGGTATATTTTACACAGAAAACCACATATACTAAGCATTCACACATCTTAGATATCTCGAATTATTAGTATTGGTATGCTTCTCGTTCTTATACCGTCATTTAATGTTATACGTTTACAAGTCCCCGATTTGTATGTTAACGTCGTCAAACCTTCTCACGTCGTAATTAGGTATTCGCTTCCTATTACACAAATGTCATCCGGATTACTATAAGGTTCTAAGTTCTACTCCTCAATGTACTCCAAATTCTCACAATTATACCCACTAGTCAATAAGGGAAGGTTAATTCTCAATTACTTAAGTCTATGGGACATTAAAATAAAATTAGGCCAAAAAGGACATTCTGTCAACTCGTTAGAAGACTCGTTCGAACGAGGTCGTTCGAACGAGTGTCGTTCGAACAAAAGTCTTCGAACGAACTACCAACTCGTTAGAAGGGATACTGTCATGTCGTTAAAAACTCGTTCGAACGAGGTCGTTCGAACGACCTTGGCAGGTTCTAACGAGATGGAAGTTTTCCCCTAGAAATTTCCCCAATTCATTTTTCTTCAATTTCTCTTCCCTAAATCCATACTAAGATCATCCCAATTGAGTTTTAACGTTAATAAACTACTCTAAGTCCTCCTAGGTCACTCTTTAACATATATTTGGGTTCAATACCTCCTAAATTAAGATGTAATCATCATAATTTCCAAACCTTATCCCAAACCCTATAAATGTAACCCATAATTTTAATGTCTACGAGTACTCCTTATAAATACATTTTTTTAAATCATCAAAAGGTATATTTTCGATCTGAAATTCATCCATAGCCATTGTACATGCAATCCCTATCCAAGATTATTAATTACATCTCCAATTTCATTGGTTTTCATTAAACTTTCAATATAAGACATATATTCAATTCTAAGCATGGAGGAAACATTCGCTTGAAATTATGTAATTAAAACACTTGCCTTAGGTTTTCTGATTTGATGTTGAAGGATGACGGTTGATTCTCCTCTTTCTCTCTACAGATTTCTCCCAAAGATGGTGATGGTGGCTAGGGGTTTCTTTTGGAACCTCTTAAGACTCTCCCTATAACTCCCGTAGCCCACTACTTGTTAAATGTTAATATTGGACTTAGTGGGTTTATTTCTAATATAAAATTAACCTCTAAAATTCGTGGGTTTTAATTCCCCTATTATTAAAATAACCAAAATACCCTTCTAGGTTGTCGGTATGGCCCAAAAATGCCCCGGGACCCAAACTAAACCGCCGGCTAGTGTTTTCTGAGTATGTCGACCTTTCCAGACACGTTGGCACACTCAAAATGACCATTCGGTTGATAAAAATATAATTCATTTTTTTAATTCCAATAATTACATTCCTGGGGCGACTGACACGCGTGTTCCAATTAAATTTCCAAATTGTCGTATTTCTGTCTCGTGACAATTTTAACATTTTCAATACATGAAATTTTTAATTTTAACATCATAATCAAATACCAACTCACCTCTCGCTAGTATTTGTACCCGGATTAATTCCCAATTAATTCTCATTTAATTTAATTAATCCCTTAAATAAAAATCAATAAAATTACGGGGTATTACAGCGGACACTCAATGTCTTTAAAAATTCCTATAAATGACAGTTTCGTTTAAATGCCTATTTTTTGTTTTTTTTGTTTAAGACTTTTGCTAGATTCGCTTCTGCATAACTTTTGCGAAAGTTATTCACTTTTTGTGTTACAAAAACACTATTTAATTCACAAATAAACATCTTGAATATCTAGTTTTGTGAATTCATTTAAACCCTAAGAAGTTTTGTACACTTTCATATACCTTGTGGAGAGGTACTCTATGGCTGACTTTTGATACCTGAGGGGACTCACTACTGAAGATGAAGGCTACGGTTGAAGGATGAAGATTGCGGTTTTTGTGGTTCTTGCGAGAATAATTATTGAAGGATGACTGTGGTCTTTCTGATTTCTTGCGATAATTTATTGCAGATTCCTTTATAGAATTTATAAGTTACGATTTGTAAATTTTATAAAGTAAATAAAAGGTCTTTGCCGTGAGGGTATTTTCCTAAAAGTTTGCCTTTGTTGAATGCTTGATTGATTTATCTGTTTTATCACATAGATGAATGATGATGCTAAGATTTAGCACCACCGGATAAGTGATAATGAGCTCAAATAGTAGTAACCATGGCAGCCATAAAGATGTATAAGTGTATAAGTATGTAGACGTGGATTAGTATAAGAGGAAATAAGACAATGATGTATAGTGGTTCAACCAATTTGGCCTACATCCACTGTGAGTGTGTGATCCACTAAGTGTGGGCACTAATGGCCTTGGATACAATGCACATAAGCTCAATTTCTCTCTCTACTATGTGTACAAGAAGATTTTTAGCTAGGGTTACAATAAATTGATCGATCCCCTGTAGGGTTGTGGGTGACAAGTATATATAGGTCTTGGGGGTGTAGTGTACACCCAAAGTATGCATGGTGCATGTGAATGATGATCTAGCCAATACCCTGTTGACACCTGTAGATGCCAAATGATGACATAATATTCCCTCACGTGAAGGTGTGATTTTGTTATAACGGTCTCCCATGTGCTATGTGAGTCTCACGCGCACTGTTCCACGCGTCTCCCAAACCACACGCTGTGATGATGTCACCCTCGGCCTATGAGCCGAGGTCGAGGGCAAAGTTCCTTCCGGTGGTGAGTCTGGCCTAATTCTGGCCTCGTACTGTCGTACCCTCGGAGGGTCGTTCGGAGCCTGATGAAGGGTCGGCCCCCTGAGGGGTCGTCTGGAACCTGATGAAAGGTCGGCCCTCAGAGGGGTCATCCGGAGCCTGATGAAGGGTCAACCCCTGAGGGGTCATCCAGAGCCTGATGGCTAAGGGCTGCGGTGTGATTGATATACCCGTATATACGGTATTTAAGGGCTAGGCCCACTCATTACTAAGGTATTTAAGAGATTTTTGAACTCTCTCTCTCTTCTTCTTCTTCTTCTTCTTCGCGCCTGAACTCTCCCTTTCTAGCTTCCAGCCTTCTTGCCATTTCTGCAATCTTCAATCCTTCAAGCTTAGAAACATTGCCCTTTCTCTTCAGGTATTCCTTCACCCCCAGCGTCCTCTTTACTTTCATTACTTTTTTTTCTTTTTGCTTTTAGGCCTGTAGGGCTTGATTTGGGTCGTTTTACAACTTTTTCGGCGACTGGTTTTTGAGTGTTCTTGAGTGTTCTTGAGTGAAACCCATCGATTCCCTTTGTTTTAATTAAAAAGTCCAATATGGTCAATTGCAAACTTGTTTGTAGTTAAGTTCCCCCAGTTCCTCCAAGTGTAGGGTCTCCCCCTTGATGCTTAGGAGGCTTTATAGCTTAGTTGAGGAGTTCCCTTCCCTGAGAGAGAAATTATTTATTGAGATCAGACGAATAGAGGAAGAGCAGGAGAGAAGATGAGGGGCCGACCCTAATTGGGTACGACCCATTTTTCCCATCCCTCTTACCACAATAAAACCATTTGAGCCATTTGAGTCTTGCGGGTCATCCCATCGTCCAGCCGAGTGTTATTTAAGTGAGATGGATGAGAGAGCCTCCTCGCCAACTGGCACTGGACCTTCTGGTAGAATGGAGACATCTGATCTAAGCCCAGATCGAGAGGCCAAGGGTATAGTTGCTTCCGAGGCTATCCCTGTGACAACCCTATCTCCACATGCCTTCCAGATGGCCTTTCCCCAGGCGCCTCTGGCAGATGATGAGGCCGAGGGAGAGGGGACTGAGGACGAGGGCGATGATTCAGATGACCAGGTTGATACCTCCCATGCCTTATCCTATATCTCTTCAGTTAGGGATCGCGACCTCTTATTATGGAGGCATGCCTATGGAGTGCCCCACAGCATAACTATGAGGGTCCCCTCTGAGGACGAGAGGGTTTTTGAGGGTGAAGATGGAGAGGTTGCAGTATATGAAAAAATGTTCAAGGTAAGTGTCAGACTCCCTTTACATCCGGTCGTCGTAGATATTTGTTCGACCCTCGGCGTTTCCCCCTCTCAATTTCCTCCCAACTCTTGGAGGACGATCCTGGGCTACATCTCCCTGTGGAAGAATGCCTTCATTGATGAGCCCTTGGCTGACGTATTCTTGGCCCGCTACAATATCACCTCCTCGTCCAAATAGCCTTAGTACTATCATCTAGGGGCGAGGAGGTCTGAGAAAAAAAAATTCCACGTGGCTCAAACCTCCAACCACGATTGGAAGAAGAGATTCTTATTCATCTCAGGGGAGTGGGATTTCTCCAGCGAGGCATCTCCTATAGCCGATGGTTCGAGGGTCCCCCGAAGATGGTCTAACCTGTCAATGAAGGCCAGGTCAGACCCCGAACTTAGCCTAGAAGAGAAAGATATTGTTGAATATCTGAGAGGACGAGGGAGAGGGGGTGAAATTCTAAAGTTAGAAGAGCTGATGACCCCTCGGTTCCTTAAGGAAGCTGGTCTGAGGGTCGGCCCCTTTACAGAACTATATGAGTTGTACTTTTCTTTACTTTTTTCAAGTATTTCCTTTTTATCTCTGTATTTTTCTCACGTCTCGTACCCTCTTCAGGTCGTCTTGCTGGTGTATCAGACTACCTCTGGGAAATGACTGGTCCCAGTTTACTATCAGGCTTGGCAAAGAAGAAGGGTAAGGAGCCTCAACAGGCTTCGAGGAAGACGAAGGCCATGGGGCCGACGGTTGTTGAGCCGGCATCCGATCACGAGAAAATAAAAGAGCCTGAGATTCCTGTTGACCCTCGGTCGGATTCTCAGACGAGGGCCAGGGTCGAAGAATCTGAAGGGACTGCTTCTTCATCCAGCATGGGGGCCTTCTGGTCCCAGAACTTAGCACATCTGAGGGTCGAGCCATCATCGCTCATTGCAAATTTGAGGGCAGCCAAGGCATCAATGTTTTCTGCTCCATCGACTGCTGATTACAACTTCCTGTCAAAGATGCCTCCAGCCAAAGTGTATGACTATGGTCTATACGCTCTGGCCCAGGTATCGGTCTTGATTCATTTCTTCAATTGCATTCTTTCACCAACTGTTTCCTCGGCCTCTTGACATCTGTTTATTTTTCTGTGTAGTCTGTATGCGCCTTTACTTCGTCAACTAAATGGATGGCTGAGAATCAGGAGAAATTCCATGAGGCCGAGAGGGCCATCCAGCATGAGGCCAACCTACAGGCTGACTTAGATACTGCAAAGGCTGAGCTAGAGAGTGCCAGAACCGAACATGCATGAGTTATGGCCAAGCTGACGAGGCAGCATGATGAGGATTTGAAGGCCAAAGACTTGCTTCTGAAGGAGAAGGATGAAGCCATGACCCATCGGGAGGCCTAGTTTAAGATTGAGCTATCTGAGGCTGTGAAGAAAGCCGAGGCAGACGCTGTGGAAGCCTATAAACTCTTAGATGAGTTCTAAGGTTTTGGCCTTGAGTACTTGGAGAGAGGGATAAGGACGGCTTGTCGGTGGGTCATCCTCAAGTTCGGCGACGTCGTCTCTTCCGTTCGTCCCTCTCTGGAGGTCGTTCAACTGGACGACCCCCTGATTGCCGAGGCTCTAACCCAAGTGGAATCCCAAGTGCAAGTCGAGGGAGTCAGCACGTCTTAAGATCATCCAGTTGTGGTCATTGAGGAAACCCCTCTTGTAGATGTGGAGGCCCTGCCTTCTGATATTGTCCCATAGGGTGGCTATCTGTAGCCCACACCCTTCTGATGTAATTAACATTTTTGTACTCAATCTTGTATAACACTTGACATTTCATTTATACTATCATCTCCTTTGATGTCTTCCATATTTTCCTCTTGTATTATTTGTGTTGTCTCTTTGTTAATGCTATTAACCTCTCCCTCGTCTTTCTTGAGGGTGAACGAGGGGTCATCCCCTGCGTTAGCCCTCATTATAGCCGAGGATTAACAACCAAATTAACGGTTTTTAAACAAATTATTCCCTCATCTTTCTTGAGGACAGTGGTGGGGTCGTCCCCTCCACTGGCCCTCATTATAGCCGAGGGTTACTCACCAACTTAATGGTTTTAAACAAAGTATTCCCTCGTCTTTCTTGAGGACCATGGTGGGGTCGTCCCCTCCATGGGACCTCATTATAGCCGAGGGTGATAATCACCAAATTAATGGTTTTCAATAAAGTTTTCCCTCGTCTTTCTTGAGGACCATGGTGGGGTCGTCCCCTCCATGGGACCTCATTATAGCCGAGGGTGATAATCACCAAATTAATGGTTTTTAACAAAGTTCTCCCTCGTCTTTCTTAAGGACCATGGTGGGGTCGTCCCCTCCATGGGACCTCATTATAGCCAAGGGTTATAATTACCAAATTATTAGTTTTTAATAAAGTCTTCCCTCGTCTTTCTTGAGGACAATGGTGGGGTCGTCCCCTCCATTGGCCCTCATTATAGGCCGAGGGCTCCACTTACCAAATTAATGGTTTTTAATAAAAGTCTTCCCTCGTCTTTCTTGAGGACAATGGTGGGGTCGTCCCCTCCATTGGCCCTCATTATTGGCCGAGGGTTCCACTTACCAAATTAATGGTTTTTAATAAAGTCTTCCCTCGTCTTTCTTGAGGACAATGGTGGGGTCGTCCCCTTCGTTGGCCCTCATTACAGGCCGAGGGCTCCACTTACCAAATTAATGGTTTTTAATAAAAGTCTTCCCTCGTCTTTCTTGAGGACAATGGTGGGGCCGTCCCCTCCATTGGCCCTCATTATATGCCGAGGGTTCCACTTACCAAATTAATGGTTTTTAATAAAGTCTTCCCTCGTCTTTCTTGAGGACAATGGTGGGGTCATCCCCTCCATTGACCCTCATTATAGGCCGAGGGCTATAATTACAAATTTAATGGTTTTTAACAAAGTCTTACCTCATCTTTCTTGAGGACAATGGTGGGGTCGTCCCCTCCATTGACCCTCATTATAGCCGAGGGTCGTTCTCCAAAGATGATCCCATGCATACTAGAACTGATAAACTCAAGATGAGAGGAAACACTGAAATTTCTCATTAATTTATCAAGTGTTCTATCGGAGCAACACCTCTTACAACTGTCGTTCGATAGGACTTTACAAAACTACTGATAGTATTTCTTCAAATGATCTGCATTTCAGGGGTTGGAAAGGGGTTCCCCTTTTAGATTTTCTAGTCTATAGGTCCTAGGGACGACTTCATCGATGACCCTATATGGGCCATGCCAATTAGGATGGATCTTGTTGGGCTTTTGCCAAGTCTTCTTGAGGACCAAGTCCCCCACTGCGATTGGCCTCTGTTTCACTCTCTGATTGTAAAACCTTGCGGTCCTCTGCTGGTAGGCGGCCTGCCTTATTTCAGCGTCCTCCCTCATTTCCTCAATCAGGTCTAAGTCGAGTCTCCTCTCTTCTGTATTTCTCTGGGGGTCATACATTTGGACCCTATGAGTAGGAAACTCAATTTCGGTGGGGATGACGGCTTCTGAGCCATAAGCTAGCATAAATGGGGTCTCTCCGGTAGAGGTCCTCACTGTCGTCCTATATGCCCACACCACGGCATATAACTCATCGACCCATCTTCCTTTTGCCTCCTCAAGCCTCTTCTTGATTCCATCTAGGATTGTCCTGTTTGTAACTTATGTTTGCCCATTGGCTTGAGGTCGGCCTGGGGTGGAGAAAAATTGTTTGATACTCACCCTTTCACAGTACCTCTGTAGAGAGGTATTCTTGAACTGAGTCCCGTTATCCGAGAAGAGGGTGTTGGGGAGACCATATTTGCATATAACATTTTTCCAAATGAACTGGAAGGTCTTATGCTCTGTTATCGTGACCATCGGTTCGGCCTCCACCCATTTTGAGAAATAGTCAATAGCTATGATGAGAAACCGATAGTTATTGACTTCTCTTGGTAAGGGTCCTACGAGGTTAATCCCCCACACTGCAAATGACCATGGGGATGTAATGGAGGTAAGAGGCTGATGGGGTTGGTGAGGGATGGTGGCAAATCTCTGGCATATATCGCACTTTTTTACATATGTCGCGGCGTCTTTCCCTAAGGTCGGCCACCAGTACCCTTGGGTGATCACCCTCTTCGCTAAGGATCTGCCCCCGATGTGGCTTGATCACGATACTTCGTGCACATCTTGCAAAAAGGATGGAACCTCAGATGGGTGCACACACCTAAGTAAAGGGAGTAAAAATCCCTTTTTGTACAAGGTGTTCCCAATGACAGCGAACTTTGCAGCCCTGTATCTCAACTTCTTCCTTTCTTGCCTTGCTCCTGGCTTCTCCCCCTCCTTAATGTATCTGATCAGAGGGTCCATCCACGAAGATTCCTGCGAAACATTTAGGCAATTGCTAAGTGTTCCCTCAGCGTCTTCAATAGTTGGTCGAAGCAAAATTTCCACTGGGACCGTACTCCTGATGTCTGTCCTAGTTGTCGAGGCCAACCTAGCAAGGGCATCAACTCGGCCATTGTCGAGCCTAGGTACCCTCTTTAATTTCACTTTCCTGAAGACCTTCAGTAACGACCTCACCTTCTCAAGGTACCTAGCCATCCTCTCGTCCTTGGCCTCGTAGGCTCCTAGTATCTGATTCACTACTAGCCTTGAATCACTATGAACCAAAATCTGGCCGACACTAAGAGATCTGGACAAGGAGAGGCCTTCTATAAAGGCCTCATATTTGGCTTCGTTGTTGGAGGCCTTAAAGTTGAACCTCAAGGCGTACTCAATGTCTGTACTGCCGGGTGCTGATACTATTAATCCAGCTCCACTCTCGCTTTCGTAAGAGGACCCGTCGACGAAGAGACTCCACACGGTGTGTTCTTCTGAGAAACTTCCCTCGGTGAGTGACCCCTGTCTAAAGAGATATCTTCCCTCTTCATGTTTAGCCACTTTCCTTCTAGTGGTGCTCGTCTCATCCTTATCTGTAGGCGTGTCAGTGATCTCACCCTGTCGGGTATCTATCTTCCCGAGGCTCTCACGCTCGGCCTCATCATCTTCCCTAGTAAACTCAGCCACGAAGTCTTCCAATGCTTTCCCCTTAATGGCCGTCCTAGGCTGATACACTATGTCAAACTCCCCCATTTCTACAGCCCAGGCCATTAACCTCCCTGATTTTTTAGGCTTGTGCAAAACCTGCCTAAGGGGTGAGTCAGTGAGGATGACCATCGTATGGGACTGGAAGTATGGCTTCATCTTTCTTGATGCATGGATCAAGGCGTAGGCCAGCTTCTCCATCCTTGGATATCTTTGCTCTGCCCCCTGGAGTGCCTTGCTGTTAAAATACACAGGCTTCTGTATTCCATCTTCGTCTCTCACAATGGCTGCACTGATGGTTGACTCTGAAACGGCGAGGTACACATAAAGTCATTCACCGTGCACGGGTCGTGACAACGGCAAGGGAGACCCCAGGTATGATTTTAACTCCCTGAAGGCCTCATCACATTCTTCACTCCATTCGAAGGCTTTTCTGAGAATTTTGAAGAATGGTAGGCACCTGTCCATGGCCCTAGATACGAACGTGTTCAAGGGAGCAACTCTCCTTGTGAGCCTCTGAACGTCTTTAATGGACTTGGGGGTCTTAATCTCAACAAGGGCCTTTATCTTTTCAGGATTGGCCTCGATGCCTCTTTGGTTGACAATGAACCCCAAGAACTTCCCTGCTCCGACCCCCAAGACACACTTGGTCGGATTAAGCTTCATCTGGTATTTGTCCATCGTATTAAAGGTCCTCTCCAGGTCTGCGACATGATCCTCTGCCTTCAAACTCTTAGTCAACATGTCATCTATATAGACCTCCATAGACTTCCATATTTGGTCTTCGAACATTTTATTTACGAGGCGCTGGTACGTTGCCCCCGTATTTTTTAGGCCAAAGGGCATGACCCTATAACAGTATGTCCCCTTATCAGTGATGAAGGTTGTCTTCTTCGAGTCTTCAGGGTTCATGAAGATCTGGTTATACCCTGAATAGGCATCCATGAAGCTCATGAGCTCATGGCCTGCGGTAGCGTCTACCATCTGGTCAATACGGGGGAGAGGGAAGCTGTCTTTGGGACAGTGCTTTTTGAGGTCTGTGAATTCCACACACATTCTTCACTTCCCGTTGGTCTTTGGAACAATGACTGCATTGGACAGCCATTCGGGGTAGATGATCTCTCTGATAAACTCAGCATCTTCTAATTTTTTGACCTCATCCCTAATGACCTCATACTTTTCTCTAGAGTAAATTCTCCTCTTCTGCTTTACCGGCCTCACTCCTTCTACCACATTGAGTTTGTGGCACATGATTTCAGGGTCGATCCCTGGCATATCTACATGACTCCACGCGAAGATGCATCGTCTTCTCCTCAACAGTTTAATGAGGTCTTCCTTGATGTTGGGCTTTAGAGACTTGCCTACTTGGACGGTTTTTTTCGGGTCATCCTCATCGAGGATGATGGATTCTACCTCTTCCGCGGCCTCTCCTTTCTTTAGCTTCGTCTCATCCCTGGGGTCTAGAGTATCAATATTGTAAGTGGTTTTAGCCCTCTTGTGTTCCTCTCTTTCTTCAACGGAGTTGTAGTAACATTCTCGCGCTGTCATCTGGTCTCCCTGAACTTCCCCCACCCCATAAGGGGTAGGAAATTTAATCATCTGATGGACCATAGATGGCACATCTTCAAACCACTTGAGGGCCACACGCCCCAGTATGATGTTGTAGGCCGAAAACACATGTTCATCCATCACAAAGAAACTGACCTTCTAAGTAAGCCATCTCAGCCACTCGTCCCCCATCCTGACATCGGCCTCATACACTCCAAGGGGATGAACCTTTTCCCCGCTGAACCCAATCAAAGGATGATGGTATGGGACGAGTCTAGCATGGCTGAGACCTAAGGCTTTGAAGCACGACCAAAACATTACATCTATAGAACTTCCCCCGTCGACCAATATCCTCGTCACCTCACACCCATGCACCCTAGTTGTGATGACGAGTGGGTCATCATGTGGGGATAGGAGGCCTTTAAAGTCCATTCTCGAGAACCCCACTATCAGGGTGTCCATATCAACCTTCTTCCTCTTTTCTGACTTGACCTCCAGGGAGGTTGAGTGTACCGTCTTCGTCACTGCCTTGGCCTCAGCCACATGGGACTTCCTGTCAGCGACCTCAGACCCTCCTCCTGCTACACCCCCAGAGATCATTCCCACTCCGAGCAAGATGATATTAAGCCTCTTGACAGGACCTTGGTCGTCTCTCGGCGGGAGGTCAGGGTCGTCCTCATCATCAGAAGGGTCGTCCCCTCTTTTTTGAGGACCTTCTCTGCATGCATCGCCCCGCTTCTTTCTGGGGGCGTCCCCTCGGCCCCTCTTAAAGGCACCTTTATCGACGTACTTTCTGAGCTTCCCTTCTTTCAGCATCTTCTCAATCTCATCTTTTAGAGTAAAGCATTTGTCTGTTACGTGGTCGTGATATTGGTGAAATTCACACCACAGGTTCTTATTCCTCTTGTTGGGGGCTTCCCTCAACTTCTCAGGCCACTTTAGGCACCGGTCACTCTTTATCTCATTGAGTATCTGCTCACAGCTGATCGTCAGAGGGGTGTAACCAGCGAACTTGTCGTCCGTGGACCTCTTCTTCCCCTCTTTGTTCTTCTTAGGGTATTTACCCCCACTAGCACCTCCTTTTTTGTCTTCGTATTTTGTGGCCATCGCCTCTTTGGCGTTCATCACCTTTCCTGCTATCGACAGCAATTCAGCCATCGCCCTCGGAGGGTCTTTAGCAAGCTTCCATAACAGCTTCCACTTTTGAAGTCCTCCCATCAGGGCTGTCATAGCTATACTCTCCTCATAGTCTTCCACCTCCAACTTCTCTTTATTGAATCTGTCTATGTAGTCCCTCAGGCTCTCACTCTTCCCCTGCTTAACATAGAGCAGGTGGGTGGTCTTCTTCTGTGGCCTCACCCCAAAGCAAAAGTTGTGGATGAATAGGTCTGCCAACTGCTTAAAGTTTTTGATGGATTTTTTTGGAAGAGACGTGTACCAGACATGTGCAGCCCCTGTCAGGGTACCAGAAAAGGCACGACACCTCATCTTTTCTGAGATAGAGTATATGTCTGCTGCTGATTGATACATCTCAACATGGTGGACAGGTTTGGTGCTCCCGTTATATCTTGGGGTAACTACAGGTGGTTTGAACCTTGATGGCATGGGGAAGTTGACTATCTTCTCCACAAGGGGTGAGCCTATGGTGTATCCCTTCTGAAGAGGGTCCCATCTCTTCAGTATATCACCGATCTTATCCTCTAGTCGCTGGATTGAGTCATTCCATGGACTCGCAGGGTCGTCTTGGCCGATGTTATCCCCTGCCGCCTCTTTAAGGTGGACGGAGGGTTCTACTGCGGTAGGCCTGTGTCGGCTGTTTACTTCCCTTTGACCGTCATCCCGTACTTGGGGTCGTCCATCTGCTGCCTCCCTCCTGGACCTCGCAGGACTCCTTGACCTGGACAATTTTTCTCGTAGGTCATTTACTGGGCCCAGCACCCCCTACTCAAGCGATCAAAAGAAGAGCCTCTTGGATGATCATTAGGATTTGGTCTCCCGTACTTCCCTCTACTATCCTGGAGAGGTCGTACAGTATTGTTGGAGACCTCATATGGTTCCCAGCATTATATAGGGGCCTCTTCTCCCTCCAAATCGCCGTACCTGTCCTCAGGGCAAGGGTTTCCTTGCCTCCCCAGGCATAGACGTCGGGGGTCAGCAACATCCCTACGCCGTTGAGGGGGTGGAAGGTCTTTGTGTGGTGCCTGGGGTGGTCCCCTGGCCTCATGCTATCCTGGAGCTTCTACCGGAGTAATCATCTCAGGTGAAACCTCTGGTGGTCTTAGCGTGTTTTGGCTTAGAGCTGTGAACTGCTCCTGCATCATCCGTTGGCTTGCTACCAGAGACTTTAAGGCTGCCGCCACATCAGCCATCTCAGACTGAGGTGGCGGCTGACTCGAACTAGGTCTTCCCCCATCATCCGGCGGGGGAAGCGGTGGCGCTGGCATTTCAGGTGCCATATGTTTGAGCTATGAAATGCTGAACTGGAAGAAAGACTGGTGAGCTTGAGAACCTTGGTGGGTCTCTTTCAATGGTGAAACATCTCCTCTCAAGGGGAGAACTGGTTCACCACCAGAGTGCCCAGTAAGGTCAAGCTGTACAAAGGAAGAGATGTTTTCTCGTTCCCACAGACGGCGCTAAACTGATGATGCTAAGATTTAGCACCACCGGATAAGTGATAATGAGCTCAAACAGTAGTAACCATGGCAGCCATAGAAATGTATAAGTGTATAAGTATGTAGAAGGGGATGAGTATAAAGACAATGATGTATAGTGGTTCAGCCAATTTGGCCTACATCCACTGTGAGTGTGTGATCCACTAAGTATGGGCACTAATGGCCTTGGATAAAATACACATAAGCTCACTTTCACTCTCTACTGTGTGTACAAGCAGAGTTTTAGCTAGGGTTACAATAAATTGATCAATAACCTGTAGGGTTATGGGTGACAAGTATATATAGGTCTTGGGGGGTGTAGTGTAAGTATGCATGGTGCATGTGAATGATGATCTAGCCAATCCCCTGTTGACACCTGTAGATGCCAAATGATGACATAATATTCCCTCACGTGAAGGTGTGATTTTGTTATAATGGGTCTCCCATGTGCCATGTGAGCCTTATGCGTACTGTTCCACGCGTCTCCCAAACCACGCGCTGTGATGATGTCACCCTCGGCCTATGAGCCGAGGCCGAGGGAAAAGTTCCTTCCGGTGGTGAGTCTGGCATAATTCTGGCCTCGTACTGTCGTACCCTCGGAGGGTCGTCCGGAGCCTGATGAAGGGTCGGCCCCCTAAGGGGTCGTCTGGAACCTGATGAAGGGTCGGCCCTCTGAGGGGTCGTCTGGAACCTGATGAAGGGTCGGCCCTCTGAGGGGTCGTCTGGAGCCTGATGAAGGGTCGGCCCTCTGAGGGGTCTTACGGAGCCTGATAAAGGGTCGGCCCCTCGAAGGGTCATCCGGAGCCTAATGAAGGGTCGGCCCCTGAGGGGTCGTCTGGAGCCTGATGAAGTGCAGGGCGCCCTCGGCATGGTCGAGGGTATATACGGGTAGATCAATGAACATTTAGTATAAGAAAGATAAAATTTATTTAAGATAATTCCACACTCTTAAATAGGAATCTTTATTGAGTATATTTATTTCTGCATTCATAAGTGATATTAGATCCTTCCACTCTTACAAGTGGTGTCAGAGCATACTTACTGCTTTCTCAAATTGGTCCTAGAGCACTCATTATTTCATCCTAACAATTGGTATTAGACCAAATTACACTTAGTTATCATGTTATAACCTTGTTTAGTGATTTTTAAGTGATTCATTTTTATCTCGATGGATTCTCACAGTTTTGACTACTTAAATTGTTTGAATTTGAAGTTTGCTAAAAGAATTAAAACCCTTGAAAAAAATATTCTTTTTTAAAATCTTATATGGATATTTTGCAAACTATTCAAAATTAAAGAGATTTCTTTCATGAGAAACTTTTGGACAAGGATCGTGTTTTAGAAAATTAGAATTGTCATAGAAAAAAGTTAGAGTCTGGTTTTTAGAGAAAGAGTTAGAGGACTTTAAAAATTTAAGGGTTAATGTTTGTGACATTAAGTGTGGTGTTTTGATTAATGATTTTACGCCACATAAGAAGACTATTAGAGATAAGTTCGCTCACATTAAGGGGGAGAGTGATAAACTTTCAGGAATGATTGTACATATTAAGGAGTCCCTAAAATTGGAAGAGTATAATTCTTTGCTTGAGTATAAAATTTTTAAGTTATAATTATGATTTAAAAGACTCAAGTAGTTTTACTAGTGTTTGTAGTGGCTCCCATTTTTCTAATGCTTGGAGTATTAAAGCCAAACATATTATTTCTTTTGGAGGGTCAACCAAATCCAATGACATTAGAAAATGTCAACTCCTAGGTAGCATTCCTCAAATTTACACATGTTCACATTGTCGTAGGAAAGGCCACCTTAGAGCGTACACCTATTTGGGTTAGGAAATGTGTTTGGGAGGAGCTTGATGTTAGATTTGTTGAGTCTCACGTGCTTGCACATGATTCTTCTCTTGATATATCTTATGGATGATTACTTGGATGATTTTATTCGTAATACTCTAGTTGTGCTTCATGATATATATTTGCTAGTGTTATGACATGTGTATCTTTTATATTATATTTTTCTTTTATTGATTCATATTTGAAAAATACAAAAATATTTTATTTTGATAATTTTTTTTTTAAAAATGCAAAAAGAGTTATGGTTTTTGTGTATTTTAGTTTTATACATTTGGTGTGGCATATTGATGTGTTTGAATCCAACTCACATTGTAATTTCCATGTGGCTAGGCATTTGGTATGACTTTAGATGCTACGATTGAACTTAGCCATGTTTACGATGTTGTCTCAAACTTTATTTGCTTTACAGATTTGACTTTGTATATGCCTCCGCACAGACATGCACAAGTTTTATGAATGTTTACTTCACTATGTATATTTGATCTTGGTAAGAGGTTCTCCCATCAATTTTTTTATTTACATTTTTATGTGACTATGGCGGATTTGTGCAAGTAAGAACCATTGCTCGTGAGGATTTTTTTAGTATTGAAAAAATATAAGTGTACATAGGAAAGGGATACAAGAGATAGGTTGACTTGTTGTGAGAGTCATCGTTTGAAAAGATCCCAAGAAAAAAATAAAGCAATAAAAGGGCGGAATTTGCCAAAAGGGGGCCAATAGAGTTTAGTTTAATTGATATTACAAAAAGGAAATAACTTGGGGAAAAAACAATGTAAATGTAATCATGTTTATCTTTTGAGGGTGTTTAGTTGAAGATCAACAGGTTTCCACAATGAATCATAGTATGCTTATTTTTTCATGACGCTATTGATTTATAGAATCATCAATATTCTAAGCAAGTGTGCATTGTGCTTTTTTCCATTAAGTTCAAATTTATTTGTCACTTTAGGCTAAAGATTAGTCTGATAAAGTTTTGTGGGGAATTAGAACTTCTTGAACATATTTGAATTTTTGGGTTATAATTCATTTGTATCTAGTTCACGCCTATTCATTTCATCCCACATGTTTGGGCACATCGATACTATGCTAGTGTGTATAGCTTATGTATTTTGTTTCATATTTTGTGGCCATTTATACCTATATATTATAATACCCCATACTATTAAAGATATTTAAATTACACTGTGGATGTAATTTGGTAATTTAAAGAATTATTGTAAATAGTAATTATGGTATTAATGAGTGAAATTAAATAAATTTAATGTTATAAAGTGAATAGTAAATATTAGTTTTCAAGTGTCAGACTAATATTTACATGGATTATTTTTAATTACATGTCACAGTTGGGTAAAGCGACAAAGAAAAATATTTTAAATTGGAAAATACGCGTATCGAACGTGTTGGGTCAAAATAGTGAATTTTAGTTAAGTGACTCGGATGGATATTTCAACTCCGTCATTGGGTTCGAATGGCCGAGATAGTCAAAATAGAGTACCCGGGGGTTGTATTTGGGTTCCAGGCATTTTGGGACAAGTAGGGACTCGTAAATGACACGAGTCATTTAACAATTGGGTATACACACAATTTCGGGTTTAATAAGGGGAAAGCCCTTATTTCCCCCAAATATAAGCCCTAAGAGAGAGAGAGAGAGAGAGAGAGAGAGAGAGAGAGAGAGAGAGAGAAGAGAGAAAGAAGAGAAGAAAGAAAAGAGAAGAAAAGAAGAGATTTCCGGCCAAAATTCGCGGGATTCGACTCGGGGTCATCGGATTTAATCCACGAGGAAAGTGTTTAACTTGCTTTATGATTTAGTCTGTTTATTTCTCATATTACAGTTGGTATAAAACTAAAGAATTTTAGGTTGAAATTTCGTGGATCAAATAGGTTTTCGAAAGATTAAAACGGATATAACTCGATTAATGCCCAAATTGAGAAACTTGGAATTTATTGAAATTATTTGTTGAAAATGGGTTCTAGGATGATACTATATGGGTAATTATGGTGGTTTGAGGTTGAATGAAGATGAGGGAGGAGATAAAAATCTTGGAGGTGTATTAATGGAGGTTTGAGATTTTGGAGAAGATGATGAATAGTAATGCAGTAGCTTGTGGGGCCGATTCAGCCAAGAAGAGAACTAATTCAGTTCTTGGTCAAAACATAAAAGTTGTAGATCTTTTCAATACGGTCAAGTGGTAACTGACTCGTATTTTTTTTATTTGATAAGATTTTTCTAAGAAAGCAGTTACGGGGTTAATCATCGACTCGGAAATCAAACCGAAAATTTGAAAAAATAAAGGCTAGAATTGTTTGGAGACAAAGATTTGGGGTTCCTAAAAATAGTGTGGGGACTTATAAATATTTTTTTTAGTAAGGCGTGTACTTTGGGTTGGTTGAAAGTAAAATCCGAAATTTACACAAATAGGGGTGTTCGCGAGGAATAATATTTAAAGAGATATTTAGGTGTGATTTGAATATTAAATAAGGGAATATTATTGGGGTAGTGTTTTAATTGTGTGACGGCTTATATTATTGCGAAGGATAATATTCGAGGCTATTGGATATCGCAATAAGAGTCTGAAGATTATAGTCATAAAATATTGAGAATAGATATAAAAAAATATATATAGCTGTGTTGTTGATATTATTGTTGTGTGGTGAGAAAAGCTCGAAAAATAAAATATTGGGGATTAGTCAAATTGATAAATGTATAGGATATTCGATATATAAATATACTACGTAGGTGATTATTATATGGGTGGTGCGTATGCCCTGATGTTATTATATATATGGGTTAAATAATTACCTATGGGAAATTATGTATAGGTGAGATAAATACATATCGTTATAATATGGTAGTGTGAATACCTAATTGATGATATATTTATATAGGTGGAATGTGTACCTATATTATTGTTTATTGTGTGTATGACATACCTACCATACTTTCTATCACGGGAGGTTGGCGTTCGAGAGTGGACAATCTTATCCTGTGTTGCCTTTGGGGGGATTTTAGATTTGGTACCTCAAGAACATAGGACTGTGAAGGGCTTATTTGTGAGTCGATAAGTCTGCTGACTATGGGAGCATAGGTATGTGCGTAACTAATGAATATGTGAACTATACTTGCCTCCAATATATGTGATTTGTATTGTTACAGTTCCTGAGTGATGTGGAACATGTGATCCTTTAGTACGAGATGTGCTTGGATTAGATAGCAGAGTATGTGTGCACCTCTGTTAAGCCTATGGGTGCCGGATATGGATATATGTATTGTGATTAACATATATATGTACTTGAGATAATCCACGGATGCTTAGTAAATGAGAATGACTAAGTCACTTATATTATAGTTCGGTGGATGATTAATATACTTCTTGCGTATAGTATATTATTTATATATATGAGATGAGATCACATATAACATAACCTTGTATAAAGTGAAAATAATGAATAAAGTGTGATATTACTTCCGGTATATGAATATTCGGATTTATATGAATATGAATCTTAGGTTCTAATGAGAACTATTAATAAATACGAGATGGTATAAATATGGTATGTACTGAAGGCCTAATGGTTCCCAATGATCAACATTGTCATGTAGTAGTGTATCAGGGGGTTCCTTAATTGTATTTCGCTTCGCGAGATACCCCAAGCACGAACGTAATGTAGTGTTAGGAATGGGGAGAGGTTTAGTCCTTAGTACTCGAATTGATAAGGATTATTAGAAGATGGATAATTACATTAGTTAGGTAGGGTAGCTTAACTAGGTTGTTTCAAAAGGTATGCGATAGTTGTGCACTGTTAGAAGAGGGGTGAGGTGTATCTCATGTGAGAGCGATACCAGTTTAAATATGAGAAATAACATATTTTAAAATATGGATTTTAAGCACTTGCTAAAATGTTTTCAAAACTCGAGCTCTGACCCGTTTCTCTATTTTCCCCTCTTGCTATATCTCTCTCTCTCTATGTATATATAGGTGTTCAGAGACAGGGATGCCTGGATGATGATGTAACACCCCACCCGCCCGGGGTGAGCGAACGGAGCGCCACTCATCGATAAAATTAAACTAATCCACAATCACAAGGTATAGACCATCTAAATCCCACAACAACAAGAGAGGAAACCACTCATCTCAAATCTCTTCAAATAAATACAACAAATCTCTCGAATTAAATACAACATCTAACTAGAAATGAAATAAATCCCAATGCTCTATACATCAAAATAAATTAATACAATCTTCTAACCTGAATTAAATATTATTCCCAAATAATCCACGCTAAAATCAATCTCCAATAGTCCATAGCGCCCAAATCCGCGCTAACCTGCCACTAAAAGAAAATATGGGGAAGTACACAATTCAACAGGAAAAATGCTTAACAAATATATGTTAGCGATGAATAAAGAGTAACAACACGAGTACGAATATTCAAATCAAATGCAAATCTCAAAGCATTTATCAATAAATTTCTCAACAACACGTTAACCAGGTCACCAGGCCTCACCCCATCCGCATATGCTTTATCAAGCCATAGCCCGGGAAGTAGGAATTTTGGAGGGTGCCCAACCTCTGTGCCATCTTAAAATCTCATGAGAACATGCTCAACACAAAATATAACACCACATGAATCGAAATTAGATTCTAACCGTAATTTTCAAGATTTCCAAATGAATTTAGCAATTTAAATATGAGTTCAATAATCACATGAAATCAAAGGTAGTAACACTCGCAAGATTAAGGAGAATATTGTGTAAATTCTCATACATTAAAATCATCACATGAATCGTCGCATATATTCAGCCTCAAAATATTATCGCACCATCACGTTCCTCTCGCGAAAATAAGCAAATCACGTTCTAGCCCCAACACGAGATAACTCCAAATAGTCCTATTTTAAAAACTCAGAAAAATCAGCTCAAAAAGTTATTCGACTCGCCAATCTGACTTCAGATTTGGATTCTACACGAAAAATTGGGTCAGGTCTCATCTGAATGCACTCAAAAAGAAGATCTAAACATTCCAAAATGGGTCTTCTCATTCCATTCGTTTTTACCTCTTTGGATTTCGTTTTTGACTCTATTTTTCAAGTCCCTTTCCTTATAATCAACCATAATATTTCTTATATAACCCCTTTCTCAAATCCTAGCTTGGAGCCTAAGCTATCCTCTATTACTATATTACCCTTTTATTCAAAATTATCAACTTTACATATTTAAACCATTACAAAATATCCCAAAGCCAATTAAATTTGAATTTAAATATTCGATTCATTTCAAATTAAATAAATATAATATTAATATCAATATATTGATTAATAAAATAATATTATTATTAAAATTTTATACCATATTCATAAATAAAGTCCTCAAAATTACGGGGTATTACATACTTCCCCCCTTGAAAAGGAATTTCGTCCTCAAAATTCGATGAAACCTAACACTCAAAATAAAATGCTACTCGATTCTATTTTTCCCAAAATCACACACTAAAGTCCTCAAATTAATTCTAAACATCCTCACCACGATGCGTAACACATCCTCAAAATTTTCTATCTCCAAATAAAACATATCTAACCCGCATCCTAGAACCAATACCTAAGATCCAAGGGTTACTGTATACCTAAGCTCTGATACCATCTATAACGCCCCGCCCTCCTGGGGAGAGTGAACGGAGCGCCACTCATTGATAAAATTAAAATAATCCACAATCACGAGGTATAGAGCATCTAAATCCCACAACAACAAGAGAGGAAACGACTAATCTCAAATCTCTTCAAATAAATACAACAAATCTCTCGAATTAAATACAACATCTAACTAGAAATAAAATAAATCCCAATTCTCTATACATCAAAATAAATAAATAAAATCTTCCAACTTGTATTAAATATTATTCCCAAATAATCCACGCTAAAATCAATCTCCAATAATCCATAGTGCCCAAATCCGCGCTAACCTGCCACTAAAAGAAAATATGGGGAAGTATACAATACGACAGGAAAAATGCTCAACAAATATATGTTAACGATGAATAAAGCGTAACAACACGACTACGAATATTCAAATCAAATGCAATTCTCAAAGTATTTATCAATAAATTTGTCAACAACACGTTAACCAGGTCACCAGGCCTCACCCCATCTGCATATGCTTTATCAAGCCATAGCCCGGGAAGTAGGAATTTTGGCGGGTGCCCAACCTCTGTGCCATCTTAAAATATCATGACAACATGCTCAACACAAAATATAATACCACATGAATCGAAATTAGATTCTAACCATAATTTTCAAGATTTCCAAATGAATTTAGCAATTTAAATATGAGTTCAATAATCACATGTAATCAAAGGTAGTAACACTCGCGAGATTAATGAGCATATTGTGTAAATTCCGATACCTTAAAATCATCACATGAATCGTCGCATATATTCAGCCTCAAAATATTATCGCACCATCACGTTCCTCTCGCGAAAATATGCAAATCACGTTATAGCCCCAACACGAGATAACTCCAAATAGTCCTATTTTAAAAACTCAGAAAAATCAGCTCCAAAAATTATTCGAATCGCCAATCTGACTTCAGATTTGGATTCTACACGAAAAATTGGGTCAGGTCTCATCTGAATGCACTCAAAAAGAAGATCTAAACATTCCAAAATGGGTCTCTCATTCCATTCGTTTTTACCTCTTTGGATTTCGTTTTTGACTCTATTTTTCAAGTCACTTTCCTTATAATCAACCATAATATTTCTTATATAACCCTTTTCTCAAATCCTAGATTGGAGCCTAAGCTATCCTCTATTACTATATTACCCTTTTATTCAAAATTATCAACTTTACATATTTAAACCATTACAAAATATCCCAAAGCCAATTAAATTTGAATTTAAATATTCGATTCATTCCAAATAAAATAAATATAATATTAATATCAATATATTGATTAATAAAATAATAATATTATTAAAATTTTATACCATATTCATAAATAAAGTCCTCAAAATTGCGGGGTATTACATACTTCCCCCCCCCCCCCCCCCCTTGAAAAGGAATTTCGTCCTCAAAATTCGACGAAACCTAACACTCAAAATAAAATGCTACTCGATTCTATTTTTCCCAAAATCACACACTAAAGTCCTCAAATTAATTCTAAACATCCTCACCACGATGCATAACACATCCTCAAAATTTTCTATCTCCAAATAAAACATATCTAACCCGCATCCTAGAACCAATACCTAAGATCCAAGGGTTATTGTATACCTAAGCTCTGATACCATCTATAACACCCCGCCCTCCTGGGGAGAGTGAACGGAGCGCCACTCATTGATAAAATTAAAATAATCCACAATCACGAGGTATAGAGCATCTAAATCCCACAACAACAAGAGAGGAAACGACTAATCTCAAATCTCTTCAAATAAATACAACAAATCTCTCGAATTAAATACAACATCTAACTAGAAATAAAATAAATCCCAATTCTCTATACATCAAAATAAATAAATAAAATCTTCCAACTTGTATTAAATATTATTCCCAAATAATCCACGCTAAAATCAATCTCCAATAATCCATAGTGCCCAAATCCGCGCTAACCTGCCACTAAAAGAAAATATGGGGAAGTATACAATACGAAAGGAAAAATGCTCAACAAATATATGTTAGCGATGAATAAAGCGTAACAACACGACTACGAATATTCAAATCAAATGCAATTCTCAAAGTATTTATCAATAAATTTGTCAACAACACGTTAACCAGGTCACCAGGCCTCACCCCATCCGCATATGCTTTATCAAGCCATAGCCCGGGAAGTAGGAATTTTGGCGGGTGCCCAACCTCTGTGCCATGTTAAAATATCATGACAACATGCTCAACACAAAATATAATACCACATGAATCGAAATTAGATTCTAACCATAATTTTCAAGATTTCCAAATGAATTTAGCAATTTAAATATGAGTTCAATAATCACATGAAATCAAAGGTAGTAACACTCGCGAGATTAATGAGCATATTGTGTAAATTCCCATACCTTAAAATCATCACATGAATCGTCGCATATATTCAGCATCAAAATATTATCACACCATCACGTTCCTCTCGCGAAAATATGCAAATCACGTTCTAGCCCCAACACGAGATAACTCCAAATAGTCCTATTTTAAAAACTCAGAAAAATCAGCTCCAAAAATTATTCGAATCGCCAATCTGACTTCAGATTTGGATTCTACACGAAAAATTGGGTCAGGTCTCATCTGAATGCACTCAAAAAGAAGATCTAAACATTCCAAAATGGGTCTCTCATTCCATTCGTTTTTACCTCTTTGGATTTCGTTTTTGACTCTATTTTTCAAGTCACTTTCCTTATAATCAACCATAATATTTCTTATATAACCCTTTTCTCAAATCCTAGATTGGAGCCTAAGCTATCCTCTATTACTATATTACCCTTTTATTCAAAATTATCAACTTTACATATTTAAACCATTACAAAATATCCCAAAGCCAATTAAATTTGAATTTAAATATTCGATTCATTTCAAATAAAATAAATATAATATTAATATCAATATATTGATTAATAAAATAATAATATATTTAAAATTTTATACCATATTCATAAATAAAGTCCTCAAAATTGCGGGGTATTACATACTTCCCCCCTTGAAAAGGAATTTCGTCCTCAAAATTCGACGAAACCTAACACTCAAAATAAAATGCTACTCGATTCTATTTTTCCCAAAATCACACACTAAAGTCCTCAAATTAATTCTAAACATCCTCACCACGATGCATAACACATCCTCAAAATTTTCTATCTCCAAATAAAACATATCTAACCCGCATCCTAGAACCAATACCTAAGATCCAAGGGTTATTGTATACCTAAGCTCTGATACCATCTATAACACCCCGCCCTCCTGGGGAGAGTGAACGGAGCGCCACTCATTGATAAAATTAAAATAATCCACAATCACGAGGTATAGAGCATCTAAATCCCACAACAACAAGAGAGGAAACGACTAATCTCAAATCTCTTCAAATAAATACAACAAATCTCTCGAATTAAATACAACATCTAACTAGAAATAAAATAAATCCCAATTCTCTATACATCAAAATAAATAAATAAAATCTTCCAACTTGTATTAAATATTATTCCCAAATAATCCACGCTAAAATCAATCTCCAATAATCCATAGTGCCCAAATCCGCGCTAACCTGCCACTAAAAGAAAATATGGGGAAGTATACAATACGAAAGGAAAATGCTCAACAAATATATGTTAGCGATGAATAAAGCGTAACAACACGACTACGAATATTCAAATCAAATGCAATTCTCAAAGTATTTATCAATAAATTTGTCAACAACACGTTAACCAGGTCACCAGGCCTCACCCCATCCGCATATGCTTTATCAAGCCATAGCCCGGGAAGTAGGAATTTTGGCGGGTGCCCAACCTCTGTGCCATGTTAAAATATCATGACAACATGCTCAACACAAAATATAACACCACATGAATCGAAATTAGATTCTAACCATAATTTTCAAGATTTCCAAATGAATTTAGCAATTTAAATATGAGTTCAATAATCACATGAAATCAAAGGTAGTAACACTCGCGAGATTAATGAGCATATTGTGTAAATTCCCATACCTTAAAATCATCACATGAATCGTCGCATATATTCAGCATCAAAATATTATCACACCATCACGTTCCTCTCGCGAAAATATGCAAATCACGTTCTAGCCCCAACACGAGATAACTCCACATAGTCCTATTTTAAAAACTCAGAAAAATCAGCTCAAAAAATTATTCGAATCGCCAATCTGACTTCAGATTTGGATTCTACACGAAAAATTGGGCCTGGTCTCATCTGAATGCACTCAAAAAGAAGATCTAAACATGCCAAAATGTGTCTTCTCATTCCATTCGTTTTTACCTCTTTGGATTTCGTTTTTTACTCTATTTTTCAAGTCCCTTTCCTTATAATCAACCATAATATTCCTTATATAACCCCTTTCTCAAATCCTAGCTTGGAGCCTAAGCTATCCTCTATTACTATATTACCCTTTTATTCTAAATTATCAACTTTACATATTTAAACCATTACAAAATATCCCGAAGCCAATTAAATTTGAATTTAAATATTCGATTCATTCCAAATAAAATAAATATAATATTAATATCAATATCTTGATTAATAAAATAATAATATTATTAAAATTTTATTCCATATTCATAAATAAAGTCCTCAAAATTACGGGGTATTACATACTTCCCCCCTTGAAAAGGAATTTCGTCCTCGAAATTCGACGAAACCTAACACTCAAAATAAAATGCTACTCGATTCTATTTTTCCCAAAATCACACACTAAAGTCCTCAAATTAATTCTAAACATCCTCACCACGATGCGTAACACATCCTAAAAATTTTCTATCTCCAAAGAAAACATATCTAACCCGCATGCTAGAACCAATACCTAAGATCCAAGGGTTATTGTATACCTAAGCTCTGATACCATCTATAACACCCAGCCGTTCCGGGGAGAGTGAACGGAGCGCCACTCATTGATAAAATTAAAATAATCCACAATCACGAGGTACAGAGCATCTAAATCCCACAACAACAAGAGAGGAAACCACTAATCTCAAATCTCTTCAAATAAATACAACAAATCTCTCGAATTAAATACAACATCTAACTCAAAATAAAATAAATCCCAATTCTCTATACATCAAAATAAATAAATAAAATCTTCCAACTTGTATTAAATATTATTCCCAAATAATCCACGCTAAAATCAATCTCCAATAATCCATAGTGCCCAAATCCGCGCTAACCTGCTACTAAAAGAAAATATGGGGAAGTATACAATACGACAGGAAAAATGCTCAACAAATATATGTTAGCGATGAATAAAGCGTAACAACACGAGTACGAATATTCAAATCAAATGCAATTCTCAAAGTATTTATCAATAAATTTATCAACAACACGTTAACCAGGTCACCAGGCCTCACCCCATCCGCATATGCTTTATCAACCCATAGCCCGGGAAGTAGGAATTTTGGCGGGTGCCCAACCTCTGTGCCATCTTAAAATATCATGACAACATGCTCAACACAAAATATAATACCACATGAATCGAAATTAGATTCTAACAATAATTTTCAAGATTTCCAAATGAATTTAGCAATTTTAATATGAGTTCAATAATCACATGAAATCAAAGGTAGTAACACTCGCGAGATTAATGAGCATATTGTGTAAATTCCCATACCTTAAAATCATCACATGAATCGTCGCATATTGTAACACCCCGCTTAAAATAATAACGGGTGGCTAGCCCTATACTATATTAAATCAGGAATTCCAGATGGTCCAGTCTCAACATCAACTGTCGTTACGATATAATACAGGACTAACTACCCGATATCATATAAGCGAGAAGTTAAAATAAATTAAAACATGCAACATACAACAAACCAACACTATAACACTACTAATAAATGAATAAAAGATACATGAGAGAACTATAATAAATGAAATGCTAGAATAAAATGAAATAAATAAATACAACTGAATATACCACAAGGAGATAAACCCGAATAAGCTGTCGGGTCACAGCAAATACATACAACTGGAATGGAATAAATATAAACATCTATATAAATATCCCTTGGGTACAAACCCGATATACAACATGAATCCTACCTAGAATTTTAAAGAAGTAGGAAGCGGCTACAAGATACATCCCGCAACAGTCCGCATCTGTCACGGTTCCCAAGATTCTAGGTAGAAGGTCATCCGGCATCCATGCGGTAGGATACCTGTAATAATATATATATATATATATATATATATATATATATATATATATATATATATATATATATATATATATATATATACAGGCAGGAGAGAAAAGTAAACGGGTCAGATCCCCGAATGTGAAAAATATTTAGCAAGTGTGTTAACCGTGCATAATAAATACCGGTGCACTTTTTCATAATTAAAGTGAGACCGCACTCTCGTGGAACCCCAACTCACCTCTCATCTAAAGGCGCGCACCTATTCGCGTCCTCAAGTTTTAGTTAAATTACCCCCAATTTATTAGGACAACCTAACTTATCATAGGCCAAGCATATACCCATGAGAATTTGCCATCCTAATTTAGCCCCAATAATCCACCTTTTTTCTAATCTTACCAGATTTTGATTTCAGCAATTATGCCACAATAGACTTAACGAAAACCAATTTATTATCTCATAAATTATAATTCTTAATACGTTACCCCTATATATATATATACATATATATATATAGGCTAAAATATAAGAATTAATATCTAAATATCATGCACAAAGAATATTGGCAAAGCTTCTCTCCAATTTCAACGTTGCGCTGCGTTTCGTGTGTGGGGTGTCTCGCGAAGCGAAATCCAAACAAGGAACCACCCCATTACACTACTCCATGTCAACGTCGATCCTGGAGGTCCATTATACCACACATAAATATTGACAGAACTTCTCTCTAATCTCAACAATGCACTACGTTTCGTGCGTGGGGGGTCTCGCAAAGAGAAATCCAAACAAGGAACCGCCCCGTTACACTACTCCTGACAAAGTCAAGACCAGAGATCTGATATGCCATATATTAAATTACTCCTCTCAAATCTCGACACTGCACTGCGTTTCGTGCGTGAGGTGTCTCGCAAAGCGAAATCCAAACAAGGAACCACCTCGTTACACTACTCTTGGGCAATGTCGATCCTAGAGATTCATAATTCTAAACATACAATTTAATACTACCATTACACTAAACTCCTAAACTACAATATGAAAAAAACTAAAATCTCTAATAATATCCTTGGGATGATGTAAGCGCAGTATTCCTCAAATACGATACATCAACCCCCAATTAATCTGGTACACTGTAATCATCCAAGATGTACCCCAATAGAAATACCATATCCTCTCATCTATAGGATATATATAAATATATATATAGGTATTTTATTCCAACCATATATATATATATACATATATATATATACCATCATCATCCATCCAATAGCCCAGTGTACATACTGCATATGATGTACAAGGCCATGCACACAATATACCCGGCTATATATATATTGCCGATAAACTGCATCAATGCTATCATCTTCCCAGTGCTCGGCTCACGTAGCAATACTGGGGCCACCATGGTGGGACTAAACGACACCCATCTCGTGGTAAACTCACGCACACGACGTCCCAGGAAGCGTTCATAGCTCCAAACCGGCAATGAGACGAAACATACCCACCACCTATCATCCCAAAAATAAATATATATATCATATAATAGCACACGGGACGACTATGACCAGGGGAATATCCACACCCTGCTTTTCTAGCCAGGATGATCACCCTCTACGTGCGCAACTTCCCAATGATAGCATGAGCGGGGTATGCTTAACCAAATAAGTATATATCATTCACATGCACAATATATACATCCATATGATACAATCATATGATCAAATATTTAACCATCATATAAGGTTTAAGTATCCATACCACATATGTCCACAACATAAGTATATCCATATTTTCATATCTATATAGATATATAAACATATATTCACATATCGTTGTATCATTATATATACAGAGTAATTCCCGTTCATATGTATAAGATACATAAAATCGGCTATAAATATACATAATCCTCAATATACAAGCCGTCACCACAAACTCATACCATTTACCTTGATATGTGAAAACAATCCCTCACTTGAAACATATTCAATCATTTTTCCTATAATGAATAGTCTCCCAAAATCATATGTATATATCTATACATATATATTCAACATTAGGGCTATTACCCAAGAGTTTGCGTAGGAATCCATCTCTACACATTTCATCCATTATTCAAAGTACATAGTTTCCTTTAGTACCATTTAACCATAGGCACACACATGACTTAATAGTATAAAACCTCAATTTATTCCAACCTCATTTCAAGTATTGGAATCTCAATGGTCATATACCCATAATTACGTGTAAACTATCCTAGCTAGAGTTTATGCTACCGCTTATTCTAGTCGATAGTACGATACTAATCGTTCCCAATTCCACCTATGGTTCAATTTATCTTATGAACCCTTACTCCTATTGGGTTAACAATTGTTCCTTAGTTTAAAAATTTCTAAGGATATTATATCCCTCACTCTCTAAGAGTTCTCAACCTCACATCATATTTATTCATGTATCTACAAATGGGTATCCCCAACCTCAAGGAGGTTTCCCCACAATCTCCATATGCAACCCCAATACGTATATGGATATATTTCTCCCAAATACCCTAAGGAGTCTCCAAAATCTTAATATGTGAGAAACTCCTTCAATGTCTCCAAGAACATATCTCTCACATCATAAGAGAAGGTCCCCAAAGCAATAAACCCCACCAAAAAGGGTTTGGAATCACTATGGAGAAAACACCTCAAAATACCCTGTTTCCAAATTGATTCGACCCTATTCCGAGTTGATTCGGCCTAGAGAATCGATTCGGCCTCCAAGGCGAATCGATTCGGGTCTAAAGACCTGGGCTACTGCCACAGGCCGAATCGATTCGGCTTGGGTCCGAATCGATTCGGTCAATGCAGACCTGCCAAATTTCCCTACACCGAATCGATTCGCTAATGGGGCGAATCGATTCGGACCTGCAAATTTTGAAGATTCTTCTTCTTCATCAAAACCCACGAATTCTAAACCCTGAATTTCTCATTCTAACCCCCAAACCTTCATCAAATCATGAGTTTAATCCCATTAACCAACCCAAAGTTGATCCCAACCATTTCTATGCCATTAAATCTCAATTTAAACATTGATTTCAAGATTAAACCCAAAAATCTAGGTTTTGATATTTATACCCAAAATCCATTTCTTTAACTCACCAATTATGAAATGAAATACACAAATAGCTATTTAGCAAGATTAAACACTTGCCTCAGATTTGTAGAGGTTTGATCGTCCTTGATGACGCGGTTGGGCCGGAAATCCCCAAGCTTTCTTCCTCTCTCTCTTCCTTTCTTCTTCTTTCCTTTTTCTTTCTCTTTCTCTCTTTTCTCAAATGAGGAGGCTTCATCCGTAAGCCTCCAAATCCTTTAAAACAAAATCCCAATTTTAAATGTTAATACACACTTTAAATGACTCGTTTACTCCAATTCGAGTCAAAATAACTTAAAAATATTCCGGAGCCAAAATAAGACCCAATGACAGTCATTTTGACTATCTCAACCCTTCCGGGATCAATGGTACCCTCAAAATCATCATCCGGAATACTTTAAAATGTCCTCTATTTTTGGACTTAAATTCCCAAATTTTAAAATTCTCCAATTTAATTAAATTTTATTTTCCCAAAATTTAATTTCTCAGTCTCAAAAGTCTTGGGGTGTTACAATCTTCCCCCCTTACAAAAATTTCATCCGCGAAATTTAAGATGAGCCTAGGACCTCAATATCATCTAGTCCTTACATCAATCCTCAAGATCACTATGCCGATCCTTTCTAGTTCTCACGTCGAACCATATAGCCTTTAAAACAAACTAACTACTCAGGGCGCCCATACACCTCGTACCCGAGTCTCCACTCATAGAATTTTAACCAGGCTCCATTAGCCTCAAAATTGTAAGATAACCCTCGGTAATATAATCTATAACAATATACTAAATATATAAAAGTTTGAAAATTTCCACTGGTTGAACTCCCCTCAATTCCTGACGCTAGCCACCTTCGTGCGGGGGAGGTCTCGCAAGCGAAATCCAAACAAGGAACCCTCCCAATACACTACTGTGTAGCTAGGTCGGGGATTGAGATTAGTTGAACCAGGGTTAAGGTTTTATAAAAAGATTTCCATATTTTATATATAGTCTGAGGGCCTATACAACAATACAATATAAATCAATCCCGCGTCTTTCGACACGCCAAACAAACACCTTATGTTTAGGACACAAGGCCTCAACAAAATACCATACTGCTAACCAATATCTAGTTCTTAATACTAGCACAACTATGAGCTAAACTATCCGCTCCACATAAATCTACCAAATTCTGAACCTCTCAGTTATGAAATTCCTCTACATCACATCAACACTGTTATATAATAAATAAATTCTTCCCTCATTGGGATTCTAAAACTTCCCTACTATTTCGTTACGAAAAGGTGTATCATCTCCAAAGACGCCATACCAAGGCCACACTTGCTCACTTCCTTCTCTAGGAAAATTCCATACACCCTAGCAGTGTAGCGGCTAACTACCCATCACGCCTTAGGCGCAATGTTCCCAATTATTACACAAAACGTAACTCAAACCCAAAGAAAGGTATTCTACCTTATAATTCCATAACCTAATGGTTTCCCTTCACCCTAGAATCTCAACTCAGGGTCCTCAACTCCTTCCAGGAAAAATCATTATCCCTAAGGCTATTTCTTCACAAGAGAAACATCTTCCTCAAAATCCTTCCTAACCATTTTGAAGGATAAACACGATGGCGACAATCGAAAACTCCCTCAGTCCTACACAACGAAACTGAGTCTCCAAATTTCTTACTCCCACTTCCCAGAAGGCAATACTCCCAATATTGGGATAACTCCACACACCTCACGTCGGGAAAAGTCACCAACACCAGGTTTTCTAACAAGGGTTGACAGGTTTCTCAATCTAAACCTCCCAAAGACTACACTATATTTCTCTCCTCAGACTTATTTTACTAAGTCCAAGGTTCACCATTTGAGTGAATTTTCCTTTCTTACTCAACTGTAGATAAATCACCTCACACCACTACGAGAAATCTCCTCAAAATCTCCACCGGAATCGGGGAAAACAAATACCCCCGATTAAAGCGTACCCAAAATATGCTATGGGTTTTGTACTTCTAAATCTATTCTTTCCTAGACGACAAAATCTAGGCGACGTCTGAAACGAAACAAGAGCAACTGTTATCAGAACGCCAATCAAGTGAATATACTTCACAGAAGAAAACAACGCAGTGAACACAACAGTCCTATTTGTAGGGCTTTATGTCAAGAACGTTAGCGGAAGAATCCATAACTAACACAGATCCTAAGGACTCTACAACCTGATGCTCTGATACCATCTGTAACACCCCGCTTAAAATAATAACGGGTGGCCAGCCCTATATTATATTAAATCAGGAATTCCAGATGGTCCAGTCTCAACATCAACTGTCGGTACTATATAATACAGGACTAACTACCCGATATCATATAAGCGAGATGTTAAAATAAATTAAAACATGAAACATACAACAAACCAACACTATAACACTACTAATAAATGAATAAAAGATACATGAGAGAACTATAATAAATGAAATGCTAGAATAAAATGAAATAAATAAATACAACTGAATATACCACAAGGAGATAAACCCGAATAAGCTGTCGGGTCACAGCAAATACATACAACTGGAATGGAATAAATATAAACATCTATATAAATATCCATTGAGTACAAACCCGATATACAACATGAATCCTACCTAGAATTTTAAAGAAGTAGAAAGCGGCTACAAGATACATCCCGCAACAGTCCGCATCTGTCACGGCTCCCAAGACTCTAGGTAGAAGGTCATCCATGCGGTAGGATACCTGTAATAATATATATATATATATATATATATATATATATATATACAGGCAGGAGAGAAAAGTAAAAGGGTCAGAGCCCCGAATGTGAAAAATATTTAGCAAGTGTGTTAACCGTGCATAATAAATACCGGTGCACTTTTTCATAATTAAAGTGAGACCGCACTCTCGTGGAACCCCAACTCACCTCTCATCTAAAGGCGCGCATCTATTCGCGTCCTCAAGTTTTAGTTAAATTACCCCTAATTTATTAGGACAACCTAACTTATCATAGGCCTAGCCTATACCCACGAGAATTTGCCTTCCTAATTTAGCCCCAAAAATCCACCCTTTTTCTAATCTTACCAGATTATGTTTTCAGCAATTATGCCACAATAGACTTAACGGAAACCAATTTATTATCTCATAAATTATAATTCTTAATACGTTACCCCTATATATATATATATATATATACATATATATATATAGGCTAAAATATAAGAATTAATATCTAACTATCATGCACAAAGAAAATTGGCAAAGCTTCTCTCCAATTTCAACGTTGCACTGCGTTTCGTGCGTGGGGTGTCTCGCGAAGCGAAATCCAAACAAGGAACCACCCCGTTACACTACTCCATGTCAACGTCGATCCTGGAGGTCTATTATGCCACACATAAATATTGACAGAACTTCTCTCTAATCTCAACAATGCACTACGTTTCGTGCGTGGGGAGTCTCGCAAAGCGAAATCCAAACAAGGAACCGCCCCGTTACACTACTCCTGACAAAGTCAAGACCAGAGATCTGATATGCCATATATGAAATTACTCCTCTCAAATCTCGACACTGCACTGCGTTTCGTGCGTGAGGTGTCTCGCAAAGCGAAATCCAAACAAGGAACCACCTCATTACACTACTCCTGGGCAATGTCGATCCTAGAGATTCATAATTCTAAACATACAATTTAATACTACCATTACACTAAACTCCTAAACTACAATATGAAAACAACTAAAATCTCTAATAATATCCTTGGGATGATTTAACCGAAGTATTCCTCAAATATGATACATCAACCCCTAATTAATCTGGTACACCGTAATCATCCAAGATGTACCCCAATAGAAATACCATATCCTCTCATCTATAGGATATATATAAATATATATATAGGTATTTTATTCCAACCATATATATATATATATATATATATATATATATATACCATCATCATCCATCCAATAGCCAAGTGTACATACGGCATATGATGTACAAGGCCATGCACACAATATACCCGGCTATATATATATTGCTGATAAACTGCATCAATGCTATCATCTTCCCAGTGCCCGGCTCACGTAGCAATACTGGGGCCAACATGGTGGGACTAAATGACACCCATCTCGTGGTAAACTCACGGACACGACGTCCCGGGAAGCGGTCATAGCTCCAAACCGGCAATGAGACGAACCATACCCACCACCTCTCATCCCAAAAATATATATATATCATATAATAGCACACGGGACGACTATGACCTGGGGAATATCCACACCCTGCTTTTCTAGCCAGGATGCTCACCCTCTACGTGCGCAACTTCCCAATAATTGCATGAGCGGGGTATGCTTAACCAAATAAGTATATATCATTCACATGCACAATATATACATCCATATGATCCAATCATATGATCAAATATTAAACCATCATATAAGGTTTAAGTATCCATACCACATATGTCCACAACATAAGTATATCCATATTTTCATATCTATATAGATATATAAACATATATTCACATATGGTTGTATCATTATATATACAGACTAATTCCCGTTCATATGTATAAGATACATAAAATCGGCTATAAATATACATAATCCTCAATATACAAGCCGTCACCACAAACTCATACCATTTACCTTGATATGTGAATACAATCCCTCACTTGAAACATATTCAATCATTTTTCCTATAATGAATAGTCTCCCAAAATCATATGTATATATCTATTCATATATATTCAACATTAGGGCTATCACCCAAGAGTTTGCGTAGGAATCCATCTCTACACATTTCATCCATTATTCAAAGTACATAGTTTCCTTTAGTACCATTTAACCATAGGCACACACATGACTTAATAGTCTAAAACCTCAATTTATTCCAACCTCATTTCAAGTATTGGAATCTCAATGGTCATATACCCATAATTAGGTGTAAACTATCCTAGCTAGAGTTTATGCTACCGCTTATTCTAGTCGACAGTACGATACTAATCGTTCCCAATTACACCTATGGTTCAATTTATCTTATGAACCCTTACTCCTATTGAGTTAACAATTGTTCCTTAGTCTAAACATTTCTAAGGATATTATATCCCTCACTCTCTAAGAGTTCTCAACCTCACATCATATTTATTCATGTATCTACAAATGGGTATCCCCAACCTCAAGGAGGTTTCCCCACAATCTCCATATGCAACCCCAATACGTACATGGATATATTTCTCCCAAATACCCTAAGGAGTCCCCAAAATCTTAATATGTGAGAAACTCCTTCAATGTCTCCAAAGAAATTACGGGCTATTACATACTTCCCCCCCCCCCCCCCTTGAAAAGGAATTTCGTCCTCAAAATTCGACGAAACCTAACACTCAAAATAAAATGCTACTCGATTCTATTTTTGCCAAAATCACACACTTAAGTCCTCAAATTAATTCTAAACATCCTCACCACGATGCGTAACACATCCTCAAAATTTTTTATCTCCAAAGAAAACATATCTAACCAGCATGCTAGAACCAATACCTAAGATCCAAGGGTTATTGTATACCTAAGCTCTGATACCATCTATAACACCCCACCCTCCTGGGGAGAGTGAACGGAGCGCCACTCATTGATAAAATTAAAATAATCCACAATCACGAGGTATAGAGCATCTAAATCCCACAACAACAAGAGAGGAAACCACTAATCTCAAATCTCTTCAAATAAATACAACAAATCTCTCGAATTAAATACAACATCTAACTCAAAATAAAATAAATCCCAATTCTCTATACATCAAAATAAATAAATAAAATCTTCCAACTTGTATTAAATATTATTCCCAAATAATCCACGCTAAAATCAATCTCCAATAATCCATAGTGCCCAAATCCGCGCTAACCTGCCACTAAAAGAAAATATGGGGAAGTATACAATACGATAGGAAAAATGCTTAACAAATATATGTTAGCGATGAATAAAGCGTAACAACACGAGTACGAATATTCAAATCAAATGCAATTCTCAAAGTATTTATCAACAACACATTAACCAGGTCACAAGGCCTCCCCCCATCCGCATATGCTTTATCAAGCCATTGCCCGGGAAGTAGGAATTTTGGCGGGTGCCCAACCTCTGTGCCATCTTAAAATCTCATGACAACATGCTCAACACAAAATATAATACCACATGAATCGAAATTAGATTCTAACAATAATTTTCAAGATTTTCAAATGAATTTAGCAATTTAAATATGAGTTCAATAATCACATGAAATCAATGGGAGTAACACTCGCGAGATTAAGGAGCATATTGTGTAAAACCCCATAACTTAAAATCATCGCATGAATCTTCGCATAAATTCAGCCTCAAAATATGATCGCACCATCACATTCCTCTTGCGAAAATAAGCAAATCACGTTCTAGCCCCAACACGAGATAACTCCAAATAGTCCTATTTTAAAAACTCAGAAAAATCAGCTCCAAAAATTATTCGAATCGCCAATCTGACTTCAGATTTGGATTCTACATGTAAAATTGGGTCAGGTCTCATCCGAATGCACTCAAAAAGAAGATCTAAACATTTCAAATTGGGTCTTCTCATTCCACTCGTTTTTACCTCTTTGGATTTCGTTTTTGACTCTCTTTTTCAAGTCCCTTTCCTTATAATCAACCATAATATTCCTTATATAACCCCTTTCTCAAATCCTAGCTTGGAGCCTAAGCTATTCTCTATTACTATATTACCCTTTTATTCAAAATTATCAACTTTACATATTTAAACCATTACAAAATATCCCAAAGCCAATTAAATTTGAATTTAAATATTCGATTCATTTCAAATAAAATAAATATAATATTAATATCAATATATTGATTAATAAAATAATAATATTATTAAAATTTTATACCATATTCATAAATAAAGTCCTCAAAATTACGGGGTATTACATACTTCCCCCCCCCCCCCCCCCCTTGAAAAGGAATTTCGTCCTCAAAATTCGACGAAACCTAACACTCAAAATAAAATGCTACTCGATTCTATTTTTGCCAAAATCACACACTAAAGTCCTCAAATTAATTCTAAACATCCTCACCACGATGCGTAACACATCCTCAAAATTTTCTATCTCCAAAGAAAACATATCTAACCCGCATGCTAGAACCAATACCTAAGATCCAAGGGTTATTGTATACCTAAGCCCTGATACCATCTATAACACCCCGCCCTCCCGGGGAGAGTGAACGGAGCGCCACTCATTGATAAAATTAAAATAATCCACAATCACGAGGTATAGAGCATCTAAATCCCACAACAACAAGAGAGGAAACCACTAATCTCAAATCTCTTCAAATAAATACAACAAATCTCTCGAATTAAATACAACATCTAACTCAAAATAAAATAAATCCCAATTCTCTATACATCAAAATAAATAAATAAAATCTTCCAACTTGTATTAAATATTATTCCCAAATAATCCACACTAAAGTCAATCTCCAATAATCCATAGTGCCCAAATCCGCGCTAACCTGCCACTAAAAGAAAATATGGGGAAGTATACAATACGACAGGAAAAATGCTCAACAAATATATGTTAGCGATGAATAAAGCGTAACAACACGAGTACGAATATTCAAATCAAATGCAATTCTCAAAGTATTTATCAATAAATTTATCAACAACACGTTAACCAAGTCACCAGGCCTCACCCCATCCGCATATGCTTTATCAAGCCATAGCCCGGGAAGTAGGAATTTTGGCGGGTGCCCAACCTCTGTGCCATCTTAAAATCTCATGACAACATGCTCAACACAAAATATAATACCACATGAATCGAAATTAGATTCTAACAATAATTTTCAAGATTTTCAAATGAATTTAGCAATTTAAATATGAGTTCAATAATCACATGAAATCAATGGGAGTAACACTCGCGAGATTAAGGAGCATATTGTGTAAAACCCCATAACTTAAAATCATCGTACGAATCTTCGCATAAATTCAGCCTCAAAATATGATCGCACCATCACGTTCCTCTTGCGAAAATAAGCAAATCACGTTCTAGCCCCAACACGAGATAACTCCAAATAGTCCTATTTTAAAAACTCAGAAAAATCAGCTCCAAAAATTATTCGAATCGCCAATCTGACTTCAGATTTGGATTCTACATGTAAAATTGGGTCAGGTCTCATCCGAATGCACTCAAAAAGAAGATCTAAACATTCCAAATTGGGTCTTCTCATTCCACTCGTTTTTACCTCTTTGGATTTTGTTTTTGACTCTCTTTTTCAAGTCCCTTTCCTTATAATCAACCATAATATTCCTTATATAACCCCTCTCTCAAATCCTAACTTGGAGCCTAAGCTATCCTCTATTACTATATTACCCTTTTATTCAAAATTATCAACTTTACATATTTAAACCATTACAAAATATCCAAAAGCCAATTAAATTTGAATTTAAATATTTGATTCACTTCAAAAAAAATAAATATAAATATAATATTAATATCAATATCTTGATTAATAAAATAATAATATTATTAAAATTTTATACCATATTCATAAATAAAGTCCTCAAAAATACGGGGTATTACAGATGATTCTTTCGAGTAAGACGTTTGCTGCGGCAGCTGTGGATACAAGCAGGTTTATATTAGACTCTTCTATCATTGAGATCTAGATTGGAGGTATTGTAGAAACATTCGGGCTTATGGCCTAACTGTACTCATTTATTCTTTTATCACCTTTTAGTGCGGCATTCGATTTGGTTATATTATTGTATCCAGTGTTCGGTTATTTTATTTTATTTCATTTCAGTTGCTGCATATAAACTGTTGTAGTTATTTTATTTGAATGGTTTGGTTAAAAAGATCAGTTAATAAAAAAATTTGACGCCGGCCTAATAGGATATTAGTAATTAAATTGTTTTTTCATAGTGATGCTAAGAATGAACCATATGAGACTCATGTTTTAATTTGATATAGTAGTGATCACTGGGTATTTTATTAGGCGGGGCTTAGTTAGAGCTATAAGTTGATGTTGGAAATGAGGACCGCGATAAAGGTCATTTTCCTTGCGGCAGTGTTATGGATTGTTGCAAAGACTACTATAGAATAGTAGTTATAATTATATATGCTCAGTTATATTAGAGAATGGTGCTAAACTTGAATTACCCAGTGAAGTTAGATGGGGAAAAATATTAAGAGGTCTTTGATGAGTACCGTGCGTTGAATTTGAGCTAGGCGGAAATAGTATAATTTCACTTCTAGGAAGTCGAAGGCTCGGAAGCTTTGGCTTAGAGTTGGGTATGGAAATACCCATATGAGAAAATTTGAGGAAATTTTTTTTTCACTCGTTGGAGCAATGTGAAATGGTGGGAACTATGGGCACCATATTTAGAAGAGAATGATATTTTGCTCATGCATTAATTTTACATATGGTTTTAAACTGTAAATTCCCTTGATTTAATATAAAATGAATGCAGTTTCTAGGTTATTCACATAAGAATCGGTCAGAGACCGACGGTGAATAAAGAATGACATGCTTAAGTGAACTTAGTACCGGAGTAAGGTTGGTACAATGGAGAAAGAGGCTTCTCGAGTGGAATAATAGACTCACTAGAAAATTGGACTTACGTAGAGTGAGTTATAGTTGTTTTAGTGCAAGGTGTGAAATCTGCAATGAAAAATTAAAGTTTTGAGACTTTGTAATTTTTAAGTGTCTAATGGGATAAAGACTTTTGGGCTTCCAATTGGAATTTCGGATGTAATTGGGATACGAGCTAGTTGTGATAAGCTTAATATTTATTTATATTATAAGCAAGTGATACTTATGGGATTAAATCGAATATGTATATTCAGGAAATACGAGCTAATGTTATGAGAGATATACACGATTAGCCGAATTATACTGTATATATATACGAGCATATTGAGACGTATATATATGATATGTTTAAATATATCTGTATGTGATTGGTATATTTGTATGAAATATACCCCTCGAGTGTTATCATGGGAAGTTATGCATTTTGGGTGAGGCCCCTAGCTTGAGGAGCAGGGAGCGTATAGTCCCCAGGTCATAGTGTCCATTTTATATTGTGTGATTTTTATCAGGAATGAGACGTGGTGGGTATGTTTCATTCCCATTTCCTGGGAGGAATTATGATTGCTTCCCATTCATTGTGATTTGGTTTTTACCAAGTCAGTGTGATAGTCCGACCGCTGGTACTCAGGATGATGTGTGAGTAATTCCCTGGAAGATGATAGCATTGAGAGAGTACATCCATTGAGTTATATCTCTGAGGGTAGGTTATTATACTTATATAGGGTGTGATATATAAGTATGGATATACTTTATGTGTGTAGTATAATGTATATATATTTATATAAGATGTGAAACATAAATATACAGACATAATAAAGAATGGAATGCAAGATAAATTCTAGATGAGCTCGCCTTGATTATATGTTTAGATTGAACTTCGATGAGGAGATGTTTCATTACCATGATTTGAGTGCATGGGGACCTTATAGATATAATTTAAGGTGTACAGGATTTATAGTTAAGCTGGGAGTTAAGCTTGTTGTTGTTCACGCGAAAGACTTAGTGTTAGTGCAAGCGCTTATGGTATGGCTCCTTGACAGAATTGAGAGTTCTGACCATATTTTATTGGTAGATAGGATGGGATTATCCTCGTTGCATATTTGAAGCTAAGAAGACACTCCACGTACGAACCTTAATGATGTCGGGAGTGGAAAAATGTTTTAAAATGCAAGGATGTTGATTTTGACGATAAGTCACCTAGTGTAGAGGAAACATTATTGAGTGAGAGCTATTTGATGACTATATAATTATATAGAGATATAAGTGCTATGAAGAAGCACTGGAATTTTCCTCTCGCCGCAAGTATGTGGGTGAGGTAAGATAAAGGAAACTAATTTGAGACTTATAGCCAGACTTTGAATATAAGGGAAATTCAGAGGAAACACATTTTGGGTATGATGTTCATAATGATTTTGTCGAGAGTAGGCTCCCTGGTTAGTTGGGCTTTCCATTTCGTCAACATGGAAGGATTTTGTGGTAAAAGTACATTAGTAGATTAACGAATAAAATTTAGAACATCCCGTTGGTGTCCCTTAGACCGTTATATCTCGATGGCCGACGATGCGAGGGAGTAGCGTAATGGGAGGGTCCCTTATTTGGATTTCGCTTTGCGAGACGTCCCACGCATGAAACCGAGCAAATGTCAGAAGTCGAGAGAGGTCTTGGGCACTAGGGATATAATTATAATAGTACTCATATTACTTGTATTAGAAACACCTTGATCTTAGAACTACCACAAAGTAAGGGCAATAACACTATCGTCACCGATATAAGAAGTTTATCGTGAGTTAACCACAAAAAGATCGATGGAATAATCTTGAGAAGGATTGAATTTCAAGGTATTGGGAGAATTAAATTTTGAAATTATTCGGGTTAGGAATAACCCAGGTTCTAGTACCACGCCAAGGAAATGGGATCCATTATTTAGAGAAGAGCATTACGTGTCGGACGTTTGTAATGGTTGTGCAAATATGCACGCATGATAGGGGGTATGGGTACCCTGGTTAGTTAAATTCCAAAAATGTCCTAGATAGAAGGATGTAAAAATAAATATGTAGAATATATGCCTAAGGGGCATCTATAAACAAGGTTAAATGGTATGACAGATTGAATGTCGTGCGAGAATGACAATAATTCAAGCATTTATATGCAACGAGAGATAGCACACCCGAGATGGGTTGAAAGGCTATGGAAAGCCATTTGAAAGGTACCTCTTGATGAAAAGGATACCAAATTCCGAAACAGTATATGATAATTCATACTTTAATTATCCGGTATAGGGAATGTACCTTGGAGATTACGAGAGAGATAGTAATCTGAATATTTATACAATACATAGCGATGAGAATAAAATACGCATGAGAAGTGTATGATTAGGTTGTGAATATGCCTATGAATATTAATAGGATGTGTGTATACCTATTATGTGATATTATTATTAAGTACGCTAATGGGTGTTAACCCGGGGGTGCAGGAATAGTATATATATGAATAACAATGATGAGAATATATATATATATATATATATGTGTGTGTGTGTGTGTGTGTGTGTGTATCAGAGCATACGCCTCGAGATGGGTGGAATATAGTGGGAGACTATTGTGTTATGCTATATCTAAATTTGGTTAAACTTGGACGTAATGTATATACCGATCCAAGAGTAGTGGTACAGGCTATATCTGAATTTCGAGGATGAAATTATGTTGTAAGGGGGAAGTATATAATACCCCGTACTTTTAAAGATATTTAAATTACACTGTGGATGTAATTTGGTAATTTGAAGAATTATTGTGAATAGTAATTCTGGGATTAATGAGTGAAATTAAATAAATTTAATATTATAAAGTCAATAGTAAATATTAGTTTTCAAGTGTCGGACTAATATTTACATGGATTGTATTTTCTTATGAGACTAAGTGTATGAGTGGATTATTTGTAATTACATGTCGCAGTTGGGTAAAGCGATAAAGAAAAATATTTTAAATTAGAAAACACGCGTATTGAACGTGTTAGGTCAAAATAGTGAATTTTAGTTAAGTGAATCGGATGGATATTTCGACTTCGCCATTTGGTTCGGAATGGCAGAGATAGTCAAAATCGAGTACCCGGGGGTAGTATTTGGGTTCCGGGCATTTTTAGACTAGTAGGGACTCGTAAATGAGTACACGAGTCATTTAACAATTAGGTATACACCCAATTTCGGGTTTAATAAGGGAAAAGCCCTTATTTCCCCCAAATATCATCCCTAAGAGAGAGAGAGAGAGAAATAAGAGAAGAAAGATGAAGAAAGAAAAGAGAAGAAAAGAAGAGATTTCCGGCCAAAATTCGCGGGATTCGACTCGGGGTCATCGAATTTAATCCACGAGGCAAGTTTTTATCTTGCTTTATGATTTATTGTGTTTATTTCTTGTATTGTAGTTGGTATAAAACTAAATATTTTTGGGTTGAAATTTCATAGATCAAACAGGTTTTCGGAAGATTAAAACGGATATAACTCGATTAATACCCAATTTGAGAAACTTAGAATTTATTGAAATTAATGGTTGAAAATGGATTCTAGGATGATTATAACCCTTTCTATATGGGTAATTATGGTTGTTTGAGGGTTAATGATCATGAGAGAGGAGATAAAAATCATGGAGGTGTATTAATGGTGGTTTGAGAATTTGGAGAAGATGATGAATAGTAACAAAGTAGCTTGCTGGGTTGATTCGGCCAAGAAGATAACTGATTTAGCTCTTAGTCAAAACATAAAAGTTGTAGATATTTTTGATACGGTCGTGTGGATGCTGACCTCATATTTTTCTTATTTTTGTTCGATTTGATATGATTTTTCTAAGAAAGCAGTTCCGGGGTTGATCATCAACCCGAAAATCAAACTAAAATTTTGAAAAAATAAAGGCTAGAATTGTTTGGAGTAGGGGTGCAACCGGTACGGTATGGTCGGTAACGACCCCTTACCAATACCAAAACCACATTCTATATGGTAAAACCGTACCATACCAATTTACCGACCGGTACATCAAAACAAAAACCAAAACCAAACCGACCGGTTTTTCAGTTTTTTCGGTATTTTCGGGGTTTTTTGGTTTCGGTAATTTCAGTTTCAATTCAGTTTTTCCGGTAAATACCAGAATTTCAAATCGGTTTATGCATTCGGTAAATCTGGTATATATTTCGATATACCCATTTCTAGCTGTTACAATTTCTAGCATTTCTAGCTATTACAATTTCTAGCATTTCTAGTTGTTTGGAACAATTAGAAACATACACAAACATGTACAATTTCTAGCATTTGTAGCATTTGAAACAATTGATTTAAACAGATACGAGACCAAACTAACCGGTTTGCTTTTGTTGGAGTCGGAGGAGAATGAGATGAAACCAAAATTACCGGTTAACCTCCGTCAGAAACGGATGAGAGTGAGACAAGATCAAACTGACCGGTTTGCCTCTACCGAAGTCAGAGTAGAGTGATGAGATGAGGGAGCTGGTTCCTAAGGAGAGTGACCCAAGATGATGAGCCTCAAAAAATGAGGGAGCTGTTACCTCAAAAAATGTTCGCCGAAAAGTCAAAATCATCCACACCTCCAACACCGGAAAAACAAACCTTCGCCGGAAAAGCCAACTCACCGAAAAAGCCAACTCGTCGGAAAAAAAATCACCGAAAAACATGGAGGGAACTCAGATCCGAATACAGCTGGCGCCAAAAAAATGGTCACCGGAAACCCGATCTCAAAACGAAGTAACCACACCAAATCGAAAGCCAAATCTCAAAACAAAAAAATGGTGTTCTCTCGAAGAAGAAAAAAAAATGAGAGAGAGAGAGCTCAAACAAAAATGACGGCCACACTTTTTGAGAGAGAAAGAGGTAAAAAAAAATGAAATGGAAACCCTGAAAAAATATCTCTACACAAACCACAATATAAATATCAAATGAAATAAGGGCAAACGGAAATATAGCCAACAAAACAAACGGCTCTTTTTATTTTAACAAAATGTTGCCTAATTCATTTTGTGTTAAATGTTTGATTAATTAAACAAAATATATGTTTAATTAACATGATTATTTAACACTTAAACCAAATACTCAAATAAATAAATTTAAATTCAAAGAGAGTATAAAAACTCACTCATGAGAAATAAAATAAATAGAAGTAGTATGATACCCAAAATAATTTGACACTGCACAAAAAGTTTGGTACGGTATTTCGGTACGGTAATTTTGGTATGATATTGGTACGGTAAATTCGGTAAATCGTTTTTTGTATCTAAAAACCAAAACCAACCAAATTTTTGACGGTATTTTCGGTTTCGGTAAAATTGGTTTTCGGTATTTCATAATATGAAACCAAAACCATTTTTTTCCGGACCAAAACGGTACGGTACGGTAAAAACCCGTACCGGTTGCACCCCTAGTTTGGAGATAAATATTTGGGGTTCCTAAAAATAGTGTGGGGACTTCTAAATATTTTTTTTAGTAAGGCGTGTACTTTGGGTTGGTTGAAAGTAAAATAAAAAATTTACCCAAATTGGGGTGTTCATGAGGAATAATATTTAAAGAGACATTTAGGTGTGATTTGAATATTAAATAAGAGAATACGTATTGGGGTAGTGTTTTAATTGTGTGACGGCTTATATTATTGCGAAGGATAATATTCGAGGCTATTGGCTATTGCTATAAGAGTCTGGAGATTATAGCCATAAAATATTGAGAAGAGATATAAAAAAATATATATATCGGTGTTGTTGATATTATTATTGTGCGGTGAGAAAAGCTTGGAAAGTAAAATATTGGGGATTAGTCAAATTGATAAATGTGTAGGATATTCAAGATATAAATATACTACGTAGGAGATTATTATATGGGTGGTGCATATGCCCTGATGTTATTATATACATGGGTTAAATAATTACCTATGGGAAATTATGTATAGGTGAGATAAATACTTATCGTTATAATATGATTGTGTGAATACCTAATTGATGATATATTTATATAGGTGGAATGTGTACCTATATTATTGTTTATTATGTGTATGACATACCTACCATACTTGTTATCACGAGAGGTTGGCGTTCGAAAGAGGACAATCTTATCCTTTGTTGCCTTCGGGGGGATTTAAGATTTGGTACCTCAAGAACATAGGTCTGTGAAGGGCTTATTTATGAGTCAATAAGTCTGCTGACTATGGGAGCGTAGGTATGTGCGTGACCCATGGATATGTGAACTATGTTCGCCTCCAATATATGTGATTTGTATTGTTACAGTTCCTGAGTGACATGGAACATGTGATCCTTTAGTACGTGATGTGCTTGGATTGGATAGCAGAGTACGTGTGCACCTCTGTTAAGCCTATGGGTGTCGGATATGGATATATGTATTATGATTAACATATATGTGTACTTGAGATAATCCACAGATGCTTAGTAAATGAGAATAACTAAGCCACTTATATTATTGTTCAGTGGATGATTAATATACTTGTTGCGTATAGTATATTGTTTATATATATGAGATGAGATATCATATAACCTAACCTTGTATAAAGTGAAAATAATGAATAAAGTGTGATGTTACTTCCGGTATATGAATATCCGGATTTTTATGAATATGAATCTTAGGTTCTAATGAGAACTATTAATAAATACGAGATGGTATAAATAAGGCATGTAGTTAAGGCCTAATGGATCCCGATGATCAACATTGTCACGTAGTAGTGTATCGGGGGGTTCCTTGTTTGGATTTCGCTTCGCGAGACACCCCACGCACGAACGTAACGTAATGTTGGGAATGGGGAGAGGTTTAGTCCTTAGTACTCGAATTGATAAGGATTATTAGAGGATGGGTAATTACATTACTTAGGTAGGGTAGATTAACTAGGTTATTTAAAAAGGTATGCGATAATTGTGCACTGTTAGAAGAGGGGCGAGGTGTATCTCCTGTGAGAGCGATTCCAGTTTAAATATGAGAAATAACATATTTTAAAATATGGATCTTAAGCACTTGCTAAAATATTTTCAAAACTCGGGCTCTGAGCCGTTTCTCTATTTTCCCCTCTTGCTATATCTCTCTCTCTATATATATATAGGTGTTCAGACACAGGGACGCCTGGATGATGATTCTTTCGAGTCCAGCGTTTACTGCAGCAGCTATGGATACAAACAAGTTTATATTAGACGCTTCTATCATTGAGATCTAGATAGGAGGTATTGTAGAAACATTCGGGCTTATAGCCCAACTGTACTCATTTATTCTTTTATCGCCTTTTAGTGCGGCATTCGATTTGGTTATATTATTGTATCCAATGTTCGGTTATTTTATTTTATTTCATTTTAGTTGTTGCATATAAGCTGTTGTAATTATTTTATTTGAATGGTTTGTTTAAAAAGATCAGTTAATAAAAAAATTTAACGCCGGCCTAATTGGATATTAGTAATTAAATTGGTTTTTGACAGTGATGCTAAGAATGAACCATATAAGACTCATGTTTTAATTTGATATAGGAGTGATCACCGGGTATTTTATTAGGCGGGGTGTCACATATATGTGTGTCGAATTTTCTTCGGTACATTTTGCATATAGTATATATCGTATTATATGTTGTATTTATGAATTTGGTTTTTGAAAAAAATAAAAAGATTTCAAAATTAGTTGGTGTTTGATGCCCTTTGAGATGATCATTACACGTGCTTAGTTGATATATTTTTGTGACGATATCTTATCTTCTACGTGATGCTTCATATTTCATGTGTATGTTTCTACTTCTTTGTCTATTTTGGATAAAAATAAAGGGGGACGAAAAATTAAATTGAGTTTTTATGAGTTTGATTTATAGGGGAGAATTTATTTATGAGTTTTGCTTTGTTTCAAACTCGATGTGTCACGAGGTATATGATTTTATCTCATGTGTGTACGTACTTAATGTGGGATTCAAGACACACAAATGAAGGCAAATTGTGTGAAAAGGAAGAATAGGAAGTTTGAGGACAAAGAGACTTATACCATTCCACTCTAGGGTTAGGAAGGGTGTTAGGATTTTCTAGGATTGTTCATAGGATAGCTTTAGACTTGTTTGGCATATCTTGTTACAAATCTTCACGCACCGATAAGATGAGACAAACTCAAGCCTCTCCAAGTTTGAAGACTTCTCGACATCCCGTAACAGTATAAAGAAATTTAAAGTTTAAATTAATTAACAAAATTATGTTTTGGGTTGTTTATTTTTGTATTAAAAACGAATATGACATTTTATTTTCAAAAAGAAAAATATTTTTCAATTTTTAATCTCGTTCAAACGAGATTAGATGTCGTTATAAATGATATTGAATGTCATTAGAAACGAGATTTTATGTCCTTAAAAATGAGATTTAGGGTCATTAGAAGCTTGAATCAAACGAGGTTCAATTTAGGGTTCAATGTTTTATGTTTTTTTATTTCGTTCGAAATGAGACTTATCTCATTCGAACGAGATCATCATCTTGTTATAATGACCTTTGATATCCTTCAAACGATGTCACTTCCTCGAATGTTTTGAATGTCCTATAAATACCTTTTTTTTAGTCTGTTTAGATTTTTGTCGGATTCATTTCTGCGTGACGTTTGCAAAAGTTCTTCACTTTTTGTGTTGCAGAAACACTTTAAGTTCACAAACAAACATCCTGAATATCTAGTTTTGTGAATTCATTTAAATTGTAGAATGTTTTGTTTACTTTCATACACCTTGTGGAGAGATACTCCTTGAATAACTTATGATATCTGAGGTGACTCACTACTGAAAATGAAGGCTGAAGCTGAAGCAGGAGGACTGCAGTTCTTATGGTTCTTGTAGGAATCACTGTTGAAGGAAGACTGTGGTCTTTGTGGGTTCTTATGAGAATTAATTGCAAATTCCTGTATAGAATTTGTAAGTTACGATTTGTAAATTTTATAAAGTGAATAAAAGGTTTTTTCCCTTAGGATATTTTTTTCTGAAACTTTGCCTTTGTCGAATGCTTGATTGATTTATTAGTTTTATCACAAAGATGTATATTTAGGATAAAACGGTAAAATTGGTTTAAGATAGTTACACACTCTCAAATAGGAATCATTGTTAAGAATATTTGTTTCTGCATTCATAAGTGATATTATAGCATTCCACTCTTACAAGTGGTCTCAGATCATACTTCATATTTTCTCAAATTGTTATCGTTGAAGTCGTTATTTCGTCCTAATAGTACCAATTAAAAAATTGAACAAAAACACCCCAACAGAGGGGCATTTTGAAATATAGTAGCATTGTTAAAATCCCAAAAGTGTGATGAGATTAATGTTTACAAAACAAAATCGAGCATTAGAGACCATAGGCGGTGACCCAAAAATAAGAAATTGAGAAGTCAAGTCTTAGCTGCGAGGTCTCCAGCATCGGTAACTTCGGGCACATTTGACTCATCTTTTATATTTATGGCATCTTAGTCATCAACATAAGTTTCCTCTTCGATAATATGTGTTTTCTTATCTCCCCCTACATCAGCGTCATTGGTCTCATCATTAATACCCTCACCCTAGATCTCCTCCAGAGTGACGATGGTGTTAGGATCAGATAAACTCAGGGAGTTAAGAGTATTGGTGATGAGACCCAAAAAGTGTCTCTAGTGCGTGTGAATACGGATCAAGTGTAAGCCGGTCGCATAAGTAATAATTCGAACAAGTCAGGTATCGAACTCAGGGACTAAGATTTGAAACATAACGACTACTCAGGAAGGCGACTAGACCTAATGATCGACTCACAAAATGAAAAAGAAAATATGATAATTGTTTGAGAGAAAACTTCTAGTGAACCAATGCAACCTTATTAATAAATGTGAATTAACTACGCATGCAATAACAAAAACATTGATTTTAAACTATATGAAAAAGATGGGATTACAATACGTTCCCCCAAACCTTCAGTAGCTATGTCGGACATAAAGCTTTCACGAATTAAATATTTAATTGAGAGAAATCTTTAAATTCATCCAAGTATTATATATATATATATATATATATATATATATATGGAGATTTTAATCCTCATAATACATAATACAAAATAACTTTAAAATGTGTGACAAAATGTCGACACGCGTATCGCCTCCTTAAATACTCCGGTTACCTAGGGAAAATGAAGTTAAAAAGGATACAATACTTATACCGATAAAGTATTAAACCTCCAATGAGTTATTTAATTTAGTTAAGATTTTATATCCGTGCATAATAACTAAGTTGGGTTCATGCACCCCAACCCGCTAAAAACCTAGCCGGAGATGGTGAAACTAAGATTAAACATGGAATCTACTCTGCATGGATTCATTAGGATGTAAGGAATGAAAACCAACATGTATATAATCTCTACATCGGGATAATAAATACTTATAACCTAGAAAAATAATGAATCTTGCAAGCAATAAGAAGAGAAATACTTATATTGAATAATTGAGTGCAAAACAATGAAGAATCGTGAAATTTTTATAATGATATTGCCTCTAACGTTTCTTGCCTCCTTAGCTCACAAAACTAGGTAATAAACTTCCTCCCTAATCCTTAATTATGAACTAACTAAGTTAATACAAAGTTTACAAGTGTTTTAACCATACACAACTCGCATTAAAAATAGGATTAGAAGAAAATTTTGCGAACAACAATTCCAAACTAATTCGCCTGATGCCAAACTAGTTCCTTTCCGAAATCGAATCCATAAACATCTAAACCGGTTCGAAAGCATAATAATTACAATAATGCACCTAGATTCTCCTATATTTCTTTTTCATGTAACTTCTCAACCATAGCTCGGAATTGGGTGTCATTTCTTCCAGGGTTCTTATAGAGTCAAGCTCTTCAACTTATTTGTAAGCTCTACATCCCGGTTCGGGCAGTAAGATTAAATTTTTGCCCTCGAACTTCATTTATTTATTTATTCTGGTTTCTCTCCCGAATTCATTGCACGAAATACCTATAAAATACACGATAAGTACACGAAACAATAATTACTACCAAATAGGGCCAGTTGCATGAATATGAGATAAATATATCCTATTTACACAGAACAGGACTATAAAAGTCCCTAAATCTAAGGGATAAATATGAAATATTCACGCCGAATCAAACCCTCCTAACTTAAGACGTTGCTCGTCCCGAGCATTATAAAAGAATAAGAGTATGAGTTAAACACTTCTAAAATAATTTATTAGGATTGAATATCTTTTTCGCGGGCAAACGATTGCATTTATCATATGCGACAAGCCATTAAATCCCTAGGCTACCCAAGTAGGACGAGTGATGTATCGTGAGGGTTTGCAGTGAATTTAACCATAAAATTCATTTTTTGACTCAAATAAAATATCAAAATAACTAAAAATTGTAAAATTTAAATTCCTTAAAAATTACCACTTTCAATTTTTATTTTATAATCTTAATTCATAAGTGTGTGTGTGTGTGAAGCCGAAATTAAACCGCTAATTTCCATCGATTGATCATTCCGTTACTTTCCAAAAATTCATTTTAATTCAATTTATCACGGGATGCTCTCACAAACTAATAACTCAGAATGTGGCTATAGTCTCTCGATGTGCGTGATATAAAGAGAAAATATAATGTAGACGAGTTCACGCACACAAATTGAAAGAAGAAATTTTTAGGGGTAGAAAGATCTCGTCAATGGGTTATGGCCATTGGAAAACGGGAAATATCATCTTATTTTCGAAGCATTTAATCTCTCTTATTATCTTTAATTGTTTTAGCTCTCCAAGAGGTAATAAATTTCGGTATTCGGACCCCGTTAGGACTTTTTTGGGTCATAAGGTGTATTGGGTAAAAAAAAGGAATGTTTGGGAAATTCGGAATTGAAAATTTTACTTATGATGTACGTTGGCGCCATTTCGGGCTTTGCTCATTTTCTCTTCTTTTTTCAATTTTTTTTTCTTGAGCATTTTCTTCAGCTATTTGTCTTGTCCCTCTTGTATGCACCATTTGGACGTAATTCATGAAATTCTTTGATCTTCACAATTTCGGGTAATTTGGGTTTTTCGTGTTAACAAACGAAAAGGGAAAATTTTATTAGGCTCAATTGGGCTTGCAAAAGGATAGAATTTCTTTCAACTATTATGGCTAATATTTTTGGATAAATAAACGATGGCCTAATTTCATTTATTTTGTAACCGATCATGACAATAATTTAGAGATCCTCAGCGACTTATTAAAACACTGAAATGAACTTTTAGTTAATTTTTAAATCGGAGTGATTTAAATATTCGCAAAAAGTGGGAGGCTTAAAATCTCACCAGGTTAATAAATATCCCCACTTATTTATTAAGTCGTCAACTTTCGCCCAATTTTCATCTTTGATCAATTTCGGCTTTGTACTTTCAATTTTTACAAATTGGCACTTTAAACAAAAAATTTATGATATTTTTGAAAATTTTAAATTCTAATTTTTATTTATTTTGAAGAAAATGTTTTTGACTTTTTTTGAAATTTTTAATTTTTTTTGGAATTTTTCTAATTTTTATGAACTTTTTTACATTTCTCAATTTTGGGGGGCATTTTGAAATTTGTGAAATTTTAAAAATGCAAGTGTACCCTATCCCCCCCCCCCCCCCCCCCCCCCCCCCACACACACACACACACCACCCCAACTTAGAATTTTGGGATCCTCATGCAAAAAGAACTAAAATCTAAATAGAAACAAAGTAGCTTAGTAAAATAGGGCAAATAAAAAAAATGCAAATTTCATTGATAAACAAACACAAATTACAACGCGATAAGAAAGGGGTTACATAGTTCTTGAGAAAAATAAAATACAATGCAACACAAAAGAACTACATAGAATGAACGCAAACACCAACACACGGTCCTATTGAGATGGGTCGGTATTATTGGGATCTCGAGCGTATGGGTCATAATAGTACGATGGTAGTTGTGCATCGAGTCCCAATTGCAAACGGTACATATCTGCTTATAGGGGCGTCATCATTCTCGTTTACCTCCTACAGTTGAGCCTATCCATCTCTCACTTAGTACAGAATTCGGTAATGAACTCATCTATACGCTTCTCCAACTCGTCAACTCGATAATTAATTACCGCCGATTGAAAAGCACTTTCATCAAAATCGGGGTCAAAATCTGAGTCCTCATCCTCTTGCTTACCTTCTTCCTCAGGGCCTACCCCTCTTCCATTTGAACATCCTCCTACATTTCCTTTTCTTCATCGACAACTCATGGGTGAGGGTGAGCTACCCCCATTTGGCACACACTACGAGTGGTGGGGGAGCACGCAATAGGCTTGGGAATTTTGATATTAGATTCAAGGGCCCACACCCCAGCATCGTGTAGGATCTTCGTGATAAGTCACGCATACGGAAAAGAGGCTTTGTCGGTGGTGACATATGAGGGATGGAGGATTTTCTTATAGAAGACCTGAGCAAGGTGGATGTCGCTCGTATCATTGAGAAGATCATAGAGGAAGTTGTTGCGGCGAATGTGGACAACCGAGTCATTTGTCATTTGGAGGATTATACTGCATGCAACTATATGTGTATAGCGTACACAGTTGGGGAGTTGTCCCATCCAAAAATTATCCATAAGCCATTATTTTCCAGGTGCCATACGAGCAATGCACTTGGCTTTGGTGAGGGGCACGCCGGGAGTTGGGTAGGCAAATTATTGTGTAATAATAACCCCTTTTTCCTACATTTTTCTTTAGATGATGGCGAGAGAGAACGGGACTTGGATTTCATTGACGTAAGCCTTGTGGAGTGTGGACGACTTCTACACGAGGGTGTCATAGAAATAAATAACTTGTCGCTTATACACGATGTCATTGTGACGATTGTGGAAGTCGGAAAACCCACGCCGGTGGAAGAGGGCCGTGACATATTCGGGGATCTCGTCCTACTTGAATTTTCATTCCACATGGATGGTGCTGGTGGGATTGAAAAATACATGAACCCAATCATACACTTGATTTGATCGGTAAATATGATCGCCCCTCGTTGAGGATGTCAGTGGAATCGTATTTGATTACGCAAGTGTTTATGCATATTACCATTGGAAATTGGCCGAGTGATCTTAAGGAAATTTAAGAGAGGAAGGAAATGGAGAATTTTTGGTGTCGGGGAGAAGGAGGGAGGGGTGGAATACTTATAGGTGTGAAAAGTTGGGCTATGGTGGGAAGGGTAAAGGAGGGGGTGGAAAATGGTGGAGGGATTTGAAAGGGTGAAATTTTGGGTGGGAGGGATGTTTTTGGTGGGGAAATTTCATATGGAGGGAGGGATGAATGTGATGGATAAACATTTGGTGGGAAAAAATAAGGGGGAAGAATCTAGTATCAGGGATTTCGAACCAATTCGGGCCTGGGGTGAATCGGTTCATGCATTGTGCTCTGCCTCAATGCCATTTTCCCCTTTTTCTATAGGCTAAGTGTTTTAACCCTGTTTTCTCCTCTCTAATCGTTTCGAAGACTTCCCTAACAAATCGGTACCCCGGGCCACCTCAAATGCTCTCCATAATGCGATGTATGCTCACTTATGTGTGGAGTGTCATTTAGGTGCTCCTAACCTTTCTAAATCACGAACTCTACGTAAATCTAAACTAACTTAATCGACTCATTGATATACAAAAAAAAAAACACCACATACGCGTCGGGGGTACGACGACCTCTCTCTCCAGCTCAATTATCCCCGTAGACGAGGTTTGAAAAACAAATCATGTCACCTTCCTCAATACACGCCTCAAGATATGTCTTTAGGCATTGTCTATTAACTTTTAAATGTGTCCCCACTCTTCGAGTTCTCTATTTATATCACTGCGTGGGGAAACACTTTCTTAACGACGAATGGGTGGGTCCACCGTGAACGTAATTCACTAAAAAACAAATGTAATCTTGAATTGTAAAGAATCACGTTTTATCCCAGACGAAACTACTTGAGATTGATCGTGCATTCATGTGCAAGTTTCATCCTTTCTGTGCTCTCATACGCATCGTTGTGTATCTCTTCTAACTCATGCAATTGTAATTTCCATGCTTCACCGGCTTGATAGAGGTTATATTCTAACCTCTTGATGTCCCAATACACTTGGTGCTCTACCTTGATGGGGAGATGGAAAGTCTTTCCATAGACAAAGTGGGATGGAGACATCATGAGGTTGTTCTTATAAGAGGTCCTATATGCCCATAACACATTCATCAATCGAGTCAACAAATCGTTACGGTTAGAATCAATGTCCTTTTTAAGAATACTTTTGATTTCTCAATGTGCTAATTTCGATTTCCCATTCGTGTAAGGGTGGTATGTTGTCCTAACCTTGTGGACGACACCACACTTTTACATGAGTTTTTCTATGGACTATTGTAAAAATGTGCGTCGTTATCAATAATGATAGCCTTCGGACCTCTGAAGTGAGACACTATGTGTTCATGAATGAATTTGACCACCACCTTACTTGCATTTGTCTTGGTAGTTATGGCCTCAACACACTTTGACACATAGTCTGCTACGACAAGGACGTATATTAAACCAAATGAGGGAGGGAAAGGACACATGAAGTCGTTGCCCCAATAGTCGAATATCTCAATGATGAAAACAGGGGTCAATAAAATCATGTCTCATCGAGTAATGGCTCTTATTCTTTGGCACCTATCGCAAGATTTGCAATATGAATTTACATCATTAATGATTGTGGGACAATAAATACCACTTTGAAGGATCTTAGCGATCGTCGTATTTGTGAAAAAATGGCCTCCACATGCTTTCGAATGACAAAATCAGATGACACTAGGAATCTCATCATCCGATACACATCTCCGGATTATTTGGTCGGCATAATATTTAAAAAAGTATGGATCACCATGGAAAACATGCGTGACCATGTCAAAAACATTCTCTTCTCTTTCGGTGTCCAATCGTAGGGGATAGCCCCAGTGATAAGATAATTAACGATATCCACAACCCAAGAGAGAGAAGAAGTTACGAATAATTTCTTGTCCAGAAAGTACTCATCTATGGGTAAAGGATCTTGAGGTACGTAGGATGAGATCCTCGGTAAATGATCGGCTATGACATTTTCTACTCCTTTATTGTCTTTAATGGAAAGTTCAAACTCTTGGAGTAGTAAGATCTACCTAATGAGGTACGGCTTCGAATCCTTTTTAAAAAAGAGATATTTGATAGCCTCCTGGTCGGTAAAGCATATGATGGGTGAGCTGATGAGGTAAGAGTGGAATTTATCTAGGGCAAAAACTACCGCTAACAATTCTTTCTCCAGGGTGTAGTAATTCAATTGGGGTCCAATTAAGGCCCAGCTAGCGTAGTAAATGATGTGGGCCTTCTTTTCACTCTCTTGCCCCAAAATATCCCCAATCGCAAAGTCACTTGCATCACACATAAGCTCGAATGGAAGGTTCCAATCTGGAGCTTGCATTATGGAAGGGGAGAGCATCTTACTTTTTAATTTGCCAAAATATTCTTGGCGTGCTTCACTCCACTCAAAGGGGGCATCATTCATAAGCAGTATTCTTAAGGGCCTCGCAATGGCACTAAAGCTCTTAACAAACTTACGATAAAACCATGCGTGGCCTAAGAAAGAGCACACGTCCTTTAGTGACTTAGGTGGGGGAAGATAGGCTATAATGTTAATTCTTTCCCTATCGAATTCTATGCCTTTTTATGACACAATGTGGCCAAGAACTACGCGTTTAGTAACCATAAAATGGATCTTCTCCTAATTTAGTACCAGGTTCTTTTACACACATCGGGCTAACACCTTCTCAAGATTAGTAAGGAAATGGTCAAAAGAGGAGCCAATGACACTAAAATCGTCAATGAACTGTAATACCCCGTAATTTTTAATAACTTTTATTATGCGATTAATTAAAAGTTAATTGGGATTTATTAGGAATTAATTAATTGGGATTAATTGGAATTAATTAGGAAATAATTAATTGGGGTTAATTCAGATTTAATATTACTAAAGAATATAGTAATGTATAATTATGAATATTACTTAGTGATATATAAGTAATATATGAATGTGATGTTATTTATATCGTCATGAGTTACTAATATGTTAATAATGGAAATTAAGTCGAGACGCGGTATGGGATGTGTCGGGACTACTTTAAATGAACAAAAAGGAAACATTATTTTATACCAACCTTATGGTCATTTCGAGTGGGCCGTTTCATCCAAAAGTGTTGAAATAATCAGAAAAGTCTATTCGGTTGTTGGATTTGGGTCTCGGGTCAAGAGGGAGAAGAAAGGACACCCCGAAGGGGCAATTTAGTCATTTTACTTGAGAGATGAATAGAAATTTCGGGCTTTTTCTTATTATAAAGGTGTTGGATTAGAGGAACGTATGTTCATTTCATTTTGTCAAAAAAATATTGAGAGGTCTTAGTGTGAGAGAGAGTGAAAGGTTCCTTGGGAGAAGAAGAGGTTGCTTAGAAAAGGGGAGAGTCTTTTGGGGCAAACCAAAGGGGATTAACTACCTTGTGCCACCAGTACCACCACCGAAAAGTCGCAAGAAAATGAGAAGAAATCCTACACCATCATCACCAAAGGTTCAGACCAACAAAACTAAGGCAAGTGCAATTTTTGCTTTAGTTTGATGCTTAAAATATCCATGCTAGATAGGATAATTAGGATCTTAGAAATTGCATGTTTCAATGATAAACTACAGATTTTTAGTTTAGTTCTGGACATGAGAATTATATAGAATAAATATCTTTCTGTACAAAGGTTTTAATCCATGAAATTTGGTTTCAATTGATGGCAGAGATTTGGGTTCATATAATTTTCTTGGAGAAACATTAAAATATGAAAAATCTGGGAATGAGATTATTTAATCTAAACTATTTGATGAATTTAGGTTGTTTGATTATTAGAATTTAATCATACACCTTTCTATATCAATTAAGATAAAATAGGAGAAGTTTTGGATTGATTTATGTTGGCTTTTATGTAAAAGAAGTATCGAACCCATAGGTTGCAATATGTAGAAACTGGGCTGATATCTGATTAATCGATTGACTCAAGAATGTTGATCGATCGATCGATCGATCGACCCAAGACCATCAATCGATCTACTCCTTCTGGAAATGTGAAATATTTTCTTTTTAAAGTTTGATTGAATCCAAAATTATGAAAAATCTTTAGTGATGGTTATTTGAATATGATGGGACATAAGGGAGAATAATATGATAGACTTGAGACCCGAAAAATGAAATTTAAGTGGGAATGAATCGGGGAAAGATTTAACGGGGAATTAATTATATAAATTTTGGTAGAAATAATATTCAAATGATTTTGTATTTTAACAAAACGTGAAGGACTTGGGTGAATGCTGGAAAATTATATTTAATCGAGGATAATATTATGTAAGTGGTATTCATATAATAATATTCGATGAATTAAGTTTGGATAATTTTGGTACAATAACTAGGAGCGAAAGACTTCGGTTAATGTTGAAAAATTGTTATTAAAGTGAGCATGGCATTATGTGAGCGATAACTATATAATAATAATATGATAAAGAAAATAATTATAATTAACAAGTACGGGTGGTATTGAAAAATACAACAGGTACTTGGTGATAGGATAAACTCTTAGTATTATATATAGGTCGAATAAGTACCTAATTTTATATATGTAGATGATAATGCCTATTGTTTGATAATTTATGTGTATGACATACCTACCTTACTTAGTATCAATGGGAGGTCTACCCGTGAGGGCAGTCATATCCTGATGAATCTATGGGATTTTGACTTGTCCCTCGAAAACATAGGACTTAGGTCGATTACCATTAGTGAGAATAATGGTATAGAACGGTCATTTAGGTGCGTAGGTATATGCGTACCCAAAGGTTTAGGACTATGTTCGCCTCCACTGTTTGTGTTTGATGATTGTGGTTCGAGGAATCCTTACCGAACCTATAGTCCCCTATACAGTGACGAGATGTATTGGGACATGATAGTAGAGTCATGCAACACCGCAGTTGTGTCTCGGGGTGCAATATAGTGTGTGTGTGTATATATATATATATATATATATATATATATATATATATAATATAGTGAATGTATATATACATATGATGATAGCTACTATATGACCGAAGTAGAATTGAAAGATAATGATATCTAAAATTAATTAAGTATGAACACTTAATTGAATTGAATTAATAAGGGGCTTATCCATATTGAATCTAAATGGATATATATATATATATATATATATATATATATATATATATATATATATATATATGTGTGTGTGTGTGTGTGTGTGTGTGTGTGTGTGTGTTTATAACATTATTACACGTGTTATGAGATTAATATGTGGGAATTAATTGGACTATAAATAGTGGATATATTCGGTTAATCTAGTTAGTGTGGGAACCTTAACTAGGATGGCTTAGATGTACGTTAGGTGTGCACTCTAGATAAGAGGTAAGAATATCAAGAGAGAGTACGGTAATCTAACATGTATATTTTAAGTGATAGATATTACAATTATTCACTTGCTGGTTTACAAGCTATTTTACATCGACCTCTTACTCGTTTCCTTGGATATTCTCTTCTCTCTATTGTATCTCATATACCAGGTGTTCAGCCATAGGGACGCCAGCCTTAGTGGATTATGATGCTGATGAGTTATGGACGATATGGATATTGGAGCTTTGTTTTAGATGCCTTCATATTTGTTGATTCCTACTCTATAGTTGATTTTTATTTAGGACATGTCGCCCAAAAGGATTATAGTATTTTCCTTCTATTTGAGTCAGGATTTTATACCCATGTCATTGTGATACATTTACTATTGTTGGGATTTATGTATTGAAATATTTTGCTGGTAAAGTATGATTCCAGTTAAATTTAAATTCTATTGTGATTCATTTATTGTTATAGATTGGATTATTATGAAAATTGTTCAAAATGGTTAAAATGGAATTTTATTAAATTAAGTCTGAAAAGTTTAACACCTGCTTAATTGGATATTAGGTGATTAATGTTTTTTGATAGTGATGATAAGAATGAACCAACTGTAAATTTTGTTTTGATTGGGTATGTGACTGATCACCCTATATTTAATTGAGTGGGGTGTTATAGGTGGTATCAGAGCATCGGGTTCTAGGGTCTTTTAGGATCTGAACGGTTTAGTATGCTTTCATCTAAGTGTTATTTGATGTAGAGCCCTATTCTTAGGAATGTTGTATCCTTACTTACATTTATATGATCTTCAGTTATTCTATGATATCGAATATTGATGTTATATTCGCTCTCGTTTCAGATGCCTCCTCAACGTGCACCTCAGCCCGCCCCAGCTCAAGGTACCATGAATGCTGCAAAAGTTGGTGCCATTATTTCTCAATCAGTCAATGCAGCTTTAGTTGTTATTCAATAAGCTCTAGTTCAGGTGCCGGCTGTACCACCCATGCCAGGGCAAGTGTTTCCTACTACTTGGGAACGTGTTAGGGATGCCTTTTAGAAGGCGTATCCACCAGAGTTTTAAGGGGGTTCTAATGTCGTGACTGCTAGCCAATGGAAGAAGAATATCCAGAGGCACTTGATGATGCCTGAATGCACGGAGGTTCAATGTCAGTTACTAGCTATGTTTAAGCTAGTTGGGGTAGCTCTGTAATGGTGGGAATCCATTACCACCCATGAGGGGAGAGATACTACGACTATCCATGACTTCTGGGTGCGGTTCGATCGCAAATACTTAACTTTCATCATCCAGCCTTAGATGAGGTGGAAACTACTTGGCTTGAAATAGTAAGGGAAGATAGTGGCAGAATATGAGGAGGAATTTACTCAGCTGACTAACTTGGTGCTAGCTGAGGTACCCACTGAAGAAAGACGGATTCAAATGTTCACTGATAGCCTGAACTATACGATTCACCGGGACTTATTAGGAAATCGCTCCTTACATACTTACTCAGATGTTCTTAATATCGGGATGCTTCATTGATAGGATAACCACTTACATGCTCGAGTGTTAAGTGGGGGATTGAGTCGAGCCCGCAGGGCAAGACTAATAGAGGCAGTTCTAGCGGGACACCATCGGGTTAAAGTCGGCAGCGATAGGGTGAGGAGGGTTCCCAGCCTGGGGAATATGCTAAACATATACGATCCGAAGGATTTTGGTTTGGATAGGGAAAAAATAGGCAGGGCCAGCAGGGCCAAGGGATAGGAGGAAACGGAAAGCAGGGCCAAGGACAGCAGGGGCATAACGGGGGAAAGTTCACTGGCGAATGTTTTGTGCGCGGTAAGCCTAGACACAAGAGGCAGGACTGTCCAGATAAGGGAAATAATCCTTAACAGGGAGCACGATAGGAGCCACATAGACTAGTATTTCCACCACCCGCCCTCCCAGCACCAGCTCAGTTGACAGTATTACCTCCCATTCCACTCGCTCAAGCATAGCAGGGACATTATGGACGTATGTATAACGTCGATCAGGCAGCATTTCAGCAGCCACTGCCCATGATTGAGGGTATGTTTTCTATCTATGGGACTATGTGGCACATTCTGATTATCAGCATGGATTGACTTGTTACATATAGAGCCATGATCGACTGTTATAGTCGGTGTATTATCTTTTCTATTCCAAGACATGAGATATTACTTATAGCGATGCCTCGTTCTGAGGGAGGGTCATCTACTCATTTGTATTATATAGAGGAGGAGACTTCTATTGGAGTAATATTGTCCCTTAATTCAGTATCGGTAGTTTGTGATTTTGCAAATGTATTCCAAGAGATACCAGGATTACCTCCAAGTAGGGAGATTAAGTTTGTGATTGATTTAGCGTCGGGCAATCGACCCATTGCTCGTGCAACTTACCGTATGGCTCCAGCAGAGATGAGGGATCTTAGGGATCAAATAAAACATCTTTTGGGGAAGGAGTTTATCTGCAGGAGTACGTCACCTTAGGGTGCCCCTGTGTTATTTGTTAAGAAGCGAGATGGTTCCTTAAGGTTGTGCTTAAATTATTAGGAGCTTAATAAAGTCACGATACAGAACAAGAATTTGTTGCCTAGAATCAATGAATTATTTGATCAACTGAAAGGAGTTGCCTACTTCCCAAAGATATACTTAGGGTTTGTTTATCATCAGTTGTGAATCAGGGAACAGGACATTTCAAAGACTTCCTTCTTGACTAGATATGGATCATATGAGTTCCGAGTCATGCCATTTGGGTTGACTAATGTGCTGGAAGTATTCATGGACTTAATTAATAGGGTGTTCCGAGAGTTTTTAGATCGGTTTGTCATTGTTTTCATAGATGACATCCATATTTATTCTCTGACTAAGGAAGAACATGATGAGCATTTGCGACAGGTTCTGCAGACCCAACGTGAGCATCAGATATATGTGAAATATGAAAAATGTGGGTTCTGGATTCGGGAAGTTTAGTTTCTAGGGCATGTTGCGTCTGAAATTGGGATATCGGTGGATCCTAGTAAGGTATCAGCGGTGAGGGAGTGGGGAAGGCCCACGACACCAACAAAAGTGCATAGTTTCTTGGGACTAGACGGCTATTATCGACATTTTATTCGGGGTTTCTCAAAGATTGTGGGTCTACTGACGAATTTAACCCATAAGGGCGTACCATTTATCTGCAACGATGCATGTCAGTTAGCATTCGATGAGCTAGCGCCAGTATTAGCATTGCCTAAGCCAGGAGTGGAGTACATGGTTTAGACTGATGCTTCCTTACAGGGTCTTGGTGGAGTACTACAGCACGAAGAAAAGCCCATAGCTTATGCCTATAGAAATCTTAAGCCTCATGAGAAGAATTACCCCACTCAAGACTTAGAGCTTGCGACAGTCGTATTTGCTCTTCAGATATTGAGACACTATTTATTAGGGGAGAAGTTCATCTATTCACGGATCATAAGTCACTGCAATATCAATTTACACAGTGAGAGTTGAACATGAGCTAGTGTAGGTGGCTTGAGTTCATGAAAGACTATCAGTTTGAGATATATTATCACCCGGGAAATGCTAACATGGTAGCAAATGCGTTGAGTCAAAGGCCAGTAGGGGAGTTCGTCGTGGTGTAGAAGGTAAAATCAAAGGAACAGGAATACTAGGATTCAGTTGACCAATCATTTATATCAGTCATGATTGTTACACCTCAGATTGTGACGAGGGTGGTTCAGGCTCTGGAAACCGATTCGTTTTGTTAGGAAAAAAATTGATAGCTTTTAACCGGGGGAGCAGATTCTTACTCCATGAGTTCCGATAGGGGCTTACGCTTTAACTGTAGATTGATTGTACGAGACGATGTTGAGTTACGGCATGCTGTGATGATAGAGTAACATGGATCCATATTTACGGTACATCTCAGTGGGGATAAGATGCACCAAGATATGCGATGGTAGTATTGGTGGAGCGACATGAAATGAGACATCACTGAGTTCGTCTCTAAGTGTACCACTTGTCAATTAGTGAAAGTGGATCATTAGAAGCCTTCTGGGTTTCTTCTGCCATTAGAGATCCCAATGTGGAAATGGGAGAGCATCTCTATAGAGTTCATCACAGGGTTACCAACTTCTTAGAAGGGTCACGATTACATATGGGTGATTGTGGATCGGTTGACAAAGGTAGCTCACTTCTTGCCCGTCCGGACTGATTAAAATACGGTACAGTATGCCCAGCTATTTATTTCCGAGATAATGAAGTTGCATGGTATGCCCCTAAATATCATTTCCGACAGAGATAAGATTTTTGTGTCACATTTCTAGGAGAGCTTTCAGGAGGCTATGAGCACTGAATTAAGTTTGAGTACGGCTTATCACCCACAGACGAATGGGCAGATAGAATGTACAAATCAGATGTTAGAAGACATGCTAGGCATGTGTATAATGTACTTTGAGGGAGGTTAGTAGCAATGCCTTCCACTTGTGGAGTTCGTGTATAATAACTGCTATCAGTTCACCATTGGTATGTCTCCATTTGAGGCACTGTATGGTAGACCTTATCGTTCTCCTTCTTGTTGGCTAGAAGGGGACAACAAACTACTGGGGCCAAAGGTGATACAGTATATGTTCTCCAGGATTGAGATGATTTGTAGTTGTATTCTGGTAGCCCAGGATTGACAAAAAAGCTATGCCGATGCGAAACGGTCCTTCTGTGAATTCAATGTGGGGGACCAAGTATTATAGCGGGTATCATCTATGAAAGGGATTATGATATTTGGGAAGAAAGGGAAATTGACACCCTGATATGTAGGACCATTTCCTATCATTGATAGAGTTGTACCGATTACTTATAGATTAGGGTTGATGGAGCACTTACATAGGATACATGATGTGTTCCATATTTCTTCGCTGAGGCGATATCTCCGGGATGAGTTTTCTCACACTCATGTTGCATTAGAGGAGATCGACTTGCGGCCAGATAGATCTTACGAGGAGAGACCGATAGCTATCTTGGACCATAGCGAAAGATGGTTGAGATCCAAAGTAGGTCCCTTGGTACGTGTGGAGTGGCAGCACCATAACATTGAGGAATTTACTTGGGAGCGCGAGTATGGTATGTACGACAAATATTCGGAGTTATTGTTACCAAATATGCTTTTATTTTCTGAATTTTGGGACGAAATTCCGCTATAATAGGGGAAGTATGTAATACCCCATAATTTTTAATAACTTTTATCATGCGATTAATTAAAAGTTAATTGGGATTAAATGGAATTAATTAGGAAATAATTAATAGGGGTTATTTCGGATTTGGTATTACTAGAGAATATAGTAATGTCTGATTATGTATATTACTTGGTGATATATAAGTAATATATGAATATGATGTTATTTATATTGCCATGAGTTACTAATACGGTAATAATGGAAATTAAGTCGGGACGCAGTATCGGACGTGTCGGCACTAATTCAAATGAATAAAAAGGAAACATTATTTTATATCAACCTTATGGTCGTTTCGAGTGTACAGTTGCATCCGGAAGGGTCGAAATAATCAGAAAAGTCTATTCGGATTTTGGATTTGGGTCTTGGGTCAAGCGAGAGATGAAAGGACACCCCAAAGGGGCAATTTAGTCATTTTGCTTAGCAGATGAATAGTAATTTCGGGTTTTGTCTTATTATAAAGGTGTTGGGATAGATGAACGTAGGTTCATTCCATTTCATCAAAAAATATTGAGAGGTCTTAGTGTGAGAGAGAGTGAAAGGTTCCTTGGGAGAAGAAGAGGTTGCTTAGAAAAGTGGAGAGTCTTTTGGGGCAAACCAAATGGGATTAACCACGTTCTGCCCCCAGCACCATCACCAAAGGTTTAGACCTACATAACTAAGACAAATGCAATTCTTGCTTTATTTTAATGCTTAAAATATCCATGCTAGATAGGATAATTAGGATCTCAGAAAATGCATGTTTCAATGATAAACTATAGAGTTTTAGTTTAGTTCTGGACATGAGAATTAGATAGAATAAATCTCTTTGTGTACAAAGGTTTTAATCCACGAAATTTGGTTTCAATTGATGGGAGAAATTTGGGTTCATATAATTTTCTGGGAGAAATATTAAAATATGAAAAATCTGGGAATGAGATTATTTAATCCAAATTATTTGATGAATTTAGGTTGTTTGATTGTTACAATTTGATCATATACCTTGCTATATCAATTGAGATGAATTAGGAGAAGTTTTGGATTGATTTATATTGCATTTGATGTAAAAGAAGTATCAAACCCATAGGTTATAATATACAGAAACTAGGTTGATATATGATCGATTGATCGATCGTCCCAAGACCATCGATCGATTGCCTCAGGAAATGTGAAATGTTTTCTTTTTAAAGTTTGCTTGAATTCCAAATTTTGAGAAATCTTTAGTGATGATTATTTTAATATGATGAGACATAAGGGAGAATAGTAGGATATACTTGAGACCCGGAAAATGTAATTTGAGTGGGATTGAATCGGGGAAAGATTTAATCGGGAATTAAGTACATAAATTTCGGTAGAAATAATATTTGAATGATTTTGTATTTTAATAAAAGGTGAAGGACTTTGGTGAATGCTGGAAAATTATATCTAATCGAGGATAATATTATGTAAGTGGTATTCACATAATAATATTCGATGAAATAAGTCTCGGTAATTTTGGTACATTAACATAGAGCGAAAGACTTGGGTTAATGTTGAAAAATTATTATTAAAGTGAGAAGGACATTATGTGAGTGATAACTGCATAATAATAACGTGATTAATAAATAATTATAATTAACAAGTGCGGGTGGTATTGGTAAATACAATGGGAACTTGGGGATAGGTTAAATTCCTAGTATTATACATACATCGAATAAGTACCTAATTTTATATAAGTATATGATAATGCCTATTGTTTGATAATTTATATGTATGACATACCTAGTTTACTTTCTATCGATGGGACTTTTACGCGTGAGGACAGTCATATCCTGATGAATCTATAGGATTTTGACTTGTCGCTCGAGAACATAGGACTTAGGCCGATTACCATTAGTGAGAATAATGGTATAAAACAGTCATTTAGGAGTGTAGGTATGTGCGTACCCCAAAGGCTTAGGACTATGTACGCCTCCATTGTTTGTGTTTGATGATTGTGGTTTGAGGAATCCTTACCGAACCTATAATCCCATATACAGTGACAAGATGTATTGGGACATGATAGCAATGTGATGCAGCACCGCAGCTGTGTCTCGGGGTGCAGTATAGTATATATATATAATAGAGTGAATGTATATATACATATGATGATAGTTATTTTGTGACCAAACTAGAATTGAAAGATAATGATATATATAATTAATTAAGTATGAACATTTAATTGAATTGAATTAATAAGGGACTTATCCATATTGAATCTAAATGGATATATATATTAATAACATTATTGCATGTATTATGAGATTAATACATGGGAATGAATCGGGATATAAATACTTGATACATTGGATCAATCAAGTTAGCGTGGGAACCGTAACTTGGCTGGCTTCTAGGTACGTTAGGTGTGCACTCTAGATGAGATGTGGGAATCTCAAGAGAGAGTCCGGTAATCTAATATGTATATTTTAAGTAATAGATATTGGAATTATTCACTTGCTGTTTTACAAGCTATTTTACATCGGGCTCCGACCCGTTTCCTTGCATATTCTCTTCTCTCTATTGTATCTCCTATACCATGTGTCGAGCCACAGGGACGCCAACCTTAGAGGATTATGATGTTGTTGAGTTATGGATGCTATGGAGATGGATCTTTGTTTTAGACACCTTCATATTTGTTGATTCCTACTCTGTAGTTAATTTTTATTTAGGGCATGTCACCCAAGGATTATAGTATTTCCCTTCTATTAGAGTTAGGATTTTATACTTATGTCATTGTGATACATTTACTATTGTTGGGATTTATGTATTGAAATATTTTATTGGAAAAGTATGATACCGATTGCATTTAAATTCTATCGTGGTTGATTTATTATTGTGGATTGTGTTATTAAGAAAAAAATTCAAAATGGTTAAAATGGAATTTTATTAAATTAAGTTTGAAAATTTTATCACCTGCTTAATTGGATATTAGGTGATTAATGTTTTTTGACAGTGATGCTAAGAATGAACGACCTTTAAATTCTATTTTAATTGGGTATGGGATTGATCAACCAATATTTAATTGAGTGAGGTGTTACATGAACCCCTCAAGGCCCCTCTTGATCATGTCGCTAAATAGACTAAGCATGCACCGTTGAAAGGTTACGAGTGCATTACACAGTCGAAATGGCATACATTTGTAGGCAAATGTGCCAAAAGGACATGTGAAAGTAGTTTTCTCTTGATCTAACACAACCACCTCGATTTGGATATGCACGAAATAACCATTTAAAAATTAATAAAAAGGGTGGCCCGAGACTCTCTCAAGTATTTGGTTCATAAACGGCAAAGGGAAGTGATCGTTTCTAGTCCCGACATTGAGCTTTCGGTAGTCAATGCAAACGCTCCATCCGGTGGTGTTTCGTTTTGGAATAAGTTTCCCCTTCACATATTCAACCACATCCATTCCTGACTTCTTTAGGATGACTTGAATAGGACTCACCCATTTACTATCCGAGATGGGATAAATGATGCCCGTATCCAATAATTTAATGATTTCCACTCTCATGACGTCTTTCGTCATTAGGTTTAAATGCTTTTGCATCTCTCTCTAGGGTCTCACATCCTCCTCTAGATGGATTTTGTGGGTACAAATTAAAGGAATTATCCCCTTCAAATACGCAATGCTTTAACCAAAAGTACTTCGGTGCTTTCTCAGAATGTCCACAAGCCTTCCCTCTTTCTCTTTACTTAGGCTCGAGGAGACAATAATAGGATATGTCTCATCCTCTCCTAATTAAGCATATTTGACATTCAAAGGGAGATTTCTCAATTCGAGGGTAGGAAATCTCTCGTCATCCATGCACGACTCCCTCAGTGGTAATTCCTCAAATCGAGAGACGTAGTTAATATCTCTCACGTCCTCGTTTCTCTCACTCGCATCCAATAACTCTCCTATCTCCTTCACTTCTATCTTGAACTCCATGTAAGCACTATTTTTCTCACGTGTAGTAACAATATACGCCTTTAACAAATTTCTAGTGTGATTACACCAAAGCATTCGTGTACAACTGCCTCTATTAGATCTGACTTACATGCCTCGTCCTCTTCACCCATTTTCTAGGTGATGTTAAAAATATTAGTCTTGAGTGTCATATTCCCGAATGTGAGTTATAGTTACCCATTTTGCAAGTTAATCAAAGCATTAGATGTATTTAAGAATGGGACGCCAAAGATCACGAGAATATGATGGCTCGACGGAGAGGAGGGATCCATGTTCCAAATGAAAAAATTTATCGAGAAGTAGAAAGTGTCGACTTAGATGATCACGTCCTTTAAAATCCCCCGATGTATCTTCACGTAACGATCCGCGATTTAGAGAGTAATTTTGTGGACTTAAGGTCCCCAAATCAAGATGTCTATAAATGAAGTAAGGTAGAATATTAATACTCGCCTTTAAATCTAATAGCGCTCTCTCAATTTTCCTCTCTCCAATGGTGCACGAAATGGTAGGTGCACCCGAATCTTTATACTTTGGCGGAAGTTCGTTCAAAAGTAATGAACTTGCATTTTTTTCTAAGAACGCCATCTTCTTTACATTTAGTCTATGTTTGATCATTAACAAGCCCTTAAGAAACTTTGCATATGCGGAAATTTTCTTTACTGCCTCGGGAAAAGCTAAATTAAGCTTTACTTGTTTAAGAACTTCTAAGATATCGTCACGGGTGGCCCCTTTAGGGGGAGGGACCAACCGTTAAGGGTAAGGGGAAGCATTAGGGGGTTCACTACCACCTCGGGCCTAATTATGTCCTCTTTACAACTCTCATCCAACGGGGAATCTTCGACCTCTTTCGTGCATGGTGAAACCTCCTTGTCATTTTTCTCGTCATGTGGGGTAGGTGACAAGTCAACAATCCTCCCACTACGTAGAGTGGTAACCTCTTAACATTGATCTTCATTCTCATCGGTATTACAGCTAACACAATTTTAAGCTTGAACAGGTCTTTGGCCATGGGGAGGAAACTTGCCCTTCTCTTGGACACTTAGGGAAAATCGGAAATTAGACAATGAGGCCTTTAAGTCGGCAAAGTTTTGGGCAATTTGAGCATTATTTTCATGAATTGGGATAAATTTTCCTCGAGACTCTTTTGCTATGGGTTTATATACGACACAAGAGGTGCAATTTGCATAGGTGGACCTTATTGGTAAGGTGGTAATGGTGGCGGTTGTTGGGAAACATGTGGATTTCAGTTCATCGCTACGTTATGTTTCCCGTAACTAAAACTGGGATGGTTTCTCCACGAGGGATTGTATGAATTCTCGTGAGGGGTGTTAAAATTACCTTCATAGGCTCACACCACCTCAAATTTCTCTTGGAGAATCACTTTGTATGCGGGTATCCTCGGCCATTCCTTTGTTAAATGTCTCACCTCATAACTAGTGCACACTTTCTCGCTCATTGCTCGAGTGGAGACAGATATGTCTCTCCCCTAGCTTCAACCACATTTTTAAATCTCTTGGCCAGTTGAGTAGTTTGAAGTTTTAATTCAACTTCTTTATCTAATTGATAAAGACTAGACGTAAAAAGAGTCATGGATGTGTGTTTATCTTTGGGTTGGGTATTTAAATATGATGTTTAGAACGCTTGAGTAGTCTCGATGATGTACTTAAAGTAGGCCTCCGCATTATTCACATCTAACCGTAAGAGCTCCCTTGGGCACATAGTTTCAACGAGTTGTTTGGAACTTAAGCTTAGCCCATGATGGAAGTTGGAGATGAGTCTCCACTTTTCCAAATAGTGGTGTGAGCATATGTTGATTAACTTGTTAAACCTCTCCCAACATCTATCGAAAGGCCCATTTTTATTTTTTCCTAAATGTCTAAATTTTATCCCTCATAGAATTGGTCCTATGTACAGGAAAGAACTTTTGGAGAAATTTAGCCTGCATATCCATCCACGTACCTATCAACTTCAATTCTAGTGACCAAAGCCAAGACTTGGCGTTTTCCTTAAGAAAGATGTGAAAAAGCTTGAGACACACTATATCTTAGGTGCACGTTTGGTCATTGAACGTCTTGCACACTAATTAGAACTCTCTAATGTGAAGGTAGGGATTTTTTGACTCCATACCGTGAAACGTTGGGAGAATCATAATCATCACATTCCTAAAGTGAAATTGTCCCACATTATATGAAAATCTAATGCAACTGAGAGTGACGATTCACTCGGAGTATAAGAGGTCTCTTATGGGGCGTATGGCATCACTATCTCACCCATTCTAAAACTAACGTGGTCATACATTATGCTCTCACTTAATGAATCTTTCTCCTCGTTGGATGTTCTAGATGTGTGACTCGCAGTATGACTCGTGAGGGAGTTGTACGGTGTAGGAGGTGGAACCCAGAAATTTGGAGTGTTTGGAGTGTGCATGTTATCTGGATTAAATTCAATTATGGGATTTTTGTGTATAGTAGGAGGAACGGGATTGGGATTGAATTGAGTGTTTTTCATTTTAATCAAGAGAGAGTATTTTTCAAATATTTTTGAATTTTTCTAATTTATTTGTTATTTGGGTTTTATGATTTTTTTTGGATTTTGGATTTTTTTTTAATTTTTGTTTGCTTTTTTATGGATTGGAGTCAAATTATTAGATTCATTGCACCTAACCTAGTATGACTACCTAGTCTCGGGTAACGGCGCCAAAAACATGACGCGACTCAAAAAGTGTCTCTAGTGCGTGTGAATACGGCTCAAATGTAAGTCAGTGTGTAAGTAATAATCCGAGCAAGTTGGGTATCGAACTCAGGGACTAAGATGTGAAACGTAACAACTACTAAGGAAGGTGACTATACCTAATGATCGACTCACAAAAAGAAAAAGAAAAGATTATAACTGTTTGAGAGAAAATTTATAATGAACTAAAGCAACATAATTAATAAATGACAATTAACTATGCATGCAAGGACGAAAATGTTGATTTCAGGCTATATGAAAAAGATGGGATTAGAATACATTCCCCTAAGCCTTCGGTAGTTATGTCCGACTTAAAACTTTCATGAATTAAATATTTAATTTAGAGAAAACTTTAAATTCATCTAGGAATTATATATGTGGGGATTTTACTCCTCACAATACATAATAAAAAGTAACTTTAAATTTCTTGATAAAATTTTTGACACGCATATCGAATCCTTAAATACTCCGGTAACCTATGACAAACAAAGTTAAAAGGGATACAATACTTATACTGACAAAGAATCAAATCTCCAATGAGTTATTTAATTTATTTATAATTTTATATCCATGCTTAACACCTAAGTTGGGTCCGTGTAACCCAACCCGCTAAAAACCTGGCCGGACATAGTGAAACTAAGATTAAACATGGATTATACTTTTCATGGATTCATTATGACGTAAAGAATGCAGCAAAGATGTATATAATCTCAAAAATGGGATAATAAATAATTATAACCTAGAAAAATATTGAATCCTGAAAGCAACAAAAAGAGAAATACTTACATTGAATAATTGAGTGCAAAACAATGAAGATAAAATAAATTTTTATGATGATATTGCCTCCAATGTTTCTTGCCTCCTTGGCTCTCAAAAACTAGGTTAAAAACTTCATCCCTCATCCCTAATTACGAACTAACTAAGTTGTATATAAATTTTGCAAGTGTTTTAACCATACATAACTCTCATTATAGATAAGATGAAAAGCAAATTTCGCAAACATCAATTTCGAACTGGTTCACCTGATGCCCAAATCGGATCACTTCCCAAACTGAATCCATAAACCTCCAAACTAGTTCGAAAGATTAATAATTACAATAATACCCATGGATTCTCCTCAACGTCTTTTTCATGTAACTTCTCAACTATAGCTCAAAATTGGGTGTCGTTTCTTTTAAGGTTCTTGTGGAGTCAAGAAATTCAACTTCTTTTTAGGCTCCGGAATCGGCTTCAAGCTGTAAGATTACATTCTACCCTTGAACATCATTTTCTTATTTACTTTCTTTATTATGGTCCCCCCCCCCCCCCCCCCCGCGCACATTCTCTTCAACGAAATACACAAGAAATACTTGCCAAATATGGTCAGTAGCATGAATATGAGATAAATACATACTATTTACACTAGACATGACTATAAAAATGCCTAAATTATTGGCATGATGCCTTGAGAGTTACATGTGATCACCCTTTAATGCAGGGAAGTGAGTCTTGTATCAGTATCGAGGCTTGACCATGTAATCTTCATGAGTGATATTTTATCTCCCATCTTCTTCTGTATATCGTCCATCTTTTACTCACCATGTTAGTCCATCTTGATATTTTGCTCACTCTCCTCAACTCATTGATGAAGGTTTTGTAGAAAAGAACAAACAAAAACAAGGCAGACACGAGAGCTAAAATCAGTATGTGACAAGACTTAACTTCGTAAAAGTAATGAATGAAAATTATTACGTAAGTTTCCTTATGCAAAGAAAAGTTAGAAACATTAGTTATATTTTGTGCATTAAAGAAAGGGGGATAACCTATTAGGCTTTTGATTAACTCTAAAAAAAAGACTCGGTGTTCAGGCCAAGCTGCAAAAGATGTGTGACCTCCGACGCATCATCAAAAATAGGGATGATGAGGGAAATGGGTCATCTCAAAGATTTAGTTTTCTTTAGTTGTTGAGACACAACCCTAGGACTAGTGGATTTCTTCCTCTTTCTTGAACCCTCGGCATTTGGGTCGACAGTTGTATATTTACACTTAGTAGGGCCTATCGACGGAGAAACAATTTTTCCTTTCAGCTGGGCGATAATATTTTCGGTAATAGGAGCTGCCATTTCCTTGATATGGTCGGGTGTATTCTCAGGATGATATTCAAAATGGAAAAGATCAATAACTATCAGTATAAGATAAGAAAGGAGACGACAATAAAGGTTAATAAATTTTCAATAAAAAATAATCTTATGAGGAGACTCTAATTGTACTGATCCAATCCCCACAAATCAAAGGATTTCAGGATTGATCAACCCCATAAATATTATAAGACCATCAGTTCTTCTCGGTTAGTCAACCCATTCTTCATTGCTCATAATCAATCTAGGGTCATCCTTAGCAAAACCGTGATATTGTCCCATTTTTTAGGCACTTTAATATCTCTATGGATCAACAACTCCTCGTCACCAAACTCCCAAAAACCCGAGATAAAGAAGTACCGAGACTTCTAGTCATATGCATACGTTTTTGGTCTAGTTTACGAGTAAGAAAATGGTAAATAACATGGGTTGAATTTTGTGGAAATAGTTGAATAACATACTTGAAAGATATCTGGGGATAAATGTTTCTCATAGTCAAGACTCCAAAGGATAACTGACCACATAATCATCCTCCAAGCATTATGGGCTAATAGGGTCAAATTAATGCCAACATCAGTAAGAATTACTCGAATTCCTAGATTTTCCATAATCTTCCTCCAAGCGTTGGGAGGCTAATGGGGTTATAGTAGAAAGAATTCCTCTAATTCCCAAAATGAATAGAAGCCAAAACTAACTTTAGACATTTGATCAACCATGAAAATCTCATTCCAATTTTTAAGATCATAGGCCCTCTCGTCCTCGGCTAGCACTCTTATATTTTTCATTGGGTCAATGGCATACATGTGTAGCCAAATAATGAGATCAGTCTCTTATACGTCACACTTATAAGATGAGGCAACACTTGTGTCAAACTCAAAAGACCATTTATCATCAACATCATCCACAAGCGCTTTACCATGTTGACTCATATATTGCAGCCAAAGGCACGTGCATCAAATGTTATGGAATATTATATCTAATCTAGTCATCGAAAATATTACAAATTTAAGGCTCAAGATCCTCATGTTGAGGGAACGAGGTGCTTGGATGACCTCTGTTACTGGACTCAACAAAATCAACAGCCTCAGTCATGCCAGGATAAGCAATAGCTACTCACATGGATTTCTCAAATGAATGAAGGTGCACAACATTAACTGGACTCTCGAATGAGCTATTAGCCTCAGACATGGAATCAGTCCCTTAAATATGGTATAACCCCTGGACTGAGAGATTATATCGTTATTAATGAAAATCATACTTGGAGAATTAACTTCAAGTGGAATGTCATAGTGGGGAAGGTTGGTCAAACATAATGGAGGGTGTAATACCATTAAGGCTATTAAAGTCAAAGGTTTTGGAAGGCCTCTCTCTCTCGGTGAGACTTATCTCCACTAAAATGGGCCTCGGCCTCTTCCCTTCCTCGACGAATGCAATCGTGGAGGGTACTTAGTTCAACCCAAGTCTCGTATAGACTCTGGTACATTCACAAACATTTATTGAAGAGGTATCTAGGGTTTGTAAGATCAAAAAGGATAAAGTGAGTCATTTTGGAGAAAAAATAGCTAAGAACTGTCAACTCAACTCAACTCGAAACCTCACGCTGGTGAAAAACTAACTAAAAATGATCAAAGTTAACGAAAAACCCAAAAGATCACCAATTTCCTCCATAAATCATACAAAAACCATCAAAAGCTAGAAGAAAGACAAGAGAATCCTAACAACCCTAGAATTTTCACCCTAGCACCACCATAGAAAGAGGTGTAAAATCAATAAACTTGCCAAAAAAATAAAAGGATGGGAATGAAAATGGGAAACAATGAAAATCTAAGGAGATGTGATTCAGAATTAGCTAGAAGAAGAAGACGATCAGAAAACCTTAGGAAACACTGAAATACCGATTGGAGGAAGCTGAAGAGGTGGAATTCTAATAAGATAAAGAAAAAAAGTTTATACTCTGGTTCTTGCTTTCAGTAAAAATGGAAGAAATGAGAAAAGCCCGCCTTAAGGAAATTTAAATCTAAAAAATGTGATAATGATGAAGTGTGAATACTAAGATATGGAATGACGTAAAGGTCTATGTGCATGGGCCAAACGTGCCTTGAATATTGTACCAAATCTCCATAAAGCATGCCACCTCTAACACAGCCAAGGGAGGACTGATATTTGAGAAGCATATCACAATAGGGACGACTCGAGTTCACATGAGGTTAATATGCCTGTAACGTCTAATGATATGATAGTTATGTACTCAAGATACGATTGACAACTAATGCACAACTAATCCTACAAAGTCACGGCCTACAGGACATTCATCAGATAAGACATGACACTAAGTAGAGTCATATTGAAGCTAATTGGGACTAAGTTTAAACTTCTTCCTCCTACTGACACAGAAGGATAAGGTCTAGGGGTAATTAATATGCATAAGTATGGCATCGTACAGATGACACTTTGGTAACCAAGCAGACACTGCAGTCTGGTCTCACAGATGAGACTAACCTTCTCACCCACACCAGTGGAAGAGTGTCGGCCTCAGACGACACTAGTGTTACAAGCCATCAGACTCAAGGTATAAGGGTATTTTTTTGGTCACATACAACCGTCATATCTCGTCTTGATTACGAGAAAAGAATGAGACACCGTCCAGACTCTCGGCAGAGCCGATACATCCAGTATCACTTCAAAAAATATAACTTACAACATGTTCATTTAGGCTTGGAAAGCATGATAGGGGTATCTCAGTCATTTTATAACAAAATCATTAGCAACAGTCACTTATCCATATGAAGGTATTTTCATCATGATTACTTTGCACTTGAATAAATAAGTGGTGCTCTTTATTGTCCCTTAACCTCAGTTTGGCGTGGTACATATATTGGGAGTGATACTGCACAACCCTACCCGATAAAAGGCACACTTTGTAACCTTAATTGGGATCAATTTCTAGATACCTTACTATTATTTTGTTAACAATTTCCACAGATAAAGCTCATATTTATGTCTATAATACATTGTCTTATTATAGTGAAACACACTCGTACCTTACACGGTGGACATAGGACAACGACCGAACCACTTAAATCCTTGTGACCATATCCATTTCTCTCGTCTCTTCTACTAAATTACCTTTTAATTACTTTGTCATACAAAAAATGTACAATAATCATATCCAGGGTTAATCCAGTGCATGGTATTTGTTTCATCAGCTCCGTTTTACGAAAGATATGTTTTAAAAGCATCTTTTTGGTCCCAAAAAGGTGTTGTTCCCCTGTAGAAATTTGGCTATCCAAAGTTTCTTGGTCGAATCTCTACCCGGTATTCCTCTCGAAGATAATGCCACACTAAAGCCCTACTCATTCTCCAAGGGTAGACATTTTAAACTTTCATATATGTCTTAAATAAATATTGGTATATAGAAATGTATATATATGTATAGTATTATAATTCGGCCTCCACTAGGGGATTGAGTATGCATTGTACATCGTTTATATTTTAAAACTTGTTCCTTATCCATTATTTCTCATCATTGAGATGCATATTATCTTTATACACTAAAAACACTATTCAAAATAGGTACAACTAATTATGACACAAAAACAAACTTTTCCAAACCCTTTCAAGAAAGTGTCTGTGAACCCAGTTTGACCAGACTCTTTGTTTAAACAATAATTGAAAGTCGAAACACTCTTTAACACTTCTTTGAGAAAATGTTCCCATTATAGTGGAGGCACCCATAAAGTTGTGTTTGTTAGGAATACTTATTAAAGACCTATCTTTGATTATGTATTTTTAACATATGAGTATGACACGTCAATTCATAATGTAAATATTATATAAAGGACTACGCTCCTAAATACCACAATATTATATACTTTATACCCAGTATCTCGAAGGTCATACACGTTAATATAACCCCATCTTTGGAACTGAGTAGGCTTTGATCCCATGACTCCCTAGGTATGTATGAGCAATACCGTGATACATTTTTTAGACCAAGCCTTATAATACGTATCTAAGAATATGATCTTTAGAGATGTTAAATCTCTGATAAAACTCCCCAGCCTTGTATCCCGCAGACATTACACATGATGTACAATGCATCCATTCAACTTTCCATAACGAGTCCTCACACTTTCACACACATAACGTTGGAACAAATTCCATGCAGCACACTGCATAATGAGCTATATAGGATTTTATCTTATCTCTCTTTGGGTAACAAAGCACAATATCAAGGCTCCCTTCATTAGTGTAAGCCTCTTGAATATGTATCTTGATATATTGTATAATATAATTCTTCCATATCTCACATTTCACTACCCATGAGATATCTTACTATTTCAAAGTCATAACTTCCCGTGCATATGCACACAACACAAACTCTAAAATACATACATAAATCGAACTACATAGGCTTTGATCTCATGGGTACGTAGATGTAATATCGAGTCCTTCTTGTGAGAACAAGACTTTGCAATGTATCTATGAACATAGTGTATGGACAGGGATGCTTCCATATCTCATCTTTTACTCCCACTATAAACGAAATATCCATCTATTTAAAAGTCGCGAGTTACCGCACATATTCATACACTAACGACCTTATGTTACTCATATATGATGACCTCCTATCATACAAGTTGAGAATTCTCATACACATACATATTAATGGCGACTTGTTACTTGAATACATATTCTCACATAAGAACTCTTGTGTACCTACACCGATCTAGTGAAGTTCTTATACCTCTCACTAACACAATATCTTTATACCTAAGCATATATTTAAATTTTAAAGGATTATTAACGTAAGGTCGCTCAGTATGTTCTAAAATAAAATAAAATCAATTGTAAATCTAAAATGTGATAATAATTATATAGATGAGTAAGCATAAAGAAAAAGTCAGGTGCCTAAGCATAAAGAACAAGTGGCGTGCCTAATAATTTCCCCATTGGTAAACAAGTTCCAGAACCCTCACCAAGAATATCTAGATCATTCGCATGCCTCAAATTGACTTAGGGTAGTCCCAAAAAGGCTAACCCAACCCATTTTTTTATTTTCATATAAAATAAACTTGTGACCCTGAACAATCAAGAGACCCTCGCCTGATAAAGGTCTTTGTCTAATAGGGGCATGCAACAAAACTGCATATGGTGTCAAATAACTCCAAGAGCCACAATCACAAACCCGACCTCAAAGATAAACGGAATTTAAGTAAAAATCACTCTATAATCCCAATGGGTGTAATAAAAAGATGCAAGAGGATGATGATAAACTTATCGCTTTTGCACCCTCATCCCCCCTTCTCCCTCGAGTTCAATTCAGGGCCCATAGCACCACAATAAGAAGTAGACCAATGAGTCAAAAGAATATGATAAGTCGGATCCCGTCAAATCTCATCATGCCATGAACATAATTTTTAAGTAGAGAATATACAAGATCTTGACCAAAATCAAGTATCAATAATATTTCAATTGTCCCAGAAAGATGGTAGGAGATCCCTCCAAGAGAAACACTACCCTGAGATGTTCTTACCATAACAAGCATGAGCAAAAGATGGAGAACTACAAGGCATTGAAATCACACCTCAAAGAGTTGTCCCAAGAAAGAAACTTGGATAAATTCGTCAAGAAGAATAATGGAAATGATCTAACATAACACGATCAAAAGACAAATAATATCTTGGAAGATAATGAATTGGGAGATGAGTTTGCGATAACCCACAAAGCCTAAAGCCCAAACACATTAAATGAAATTTTATGAGAATGGAAATGAAAAGGATCACTATAGTATTGGAAGTTTTTCAAAATCGATCCGACCAATAGCACTATTAGGAAAATTCAACGACCATAGGAAATAGAATATGCTAATAATATTGTCTTCACTGAAGAAGACGTGGTCAGAGTCAGGACTCAAGAGAGGTGAGGATCTCAAGAGAGTGTATGTGAAAACTAACATGTGTATCTAATAACTGATTTTACTGTGATTTAAATAGTTTCAAAATATTTTCAAACTGTTTTCTTGGGCTCTAACCCGTGTTAAAATATTTTAATAACCTTTTGGTTGTCAGTCGCAGGGACGCCAAGCTTGATGATTCTATCCAGGGATGCAAATCTGCAACACTTGTGAAGGCTTGCAAGAGTTGCTTTATATGCTTCAGTTCATTCATTTCTAGATAGGAGATTCTTCAATATTACATTTGGGCATGTTGCCCCTTCAGACTATTGAGTTCTTCAGTTTATTTATCAAACTTTATTCAGATTTAGTTTTATTATTTCAGACTTTTATTTGGATTTATTTTGGGAACCAATGGTTTATTCTGTCTCATTTATTTTTATATTTTTGTTTGATTGTTCAGACTATTATTGCGTGGAAGGGTCATTTTAATTATTTAAATTCCCGCTTATTGTTTAATAAATAAAAGATAAATTTTGGCACCGACTTAATTTGACATAGGTTGTTAGTAATTAAAAAGTTTTTTGAGAACGATGCTAAGAATGGACCAAATGAGATTCCTGGTTATTTTTAAAAAAGACTGATCACCCTTGATTAAAATAGGTGGGGTGTCACAAATGGTATCGCAGTATCAGGTTCTAGTGTCCATAGGATCTATATGGTTTATTACGATTTTAGCGTAGCGTTCTTTGACATAAAACCCTATTAGGACTGTTGCATTCACGATTACACATTTGAGACTACGTTCTTCTGTTGTTATATTTGTATTGATTGTGAACTCATACAATTTGATTTGTATTCAGATTCCACCTAAGAGAGGATGATCATCGAGAGCAGCGATTAGGGATAATGTGAAGGAGGTTCAATAAGAGCCACAGGCACCGCAGCCACAACCCTAGCCACCACGGGGATTAGTGTCCATAGCATAGGTGGCAGATATTGTGGAACATGCAATTAATGCAGCGATGACTACCATGGATCTCCATTTTCCTTTGGCCTAGAATCCACCTCAGCCAGTGGCATCGATTGTCCAGGCCCACCTGGGGCTATCAGATTGTCAGAGCTAGGGCCACCCACCCCAGTTCTAGGGAAGTTCAGGTGTGATTGCGGCATTCCATTGGAAGAATGACATTCAGTGCCACCTGTGCTTGGTAGAGTGTAGCGATGTATAGAGGAAGATGTTAGCCACTTTTCGACTGCTTAAAGCAGCGTTACAGTGGTGGGAGTCAATTACCACCGTGGAGGAAAGGGACACGATGCCGATTGCATAGTTCTGGGTGTGGTTCGACTGTAGATACTTTTATCCATCCATTAAGATAGAGATGCGAAAGAAGCTCAGTTGGGTGACTTAGGGTTACTGCTCAGTAGCTGAATATGAGGAGGAGTTCACTTGTTTGGCTAATTTTGTACCAGACGAGGTGAATAGGGAGGAAAGGAAGAAGGTGAAGTTTATGGATAGGCTAGCCTGGAGGATCAAGCACCATTTGATAATCAACCCAGCATTGGTGACTTATACAGATATTGGCAATCCCATACTTTTACATTGTCAGGACCATCGCTTCTATGTGAAGGGGAGTAAGAGAGGAGGTGAGCCTAGCCAGTCGGGTAAAGGAGGAGGGAGCAATTCCAGTGGAGCACCATAACAGTAGTAGCAGTTAGGTAGACAACAGGGGAAGGATTCTTGGCAGGGGGATCAGGCCAAGAAGTTTAGATCTGGGGGCTATCGACCTGAGGGAGGTTACAGGCAGGTCCAGCAGGGTCCTTAGTAGCAGTAGGTTCCTTAGGTCCGTCAGGGCCAAGGGAACAATGGATGAGGCCAGTAGGTTAGAGGCCATTAGGGTCAATAGTAGGGTCAACACTGTCAGGGCTAGAGGCAAAGAGAGTTCCTAGGCCAGTGCTTTATTTATGGACAGACGGGCCACAAGAGGAGAGATTTCACACAGTAGGGTAGAGTACCGCAACAGCATGGTGCCCCGCGGAAGCATAAGGCACAGAGGCCACCTACAGCACTAGCCCTACCACAGTAGGAGAAGTTAAAGTGCGTTCGTGTTTATAACGTCTGAGATGTTGTCATACAGCAGGCCCCACAAGCACCACTAATAGTAAATGGTGCGTTTCCTATTCATGAACTTATAGGTAGGATACTATTTGATACTGGGGTATCACATTCTTTCATATCGGCTAGATTTGTATGTTCTTTCGGCCTATTAGAGACAGCTGGTAGTCTCCTTCTGTTTGTGGAGTCACAGTTGGGTAGTGGGTCACTGATGCACTCGATCTGTAGGGGTGTGGACATTGATGTGGGTAGATTATGTTTAGTCACCAATATGCTTGTGTTAGATATGGAGGGATACGACGTCATTTTAGGTATGGATTAGCTAGCTGGATACCAGGCGATTATGGCTTATTTTGGGAGGACTATTGTGTTATCAATTCTAGGGCATGAGATTTTTCAGTGGTGATACCTGTTCCTGAGGGATGGTCAAGCACACACATTTGTATTACATTGAGTAGGAGGCCTCACAGGAGGTGGTCATTTCGTTAGACTCAATTCCAGTAGTGAGGGAGTTTGAGGTAATCCAGGATATACTAGGGATATTGCCTAGATGGGAAATTGAGTTTATTATTGACCTAGCACCGAGCACGAAGACTATAGCGCGAGATTCCTATTGCATGCCCCCATCTGAGATGAGAGAGTTGAGGGATCGGATTTAGTATCTCCCGGGGTAGGGTTTTATCAGACGCAGTACATCACTGCGGGGTGCGCCAGTGTTGTTCGTCAAAAAGAGGGATGGATCTCCTCGAGTACGCATCGATTATAGGGAGTTGAACAAGGTCACGATCTGGAATAAGTACCCACTGCCTCGGATCGATGATCTGTTGGATTATTTGAGGGGAAAAACTTACTTCACTAAGATAGACCTGAGGTTCGATTATCATCGGCTACGCATCAGAGAGGAGGATGTTCCTAATATTGCTTGTTTGACACAATGTGGGTCATATAAGTTTAGGGTGATGACATTTAGGTTCAATAATGTACCAACAATATTCATGGATTTGGTGAATCGGATTTTTAGAGAGTTCCTTGACCAGTTTGTGACTGTGTTCATTGATGATATTAGGGTTTTCTCTCACTCGGAGGATGAGCATGTTGAGCATATAGGAATGGTTTTACAAACACTACGGGATCACCACTTATATGACAAATTTGAGAAATGTGGGTTTTGGCTTCGGGAGTTGTAGTTTTTGGGCCACATTGTGTGTGACAATGATATATAAGGTGATTCAAGTAAGGTATCGGCAGTGTGGGAGTGGGGACAGCCTACGACACCAACTGAGATTTGCAGTTTTTTAGGGTTAGTCGGGTACAATAGACGATTCATTCAATGTTTCTAAAAAATTATGGGTCCACTGACGAATTTGACTAAAGGGGGTGTCATTATTTTGGGATGACCATTTTCAGTTAGCTTTCGACGAGTTAATAGACAAATTGACCTCAGCACCTGTACTTGCATTTCCTAGGGAAGGAGTGGAGTACAATGTCTACACTGATGCATCCTTGCAGGGACTTGGGGGTGTATTATAACAGGAGGAGAGGGCTATATCTTATGCATATAGCAAGCTTAAGACGCACGAGAGGAATTAATTTACGTATGACTTAAATCTAGCATCGATTGTTTTTTCCATAAGGATTTGGAGGCACTATTTGTTAGGAGAGCATTTTATTTTGTTCACGGGCCATAAATCTCTTTAATATATTTTCATGCAAAAGAATCTGAACATGAGGCAGAGGAGTTAGTTGGAATTTATAAAGGATTACCAGTTTGATATTCAGTATCATCCTGGGAAGGCTAACATGGTGTTAGGCGCATTGTGCCGACGACCTGTTGGGGAGATAATGGAGGTTTGGAAGGCAAAGTGGAGAGAGCTTCGACATGATGATGATATTTCCAGGGCTTGTATGTCACTATCACACCTGAGATTGTTATGGGGGTAGTGAAACCAAAGGTAAGGGATCAGTATTGCCAAGACAGGGTTCGCCCGTTGTTAGCTGGCGAGGTGGAGTCATACTCGATCAGTTCAGACGGTGGTTTACATTTTAATAGGAGACTCGTGGTTCCAGAGGATGAGAATTTGAGACATGAAGTGATTTCAGAGTCTCAGGGGTATAGATTTATGATACATCTCGGTGGGAATAAGATGTAGCAGGATATTCATAGGCAATATTGGTGGTCGGGGATGAAGCGATACATAGTAGAGTTTGTCTCACAGTGTGATACCTAGTAGCTAGTGAAGGTAGACCACCATAGACTGATAGGAATGTTGTAGTCACTCTAAATTTCGACGTTAAAGTGGGAGAGTATCTCTATGGATTTCATTATCGGGCTACTGACATCGTAGCGGGGTCACGATTCCATTTGAGTGATAGTGGATTAGTTGAGTAAGGTGGACCACTTTCTATCAGTTCATACGAATTTTGAGATGAGGCAGTATGTGCATATATTCATTGCTGAGATAGTACGGCTAACAGATTTTCGATTAATATTGTGCCCGATCAAAACAAGATCTTTGTGTCCCATTTCTGGTAAATCTTTTAGGAGGCAATGGGAACAGATTTACGTTTAAGTACAACTTACCACCCATAAAAAGATGGGCAGATAGAGATTTTTAATCAGATTCCCAAGGATATGTTACGAATTTGCGTACTTGACTTGAGAGGAGGATGGGAGCAGTACCTTCCATTGGTGGAGTTTTTGCATAACAACTAGTACCAGTTTGCCATCGGCATGGTACCATTTGAGGCATTGTATGGTGGGCCTTGTTGTTTTCCCTATTGCTTGTTAGATTGGGGAACAACAAGTTATTAGGGCCAGAAATGATTTAGGACACCACTGCCAAGATTAAGCTAATTTAAGGGCGCATCCGTATAGCTTAAGACAGGCAGAAGACTTACGTGGATGCAGACATAAGGCAAATAGAGCTTGAGGTTGGTGACCAGGTGTTGGTACGGGTGTCTCCCATGAAGGGGGTCATGAGATTCGACAAGAAGGGGGATCTAGCACCAATATATGTGGTACCATTCCTAATTATCGAGAGAGTGGGACCAGTGGCATATAGGCTGGGACTACCAAAGCACCTATAATGGATTCACGATGTGTTCCACGTGTCATCACTGAAGAAATACTAGAGGAGTGAGAGGAAAATCTGTCATGTTCCATTAAAGGAGATATACTTTGAGCCAGATATCTCGTACGAGGAGAGACCAGTGGCGATCTTGATCGTAGTGAGCGTAAGTTGCGGTCTAAGGTAGTACCTTTGGTTATAGTTCAGTGGGGGCACTATAATGTTGATAAGTCGACATGGGAATGGTAAGATGATATGCGTGATCAGTATCTAGAGTCATTCACCACAGGTATGTCCAATTTTGAGGACGAAATTCCTTTATAAGTGGGGAAGTATGTAACACCCCATATTTCGGAGTATTTAAAAATTGAATTAATTCGGTTAATCTTAAATTACATGTGCGATGTAATTTAATGGAATTAAATATTATGTGTGGATTTAAAATATTAATCGAGAGAGATAATGGTTAATATTCATGGAATAATATTACTAAGTGTATAGTAAATGATTATTTTACGTCCTAGAGAGTGATAGTGACATGGCAACATTATATCCCAATCGAGAGTCGTGTGTAGACTAATTGGAGTCGGGATAGGATTTTATTGTATAGTTATGAGGATGGATATTTCAAGGTCACGGTTAATTTTGAATGGGTCGAAACAGTCGAAATAGTGTACCTCGGGGTTATAATTGGGTTTTGGGTCCTTTTTAGTCATAATTGAATCGGCACGGGAGTGTTTGGGTCTTTTGTGCTTGGTCTGTTAGCCGAATTTCAGGAATTAGATTTAATACCTAAGTTTACTCATTTGGGGAAGTAGCATAACATATCTCAAACCCAAAGAATCAAAGGAGAAAAGAGGAAAGGCCATTAGAGGGGAAGAAAAGAAAGTTTGGTGGTAAAACATCTCAATTCATCCACAAATGTTATCAAAATCGTGATTGGAAGCAAGGAAGGAACCTTCATTAGACAATACAAAATGAATTCAGACTTGTTTGATAACGCAAGCATTTATCTTGCATGATTTTATGAGTTATAATACCCATGTAGTGTAGGGTTCTTGATTTAGTGTAAATTGATAATGTTCTTGGGATATTAGCGAATAAAATCCATAATTCTGGATAGGATTGCATGTAGAATGAATACACGTAGGTAGAGGACACCAAATCAGATTGTATGCAACAATCAAAATGGGAGAAATCTAGGTAAATGTATGATTATGCATGAGAAACACTAAAACTAGGGTTTCTGTGAATATGGAGTTTTAATCTGATCTTGGATGAAATTCGTATGGATATGATACATGATTTACGTTAGAAATCATCCTCTCATATATATATATATATATATATATATATATATGTGTGTGTGTGTGTGTGTGTGTGTGTGTGTGTGTGTGTGTGTGTGTGTGTTGTTTACTTATGTTAGTTGGGAGTTTGGGAGTGATCCATGAAGGTTTGAGGTGTTAAAAATGGAGAAAAACACAACTGGGACGAAGCTGTCAAACCCAGGTTCGATCGATCGACCCATGAATGTCGATCGATCGATCGATCAGATTCATCAATTGATCGATGGTTACTGAAATTGGCGACTTGTTTTTATTGGTAAGTTTTCTTTACCCCGATTTTCCCCAAAACTTAGTAATGATCTTTTAACTATATTGGGACATATGGAAGGACAGTAGACATATAATTGAGACTAGATTAGTCTTAATGAGCGTAAAGTTTTAGACTTAGACCGACGAGAGTCCAACGAATGTGTCACATATCAGAGAGTTATAAACCGAGTTACAAAAAGGGTAAATAGTAATCTAAGACAAATACCAGTAGGATAGAGAAGTATTAACTACTAATATTAATTAAGGGGTAATTAGGACCCTTCGGGTAGAGAGTGATACAAAAGATTATATGAAAAGATATTATAATTTGTACATTGAGTATTTGAGAGTTATATTCTACATACGGGTTATTATGATGGGTTCTGTGTATACCTACTGAATAATATGCATATATAGGTTGTGTGAATACATATGGCTGTGATTTGATTATATGTGTGAACATACCTACGGTTCTTTCTATTCGGAGATTTTCGGATAGAGGACAATCACACCATATGACCATTTCAGTGAGGTCTGGATGTGTTCCCCAGAACATGGAACTTAGGGCAGCTAACTATGTGTCTTGTATTAGTGGAACCGGCGTGTCGTTTGGGTACTCTAGGTATGTGTGTATCCCAAAGGCTTAAGGCTTAGAACCATGTTCGCCTCCAGTGTGTATTGATTGATTTTGGGTTCGAGGAGACATTCTGAACCGATGGTCCTTAATTTGGTATAAGAGGTACATGGACTTGATAACAGAGTATGTTGTCATCATGAGGGGCCATTCCGGGGATGCTATAGTTGTATATATTATATGTGTGTTAAATATATACAAGTGTGATATACCTACTCATGTGTGATAGTAGAACTGATAGATTGTGCATATCTAAAAGTATTTAAGTAAGGAAACTTAATTAATTGACTCAGTAATAATACGTGGATAAAATTGATTATTGAGACTGTGGTAGCGTGTAGTATGTGTAATATGAGAGCTAGACCTATTGAGGTTATTTTTGGTACATTATCTAGTTAGGATGGGTAGTATAACTAGATAGGGTACTTTAGGCGTGCACATTAGTGAAGAGGTGATGATATCAAGGGAGTGCACGTGAAAACTAAGATGTATATCTAATAACTGATTTAACTATGATTTAAACACTTGAAAATATTTTCAAAACGTTTTAAGTGTGCAGCCACGTGGACACCAAACTTGATGATTCTATCCCGGGATGCATAGTTGCAGCACTTGTTGAGGATTGCACGAGTTGGTTTAGACACTCCAGTAAATTGATTTATAGATAGGATATTATTCAGTATTCCATTTGGGCATGTTGCCCCTTCAGACTGATTTATTCTTTACTCTATTTATCAGACATTATTCAGATTTAGTTTTATTATTTCATACTTGTATTTGGATTTGTTTTGGGAACCGATGGTTTATTTGGTCTCATATATATATATATATATATATATATATATATATATATTGTGATTGTTCAAACTATTATTGTGTTGATGGGTTGGTTTATTTATTTAAATTTTCTCTTATTGTTTAATAAATAAAAAATAAATTTTGGCACCGACTTAATTAACATAGGTGGTTAGTAATTAAAAAGTTTTTTGACAGTGATGCTAAAAATGAATCAAATGAGATGCCTAATTATTTTGATAAAGGACTGATCATCTGTTATTAAAATAGGCATGGAGTGACAGGGTGCTAAGATTTTTCTCGATAAATATCTCAGAGTCCCTAGAAACTTCAGCCTTCACCAAGGCTTCATCCCAACCTTTCTCTGAAAAACGCCTTCGAGACAAAGTCTGGTGGTTTTTTTAGCATGAAAAAGGCCTTATCCCAACTATTATCAAAGGCGACATTTTTGCTTCTAATGTTTCCATAAGATTTTGGGTGAGATCTTGATTCTCCTTCTTTAAGGTCTCAACCTTGTCCTTCAAGTGGAGGAACTCCTTATCTCTCGCTTTCACTAGGACCTACCATTCATTCATTTTAACCTTATCATCATCAAAGGCCTTTTGGGTCTCATTCATAGAAACCCCCAAGTTACATACATCCTTCTTCTCATTGGAACTTCTGTCAACCATCTTGATGAAGTCCACGATGAAGTGCCATGCAAGAAAAACCTAGTACTGGTCATAGAGATAAAATTTTCTAAAATTAGACGAAGAAGATTCATAACTTAAAAGAGATAATGCCTAAAAAGTGTGCATGGATAAGCTCTCCGAGGTTAGGCTAGTCACCAAAGATTGGCCGATAGGGAGGTAAACACTCCTTAGAAGCCTAACAGACTACACGGGCTGCTTGGTAATTGAAACCTCAAAAAAGTATTTCCCCTTGCCAGGGAAAACATTTATCAAGTAAGAGGTTGGTGTGTGGACAATAACGCTTCTAGTCGACTTATTTTTCTTTGAAAGGTTGGCATGCATCTTTTTCGGGGAGTCCCCCACAATAATGGTGTTAGAAGTTCCCCTAAACTCGTTACTCTTGGCCTAATGGGAAGTGGAGGAGGTCAGATAGATTTCATCACACATCAAGTTTGGAATCTTCCTTCTGGGTTCCATATCGTCTTCAGATGAGGTAGGAATGATGGTTGGAATGGAAAAAATATTAACAAACTCAAAGGAGCTTGAAGTGTTACCACTAGAAGGGTTATGGTTATAAAATCCTTTTGGGATCTCTGTTCCTGTCAATTGGTCGAGAAATTAAGGATGTGGTTGATGAAGTGTATGATAGAAGAAAGGATGCCCACATGGGATGCTCAGGATATCCAAATATTTATATCATCTCCCAGACCTTTTTCAAAGTAGAATAGTAAACCTCTCCTGGTTTAGGCTCTTTCTTCTTCCAAGGAACTTCATAACAAAATAATACGAGTCACAACATTGCAAGGAATAGAAATATCATAAAATATTTAAGAACAAAGTAATTTAAACCCAAATGAGAGGGCATAAACTTATTTCATCTCCCTAACTGGGGCATCTGGGGCCCTTATAATGTTCGCCAACCTCTGGAACTGGAAAATGCTCCCATTTCTTGAATATGAATCCATAGTTTCAATATTCCTTAAATATTATAAATTGATGACGAGGGTCCTCTTAAGCTTCCTTAATTTCAATTAGTAGACCTCTTAGAGGTTAATATTAAAATAATAAATATATGAGATCCCTACACGGGTTCCATAAATGTTGTTCAGACCATTTTCACCATTACCAATACTCAAATTATAGGGCGACCATTATGTATGGGAAACATTAAAATACAAGTAAAACTTAAAGAAGGGACGTTTCTAGGGAAAGTGACCCAATCCTTAGCAACAAATTGAGAAAAAGTCTAATGGTCACCGTCAATATTGTAATAGTCTATGGGATGAGAATCCATCTCAATAGTCACCCATTGGGGGATATAACGCCGTTTAAAAGTTTCCATGGTATTTTCGTTAATAGCGTACACCATTGGCATAGTTGATCCAAGTAAAAAATGAAGAAGAAGATTGATAGAATTTACAAATAACTTTAAAAGACAAAATTCTAAGAATAAAAGAAAGAAATGACTTGCAAATAATAAAAAGAAAGCACCAGCTCTGAAGCTTCTACAGGTAAAGGGAATTTTAAAATAATTATTCTAACCAGATGACAGGTTGAGTGCTTATTGGCTTGGAACGAGTTCGAAATCGTAAACCCCTACTTGTTTGTGATGTGTATGGAGTACCTTTTGGCTTGCATTTTCGACAGAGTAGGGAAAGGTATATGGAAAGGCATTAAAACATCCCCTAATGGCCTGTGCATATCGCACCTCTTCTTTGCTGATGATCTCATCCTTTTTTCCAACACGACGGTTAGCTCCTGCGAGGCTGTGTTGGACACTCTTGATGAGTTTTGTCACATCTCAGGCCAGAGAGTTAGATACCCTAAGTCAAAAAAATTTGTCTCGCCAAATATCCCAAGATCTAAAGCTGTCGAACTTAGTAACTTATTTGGGATGAGCCTCACTGACAACCTGGGGACCTATTTGGGGCCTAATCTTGTACACGGGAGGTTTAATAACCCCCACCTTAAAAATGTCGTCGAGAAAGTCCAAAAAAAGCTTACTGGGTGGAAAACTAAGTTGCTCTCTTTTGCAGGCAGAACTACCCTTGTCCAATCTGTTACATCCACGATCCCTACGTACGATATGCAAACCGCACTTTTCCCTAAGAAGACTTGTGATACTCTTGATAGGATCAATACAAACTTCTTGTGGGGTAGTAAGGAGAGTAATAAAAAGATACACCTTGTTAGTTGGGACAAAGTCTGCAAGCCCAAAAACAGGGGTGGTCTGGGCATTAGGAAGGCCCATGAAAACAACAAAGCTACGATCACCAAACTAGGGTGGAATATTATAAACAATAGTGGTTCCTTGTGGGCGAACGTCATCACTAAGAAGTATAAGATCGATCCTAACCCTAGATTATGCTACAAGAAATCCAATCCCTCCCACATTTGGCGTAGCATATTTAAATATAAGGAGGTGCTAAGTAAGAATATTAAATGGAATGTGGGTCAGGGTAATAAAATTAATATTATGAAAGACTGGTGGTGTGGGGATGCCCCCCTTGCTGAGAGGGGAATCCAAAGTTCCACTTGTGATACAAATGTTAGCATGCTCCTAATGGATAATGGAACTTGGGACCTTCATAAGATTAGGCAGGGATTTAATAAGAATACTGTGGATGATATTATGAATACGTCGCTACCCACTAGGGAGGTCAGGGAGGATAAACCCTCTTGGTATCCGAGTAATAATGGAAAGTTCTCTATCCTCTCTTGCTACAATACTATTTCCCTGTGAGAAGATGCAACCCAACCCTCGTATGGATGGAAGAAACTGTGGAAACTTGGTATTCCTCCTAAATTGAAAAATTCTGTTTGGACCATTATGCACGGTAAGTGTAATACCCCGTAATTTTAATGACTTTTAAAATGGGTTATATTTTAAATTAATGGATTAATTGGATCTTATTATAAATTAATTCATTTGGGTTTTATCCGAATTGTGGATATTAAAATGGATGATTCTGAATATTACTTAAAGATATTTAGGTAATATATGAATGTGATGTCATTGATATGACGGTATGATATAAATTCGATAATTTGAATTTTTAGTCAGACGCGGTATGGGACGTGTCGGGACTAATTTATTAAATTAAAAAGGAAATTTCTTTTCTATCGACCTTATAGTCATTTCGACTACGTCATGGCATCCAGAAGGTTCGAAATAGTCAGAAAAGTCTATTTGGATGTTAATTTTGAGTCTGAGATCATTTGGAAATGAAAAGACAACCCAAAAGGGCATTTTGGTTATTTTTACAAGGGGGATGAATAGTGATTTCGGGTTTTATCTTATTATAAGTATTTGTAGATTAGTGTATGTAGGTTCATTTCATCTCTTCTACACAAAATTGAAAAGTCATCTTCTTAGAGAGAGTGGAAGGTTTCTTGGAAAGAAAAAGAAGTTTGCTTGGGAAGGAGGAGAACCAAAGGTCAAAAGTCACCACCACCATCATCACCTGTGTTATTCAACTCCAAAGGGTCATATATTCATTAGAGGCAAGTGTTTGATATTTGCAATTTAAGTTCATATATTGCCCATGTTAGGATATTTATAAAAGGAGATGATTTTCATGCTTGGAAGATGAAAGGATATAGTTGTTAATGGATTTTTGGAATCTAAAAATACATAGGAATTAATCTCATGTTGTAGGTAGTTAGTAATCCAATAAATATTCATCAATCTGTGGAAGAAATTCTGAAAATAATTTAGTGTTCTTGAAGATAATATGTTGATAATTTTCTGGAAAAAGAGGCAAAAACGAGTGGAATGAGAAGAGCCAATTTGGAATGTTTAGATCTTTTTTTTGAGTGCATTTGGATGAGATTTAAGAAAAACTCAAAACACATACCTGACTCAATTTTTCGTGTAGAATCCAAATCTGAAGTCGGATTGATGATTTGAATAATTTTTGGATCTGATTTTTCTGAGTATTTAAAATATGAGAATTCATGATGTTGTTTCTTTTTAATGTTGGCTCTTATCCCAAAACTTTTGTAGATCTTTGGTGATTATTAATTGGATATTATGGGACTTAGAGAAGATCAGTAAGCCCTGTTTAAGATTTGAATTAATTTGATTGGGATTTAATTGATTAGAATTATGATAATTAAAGTTAAAGAGATTTCGGTTGCTAGATTCATGTGTTGGATTTTAATCTGTTTGTATGAGGATTAAGGATACTTCAAGTAGGGGAGATTTAATATAACACCTGGGTAGCCTTAGGGTTACAATTTAAACATCAAGGACTGAGTTTAAGCTCATTATTAATTTCTCAAGGGCTGAGTGTAGTACAAGAGCGTAGTGGTATGGCTCCTGGATAGAGATGGGAGTTTAGAACACATTTAGTTGAAATAAGGGATGAGGTTATTCCGATCGCATATTAAAAGTTGACGAACCTCCTCGGTCGACAAAGTTAAGTAGTAGTCTATTGGAGGGGTTCCTTATTTGGATTTCGCTTTGCGAGACGCTCCGCGCATGAACCTTAACGACATCGGGAGTGGAGAGATGTTATAGGATGCGAGGATAATTAAATTATGAAGTAAAGATATGACATTTTAATACGTGGGATTTAGAGAGATATAATGCTACGTAAGGGAATAATCTAAGGTTAATGTGTGTACCTTGTTGTTAGTATACTATAGGTATGATAATGACTATTTAATTGATTAATGATTATGTGTATGACATACCTAGCTTACTTGCTATCGGTGGGAGGTTTGCGCGTGAGGGCAGTCATATCCTGATGAATCCATGGGATCTTTGATTTGTCGCTCGAGAACATAGGTCTATGAAAGACTTATCGAGGAGTTGATAAGTCCGCTGACTATGGGTACGTAGGTATGTGCGTGACCCATGGGTATGAGAACTATGTTCGGCTCCAATGATTGTGTTGTTGTTAATGGTCCGAGGAATCCTTACCGAACCTTTTGTCCCCTTTTCGGCGACCAGCGATAATGGGACATGATAGCAGAGTAATGCATTGCACCGCAGCTGTGACTCGAGGTGCTGTATTATGTATGAATATATATATATATATATATATATATATAATGGATTGAATGAATGAATGGATATTTATTATGGTTAAATCTATCTACGGTGATAATTGTAGATAACAGTGAATAGAGAAAGATAATTGAATTAAGTTAATGAATGTTTATTGAAAAACTTAATTCATATTAATGAGAAATGATTCATGTTAATGAGAAACGATGAGAAATGTAAATGAATAATAATGTGACGTATGGTATGGGACATATGGGGATTATGATATTGGGATGGAATTATAATATGTAGACTAGAAAAGAGGAACCATTAACTAGGAGGTTAATAGGAAATGTTAAGTGTGCACTCTAGTTGAGAGGTGAGAATGGAAAGTGAGAGTTGGGTCTAACATGTACATAATAAAAGATTTATTGCACTTGTTAAATACTTGTTGTTTTAAAAATCATTTTCACAATCGGGCTCTGACCCATTTCCTTGCATATTTTCTTTTCTATTGTATCTTCTATATCAGGTGTCTAGCAACAGGGACGCCAACCTTCGCGGATTATGACAGGCTATGGATTTATGGAGTTTTGCTTAGACGCCTATCATCATTTGATTCACAGTATTCTCTTAGTAGGGCATGTCTCCCAAAGGATTCAGTTATCTTCTTCTATCGGGGTCAAATACTATGGTATTTGTGTCATTTTAATACATTTGATATTGTTGGGATTACTGTAATGGATTAATATTATTTGGGAATGTTTATTCCAATTGCATTCAAATTATTTTGTGTTATCTAATTGGTTATCAGTGTTGTAGAATAAAATGTGTTGTGTTATTCTTAAACTGGAAATGGATTTTGTTAAATTAAAATTTGAAAAGATTTTAACACCAGCTTAATTGAGTATTGGGTGAGTTGTAAATGTTTTCAACAGTAATGCTAAGAATGAGCCAACTGTATATTCTGTTTTAATTTGGTATGGGACTGGCACCCGGTATTTAATTAGGCGGGGTGTTACAGGTGGTATCAGAGCATCAGGTTCTAGTGTCCTTTAGGATCTGTACGGCTTATTGTGTTTTTAGCTTAGCGTTCTTTGATATAGAGCCCTATGTTTAGGATTGTTGATCTCTTTGGTAAGATTCCGTATATATCAGTGAATCTTATTTACGTTCGGGAGTGATCGAACAAAGAAGTATGGAAAATGAGGGCCATTGAATGGATAGAGGAGATCGTACTTAGGAGGTTATGAAGTATGTTCGAGTATGATGACCATAGTCGAGGTCACCCCTATTATGGAAAATTGAGGAGAGACATCAGTAGAAGTTCTTGAAATGCGGGAATTATGTGTGTTACCTAGCGAAGGCAATATATTCAAAGGCTTGGGCATATAGTGGAGTGTGGTTAACTAGAACTGAAAATTTGGGGTAAAATTTTTCTTGACTTATTGGAGCAATGTTATAATAGTGGGATTCAACAACAACCACCCACGAATGAGGGTATGTTCTCTATCTAAGGAATTATAAGGCGTATATTAATTTTTGTAGCGATTAATATTATATGGGAAAATGGGTTGCTAAACTTTGACAATAGCACTGTTATTTACGTAGACTCACCGACGGGTGTAGGATACCTATATTTTCATGTCATCATGTGGGTTTGATTTTTTATCGTGGAATTACTTACTTTGGGCATGTCCGAGCATGATATGACTATCGGCATGCATTGACTTGTGGTATAGGAGAGCGTATGTACTACTACTGTAGCTAGCATCTTGTCTTTTATAAGAGAGTAGATGAGTAGACTTTATTCGAATTAATAAAACCTGTAGAGAGGTTATAAACTATTGACTAAAGACCTGAGCAGTTTCGATGACCGACTACTTTAGGTAGTAGTGTATCGGGGGGTTCCTTGTTTGGATTTCGCTTGCGAGACACCCCACGCATGAAACTAATAACCGTTGGGAGTCGAAATAAGATAGGTCTTTAGGATATGAGTTTATAACATTTGCTATTATAATGAAAGTTGTACGATAGGGTATATGGGGGCCCTGGATGATTGGATTGTAGTAGTTTTCAAAATTGTGAAACTGTAAGTAGTTGTGACTTCAGGATTTAGTTGTTTAATAAGTGAGGATCATTTTTCCCAAACTTTGTCACGAGGACGGTATAGGGAAGATTGGGTATAATTTAAATTTGATTCAGTTGGAACTATATGGTGAGACTTAGTGTAACATCGATGGGGATTTTCGTTAATGTACTGTATGGGCGGTACTACTTAGATTTCTTGCGATGTGAGATTTATACTCGGAGTTGACCTTATCAGTATGGTTCATTTTTCTGAATTTCGGGACGAAATTCTGTTATAAGGGGGGAAATATGTAATACCCCGTAATTTTAATGACTTTTAAAATGGGTTATATTTTAAATTAATGGATTAATTGGATCTTATTATAAATGAATTCATTTGGGTTTTATCCGAATTGTGGATATTAAAATGGATGATTCTGAATATTACTTAAAGATATTTAGGTAATATATGAATGTGATGTCATTGATATGACGGTATGATATAAATTCGATAATTTGAATTTTTAGTCAGACGCGGTATGGGACGTGTCGGGACTAATTTATTAAATTAAAAAGAAAATTTATTTTCTATCGACCTTATTGTCATTTCGACTGCGTCATGGCGTTCGGAAGGTTCGAAATAGTCAGAAAAGTCTATTTGGATGTTAATTTTGAGTCTCGGATCATTTGGAAATGAAAAGACAACCCAAAAGGGCATTTTGGTTATTTTTACAAGGGGGATGAATAGTGATTTCGGGTTTTATCTTATTATAAGTATTTGAAGATTAGTGTATGTAGGTTCATTTCATCTCTTCTACACAAAATTGAAAAGTTATCTTCTTAGAGAGAGTGGAAGGTTTCTTGGAAAGAAAAAGAAGTTTGCTTGGGAAGCAGGAGAACCAAAGGTCAAAGGTCACCACCACCATCACCACCTGTGTTATTCAACTCCAATGGGTCAGATCTTCATTAGAGGCAAGTGTTTTATATTTGCAATTTAAGTTCATATATTGCCCATGTTAGGATAGTTATAAAAAGAGATGATTTTCATGCTTGGAAGATGAAAGGATATAGTTGTTAATGGATTTTTGGAATCTAAAAATATATAGGAATTAAACTCATGTTGTAGGTAGTTAGTAATCCAATAAATATTCATCAATCTGTGGAAGAAATTCTGAAAATAATTTAGTGTTCTTGAAGATAATATGTTGATAATTTTCTGGAAAAAGAGGCAAAAACGAGTGGGATGAGAAGAGCCAATTTGGAATGTTTATATCTTCTTTTTTAGTGCATTTGGATGAGATTTAAGAAAACTCAAAACACATACCTGACTCAATTTTTCGTGTAGAATCCAAATCTGAAGTCGGATTGATGATTTGAATAATTTTTGGATCTGATTTTTCTGAGTATTTAAAATATGAGAATTCATGATGTTGTTTCTTTTTAATGTTGGTTCTTATCCCAAAACCTTTGTAGATCTTTGGTGATTATTAATTGGATATTACGGGACTTAGAGAAGATCAGTAAGCCCTAGTTAAGATTTTAATTAATTTGATTGGGATTTAATTGATTAGAATTATGATAATTAAAGTTAAAGAGATTTCGGTTGCTAGATTCATGTGTTGGATTCTAATCTGTTTGTATGAGGATTAAGGATAGTTCAAGTAGGGGAGATTCAATATAACACCTGGGTATCCTTAGGGTTACAATTTAAACATCAAGGACTGAGTTTAAGCTCATTATTGATTTCGCAAGGGCTGAGTGTAGTACAAGAGCGTAGTGGTATGGCTCCTGGATAGAGATGGGAGTTTAGAACACATTTGGTTGAAAGAGGGGATGAGGTTATTCCGATCGCATATTTGAAGTTGACGAACCTCCTCGATCGATAAAGTTAAGTAGTAGTGTATTGGAGGGGTTCCTTGTTTGGATTTCGCTTTGCGAGACGCTCCGCGCATGAACCTTAACGACGTCGGGAGTGGAGAGATGTTATAGGATGCGAGGATAATTAAATTATGAAGTAAAGATATGACATTTTAATACGTGGGATTTAAAGAGATATAATGCTACGTAAGGGAATAATCTAAGGTTAATGTGAGTACCTTGTTGTTAGTATACTATAGGTATGATAATGCCTATTTGATTGATTAATGATTATGTGTATGACATACCTAGCTTACTTGCTATCGGTGGGAGGTTTGCGCATGAGGGCAGTCATATCCTGATGAATCCATGGGATCTTTGATTTGTCGCTCGAGAACATAGGTCTATGAAAGACTTATCGGGGAGTTGATAAGTCCGCTGACTATGGGTACGTAGGTATATGCGTGACCCATGGGTATGAGGACTATGTTCGGATCCAATGATTGTTTTGTTGTTAATGGTTCGAGGAATCCTTACCGAACCTTTTGTCCCCTTTTCGGCGACCAGCGATAATGGGACATGATAGCAGAGTAATGCATTGCACCGCAGCTGTGATTTGGGGTGCCGTATTATCTATGAATATATATATATATATATATAATGGATTAAATGAATGAATGGATATTTATTATGGTTAAATCTATCTACGGTGATAATTGTAGATAACAGTGAATAGAGAAAGATAATTGAATTAACTTAATGAATGTTTATTGAAAAACTTAATTCATTTTAATGAGAAATGATTCATGTTAATGAGAAACGATGAGAAATGTAAATGAATAATAATGTGACGTATGGTATGGGACATATGGGGATTATGATATTGGGATGGAATTATAATATGTAGACTAGAAAAGAGGAACCATTAACTAGGAGGTTAATAGGAAATGTTAAGTGTGCACTCTAGTTGAGAGGTGAGAATGGCAAGTGAGAGTTGGGTCTAACATGTACATAATAAAAGATTTATTGAACTTGTTAAATACTTGCTGTTTTAAAAATCATTTTCACAATCGGGCTCTGACCCGTTTCCTTGCACTTTTTCTTTTCTATTGTATCTTCTATATCAGGTGTCTAGCAACAGGGACGCCAACCTTAGCGGATTATGACAGGCTATGGATTTATGGAGTTTTGCTTAGACGCCTATCATCATTTGATTCACAGTATTCTCTTAGTAGGGCATGTCGCCCAAAGGATTCAGTTATCTTCTTCTATCGGGGTCAAATACTATGGTATTCGTGTCATTTTAATACATTTGATATTGTTGGGATTACTGTAATGGATTAATATTATTTGGGAATGTTTATTCCAATTGCATTCAAATTATTTTGTGTAATCTAATTGGTTATCAGTGTTGTAGAATAAAATTTGTTGTGTTATTCTTAAACTGGAAATGGATTTTGTTAAATTAAAATTTGAAAAGTTTTTAACACCAGCTTAATTGAGTATTGGGTGAGTTGTAAATGTTTTCGACAGTGATGCTAAGAATGAGCCAACCGTATATTATGTTTTAATTTGGTATGGAACTGGCCACCTGGTATTTAATTAGGCGGGTGTTCCAGTAAGCTGCTCACAAATGCTCATAGAGAGAGACGTGGTCTCACCACGGACAATACGTGTCCTAAATGCTCCAACAAGGAAGATCTCTTTCACCTTTTCAAAGATTGCTTCTTTACTACCTAGGTATGGAAAAAGCTTAACTCTCCTCTCAATAGTAGCCAAGGTATGTGCACTGATTTTAATTCTTGGAGAACTGCAAATGTGTGGAATATTGCAGACAATATTTGGTATGTAACTTACATTTCTTTCCTTTGGTGTATTTGGATTGCCCGCAATAAACTTATCTTTGAAAATGTTAACACTACTCCTACTACGGTTAATAATCTCATTTTTTACCTCAAATGTAATAGCCTCGAAGCTCAAAATAAGAGTATTAACCAAGAAGGAGCTAGTGCTAGCACAATCACTAATACTGGTGTTTGTATTTCAGGGACTCACATCATATAGACGGACGGGAGCTTCGACTCAATTAGTGGACTGGGAACCTTTGGAGGTATCGTGTGGGATGAGGAGGGGAGATGGGTTTTAGGTTTCACTGGTCGTATCCATGGAACGACAAGCCCACTTAGAGTATAACTGGAAGGTATCTTTCATGGGCTAAACATTGCCTCCAGGGAGAATTGGATTGGTGTCTGCCTGATGTTCGACTGTCTCGAAGCCATCCAACTCTTGGATTCGAAGGATAAGGGAAACCACCCCCTTGCAAATACCATTGAACATTGATGTGAGCTGGTCATGAGCACCAAGACAAGGGTCATCCACATCACGAGAGATATGAACACCCAAGCAAATTGCATGGCAAAGATTGCTAAGGATTCGCATGATATCTATATGGAGTATGAGCACACCCCGCAGAGGCTCCTCATGATGCTTGAACGCACCGAGATTGATAACCCTATGCTATAAGTCTTGGTTTTGTCTTGTTTTGTTATGTTTTTTCTTCCCTTATTGTAACCAAAAAAAAATCGTAAACCCATGAGTAGACACATGTGTCCCCCAATGTTAATTGACACGCAATATCCCTTTTAACTCTGACCATAGAAATGACCAACGTACTTCTCTTATGAGTGCGGGAAAAGACTAGAGTGTACCCAATAATTACAAATAAATTAAGTATTCATTACCAAGGAAAATTACCTCCATGCCCTCTGACCACATCACAACTGAACGATCAAGACCGTCCATGACCACAACACTGATTCTTTTGAATGTGAGAACAAACCTCCATAACCTTTGTCAGCTATAATCTGCCACACCTAGGAAGTGCATATGCCCTATTGATCTGGTCAATCAACCGCACCAACAAAGATAAAGACGATTAAACCTAATCAACCTACTAGAATCAAGATGGAAAGATATGTTCGATCAGCTAAAAATAACCACCACATTGGATGGGTTCCCTTGGACTCAAGCACGTGTTCTTATAAATGTAAATCTAGCCCTAGCGGTAAATGTTAAGGTAATCACAAGTATTAAAGCTCTATTTATAGAAAATTAGCTATTTTTGTCGACGTAGTCACATTGTCGAACAACGTATATCTTGTTTTTATGTGTGTGTGTGCTTGATTTCTTTACTCTGTTGAATCTTGAATAGTAGGATATATATATATATATATATATATATATATATATATATATATATATATATATATATATATATATATATATATGTGTGTGTGTGTGTGTGTGTGTGTGTGTGTGTGTGTGTATTACATTTATAAAATATATAGCAAATGCATTATATACTATTAATTAAATTTACCAAGCGCTTCAAAATATTTTAAAACAGATAAAGATGTTATACAATTATTATAAAAAAAAAAAAATTTCAAGTAATTTTTTTAGACCTAATAATTTTATATAAGCTCTATGTCTTTATTATTTCTAAGATTCTTAACACGTTTGTGGAGCTTGTTATCATAACCCCTGTAAAAAATATTAATTAATTATTAGCTATAAAATTAAACTATTGGTCATGATATAAGGGTCAATATTATTGAACTCATTTATAAACAAGTAATATTGTTAAGGCGTCCATTAACCAATCAATAAAAGTGCATAATTAAGAATTCTTACATATTTTGTTGTATTTGGGCAAAATTCACCGATTCACATGTTGATCCTGGTGAGAACCAAATGTTTCAGTATCTTCATACATTTGATGCATTTTTATAAATAAAAATGCAAAAGACACTATGCATATCTAGATTTTAGGTGGTTCCCCAAACTATGAGGTAAACCTTTATGTCCCTAAAAATTAGAATTGTTGTGGAAGATGAAAAAGGCTTAGCGTGGCAATTGAAATGTCACGTCAAAAGTAAAAAATGCAAAAAAAAAAGAATAAAAATGTCCTCTTAGTAATTCAACTGTCGCATGAGAAAAAGATTTACCTTTCCCAAGAGAGACAAATGTTATGGTAAAATACTACAATGTTTGCATAATTGAAAAAAAAAATCAACGCAACATAAGACGATGGACTTCAGATAAGGGAATTTAATTGCTTTATTTACCTAAATAATAAATAATACGCTTATCATTTTTTTAAACTTTTAGATCAATTTGATACAATTTATTTGTCTTGTCATATTTTCTAGCTTACACTAAGGTAGAACTAACCAATGTACATTTTTATGACTTGACATGATAAGATTTTCATTGGGGAGTGGGAAATAAAAAAAATCAAGGGAAAATTTTGAGTTGGGAATTTTTCACACTTTGCAATCCAACAATCCCTAAGGGTTAAACCATTATAAAAAAAAATGTGATTGTGATATTTTACTTAATAACTTAAAGAAGGAATCCCATTTTATACGTTTATCCTTATTCTCGGGCTTTTAAATAAAACACGATAAAAAAAATCATAATTCATTATATGATTAATTTCATATTAGACACGAAATTTTAAGGTCATTTTGAATTTTGGAATCATTTTTATACTATTACAATGTTAACCCTACTATTTTTAAAATTACAATGTTAATCCTTCCCCCAAGCCTTTGTTAAGAAACTTACTGGAATGGATGGTATGGTAGTCAATGTGTTATTCTTTAATTATTAATTTATTTTCATTGCCATTTAATATATAATACATACTTAAAATGTAAAATCCATCATTAACCCCCCTTTCTCTTTATATATATATATATATATATGTATGTATGTATGTATGTTGAGATATAAAGTTACACATCGAAAAATTAAATCCTTGCACCATAGTATATGTAAAAGCCGTGTATGCTCAAAAAATCCAATAGTATTACATTGCCTTATCCCATTCCAAAATATATTTGAGTCATTATCTAAGTTACCCCAAAAAGCTTCATGATCAAGATCTCAAGATCGTCCTTCTTCATCTTCTTTCGAAAATCAACCTCATGTCATGATCAATGAGATTGTCGCTTTAGGATAGGGTAAATGACATAAAATGGCATATTCTTCCCACCCTTATTTTGACATAACTTACATTAATATTTTCTTAAATTGGGAAATGTGTTAAAAACGTTTGTGTTAGTAGTTTGGATTATTTGAACAAATACATTATACAATATACTTTTTTATAGAAAACTATATTATAAAAATTGCATTTGTATGTGTGTATTTTAAGTATGAGTGTTCTTGATTGAGAACAAACATACTTAGAGTGTTTTCTCAAATATTTTCAAAACCTTTGAAGGAAAAATAATTGTTCAGACTTTCTAGAGAAAGGCTCGACTTTTCTCGTTGCAGTTTCATCCCGGGAATGCTATGCACCACTATAGCAAAAGCTCCTCTTTGGTGCCTTTTGTTCAAAATAAAAAATCTCTGAACAAAGGCGAGATCCGCCTCGACTCAGTCTCGCTATAACAAAAGTTTGTTGCTAGTATTCTTTTCTACGTCCAAAATTACCCGGTTTCTTGGCGCAACCTAGATCGTCTCAATTTTACCATAGCGACACATTGTCTCGTTATAGCGACACTGCTGTGACAGTGTCAGATCTGGCATAGAAAGTAAATCATACCTAAAAGATTATATTGAAAAATTTGAGATTCTCTTTTCTGCCATATCTTTTGTTGCCTTGAGGAAGCAACCTATTTTGTGAGGTTAAGAATGAGTTGGAAGGTTTGGAAGTTTGTATCCACATATTTGAAAAATAAAATCCTTATTTAACTAACTCTTTTCTCATTCAAAAAGTAAGTTTACGAATTATTAGAAAGGTTAACATTATTTTATCAAGCTGAAAGAAATCAGATTTTCTTAAGAGTAAAAACCTTTTTTTTAAATAGTTTTTTAGATGTCCATTATTATTATTCTAGTTTAAAGTTCTTGAAGTTTTATTACTTATCTCAAGTCTTGAATAAGCATTTTGCAAAACTTGTTCTTAAAAACTTTAAATATTTTTTATATCTCAAAAATACTTTGTGAGTTTATTTTGATTATCCAAACATCTTTTGAAACATCCCTCAACATTTGGACTCTCACATCCTAGGAATTTAGAAACATAACTAACTGCATCCACTTGTTCCATTTTAGAACACAGTTTGTTTTCTTCAAACTTTAAAAGTAATAAAGTTCTTTCTTCAAACTTTAAAAGAAGAAATTTGGTTTGGTGCAAACGTGACATAATTAACGGAAGTTGACATATGACGTGACGAGTGGTCAAAGAGTGATCTGTGCTTCCTCTTATAGCTAGAAGGTGGAAAATATGTCTTTTGAAGGTTGTGTATTATTGAGTCTATGACAGATTTAATTTTGTTATTCGTTTATCCCTTTTATAAATCTTTACCTGTTTAGTGGAAGGTGTTGGTTTGACCCGTTATTTTTCTTGCAAGATTGTTTTCATCTCAAATGTATAATTTACTATTCCTCATTTTGATTTATCTTATATGATTCATGAACATATATTTCTATGTTAAATCAACTTGTAAATCAATATTTTCTCACTTAGACACTATGATTAACTTTTTCCTGAATTTTAATTAAAAGAAAACATTACCCTCCTTTTGATAATAATTTTAATTTGGGTAGTCCTTCACCACAAGCACAAACTTTCAGTATATAAGATCCTAGGGGCCTCCACCCATTTCCAATTGGTTTGGGGTTGGATGATCTAATATTTAACATGGTATAAGAGCAGGATATTCTCGTCCCAATTTCTCTGCATTACCAAATATAAATATGTTCACGTGTTAGGCTCAAGTGATGCCAAACATGAGGGGGCATGTCGATACATAAAGTTTCACATGGGAAAATTAAAGCCTTTCACCATAGTATATAATATCCTGGGGTCCCTCCACCCATTGATAATTGGTTTTGGATTGGATGCTCTAATATTTAACAATATCTTCTCCCTTACCACAACCACTTAGAAAACCCCCAACCTAATGTTGGGGATAAATATACACATAAAAAATTTCAGCCCAAAATCTTTGATTAATCATGAAGTGAAAAGTTCACAAAAAAAATAGTTTCAAAACCTAGGGTTATGATTGCAATACCTTTGTGGATCCGATTTCAATATTGCTATGGATAAAAGGTATTTGATTAAGATGAAAGGGTTGCCTTCTTTTATTCGTCCCAAAGTTGCTTTCACCAAATGGTGTGGATCTTTTAGTCTGTGATCCTCCCAAAGATAGGTAGGTGTGTAGGAACCTTTCGAGATGAAAACCTTTGGTTTTAACTAAGATATGGACCTATCTTTATTAGACTCTTAATAAAAATATAAATAGTATTTTCTCTCCCCACTCTCTAACCCTAAATAATGATTATGCAGTAGTCCTAACTTACACACACACACACACACACACACACACACACATATATATATATATATATATATATATATATATATATATATATAAGTCACGGTCTTAGGAAAAACTTGGTTTCCAGAGAGTCTAGGCCTTTCTACATGGACATATGGACTATATTAAGGATCTAAGACCAAATAATTAAATTAGCATCCAAATATATATTTGGGAATCCCAAATTACAATATCATAATTTATTTACTTTCCTTATTTAATCATAATTAATTTCACATAATAATTATGATCGTACTCCAATTCAATTATCTCAAAATGACTTGAAATAATGAGGTCTTATTTTCAAAGTTGATTTAGTATATAATCTCAATCCTTGCATTAAGTTTCTAATACCCACTTAATCAAATCAATTTTTCGCTATTTGATTTTAACAAATATCTAATCAGTTACATGATTCTCAAACTTAACTTATTTTTCTACTTCACCAGATTGTAAAATAATCCACAAGTCAGGTTTACTGGTGGAAACAAATCTTATATTTCTATCAAGGGGGTATGACAATTCAAGATCTTTTCCAGACACGAATTCCTCAAAATTATGATCTCAGACCTACTCACATAACTATTGTCCAACTTTGGAAATATATTGATCAAATTTAAAATTTAATTGCACCTATAGAGATCATAGCAACAATTGTACAAGCCTTCGAATCCTCATAACTCTCAAGATTGAGAATTTATGCACCCATTGCAAATGGTGTGATATTATCTAAGTTTAATCAAGATAACCCTTAGATTTAAATCTGACAAGTTGTACTAATCAATACACTCCTGAATGTACCCATTATAATAATCTTTCGAACTATTATACAAGCTATCAAACCATTAGATAAGTTTTCGAAGTTTGAGATAAATTACTAGGATTGTACATGCAGCCATGCCGATAGGATGTTAACTCCCTATATATGCTAAGAAATGTTCAATTGTACCAGAATTAGAATTCCTTATAAGTAAAATTAATCGACAAATAAGATGGTGACAAAATAGTTTTAAGAATACGGGATGTCATGATTTAATTACATTCGGTTGTGGTGGTGGTGGTGGTGGGGAGATAAGCTGATATAAGGAATTATTCACATCTCATTCTCAAAACACCAATGGAAACCGTGTGATTTATGTTGAACCCCTCTCCCACTTAATATATTAAAAATTGAGAATTCTTGAAAAATAATTTATCCAATTCTAAAAGTTTGAATTAAATCTTTGGTAATTTCCAATTTGCTCGTACAAATTTAATTTCTCGATCTCAGTATTATAATTTGTCAAAATTAAAATCAAAAATATATATATATAAAATACGATACTATTAGAGGTACTAATACCATTTAATGCATTTATCCTTCACTTTTGCAACCGAAGAAATCAAAAGACCAGTCAGTCTAAACTCAAAACCAAACGTTTCTAAAAAATTGAAATCCAAATGACCGAACAAAAATCAAATCTGATTCATCTCCCCCACACCACAAATAGATGAAAAATGTTTTGACTCTAAATCTTTCATATTCCAAACTTCCCCATACAAGCCCATCGGATAAAGCAACACCCCATGTGCATCTCTAACATACCATCAATTGAAAAAAAACCCACATAAATGGATTGAAATAGCCACAAATCAACCCATAATTTATCTCCAGAATTTTTCATCTATGACGTTTTCGTAAGATTTGTAATGACTCGTGGCACTCGGAGATATTGTGATCATGAAAGAGCTAATGTTGCAAACCCAAGGGAAAATACGATGGCTTGACGCCCGAACAATGCCATGAGAGGGATGCCAAAGCTCTTTAGGAGAAAACACTTCATAAATCAGTTGGTGCGGCGACACGGGGTGCTACCGGAGGTGCCACCAACAAAAAACAGCGAAATCTATTGTTCAGGACTTCATTTATTTATCTTTTATGTTTATTATGAAAAAGGATTGTGTACTTTGTGTTTAAAACTCTGGTGATGTGATTCTATAGTAAATGTTTTTATCTTATAATGTTTTTATCTTATTATACATGATAGTTATGGTTATAAGTATATATTGATGAATTCAAATTAAATAAACATATGGACTGAGGAGGTTGTGGTGGGTGGGATATCTTAATTTGTTTTACATCTCAACAAAATTTAGAAAAATATTTCTAACAATGAATAAACATATTTTGAAAAGAGTAAACTATTACGCATTTTGGTTTGTAGTTTTTTGTGTTAAAACAATTACATAACTGAGAAATAAAACGACATTACACTTCTAAGATATATACGTTGCCACATGGAGCTCTATTTTTGGAATTTCTTTTTGCTTTTTTCTATCAATGTTGGAGTTTTTTAGTGGAAACCATTTAATTTTATAGAAATTTCATTATATTTTCAAAAAAAAAATCCTGCCTTTTTATCATGATTGGAATTGTTTTGTGGAAATATTCTTTTTATTTGATTTTTTGTGTATATTGGGGAAGGTCTTATTGTTTTTTAATCAAAGTTGGAATTTCTTTTGGTGGAATTTATTTTTAGCATTTTACATTTTTTTTTAAATATTTTATTCAATAACAGTAAGACTTCTAAATTTTTTTCTATAATGTTCCTATTTTTTTAAACCTCTTTTCAATAATGTTCAAACTCATTAAACGTATTTTTATTATATCCACAATCTCTTAAAAGTTTTTTTTCAATAATTTCCAGATTTTTAAAAAATAAATTTTTAATATTTTTTTATTCTATTTTTCAATATTTTTAAAAGAATTTAAGAATATCCTTTATACTTGTTATATGTTTTTATATCAATAAATTTTGAAATATTTTCCATTATTTTTGAAATTCTGTGAAAAATAGTAATTTTAGATTTTTTAAAATAGTTTTTTACTTCATATTAGTTTTCATGATTCCCTAATTTTTATAATAGTTGATTTTCGAATATAGTTGATATGCGCCTGCGCATCGCGCGGGTTGCATACTAGTTAAAATAAAACTTAGAGATCTCAATTTAATTTATACCTTTAAATTAATTACCTGATTAAATTCAATTTACAAAAATATAAGTAAAATGAATTTTTCAGAAGGAAAAAAAAAAGATCTAGGCCTGTCACAATAAATCTTTATGTTATTCAAAAAATGTGGTATACTAATTAGTCAATTAATTAGGACATGAAATTATCAACATCCAAGACGCTTGAATCATAATAAAACTGAATAATCAAGCAATCTAAATTCAATTAGGAAACTAGTTCCCTTTCCATCAAGGACTAAAGTTGTTCTTCAAGTAAAACTTTTTAAAATAAATAATCTTTATTGCAGTTGACTTCTTTTTAAAATAGATTCCTCCTCGAAGTAGACTTCATCAATAACGGGATCTACATACGTGTTTGACCTCTAGATAATTCCTCTCTACTTTGACAAATATCGGGACGAAGAATTGTTGCCGAACCGGTGAAAAAATTAAGAAAACAACAAAATCGCAGCTCACTATCAGGGTCGAAACAATTTGATTTGGAGTCGGATTGATGTGAAATAAGGTCAGATTGATCCTTCTTTGTAGCTTTTGGAACTTTGTCTTCAATTGCATGCAAACACCTCCATAACTTTTGTCGGATCTCCATTAAACTTCACGAAACTTTTTCTAGTCCCATAACCCATGTAAACGTATATATCAAAATGTAAACAACTATTACATCACCCTTATAACTCCTCTATATACATGGATAAAACAATCATTGTAATACCCTAATTATTACAACTATATTGAATATAGGAAACAAAAATGACTACAGATAAACCACCATAGGATCCAATCACACAAAACAAACATATGTGACCATGATGGAAGGGATATAAACATATAATCTTTGCAAGTCACATGAGTGGTCATGTTCAATATATTCCTGAATATACCAGTCATAATCCTCTTTAAAACTATCATACAAGTTATCAAATCATCATATGAATTCTCATAGTTTAAGATAAACTACTAGGATTGTACACACAACCATACCAATAGGATGTCAACTCCATATCTTTGTTGTGAACTATTCAATTATACCTGAATCGAAATTATGATTTCTTGTGATCGAGCCAAATCCAACTCACTGAAATTTCTACTTAGTATAATTGATTGGCATAATAAACAATATATTTAAAGACATAAATATAAATCATTCTTACAAACATGATTCTCATTTCAGATGAATTAGACAATCCCTTTATTGAAAAATAAAATATCATTACATAGTTTAAAGAATAAAACCCACCTATAATATTAAACTTAGTCTTATAGTCATTTGCCTATGCATGTTAATATCATTCCCTCAACATGACCATCAAAAGCCTTAGGTGTTAAGCTCTTTGTAAAAGAATCCGTTAAGTTATCCTGAGGTGCAATGTTGGTCACGATGATGCCACATCTCTACATGATCTCCTGAATCAGGTGATAGTTAATCTCAATGTGCTTTGACCTCTTATGAGTCCTTGGTTCTTTTGAATTTTTAACTCCACCGTTATTGTCATAATAAAGTGTAATAGTCGACTACATTGAAGGAACCACACCCAAGTCACTAGGAAGTTTCGAAGCCGAACAACCTCATTTTCCACCTCCAAGGAGAAAACATATTCGACTTCCATGGTCAAATAAATCCCTAAACATGGTTTTAAGAATAAAACACCAACACCCCTACCCCTGCCCCTGCCCTAAACTTCTTCCCATACCTACCCCTTATACCATTCCTTTTGGCCCTACTAAAGCCTTTCACCAACCACCATCCTCCTCATCCGATGCTTTTATCTCTCTCTCTCTCTCTATCTATCTCTATCTCTATCTCTCTCTCTCTCTCTCTCTCTCTCTCTCTCTCTCTCTATCTCTCTCTCTTATGTCACCAGCAAAAAACCATCCCTAACCACTACAAGAAATTCCCCTTAAGAAATTTCCAACTTGTGAAAATTTGTACAGTTTGTAGACACCAATTGTCAAGTAAAAGGATATACAAATTGTTAGCATCGCTTCTTTAGGAATGGTGTTTATTGAATTTATGTCACTATTCTTGTTTAATCTTTGTGAATTTGTAGGTTCAATTTATGTAAAATCTTTGGTTAAACTTTGTAGTGAAAAAGATAGATTAATTTGAGTGTGGTCTACACTCGCGATCATAAAAATGGGAGTGATTTTCTTAGATTGAGACAACAGATGGTGTTGGAGAAGTTGGGTTTTTATGTCTTGCATTTTTTTAAAAAATGATTTTATTTCTTATTTCTTTTTTCATGTACTTGGTGGTGGAGTTGATGCAAGTGGCGGTAGAGTGGTGGTGGAGTAAGAGTGGTGGAGAGAGAGTTTAAATTAATATTTTCTCTTAATTTGTTTGATATTTTCATAATTATATATTTTGATTGTAGTTTCTTAAGCCAAATGTCACATATTTATTAAATAAGTTACAGCATTTAAGCCATATAGGCTTCCACATCCCAAATTCCATAAAGTCTCTGTATGGAGGCTTGATGGGGGGGTTAACATTATACAAATTAGATATATTGGGGTTAACATTATTTGAACGGGTCCAAAAATTTGTTGTACCTTGGTATCAAAGAGCTAAACACAATAATTATATGATACTATAGCAAAAATAAACATTTTATAAACCAAAAGAGTTCATCCTTATTCATATATATGCTTCTCTAGTATGAAATGAGCCACTTGAAATAACACCATTGCACTGATCTAGAATACGATTAATCCGGCACGCGCTACATGAGCCCCTAGTAGTTTACCGGATAAATTGATAAACCCAACATTCCCGGCCCATCAAGAGAAACCGGTGGTTTCTTGGTCACGACCAACTAAAGCTAAAGTTCCAATCCATCCTTCCCCTCCAAAGGTTAATATTAATAAATAACCGAATATAATACTTGGGCTAAGGTTCAAGTTAGTAATTTTTCTTACACCTCGCTTTAATATATATATATATGAAGTCTCCTTTAAGGACCTTCTGTGATGACCATTTTTTTTAAATAGTAAAAACAATATTTTTGAGTTTATTTTTGTGTGGCATTTAATCATTTCAGGGAACCCCTTTAAAAATCAACTCAAAATAATTTTTTTCTATTTAAAAAAAAAATCGATCAAAATGTGTCAACTTTTAAGCAACTTAAAAACTGACATATTTTGGTCGATTTTTTTAAAATAGTAAAAAAAAATTATTTTGAACTGATTTTTTTTTTTATGGGCTCCCTAAAATGTTTAAATACCACACAAAAAATCAATACTATTTATAAAAAATAGTCTACGCATGTGATACGTATATATATACTAGGGTATGCCCGTTCCTGAAGGCACGCTAATAATTTTAAAAAGCTTAAATTCGTGTATAATATAAATAATAAATGTGTTTATATGTTAGAAGTATATATTTTCAAAGTGTAGAATCGGGTAAATTAAAGTCATATACAATTGTTTTACAACACAAAGTATAAAATCTATAAGAACATTTTGATAAAACTTCCTTCGCTTATAAGACTATCCATCGTGTTTAAAAAGTAAAAACAAACTCAACAACAATACTAATAATCCGTCATGGACCTCGTATAACCAACATAATCAGTTACACATGTGTGGTCTAATGTTTCAATAAAGACAATTAGAACCTAAAATAGATTATAACACAAATAACTGTAAAATCCTAGTAGACAACGGATACAAATACGATACTTTAATGATTTAAACAAATAACAATACTTTCTCCGTTTCAAATTAAGCCATGTACTTATATTTTTTCCATTCCAACCTATTAGCCAATATATATACTTTTCCCATCAAGGATTAAAATTCCATCCAGTCTTACATATGTCAATACTTTTTGTATTTTCTTAAAGAGTCAGATTCGATAACTATTAATTGTATAAATCAATTTAGTTAATTGTTCTTAGGGGTGGGCACGATCCGGTCCGAGTTTTGCCTTTTTTTGAACCAGACCGAATATTCAATCCTCAATTTTTTTGGACCGAGACCGGAACATTAATTCGATTAACCTACTACTTCGATCCGGTCTTTTTTCGATTCGTTCTGGGGTAAAATTCGGTCCTAACCCTATTATATATATATATACTTTTTATGAATGTTTTTATCTATTGTTCTCACAAATATATATACAAAAATTAAAAAAATAATAATAATCGAAACTCCAAGTGATATTTACATGGGTTTTCTTAACCCAAATAAAAAAAATGTATATATATATATATATAAAATGTTCCAAATTAAATTAATAAGTTATTACATTAATTCAAAAACTATATATAAGAAACATATTAATAAGTTATTACATTAATTCAAAAATTATATATAAGAAACATAATAACATTATTTTTATTATATATATATATATATATATATGCGAATCGGTCCGGTCTGGTCCAAATCGGTCTTTTAATATAGTGGACCACGGACCGGACCGGTTTAATCGATTTTTAGTTTTTGTGAACCGGTTTTTGGACCGATTTCTAAATAGTCTTAATTTTTTGTTCGGTTCGATTCGGTCCAATGGTAGATCTTTTTTTGTCCACCCCTAATTGTTATCAATATGGTAAATCAATACCATAGCTATTGTCCTTTTACTTTAAATAAATTATGACAAACTTTTACATTGAGCCTTGAGACATAAAATTTGTCCTACTAACCCTCGAGCCATGTGCCCAACCAAAGAAAGAGATGACATCAGAAGCATTTATACTTGGGGGCCAGCCATATTCGGATTATTTTGGGTTGTAAAACACGTCCATAGTGGCCCTTAAACATTTCTGTTTTAAAATCAAAACTAAAACAAAAACCATGGTTATTACATAGAGAACCACATTCGGCTTATAGTTAAAAACGCACAAAAATTCTCTTTTCTTTCAAATCCAAACACAAACCTACAAATTCAACCAAATAAAAAAATTATAAATGAAAATCTCTCTACCCACTTCATCAATTTTTCTACGGGCAAAAGAACACCAACTTCATCACAAAAATATGTACCTGAACCAAACAAAAAAATTACAAATGAATATCTCTCTACCCACTTCAATTTTTCTACCGACAAAAGAACACCCACTTCATCAAAATGTGATGAGAAAAAAATGTACCTGAAACATCAAAATAAATAAAAAAAAGTCACGTCCCTTAACATTCTTGATTTTTAAAAATCAGAAATAAAAAACGTAAAAGTTTAAATAAGTGATAGTCTGACAAAGAGCTAATACCTGAGACATGTAGATTGTAAAAATATGAACCCATAAGAAATTAGAGAAACCAAATCAAAACCTGGAAAACCAAATGATACTAAAAAATAAATCACAGTAGTTAAATAAGAAATTCTTCAAACTTATTTTAATGAAAAAAACAAAATGTTGAAATATAAATAAGATACAGTTTCAATGAGAGATTGAAACCCATATTTTTCACCGCAAATCATAAGCCCCGAAAGTTTATTTTCGTTTGGAGGATGAAACATGAGAATTCTTCCAGTGGTAAAAACTATGTTATTTTTTATTGAAAAAAATTATAACCCACGAAAATTAAAAAACCCTACACTTTGAAACAGTAGATGGGTGGGCAGAGAGAGATATGGAGAGTACCTCTAGAATTGTAAACACATTCGAAATCCCCCCAACCACATTGATACTCATTTTTTTCTGAAACTTTAAATCCATGCGTTGAGATATGAAAAGTAATCTCAATGCCACCATAATAACAAAAAAAATATACTAATAAAAAGAAAAAAATTGCAATGTCGACCAAAGAATACCTGAAATCCTGAAAAGATGTCCCTGAAAACCCCAAAAGATATACCTGAAAAATTCACAAAATACATCAGAAATTATAAAGCATAAAAAAGAGTAATACTCAAAAATCCACCATTGACGGTCTTCATTGTTGCTTTCGTTGTCCCCAATGATATTTGGTTGAAATATGAGAAGGGTTGGACTGAAAAGCTGTCAAAAGTTCAAACTAAAATACCCCAACAAAACAAAAATCTAAACAAATATAAATCTTAGACCCTTCAACAAAGCAACAATGAAGACCCTTTACCCAGAAATTTTTTAGTCTTCAGCAAAGTCGACATTAGACCCTTCAACACAAATTTGAGAACAGAAAGATAAAGACTAGGTGATTTGGCATACACCGGTGAGGGGTGTTGCGTCTGTGTTGAGAAAAGCGTCCACCGACGTCGTTGAGAGAAAAGACGGGAGGATAATTATTTTAAAGATGGGTAGCATGGAGAGAGAAAAGTATATAGAATAAACGGTGTCAATGTTTTGGAGAGAGAAACTGAGATAGGTAGTGTTTTAAGGCCATCTCCAATGGGAGATGCAAATGTGCACATTTGCACATTTATGTTTCACAGTGGGTATAAAAATGTGTACATTTAGGGGAGAGGAAATGCAGAGGCAATGTAAATATACATTGGCGATACACAATGTGTAATCGGGGGGGGGGGGGGCACAGCTGGGCGGCTAAGTGTTGCCCGCACAGACTGTGGGCGGTAGACTGTCGTCCGCCCAAGCCATTATAAATAGAATCGATAGGAGTTGTATGGCTACGATTTGTGCACCCAAATCTGGGCTAGTAAGTCTTACCCGCCCAGAATCTGGGCTCGTAAGTCTTACCCGCCCAAAGTAGTCCCCTCCCACTTCCATCTCATATTTACATTGTCCCACTACAAAACCAAATAAAAAAATGTACGTAAACATGTGCACATTTGCATCTTTTAGGTGCATCCCATTGGAGATGGCCTAAGAGGTAGTGGTCGAAGATGTGATCAGTCCAAGGCTTGAGGTAAAAATAGAGTCAAAATGTCTTTTGGCGTGTGAACAACGTTTAAATTGAACGTGGCATCATATTAAACCATTAGATGCAAACACTCCACATTCCTTCTCAACCGTATATAGATTAAGGGGTAAAAGAGAAAGTACAAAAAAATTATAATGATGACATCATGAATTAAACTTATGACATATATAAGTTTTTACTTTATTATTATATATATATATATATATATATATATATATATATATATATATACACACACACACAGTCATGCTCTTGTGAGGACTAGTTCGCATTTTAAGAATGCACACCGGACATGTGCCACCTCGCGGTGAGTCCAGAAAAAAGAGGGTGTGCGTATAATTTAGGCGATAATTTCTAGGGGCACCGTTTAGTGACACATGTCCGGTCCGCATTCTTAAAATGCGGACTAGTCCGCACATGAGCAGGACTGTATATATATATATATATATATATATATATATATATATATATATATATATATATATATACCACTGTTCTAAAAAACCCTGCCTAGGCTAAGGCTTGGGAGAAACGCCTCGCCTTACGTTTTTCACGCCTTAGTCTTGGTAAAACCCTTAAGATGCACTTTTTTTCTAAAAACAACAATGTTTTAGTGAAACGATGTAGCCTTTTAATGAATTTCTTTACAAACCGGACCATTATCTCATCCAAAATAATCAAATAGTATTTTAATTTGCATATATTCAGACATATTTTTATGATATGTACAATTTTTATATTTTAATACCCTTGCTATGGTTAAAAAATATAAAAATATATTAAGAAGGCCTAAACGCCTTTTCACGCCTTTTTACGCCTAGGCCCGCCTAGGCTTCTAAGGCTTAAGACTTGGCCTCCACGCCTCAATCACGCCCCGCATTTTTTAGAACCTTGATATATACAGTCCTGCTCTTGTGCGGACTAGTCTGCATTTTTAGAATGCGGACCGGACATGTGTCACCTGGCGGTGAGCCCAGAAGAGAGAGAAAGGGTGCCTATAATTTAGGCGATAATTTCTAGGCGCACCGTTAGGTGACACATGTTCGGTCCGCACAATAACATATATATATATATATATATATATATATATATATATATATATATATATATATATATAGCAAGGGACTTTTTACTATTCCATAAGTTTCTAAGACATTTCATGGTGAGGATGAATGCCAACGAGACACAAATGAATGGTTGAGATTAAGTTTGTTGGGTTTGAATCTTACGATTGAGAATACTTTTCATGGTTAAAGTATTGTTCTGGAGAAAATCAGAGCACAAGGCTTGAGAGGACCTTACCTTACCTAGACTCTTTACTCTACTCTACTCTATTCATCATAAAAACCCACATACCCATATCATCTTCATTAATTGTTTTTCGATAAAATACATCACTCTCTCTCTTTCACTGCTCATGCTCTCTCTCATAGCTTCAACATCTCTTAAATATTTCATCTTCTATCATTATTGAGGTGATTACATCATAGGGTTTTAAAACCACACCACCATGGTGAAAACTCCATGTAAAACCCAACATCTTCCTCCAATTCATAAACCCACCACCGCCATGCACAAATTCACCACTACGCTTGCACAAACGCACCATCGACAACCTGCAACCATAGGATTTCCCACATAAAAAAGTAAGGACTTTAAGAAACAGTATACATACCCAGAAACAACAAAAGAAAATGAGGGTGAAGCAAATGGGGGTAGGTGGAAGCAGGTCAGAAGTTTAGAGAGTTGGTATGGCAAAAGTTAAGTGTTGCTAACAAAAGAAAACTTCGAATCCCAAAAGTTTCTTTGGTTATGACTTGGAGCCAAATATCTTATGGTTAAGATTTAAAGCTTCTTTGGTGCCAATTTGGTGCTGTTTTGATGTCCCATAGTGGAAGAGGGTAGCGGAGTGGTGAGTTTTATTGTGGTGTTTCTATGTTTCTAATTTTATACAGAGTCATTTTTTCTGACTATTCTTTGGTATCTACATTTCTATTTCCATTTTTTATGACTACTCATATCGGTTTCTCACCATTTCTATATGATTCTACACAACAGATAAAAGAAGCTGGGAGTTTATTTTTGTGCATGGTCATTCACTTCTCGACATAAACTTTCTTACACTCACGCCCACGAGGCTCGAGGTACAGAACCGTCCTTATTTTGAGGTAAGCAACCCTCTATTTTATCGGGGTTTTAGTGATTTTAAAATCTATCCATCTTTTTTTTATTTTTTATGTATTTTTGTTCTTTTGTTTGTGTATAATAATAGGAAAAAAATGGGCTCTCAACTACAGTGTTTTGCACACGATTTTCGAATGCTTACCACTTTGTAGGTTTTAAACTCTTCACATAATTTTTGTTTATCAATTATATGCCTCCCTCCCCACATAAAAAAATATACATATCCTTGAGTGCAGATTTTGAAGATATGAGATTTGAAATGGTGTACAGACAAGTTCCACCACCATTTGAAGAAGATCCAGTGACCAAACAACCATGTTTTGTAGATATTTGTAAGTTTATTACTGGATTTTCATTACTAAGCAGTACTAAGTGATGTTCTCTCTTTTTTTTTTACTAAAACACTATCTGCAGGTTTTGTTGTAAATACCATGTCCATAGTCTGTTCTAAACTACAAGCTTGGGAAGATGATCTTAATTCCTTGCTGGATTCATCTAAGCATCTATAATGCATTGTTGGCACTTCAAATGTTAGTACACTGGATTCCCACTGCTCAATACATTTTCAGCTCTTTTATTGACCATGAGTACCTACACAGTTCAGTCAAATTTTTTAAAATTGCTCTTTTATGTATCTAATTCATCATGTAAAGCAACAATTAACTATCTGTTGCACGAATTTTGTAGCAGACTGAATTAAGTTTCATCCTTTTTGAATACTCTTCCAAATGAAAATGTGTATATACATATTTAATGAGTTCTTAACAGGTTCAATATCTATAAAAGTGTTTTATTTTTCTTAACATATCTTTCCATGAGTACACTTTTCCAGTTTCATATCTGTATTTTATGGTATGCATTTGAACAAAAGGCTCCTTGAAATTTCGTAACTAGATACTGTTTTGGGTGTTAAAGATATGGAGGGGGAAGAGTGTTGTGACAATTGGTAGGTTTATTGCTACCTGCTATAGCAGGTAGCTTAGTACAATAGTATTAGGGGGAAGGACAGTGGTGACCATCTTGCTACAATAGGTAGGTTTGCTGCTATTTGTAGCAGCTAGGTTTTATGGCATGTTTGTTTCCCGGACCCACTAAATTTTGCTTTCCCAAATACTTTTTAAGACTTCCTTGGGTTTATTCTTTTTGTTTTAACCCATTTATTTGTGATGTGATTTTATTTTGCAGGCGAAAGATATTTTCCTCTCACATTACTTTCAGTTGAGAATTTCACCGAACCGTTTAGAAAATGTAGGTTTTTTTATGCCTTGTAGGGCCTTTTGATTTATATTTCTATGTTTTCTAATTTAACATGTTTATGCAATCACAAAAGTATAATAGTTGGAGGATGTCTTTAGATGTGAATCCATTGTCCATAATAGCTCAAGTATTTGGTGTTTGATATATTTTTTTGCTAACTAAATAGTATTTTGTAATTAGTTGTAACTAAATAGTTGAAGACTTCACTATTTGAGTTGGAACCATTTATTGTTGAGAGAGAGAGATAATCATACTTTTACACACAATAGTTGAAGACTTCATTATTTAAAAAAAAAAAATGTGTGGTGACAATTATTATGCAACACAAATAAATACAAGAGAAGCAACTATCAAGGAAGAACAAGGAATATAAGATGCCAATCACACAACAAAGGATGTACGTGGTTCAGCAAAGATGTTCCTACGTTCACGGTGGTGCAGGCGATATTATTTCTATATACTCCGGAGAGTAATTACAGAGAATACAACTTGTCCTTTTGCCCCGGACCTAGGGTTTAATATATACATGTAGATGTAGGTAAGTGGAGGTTATGGGTTTCTCCACGTTTTCCATCTCCCCTATAACTTCCAATTGTGGGAACGTGGGGGAGACCGGATCAATATCAGAGATGAGGGGCCCGGACTTTGGGCGCCAGGACTGGGCTACTCGTCCAGGCCCATGGTTCTAAATTTTGGGTACCCACAATTGCCCCTAAATTTGTTGGGCCATGTTTATGGGCTCAATGGATTTAAATGATCAACCATTATGGCTGATTTGCGATTCCTCGAAAGCTGTGAAGTTGATTTGGCGGCACCCGCTTCGCTTATTGTGCACTATGATTAGAATTTGAAGGCTTGTTGGAATATCCACTTTCTCTCCCGTCGCTTTAGCCTTTCCAGTACTCTTCTATATTCTGAGAACTCTAGCGCCTCGTACCTTCTTCTCTTAATTTCCATTCCCATAGTTTCTTAGTTGTCAGATCTCGTGCTTCTTTATCACATGGACTGATTGTCTGAGCTTGTGCTTCTTCATCACTTGGACTGATTGTCTATTTTGTAAGTTTCCTGTGCCCTTTCCTTGTACTTTCTCTTTAGTTTGTAGCTTTTCTTGGGTCTTCCAATGGCAAAGATTGGGAATAGGTCAATCTCTGAATTTAGGAAGTTTTACAACATTCCTGAGTTGGTAGATATTGAGTGTTGTGCCTCCCCTCTTAGGAATGTTAGGTATATAGATGATGCTCACTGGATCCATGTTCTGTTGCTTTCCTAGGGGGGACTCACTTTTCCTCCCAATGATTTATTCCTGTATTTCTTTGGCTATTTCAATATTGTTCCTGCACAATGCTCGCCCAATGTGTGGAAAATAGTAAATGGCATCCATAGGATAAATTAATTATATGGTACTAGGTTAGGACTTGTCGAGGTCTGTTTCTGTTACTCCTTTTCTCGAAGTAGCTCAGGTGTCCTATACCTCAAAGCTAGGAGCCCTGACAGGGTATTGGTAGTAAATCTACCTAATTCCCATAAGGACTACTGGTAAGAAGGTGTCCTTGTTAGGAATTGGCAGTTCCCTCCCCAATTTGAAGGGTCGAGGTCTGAGAGGTTCTCTGTTCCTTTTTACGGGAAGGAATATATAGGTAGACATTGTACTGTTGCTTCAACTTTTGCTAATTTATGACCTTTCTAACTCTTCTTTTCTTTTTCTTGCGCAGCGAAGTCAAAGAACTTGGAACCTGCACTCAATAAGATTCGTCTTTCAGAATTGGTAAAGGCTTAGAAAATCAAGGAGTCCTTAGGTGACGGCGAGCACCCCAGATCTGCTGCCTTCCTGCTCGAGTACAAGAACATTGTCTCTAGCTTCATAGCGAGGCCTGTGGATAGTATACCATAGTTTGACTCCTTCGAAGATACTGCTGCAGAGCCTATCCAGCTAGACGAGGAGGAGTGCAACTCTGAAAGTGACTTTGCAGGAGCCGTGAGTAATTTGGGTGGAGGGAGCTTTGATAGTAGCAGTTCGTCGAGCACTTCTAGCAGTTCAAGTGAAGAGATGGTTCCCCCAAGGAAGAACTTGATTAGGGATGATGATGATGAGGACCACGTGTTCCTTGCATAGAGGTCAAAGAAATAAAAAGCCGCTTCTGGGGCCGTGGCTACTGGTTCCTGGTCCTCCGCTCAGGAGCAGGAGAGGATAAGGAAGAAAGAGGAGCAGGTGAGAGAGAGAGAGAGAGAGAGAGAGAGATAGAGAGAGAGAGAGAGGAAAAAAGAAGAAGAGAGTAAGAAATTGGAAGAGAAGAGGAGAGCGGAGGAGAGGAAGAAGAGGGAGAGCGAGAAGAAGGAGGAGAAAAGGAGGGCTGAGGCGAGGACGAAGGCTGGGCAGGCATTAGTCCCAGTATCTGCTCTGCCTGAAGGGGTCTCCGTGTCAATTTCTCCTCAGCTATCCCCGGCTCTGCTCGAGAGAGCTTTCCTCCCGACTGATCGCCAAAGGGCAGTAGGTTCAGAGAACCTGGACCTTCAGGCTAGTCAGAGGCTTGCTCTAGTAAGGTTTCTTTTTCTCTTGTATTTTTCTGACTTCCCTCATTTTCCTCTTCTAATATCTTCTCTTTTTCGCAGTTTGTTACTGACTTCGCCGTGCTGTATCGTTCACACGACGAGCTGGTGAAGAAGAACAGTGAACTGGAGCAAGAAAACTCTGCCCTGAAGCTGAAGGGTAAGGAGTTTGAGGCCAATTTTAAGGCTGTTGATACTGCTCGGATCTCATCCGACTTGGCTCTTACCACTGTGAACAAGGAGAAGGATGCGGCGATCACAGATCTAAGGGAGTTGAGGCAGGCCTACGACCTAGTTTTCTCGAGCAAACTTGTTGTGTTGGAGGAGAAAAGGGTGCTTTCTAAAGAGCTGAAGAAGAAGGAGTCCGAGGCTGTCACTGCCAAGGAAGACTCTTATAATTCTGACTGGGCTATGACATACGAAGATGCTGAAGTTCAGATAAGCTATATCAGCCTTTTGAACTTCAAGAAAGGATAAAATAAGGCTCTCGTAGCTGCTGGGGTGGATGTTGCATCCCCACTCTTCGACGAGCACGACCCAGGGCCGAGGCCAGTCGCAGATGAGGACCCTGTCCCAGCTGTTGAAGGCCCTGAATCTGTCCTTCAGGCGACTCCTGCTGATGTTTCTCTTATTGAGGGGATAAAGGTCAGCCTTGCCGAGGACAGTGCTCCTACTAATGCTGATAAGGAGAAGGGGCCATCCACCTCTAGGCCTCCTGAGGTTGCTAATTGATAGGGTTTTTGTATTTTTACGTTTTCTAGTCTGTAAATTTTCTTTCTTTAGTCTGATGTAACTTCATTTTTTATTAATGAAAAAGCTTCATTTCTGCTTCTGTTGATCTCTTTCTCTCCTTTATCTTTCTTTCGCTTGTAGTTAGTTGATGTGGATGATTACATCCCTACTACTTCCCAGTTGGGTAGGACCCTTAGTCCCAATGCGAGCCCTGAAGTTCGCCAGGATTTTGTTAAGCTTTGCAAGTCCCTCAGGTCTAGAAATCAGAATTATAAGGAGCAATCCTAGCTAGTGACTAAGCTGAAAGACAGGCTCTGGGAGATGGAGGACATTGGTGCCTCAGTACAAGAGGAAGTCAATGTGCTGAGAACAAGACTCTTAGAGGCCACCGAGGTCAACCAAGTTATGGAGTTACTTCAGCAAGAGAATGAAGACCTGAGGAGGGAAGTCTTACAACTTAGGGAGCATGCACCGAGCACTATTCCGGCAGTTCTGCAAGGCTCCTCATCGTTGCGAGCAAGATCTAGTCATGTGATGCGAGGCTCTACTCGCCCTCCCCCTCCGCTAGCTGGTAGTAGCACCAGGGGCAGAAACAGGGAAGCAGAAGAACTTCGTGATAAGGAGATGGAAGAACTCTGCGATGACATTCGGCGAGCATATGTAATTACTGATGGGCTTCAAAGGGATGTCACCCGGTTGCGGCACTTGTTCAAGAAAAGTCCTCGCCAAGCGTGGGCTGACGGTTATGATCAAGGCTGGTTGGATGCTCCAGCAAGGCTATTTGAGTTCGAGGAGCTTTCTTTCATTAGGGGATGGCTAAGTGCCTTGAAGGAGCTGAAAGTCTTTAGGAACTCGGTGCTATGGTATCGTCATGAGATGTCTTCCTCCACTCTGGTGCCCAACCCATTCAGGAGGGACGATCGATGGATCCCCATCGATGCTATTCCTCGACAATTATTGGAGTCGGATGCGAATGAGGTTGTGGAAGAGTTTGCTCCTGCTCCTGATGACGGACGAAGACCTCGAGTGGCTGATTATCTTGCTCGGAGGCTTCCACCCCTTGAGATTTTGCCAGTCGCTATTTTTTTATTTTTGATAATGTAAATGCTTTGGGCGAGCTCGCCGACTAAACATGTATTATAATTGTTGTAAGTAAAATGGATTAATGAAAAGTTTATGTTTTTGGGCGATTTCGCCAACTAAACGTGTATATCCTACTTTTCATAGCCTTGCTGCTTTATAATCTCTTCTGTTTTGTCATGCAAGTGTCCCCCTAGTCCAGTATAATATCAAAGTACCATTGTGCCCCACCTTACCTTTTAGGTTGTGTCGTCACACTCCCTTAGGCCTAAGTAGGGCAATTGGCGAGGACACACCTAGTGTTGGATGTCTTCATCCGAGCAGGATTTTATTCAACCGAAGTAGGTTTGATGACCAGTATAAGATTTGGTCGTGTTGCCTAAGAATCCTCTATAGGGCTTTATATATTGCCAGGGGCAATGCTAAGAGGTCTCTCATGTTTTATGACGATGACCTGAGGAGGGGTATTCCCCTGCTATAGTGATCAATGTGCTTGTTATTTGGAAAAGATGTACGATGAATGCAGCTGTCACCAATCAGAGTGTAACCAATTAAGTAACTTTCATTAGTAATAAGGAAAATGGACTTCTGTTTTCATAACAAAATAATACAAAAGAAAGATCTAAAAATAAAATTTCTTAAGATTGGTTGCGTTCCATGCTCGTGGTATTTCCCTGCCCTCCATCGTTTCCAAGTGATAGGCACCTTACAGATTATCTTTAGTTACTTTAAAGGGTCCTTCCCAGTTTGGGCCTAGCTTGCCGTCTGACGACTTTATTGTGCTACCCAAGACTTTCCTTAGAACATAGTCTCCAACTTGGAATGTTCTCGGGTTAACCCTTTTGTTGTAGTGCTTTGCGAGTTGTTGCTGATAGCTCTCTAGCATTACTAGGGCAAGTTCTCTGCTCTCGTCGGCTAGGTCGAGCTTAGCGAGCAATGCCTCATCATGCTGGCCTTGGTCGACAAGGTTGGATCTCATTGTTGTTAAACCTGCTTCTAGTGGGATGACTACTTCTATGCCATATGTCAGTGAAAATGGGGTTTCTCCTGTTGCTCGCCGAGGAGTGGTTCGGTACGCCCATAGAACATGGGGTATATTTGTTACCCATGCGCCTTTGGCTCGCTCTAATCGCTTCTTTAATCCATCGATCACAGTTTTATTGGAAGCTTCAACTTGTCCATTGCTCTGAGGGTAGGCCACCGAACTGAAGTGGTGTCTGATCCCGTGTTCATTACAGAAGTTCTGAAAGGGGACACTTTCGAATTGCGTTCCATTGTCGGTGATGATGGTTCTTGGGATTCTAAATCGAGTGATTATATTCCTCTATATGAACCTAATCATATCAGCATCTCGGATATTCGCCAGTGGCTCTGCCTCGATCCATTTGGTGAATTAGTCAGTTACAACTAACAGGTAATTGCGATTGCAGGCAGCGGTGGGCAGTGGTCCCATAATGTCCATTCCCCATTGGGCGAAATGTCATGGGTTGGATAGGGACTTTAGGTCGCTGGTGGGTTGGTGGGCTATAGGAGCGTGGAATTGGCATTTCAGGGATTTTCGGACATACACTGCGGAGTCCTTTTGCATATATGGCCACCAATAGCCTTCCTTCATTGCTCGAAAGGCTAGAGACCTTCCTTCGATATGACTTCCACAGATTCTTTTGTGAAGCTCATGTAGCACTTGCTCGACATCACCTGGGTGGACGCATCTAAGGTAGGGATCGGAGAAGGATTTCTTATACAAGTCGCCTCTTGTGGATAAGTGAAAGCGAGCAGCTTTGACTCTTATCCGGTGGGCAGTTTTCTTGTCATCTGGGAGCGTGCCATCCTTTAAATAGTCCTTTAAGGGGTCTATCCAGTTGGGGGTTGATCCCACCTGGAGTATTTGTTCCGCGTTTGCTAACTTGTTGGTGTAGTTAATGCTCGAACAAATGAGGAAATCAATGGGGATGACCCTCTTAAGGTCAGAGTCAACTGTTGAACTCAAAGCTGCTAAGGCATCAGCATGACTGCTTTGCCCCCTGGGAAACTGCTGGATGTTGATCTCTTCAAAGCTTGACATTAATTTTCTCACTAAGGCGAGGTAGGCTGCCATCCTTTCATCCTTTGCATTGTAATCTCCACTTATCTGATTGGAGACTAGTTGAGAGTCGCTGAACACTTGTAAACCTTTTTCTTCTAGAGTTTGGGCCTTTTGGAGACCAGCTATTAGGGCTTCGTACTCTACTTCGTTGTTGGACGCTGCAAATCCAAGCCTGATTCCTTGTTCGAGGATCATTTTTTCTAGAGTGATGAGAACAATGCCTACCCCTGCCCCCTTTGAGTTGGAGGCTCCATCAACGAAGAGTTTCCAAGTTTCCTCTATTGTTGGGTTCTTCTCTTGCCTTGTTGATTGAGGTTGGTCGGAGAGTTCGTCGCCCGTGAATTCGGCTATGAAATCAGCAAGGATCTGACCCTTGATAGCTGTCCTTGGTTGAAAATGGATGTCAAACTGACCGAGCTCGACTGACCACTTAGACAGTCTGCCTGACAAGTTTGCTTTCCTTAGGACCGCCTTAAGGGGATGTGATGTAAGGACGATGATAGTATGAGTTTCGAAATAATGCTTCAGCTTCCTCGAGGCTATTACAAGCGTAAAGGAGAGCTTCTCCAATGGCAGGTACCTTTGCTCGATGTCTAATAAGGTCTTACTCGCGTAGTAAACGGGGTGTTGGATTCCTTCAACCTTGCATATTAATGCAGAGCTGACAGTGTGATTGGATACCGAGAGGTACAGGTACAAAGAATCCATTTGCTATGGTATGATAAGCAGCGGTGGAGAGCTTAAGTAGGACTTGAGCTCGTCTAAATCTCGCGAGCAGTCTGGGCTCCACTATATCAGTTTACTCCTTTTTAGAAGCTAGAAAAAAGGTTTGCACTTCTCGGAGGATTTGGAGATGAAGCGATTTAAGGCGGCGAGCATTCCAGTGAGCTTCTGCACGTCCCGGATTGTTCGAGGGGGTTGTACCCTGTTGATTGCATAGATCTGGTCTGGATTAGATTCTATGCCTCTCTTACTGACCAAGTACCCAAGAAATTTTCCTGACTGGACACCGAAGGAACATTTTCTCGCATTAAGTTTCATTCGGTACTTCCTGAGGATTTCGAAGTTCTTTGACAGGTCTGAGAGGTGATTTTCCTTCTTCTTTCTCTTAACGAGCATGTCATCGATGTATACCTCCATTGTATCTCCCATTTGATCCCTGAACATTTTGGTGACCAGCCGCTGATAGGTTGCCCCTGCATTCTTGAGCCCAAATGGCATGACCTTGTAGCAATATAACCCAACTGTCGTGATAAACGCCATTTTTTCCTGGTCTGGGGCATACAAGGGGATCTGGTGATATCCTGAGTATACGTCCAGGAAACTCATTCGCTCGTGAGCTACAGTGGCATCTACTAGTTGGTCTATCTTCGGGAGGGGGAAACTATCCTTGGGGCATACTTTGTTGAGGTCAGTGAAGTCGATGCAAACTCTTCACTTCCCATTATTCTTCGGAACTACTACTGGGTTGGACAACCACTTGGGGAATTGCACTTCCCGTATGGATCCTGCATCCAGCAGTTTTTCGAATTCCTTTTCGACCACTTTAGCCTTCTCGGGTGCAGTTCTCCATGCCTTCTGCGTGACTGGCTTGAATGTGGGGTCGACGTGCAGCTGATGACAGACCATACTAGGATCGATTCCAGGCAGCTCGTATGGTTCCCATGTGAAAACATCTACGTTGTGTCTCAGCAAGGTTGTTAAATCCTTCTGTTCTTGGTCGTTGAGAGATGCTCCAATCAAGAAGACTCTGCTACTGTCACCAACTTCAGCTATAACTTCTACCAGATCCTCGATGACACGCTCGGAGGGGAGGATCCTGGTCTCCTCTACTCCAGGTCTTCCATACTTTAATTGCTACTTGGAAGGTATCACACCCTCTTCAACTTTCTCGCTAGGTTGACCGGCGTTCTTCTCTGGCTTTGGTCGGATGGCTGCTATGAAGCACTTCCTCGCCATCGCTTGGTCATCGTGGATCTCCACTACTCCTCGCTCGATTACATACTTGATCTTCTGATGGTAGGTCAAGGAGACCGCCTTCATCGTATAAAGCCATCCTCTGCCGAGGATGGCCTGGTACGGTGAATCGATGTCAACTACCAAAAACTCAATCATCTTGGAAACGTTTCCAGCACGAACTGGCAGCACTATCTTGCCTAGGGTCATGGTCATTTTTCCAGCGAAGCCGACCAAAGGAACAATAGCTTCCTTTAGGTCGGCGATGCTCAACTTCAATTTCCTGAATAGGCAGAGGTACATTACTTCGGATAAACTTTCTTGATCGACGAGCAGCTTGTCGATGTCGAAGTTGGCTATCCTGAGTGTAATGACCAGGGCATCATGATGTGGGATCCTTACTCCCACCAAATCTTCATCCGTGAAAACAATATGCTTGTTTAGTTGACGTCCTCCGCTCGTCGACGCTTTCCTGACTATGACTTTGCTGGATCGATTTGAAAAGCCTGCATTACCGCTGTAAGTTTTTTCATTTCCATTGGAGCTGAGTTCCCTTGTATTTTCTTGACGTCGGATACTCCGTGGATTACTGCGAACTCATGTATTGCATCATCCTCCAGCACGTTGTCGGGTCTCGCCTCTCTGTTGGTAGCCACTTTCTCTGCCCTCTTTTCCACAAAGTCGTTCAAATGCCCGGACTGGGCCAACTCCTCGAGGTGAGACTTAAGAGCTTTGCAGTGCTCGGTCTTATGTCCTCCCTCTTTGTGGAAAGCGCATCTTAACGCATTATTCCTCTTCGAGGGATCTCCTCCCATTTTCCTGGGCCACTTGATGAATGGCTCATCTTTGATCTTCGCGAGAATTTTATAAATTGGTTCTTTGAAGACGGTGTTGACCGCCTGGAATACTTTCGACGTGTCATGGTTCCCTCTGTTCTTGGAGCCATTTTTGCCTCCGTTCTTTCCTGCTTTCTTCTGGTTCTCAGTTTTCTCACCTCCCTTGGTAGTGAGCTTAGCTCAACCATTTTCTCCTTCATTAGGGAGGGTTACATCTTCCACCTTTGCGTATTTATCGATTCGGGCCATTAGGTCGTCAATAGTCATAGCTTCCTTCTTCGTCAGGGACTGGTAGAGGAGGAAAGAACTAGGGAGCCCAATTTTGAAGGAGGCCACTGCCACTTCCTCCGCGCAGTCCTCGATCTCATTGAATAACTCCCAGTACCTCTTCGCGTAATCTCGGAGGGTCTCTTGAGGCGTTTTCTTCATTGTTAGCAGAGCATCCATCCTTTTGGGATGGGAGCTACTGGTAATGAATCGGGTCGTAAAAAGTTCAGCTAGGGATTTGAAATTCTTGATCGACCGATGGGGGAGCCTTTCGAACCACTTCTGTGCTACATCATGAAGGCTCGAGGGAAAAATACGACACATCAGGGCATTTCGGTAATTCCAGAGGGTCATGGCCTGTCGGTATTGCCTGACGTGATCGATGGGATCAGTTTTTCCGTCGTAAATCTTGAACCTTGGAATGGAAAATTTCTTGGGAGCTTCCTCCTCTTCGATTTCCCTTGTGAAGGGTGACTTCATCTGGGTTTTGAGAGCTCGCCTCATGAGTTCTCTGGTTGATCTTGTTCCGTGGTGAGCGGGATGCTGGTCCATCTCCCTGCAGACCATGTTTCGGATGTTCTCGTCGCTGCGAGCAGGGCTCTGGTAGCGGCGAGCTCTTTGCAGCTGTTCGCGGAGGTCGTCGTCTGACTCGCCTCTTTCGTCCTTTTAAGATTCTCGCCTAGGGCTCCCTCCTCGGCTGCGAGATTTGCTCGCCTGAGGGCTAGGAGTGCGATATGGGTGTCTCCTGTTATCAGGACGAAGCTCCCTCTCTAGTCTTTCCAGTCTTCTTTTCAAGCGAGCATTCTCAGCCTCGTATCTGCGAGAAGACTCCCTCTGCTCGTGGAGCCTTGCCTCGTACGCATCAATCAATCTGGATATCTGCGTGGACCTCGCTGGTCCCTGACTTTCTTCTGAGGCTGGTCTTTCCAGGCGAGCTCTCTGATCTGAACGTCGGACTTCAGACCTAATCCTGCGAGGAGCAGGTGGCTCTTGAATATCTCCTGCTTGAGGGGCATTGCTGCTGTGACCAGACATCTTAAACTCCTTTCTTGACGTGGGCTCTTCTCAGGGAAAGATGAACGTTTCCCACAGACGGTGTCAATTGTGGTGATAATTATTATGCAACACAAATAAATACAAGAGAAGCAATTATCAAGGAAGAACAAGGAATATAAGATGCCAATCACACAACAAATGATGTACGTGGTTCAGCAAAGATGTGCCTACGTCCACGGTGGTGCAGTCGATATTATTTATATATACTCCGGAGAGTAATTACAGAGAATACAACTTGTCCTTTTGCCCCGGACATAGGGTTTACTATATACATGTACATGTAGGTAAGTGGAGGTGATGGGTTTCTCCACGTTTTCCATCTCCCCTATAACTTCCAAATTTGGGAACGTGGGGGAGACTGGATCAATATAAGAGATGAGGGGCCCGGACTTTGGGCCGCCAGGACTGGGCTACTCGTCTAGGCCCATGGTTCTAAATTTCGGGTACCCACAAAATCTATAAAACTGTTTTAACTTTTTTTCAACTGTTTTAAAAAAGAAAAAAATAATTTCCATTGTTTTAAAAAAATATTAATTGTTGTTTTTAAAAACTATTTATAAAAATTAAAACAATGTTCTATATAATATAAAAGATAATTTTATTACAAAAACAAATTGTTCTAGCTATTAAAAATAGCCTTCTATGTATAAAAAAAACTGTAGATTTTTTTAACTATTGTTTTCTAAATATCAGCTAAACAGTTTATATATAAAAAAATATTATTGACAATTTTAAATAATTTTTTTAAATAGTCAATAAAAGTTGTTTTTTATATATAAAAAAGTTTTTAATAAAACATTTTTGTTGTATAAATTATTTAAACAATTTTAAAATATAAGTAAGTAAACATTAATATTTAAATAAACATTAACATTAATATTTAGAAAATAGTAGTTAAATAAAATTATTGAGGGCCCACACATTAACGTATAACTTCATGTTAATTCGTATTGTATTATTGTGTGCTTTATTTTTTCAGATAGATGCCTTTAATATCATTGAAACTGTATTCTAAAATATTAGAACAAACTATGTAGAGTAAATTGTTTTTTAAATTCCAATGGATGTCTTACGTATTATTTTATTTACATACAACTTTTATTTTCTTGCCGAATATTTATTGGTCGAGTGAGGGTGCAAAAAATGTTGTAGGCATGCGCACGACTTTGATGATTCACAATGCGAGTTTATTTGATGAATTTCGACTATTTGAATGTTGTTCGAGGTTATTAGTTGAACAGTTAATAGTCTTATAAACGAAGGAGATTATGACCATTTTTTAAAACAACATTTTGTTTTGTTGGGGAACACAATTGTTTTCTTTTTACAATTACGTTCTTTGAAATTTTTTGCATTTTGGCGAGTATTAGCGTGTCTTCAGGCATGAGCATACCCTAGTATATATATATACACACACACACGAAGTTTTTATATATATTTATGGTTATTTATTTGGTCATTGTTACCCATTTTAACTAGGGGTATATACGAAATAGTACTGTGAACTTTTTTTAATACATATATAGTTCAAGTCTTTTTATATTGTACCAGTCGCTGGCACGGACCTTTTAAAATAAGAGAATAAGAGACTTTTTGGTGAAAAATAAAAGGCTTAGACTAAATGTGTATTAAAAAATATTTGAGGGACTTTTTGATATTTGATTCTTTTAAGTACACTATCATAGCTTCCAAGAAAATTGAATAAATGTACATTTGTATAATGTAATCTTAAAACTACCACGAAGTTAATGACCAATTTAGTTAAAGAAAACTATTTACATTTTTTATTTCTAATTTTTATTTCCTATTCTAATTTTAATTTTCAATAGGAAATTTAGAAAACTAGGTAAACAAGTTAATTTGTTAAAATAAACCATTGCTCTCAAAATTTACATTTATAGAACATTTGAAAATCATAATATAATTTACAATAAAGTTGTTATGCTTTAATTTCGTAATTTAATTAAATGTTAAATTTCAGAATTAATAAAAGAGTTCTAAATTAAGTCTACTATTATATGGTCCTATACCAATAAGAATTTGAAGAATATTGTTGGATAAAGAAAGGTTTTTGTTGGGATAGTTCAAGAGTTAAGACTCTTGAACTAACTCCATTAAAGTTTGCTTTGATGCTAATCATAATTAGAGTTTAATGAGGAGCCTATTAAGTCATCTCTCTACCTTTAAATATGCTAATCATAGTTGGTATTTGATTATATACTGTCGTATTTCAATCTCACGACAAATTTCATAATTCAAAAGCCATATATAATCATATATGCACATATAATCAAATACCAACTCGCATCTCGCTAGTATTTTTTTTTTAATCCGGATTTATTTCCAATTAATACGCATTTAATTTAATTAATCCCATAAAATAAATATCACAAAAATACGGGGTATTACATACTTCCCCCCTAATAACTGAATTTCGTCCCGAAATTCGGAACTAGAAAGTACCTGGTAAGAACAACTCTGGATAACGTTCGCGCATCTCATCCTCGCGCTCCTATGTGGACTCCTCGACATTATGATGTCGCCACTGAACACGCACTAATGGAACTATCTTTGACCGCAGTTTCCGCTCACTTCGGTCCAAAATAGCAATCGGCCCCTCCTCGTAGGAGCTATCAGGTTGGAGATCGATGTCCTCCAAAGCAGTATGAGAATGAGCCAAATTGTCTCTAAGATATTTCCTTAGCGAGAAAATATGAAATACATCGTGAATCCGATGCAAATGCTCCGGTAATCCAAGCCTATACGCAACCGGTCCAATCCGCTCAATAATAGGAAATGGTCCCACATATCTCGGTGCCAACTTCCCTTTCTTCCCGAAACGTATAATCCCCTTCATAGGAGATACTCTGAGCAAAACCTGGTCCCCCACTTGAAACTCTCTGAAGAACCTCTTCGCATCAGCATAGCTCTTCTGCCTGTCCTGAGCTACCCGAATGCGACTCCGAATCAATTCTATCCTTGTCGAAGTATCCTGAATCACTTCCGGACCTAGTAGCTTGTTGTCCCCTACCTCTAACCAATATGCTGGGGAACGACAAGGTCTACCGTACAACGCCTCAAATGGAGCCATGCCAATGGTGAACTGGTAGGAGTTGTTGTAAGTAAACTCTGCCAGTGGAAGATACTGCTCCCATCCACCCCCAAAATCAATGATACTCATACGTAGCATGTCCTCCAACATCTGGTTTATACGCTCCATTTTCCCATCAGTCTGCGGGTGATATGTCGTACTCAACCGCAATTCCGTGCCCATGGCCTCCTGAAAACTCTCCCAAAACCGTGAAACAAATATCTTGTCTCGGTCAGACACGATATTTAAGGGCACGCCGTGAAGTCTCACTATCTCTGCAATAAAGAGCTGGGCATACTGTCCCGCAGTGTAATCTGTCCTTACGGGTAGAAAATGAGCGACTTTGGTCAACCTGTCCACAATTACCCAAATGGAGTCGTGACCTCTCTGTGACGTAGGCAACCCTGTGATAAAGTCCATGGATATGCTCTCCCACATCCACATCGGGACCTCCAACGGCTGTAGCAGTCCTGCCGGTCTCTGATGATCCACTTTTACTAGCTGACAAGTGGCGCATTTAGAGACAAACTCGGCAATATCTCTCTTCATCCCGCTCCACCAATACTGTCGTCTCATGTCTTGGTACATTTTGTCCCCACCGGGATGTACCGAGAACTGTGAGCCGTGCGACTCGGCCATCACCTCGTGCCTCAATTCCTTCCCTTCCGGAACTACCAATCTCCCATTGAAGCGTAATCCCCCGTCTGAGCTAACGGTATAGGACTCGGCTCCCTCTGCTAGTAATCGAACTATCTGCTCCTGACAGAACGAGTCATTTTCTTGTGCCTTTACCACCCTCGTGACAATCTGCGGCGTAACAGTTATTACAGACATGAATGATCGGGCCACTGCATCCTGGTGTCCCAATTCTTTCCACTTGGCCTTCCACACCTCTGCCACTTCATCTGCTGGCCTACGGCTCAACGCGTCTGCCACCACGTTAGCCTTTCCCGGGTGATACTGGATATCAAACTGATAGTCCTTCACAAACTCAAGCCACCTTCGCTGCCGCATATTCAACTCCTTCTGTGTGAATAGGTACTGCAAGGACTTGTGGTCTGTGAACAATCGAAACTTCTCCCCCAAAAGATAATGTCTCCATATTCGAAGGGCAAATACAACTGCCGCCAACTCCAAGTCATGAGTGGGGTAATTCTTCTCATGAGGCTTTAGCTTACGGGAAGCATAAGCTATGGCCTGACTCTCCTGCTGCAATACACCTCCAAGTCCTTATAGGGACGCATCGGTGTATACTAGATACTCAACTCCCGGTCTCGGCAATGCTAACACAGGTGCTGAGGTCAACTTATCCTTCAATTCATCGAATGCCAACTGACAGGCATCACTCCAGATGAATGGCACACCCTTACGAGTCAGATGTGTCAAAGGACCTGCTATCTTCGAGAATCCCCGAATGAACCACCTGTAGTATCCTGCTAGGCCCAAGAAACTACGAATCTTTGTTGGTGTCGTGGGTTGTCCCCACTCCCTCACCGCGGATACTTTGCCCGGATCAACAGATATCCCCCGGTCGGAAATAATATGTCCCAAAAACTGGACCTCCTTCAGCCAAAACCCGCATTTCTCATATTTTGCATACAACTCGTTCTGACGTAGTGTCTGCAAAACTTGCCTCAAATGCTCGGCGTGCTCCTCCTCTGTTTGAGAGTAAACCAGAATATCATCAATGAAGACAATAACAAACTAATCTAGGAAATCCCTGAACACTCTATTCATTAAGTCCATAAACACTGCTGGAGCGTTGGTCAAACCAAAAGGCATAACCCGGAACTCATAAGAACCATATCTCGACAAGAATGCAGTCTTCGAGACATCCTCCTCCCTGATACGCAACTGATGGTATCCCGATCTCAAATTAATCTTTGAGAAGAAAGAAGCTCCTCTCAACTGGTCGAATAAGTCATCGATTCGAGGCAACGAATACTTATTCCGTATCGTGACTTTATTCAACTCTCGGTAGTCCACACACAATCTCAGTGAACCATCTCTCTTCTTCACGAACAACACAGGGGCACCCACGGCGAAGTACTCCTCCGAATAAACCCCTAACCCAACAACTGTTCAATCTGATCCCGTAACTCCCTCATCTCAGCTGGAGCCATACGGTACGGTGCGTGTGCTATAGGTCTCGTACCTAGTAATAAGTCTATAACAAAGTCTATCTCTCGACTGGGGGGTAGGCCTGGTATCTCCTGAAACACATCAGAATACTCCCTGACAACTGGGATCGAATCTAAAGGAATCACAACCTCCTTAGAGGTATCCTCCTCTAGGTAATACAAATGAGTGGTCGAGCCTCCCTCTGGGCGAGGCATCGCCACTACAAACATCTCTTGCCTCGGAATGGCAAAAACAATGCTCCCACCGAAGCAATCAATCATGGCTCTATAATCAGCGAGTCAGTCCATACCGATAATCACATCGTGAACATGCATATCTAATACCAACATATCTGCGGGTAACACCAGACTACCAATCTCTACCCCACTCCCCGGCATATAAAGAAAATAAGTGACCCACTCCCCAATGGTGAGTCTACACACGTCACTGTGCTCTCTGCCGTCGCTAACAACCCTAAGGCTTTCGCAAAATGTGTAGCTATAAAGCAATGTGTTGCCCCCGTATCAAACAAAACCCGACCCATAGTACCATGGATAGGAAACATACCCTCAATAGTGGGTGGTGCCTGCGGAGCTGCTGCCTAGTGGACGTTATAGACACATCCATACTGTAACTGTCCCTGCTGCACAGGAACTGCTGGAAGAGCTGGCACCTGGGCTGGAGCTGGAAGGGATAGCGGAAAAAGTGGCCTTTGCGGCTCATGTCGAGCACCCTGCTGCTGTTGCGGGGCCCTGCCCCTATCAGGACAGTCCTGGCGTTTATGGACAGTCTTGCCACAAACAAAACACTTCCCCGGAAAGTTCCCCCTCTCGGTCCCTGCTGCCCCTGGCCCTGGTGGCCGTTACCATTCCTCCACTGGCCCTGCTGGCTCTGCTGAAACTGATGCTGACCATTCTGACCCTGCTGATTCTGATGGCCGTTCGGACCCTGATGGCCCTGCCGGAAACCTCCCTGTCCGTGCCTGAAATTTTCGGACCTGAACCTCTTGTGATCCCCCTGCTGGTTACCCTGATCGCCCTGCCTCTACCCCTGAACAGATTGTGCCCCACTGGCACCATTTCCTCCAGTCCTGCCCTGATGGCTAGACTCTCCCGATCGCTTTCCCTCAGCCATGTGAAAATGGTGATCCTGGCAATGGAGCAATGCAGCGTTAACCACATCAGAATAAGTGGCTAACGATAGGTTCCCTAACAAGTGCTGACGAATCCTCCATGTCAACCCGTCTGTAAATTTCTGTATCTTCTTTTCCTCAGTCGGTATCTCATCCGGAACAATGTTCAGAAAATCAGTAAATTCGGCATCATACTCGGCCACAGTCTTACCCTCCTGTCGAAGGCTCATCAACTTTCTTCTTATCTCCGTGTGAACAGCTGACGGAAAGTACTTGCGGTCGAACCTCACCCAGAACTCCTGAATAGTGAGAGTATCTCTCTCCTCAACGGTGGTAATAGACTCTCACCACTGCAGTGCAGACCCTACTAGCTTAAAGGTAGCTAGTATCTGCTTCTGAACATCTGTGCACTCATACATCCTCAAGTGCCGCTGTATATCCTTCCTCCACTGACTCGAAACTACCACATCGGAGCTACCTGCGAACTCCGGAGGGTGTGCTTTCTGAAAAGCATCACGTACACGTTCCCAAGCAGACGGTAATGCATGAGCCTGAACTGGCGCGGCTATCGGCGCCTGAGGTGGTGCCTGCTGAACTACAGCTAGTGCGGCATTTACCGCCTGAGCCACAATGGCTGCAACCTCGGCGGCATTCATCGTGCCCTGAGCTGGTGCGGGCTGTGGTTCTGGCGTCGCATCCCTGGGAACCCTTCGTGCACGTCGTGGAGGCATCTGAAATAAGAATGAAGTTTATAAGTTCGCAGTTATAAACTTAAAATAGCTGAAGAACGTAGCATACACACAAGAATACAACAGTCCTAAAATATAGGGCTCTACATCAAAGAAAGCTCAGCGGAAACATAATAAGCCGTTCAGATCCTAAAGGACACTAGAACCTGATGCTCTGATACCACCAGTGACACCCCGACTAATTAAATACCGGGTAGCTACTCCTTTATTAAATTAATTCAAAATGCCAAGTTGGTTCAGTTAATAGCATCACTGTCGAAAACATTTTAATAATTACTAATCACCTAGTATTAAAAAAGTAAGTGCCAAATTTTAAGTTAAGTCTGATTAACATGCAGTAAAAGAATAATGGAAGAGTCAACATAATCCATTCACCATACGAAGTAATGAAATAACCAACAATAATAATAATAAATCCGGAGGAAAACTCCTCACAACAATCCCAACAAATGGAAATAATACTACAAGTCTGAATCCTGAATAATTACATGTCAAAAGTCTGAATAACTGAAATAAATGAAATGCCTCTAAAAGAAATGGGCGACATGCCCTACAACTAATAACTGATGAATATCGAGTCAAGATCAATAAAGCGTCTACAAGCAAAGTCCTGTAACTTCCACAAACAGCTACAGCTCGTCACCTGAATGAGAATCCTATGCATGGTGTCCTTGTGGCTGGGCACCTAAAATGGTTTTTACAAAAATAGATTTGAAAGCAAATGGGTCAGAGCCCGAAAGTGGAAAACATTTTGAAAACAGCAAGTGTTTTAATAACATTAAAACATTAAATGCAAAATACATGTTAGGACGTGCACTCACATGAAATTCTCAGCTCTCGACTACATGTGCACTCCTAACGTACCGAACCCATCTATAAGACATCCATATCTAACCAACCTGTAATAAGTTCTACCCCTTACTACTTGATTCCCACAATATATTCTAGCGTTATCAAATAAATAGAGGGCTTTACTTAAACTCAGATTCTCAATTAGTAACATAATTCACTATCAGTTAACCCGTCATGTTCTCTCACTACATTACCATAATTATGTTCACAATAACAACATGAAAGTTCCCATTAATTAAGTGTATATTATTCACGTCATAAATATACAATACAAGCACCCCGAGACTAGCTACGGTGCACACATACTCTGCTATCCATCCCGGTACATCACGTACATAAGGATCACATATTCCGAATCTCTCAGGAATAGTCCACAGATAACAACATCACAAATAATGGAGGCGAGCACAGTCACATCACATGGGTCATGCACATACCTGCGCTCCCACGATCAGCAGACTTATTAACATCCCAATAAGTCCTTCTCTGACCTATGTTCATCGAGGTAACCAGTCTAAATCCGGGCAACACAAGAATTAGAGGGCCCTAAGCGAACGCGAACCTCCCGTGATATCAAGTATGGTAGGTATGTCATACACATAAAATCAATACATATATACTAAGTATGCACACGTCTTAGTAATCACCATAATATATTGGTACATATCTCTTCTCGTACTGACATATAATACTACACCATTTATATGTTCCCGATTAATATAATAAGCTAGGCCGTCAATAGTTCTCACATCGTAATAGACACTCACGTCCTACTCATATTTTCCTTTAGGTTCAAACTACACTTATAGGTTTGGCTCCTCATTATATCCCAAACATCCCAAATATATCAATTACTCATCAAGGAAAGGCTATCTCTACCTATACACAAGGTTACGGGGCACTCGGGATCAAAACAGGCTAAAAAGCCTAAACTGTCAACTCGTTCGAAGTCTCGTTCGAACGAGGCTGTTCGAATGAGACTTCGTTCGAACGAACTGAGTCTTCTAACGAGATCTCGTTCGAACGAAGTGGGCTTTCTAACGAGATCTCGTTCGAACGATCTCATCGAACGAACTTCACCCTCGTTAGAAGTCAATGGTCAACTCGTTAGAAGCTCGTTCGAACGAGGTCGTTCGAACGACCTGGGCAGGTCTTCTAACGAGCGACCAGATTCGAGCCCAGATTCCTTACTTTCGTTTTTCCCATCTCTCTATACCTCAAATCTCATCCAAACATCAATCTAACAATTGTTTAAGGTTCCTAATCGTCCCTAAACATCCTTAGGTCACATATTAACATGTTTGGGGGTGTTAATTCATCCTAACATAATTCAAATATCAAATCTCTACATATTTTCCCCAATTTCAAACACATGAACCCTAGAATTTATAAATCATCTAGAAGTCTAATTAAATCCGTTTTTGGTTTCATACTAATTGTAATATCATCAGAATAATCATCAACTACCAATCTACATGCAATTTCCTCATCAAGAATGTAATTTCTATTTCCAAATTTAATGGGTTTTCATTAACTCCCAAGAACAAATTAGATTTTTATCAATTCCTACACATGGAAGAAACATTCTCTATAAAAAGGAAATTAAATCACTTGCCTTAATGGTAACTCTGGATTTGATGACGAATTTGATGAAGTATACCCTCTCTCTCTGCAGAATCCTTCTATCTCTCCCTCTACAAGCTCTTCTCTAATGGTGGCTATGGAGGCTAGGGTTTTGTCTTAGGAACAACTTTCAATAACTCCGTAGTCTATTTGGGTATTAGTGGGCTTAGTGGGTTAATGCCTAATAAGATATTAATTCCCAATTTTCGTAGCTTTTAATTCCTCAAAATTTAAAATTACCAAACTACCCTTATACGTTGCCGGTATGGCCTAAAAATGCCCCGGGACTCAAACCAAACCCCCGGTTAGTGTTTTCTGACTATTTCGACCCTTTCGGACGCGTTGGCGCACTCAAAACGACCATACGGTTTATAGAAATAAAATTCACTTTTTAATTATCATAATTATATACCATGACGCGACTGTCACACGCGTCTCAACAAAATTTTCAAATTGCCGTATTTCAATCTCACGACAAATTTCATAATTCAAAATCCATATATAATCATATATGCACATATAATCAAATACCAACTCGCATCTCGCTAGTATTTTTTTTTAATCCGAATTTATTTCCAATTAATACGCATTTAATTTAATTAATCCCATAAAATAAATATCACAAAAATACGGGGTATTACAAATTTATGCTTTGGCAACACACAAATTTAGAGGGCAAGAGTAAGAAACTTGATTCTCCATTCCAGAGTATGCCTTCTTATTATCCCTTAGATTAGGCATATTTAATCGTGGACATATATGAGAATAAATATCATGAAAACAGTGCATACCTAGTTATAATTTAATCCTAGATTAATTTTTATGCATTATAGAATAACTAATGTTCTTAATTATGTTTAGAAAAACTTGATGACCAAAATGAAATTTATAATAAGTGTAGTGGGAAAATTTTAATTTAGAGAAAGTTTAGCAGCCAGAATGCACATTGCAAAAAAAAATAGAGGTTAAAATTTAATTTAGACAAAGTATTTGACATGGCATTTTTACCTTGCATTTAGGAGTAAAAAATGTACTTTTTTAAAGTTTCATGGGTCAAAAAGTAATTTAAAAAAGTTCAGGGGTGTGAATGTAATTATATAGATTATCTAGGTTTAGAAAATTGGTTGAAAACGTGTTTCAGTAGTTTTTCAATTTTTTGGTGAAAAAGCTGTATGATTTTTTTTTTACTTAAACATATTTTTCAGTTTTTCATTTCTGAGCAAAGGTTTTTGCATTTATTTTCCTGAACAAAAAACCAGCCTCGTTATCTACAAACACGGTTTTTTTCCAATTTGTAGTCTCAGAAAAATCAGTTCACTTTACCGTGTATTTTTCGCGGAATTTGTAGTCTCAAAATAAATCAAAGGACAAGTTTTCTGAGTTCACTTTGTAGCTCATCATATGTTTTGCCGTCTACTTCAATTACGTAGGCAGGACAGCACGTCATAAAAGACATCTAAGATTTAAGTCCAATACCTCCGCAACGAAAATAAAATAAAATATGATACTAACAACGTTCTTATAAATTAAACAAGAACCCCATGTTATAGTTCTTTGGTGGTTGTTTTTTTATTTCCTTATTGTAACCAAAAAAATAAATTAAACAAGAAACAGTGAGACAACACTAATTCACATTGATAAAACCGTCACTAAAGGCATATAAGAAAGCTTCGTCCTCATCATCACCCCATTAAATCTAAGCCTTTGAGATTTATATAGCAATGGAGGGTGTTCCTGTTGCATTCCTCTCTTTCTCTCTCCTCTTCTTAGTAGCCTCTGTTGAGTGTTATGGCGGGAGAAACTTTAACCCAATGGGTCAATTCATAAGGAAAGAATTATTTAAAGTGGGACCCTTTGCTTCCACTCCATCATTGAGTTATAAATTAGCTAATAATGCAATAGTAGGGTTTTTGCCAGTATATGTTGCGCCTCAAGATGGATTAAAAGAAATTGATAAGATTGAAAGCTTGCCTGGACAACCAGATGGAGTGGATTTTGCTCAGTATTCGGGGTATGTCACAGTGGATCCCACTTCAGGTCGAGCATTGTTTTATTATTTTGCCGAGTCTCCACAAAACTCATCGACTAAACCTCTAGTTTTGTGGCTTAATGGAGGTATGAAATGTATCGGTTTAGCAAATAACATAAATATATTGTAACTGTAAATTCTGTTGAGTAGAATTAAACAAGGAAGGTTAACATTGAGAAAAACAGTGACATTGAAAATATTGTCACCTCCCCTATATTCCCAAATTTCAAATTTCAACACCTTATAGTTAAGGGCCTGTTTGGTTTGCAACTACAATTTTATTTTTTGTATTTAAATATATTTCTAATAAAAATTTGTGTTTGGCAATCTGTTTTTAAACACTGAATTATAATATTTCTGTATTATAATCAAGCTTTTCAGAAACAATCAAAAGGTTGTTTTATAACTTCTGTTTTTTATTTTTCAACTCAAAATTATTCATTCTTAATATTTTAATACATTTATACCTTAATATATAATATACATACATAATACATTAATATATGTGCAATTCTTATAAATAAAAAATATATATGTACACGTACACAAAATTACGTATATTTATATTATTAAATTATATAATATACTAAGATCCATATGTTAAATAATAATATGAATAGATGCATGATACTTATATATAGTTTTATACATGTATTAATAATGCATTGAATAATATAAAATATATATATACTACATATGTATTAAAAATATTATCAATTCATGTATGTATATAATTTTATTGTGAAGTATACATGCAATATTATATATATATATATATGCTTGTGTGTGTGTGTGTAGTTAAACCCCCCAACATACCTCATTAAATATATATAAAAATACATGATATTAAATATACATGTATATAATTTATTATGTATGTATGTATGTATGTATGTATGTATGTATGTATACATTCATGTATCATGTATGTATGAAAATTTATGTATGTGTTTATATATATACACATATATGTATAATATAAATATACATGTTTGTCAATTTTTTAAAAAACTATATTTAAAAACAAGTTTACCAAACGCACACCAATAATTATAAACACAAAAAACTGAATTTTAAAACTGTATTTAAAAACAACGTTAAAATCGAGTTTTCAGAATAGAGAACCAAACAGGCGCTAAAGATCCCAATGGATAATCGGATTTTTTTAAGGGATATATACCAAATAATCCCTCGAACATTTTTTAATATTCATTTAGTCCAAGTTTTTTTTATTCTGCTTCAAAAAGTCCTTTGCCACATATTTTGGAGAGGGAGTGCAGTTGGCGTGGACCTTTAAAAATAAGAGAATATTGAGTGCTTGAGGGACTAAATGGGTTAAACTAAAAATGTGTCCTTTTTAAAAAATATATATTTATAGTAGAGACTATTCAATAATTGACCCTTTTTTCAATATATTTTTATGTATTTAAAACTAAACTTAAAATTAGATACACCAAACACCCATTTAGGGAGATGTTCAAAATCGAACATAAAAGATGAATATTTTAATGACCCTTAACAAAAAACACCAAACATCCATTCAATTTTAATTTTTATGTTGTAATTGTTTACGCGTCTTTTTTAAAACACGTGCATCACAAGCATGTCCGTTGTTGTTGGCGCGTGTCATACGTGTGTACGTTGTCGCTGGCGCAAACCAATTACCATATACGAATTAAAATAGATTGGGTGTTAAGTGTTTTTTTGTTAAGGTTCATTAAAATGTTCATCTTTTATGTTCATTTCAGAACCACTCCCTATATATATATATACAAAAAGTCTCTTGTAAGGACTCCTTATGGTGCAGCCCCGGTACATATCATTTTTCTAAAATAGTAAAAAAAAATTCTTTTTTATGAAACTTTATGGACATGATCTCCACAGTTAAAAGATCATCTCCAATTTTTTTCATCAAAAATATAATAAAAAAATCGTTGAGATGATGTGATATGTAAAAAAAATAGTATAAATATTTATTTTGAACTATTGAAATGTTGAGTCGGCTCCAGCCACTTTATTAATTGATTTTTTTATGAAACTTCATGGATATGATCTCTTCACTGTCGAGATCATATTCATGACGTTTCATTAAAAAATTCAATCAAAAAGTAGGTGAGATGATCGCCAAGATTTCAACGGTTGAAAATGCATATTTATACCAGTTTTTTTACAAGTCACCTCATCACAACGATTTTGTTATTGAATTTCTTGATGAAAAAAATTCGAGATGATCTTCTCAATGCGGGAGATCATATCCATGAAGTTTCATCAAAAAAATTAGTTTTTTACTATTTTAAAAAAATGGTATGTACGGGAGTCTGTACTATAAGGAATCCTTACAAGAAGGGCTCTCTCTCTCTCTCTCTCGATACACACACACACACACACACACAAAAGGGAAAAGCCAGGATTTTATATCCGGAGGGGGCTAACTTAACATTGACTTCCGGGGATTTGGGCGCAGGAGCCCCGAGTCGAATTTTTTTGAGCTTATTTTTTAGCATTTACCAAATAATTACTTTAAAAATAATGTTAATTAAAAAATACGGGGGGAAAGTAATGCAATGTAGGCGCAAAAAATATAGGCGCAAAAATATAGGGGGAAAAAATAACAATAGTGAGCATTAAATGTTAATAAAAAAAAGGAATATGATAACATGTGCTCTTAAGGCAAATGTTTTGAGCCTCAATATAGTAAGTATTTGAATTTCGCATGAGTATCTGTGCCTATGAAATGTGCCTATGAAATCTATGTTGGAACTATGTCCCAATTATTTTGGGTTCTTAATGTTCACGTGTTATCGGTACCCATAAAAAAACAGTGGACGATATTAATTGTTATCATCTTGAAACAAATTTTAAAAACCAAGGACTTTGAAACCAACCATTACTAGATAGGGGGATTAAAAAAATAAGATCAATCATCCAATTGTCAAGAATCTAAGGGTTCATAATGTTTTCTTTTCAATACATTAAATACTATATGATGAAAGAAAAGAAAAAAAAAAGACAACCCAAATAATAAAATCCATCCAACAGAAAAAAAATCGATATATCAAGAAAGAGAGAGGACTCACCAAAACCTGAGTCGACGGTGGATAGGGTTGCCCGGGTCGTTTGTTGAGGAGAGATCTCTTAGAAGTTTGAGAAGAGAAAATATCGATTGGTAAATGGGGTTTTATGTTCAATTTCACAAAAGAGGCGGATTGTGTTTGTTTTGAAACTGTTTGTTTCATAACTTTTTCTATTTAAATTTTGTCCCCTAATACTTTAAATTAAGAAACAGGGTGGGCTGAACTTCAAATATACAAAATTATCCACTGTTTTTTTTCAAGAAATAAGGAGGGCTGGTGCCCCCCCGAGCCCATACCTGGCTCCACCCCCTATATATAAATGAATCAAATCCGATAATTATGGAATCGGATTTTCAATAATTCATATCCGATCCATTTATAGTAATGGATAAACGAGTTATCGGATAATCAGATTATCGAATTTCACCGGATCTGGTTAAACGATCGGTTTCGGATCGCATCTGGATCAAAATCCGATCCGTTGACATCCCTACCTCATTATACTTATCTCTAATTATGTGGAACAACATATGATGTTATTCGCTTAGCCACTTTATGATATACTTCCTTTAGCCAATACACTAATAAGGGGGGCTTAGCAATTAGTGCGTGACTTAAGTAAAAAGTTACATTTAGTGGAAAACATTTTTAAAAAATTTCTACTCCATTGTCGATTTTTTTTCGGTGTAGCACATGTTGAAAATATTTTGAAGTAATGTTCGACACTACTCAACGTCTTTTAATGCAAAAGTAATTGATTGAGGCAAGTCTCCTTAAAACGAGATTTTCCCCGCACTATTGCTCTACGGACTCAACGGTAATCGTCTCTTAGACTACAACAGTCACGACTTACAATAGCAGCACTCCAAATTGCAAGTTACAGCCGAACTAATAATGTAAAAAGTTTTATGGACACAAAAATGGGAGTGACATAAGACAATTAATGTTCAAATAATGTCTAAAAAATTACAGAAAAACGAAATACTAACCACCAATTTATACTAAAATAATTGGTGGTTACAAAAAACTAGTAAAAAACTGAATTAATAATTCGGCTAAAAATAAATGAAATTCAATAAAAAGCCCATAAGTTAATACTTTCGTCAAGTCAAATCACGTGCCGGACCGGGCAGGCAACAACAACGTGCACCCTTCTAAACCCATATAGGACTTCTATCCTTGAAAGAGTTGGGATACCTCAAGGGCACTAAACCCATAAGCCAAAATAGGTCCTTACGTACCGCACACATTTCTTATATTCTATATATGTGGGACTTTGGTTTTAAGGTAACCAAAGTTCTAAAAAACGCGGGCGTGATCGAAGCGTGGAGGCCAAGCCTAGGCGGGCTTAGGCGTAAAAAAACGTGAAAAGGCGTTTAGGCCTTTTTTTAATATATTTTAATATTTTAATCGTAATAAGGCTATTAAAAATACTAAAATCATACATACCTTAAAATATGTCTAAATATATGCAAACTAAAATACTATTTTTTTAAATACAAAGAAAAAAATACAAAAACACATGCATTTTTTTGGACGAGAAGCGGAGAGGTTTGGGACACCATTTGTCTTTGATTGTTTTGAATGAGATATTGGTCCGATTTTTTTAAAAAAGTCTTTAAAAAGTGATATCGTTTCACTAAAGAGTTTTTGTTTTAAAAAAAACTACGCCTTAAGCCTTTTACCAAAAATAATGCGTGAAAGGCGTAAGGGGGGACGTTTCTCCCAACCAAGCCTAGGCGGGGCTAAACGCGCCTTTTAGAACACCGAACGTAGCACTTCGACCAAATTTCATATTCCAATTGAATATTTTGCGCTGTGTAAGTATACCATGTTATACTTCTCACGGAGAAAAACACATTACCACTTCGAACGATCTCGAAAGATACATGAGTAATATATTAAATTGATCCTAAAATTAATCAAAATTTAATTTTGTCAAGTAAATTAAATACCATAAATTCCACCAAGATCCTCACAATTGAGTTTCAACAATGTCAGATAGATCCATTCTAACCCATATAATTAATTGTGATGTTCCCCTGTCGATCATCTCTATTTGAGTTCGAAAGTTCCAAACTAACGTATGATATGTATTTGTTCTAATTAAGAATCGACACTCACATTCAGTTTTTTCGCCTGCATTCCATGAATTGTAAACTCTATAAAGAGTTGGCCATCTTAATTTTTCCACGAGGTCGCTTGGCAATAGTGTTAGTAGTTGTCGTCCTCACGCGTAAAAATATTTTAATTTATCACTTGCACTTAGAAAACAATAATAATAATTTAGATGGTTGCCTCCTCACGATCGAAGATAACGATACTTCTCTAAATACATAAATTTTGAGGGGTCTATGCCAAACCCTAACTAATAAGATTTCTTTTCGATAAATTAAATAAGACACTTATCACTTTTTTCCCTATCGATATATTGAATTTTTCTAGCTACATCAAATTCACCATTGTTTTAGCCATCAAGTTCTTAAAGAATGTAATGATCATGTATGCATAATTATGAGAAACACAAATCACAGGCTATTGAGATATGTAGTTTCTTACTAAACAAAGTTCTTTTCTAACTCATAAATTTATATTGGGACATATACCAAATAGTCCCTCGGACATTTTTTAATACCCATTTAGTCGAAACTTTTTTATTTTGCCTCAAAAAGTCCTTTGTCACATATTTTGGAGAGGGAGTGCCGCTGGCGCCGACCTCTAAAAATAAGAGGATATTGAGTGCTTGAGGGACTAAATGGGTTAAACTAAAAATATGTGTCCTTTTTAAAAAATATATATTTATAGTAGGGACTATTTAATAATTGACCCATTTATATTTGTATATGTCCTGCATTTATAGTATTTATTTTTGACATGGTATTAGATTTTCTACATTTTGAGCACGTACTTGATTTGCCTATGAGTTTAAGTCAAAAGATTATAGATATTTTTTTTTAAAACAAAGACACAAGGAATATCCTGCCATTTTTGTCAGAAGTGTCAGTAGTCAAATGGGCATTAATCCTAAGGGAGTGGCATACCATAACATTTTAATGTGGTAATACTCGTCCTCATTTAACTTTGGGCGGACCAATGTACGGGAGTGTGGGCGGTCACCCCTCAGGAGTTTTCAGAATTTTTTACATTTATATTTATATTTGATATTTCCTAACGGCTTCAAGTCCGTGACTAAATTGTAAAAGCCAACTGCCTTGACAAAATTGTCACGGCCATATCCCGTGGATAAATTTTGTTTTAAAAGTTCTAAAACTCACATATTTTGTTACGGTTTTTATCCATGACACTTTTTCTCTATAGATTTTAATAATTTTATTCATGATAATTTCTTTACAAATCCAAAAAATTTCATTTAATTTTATTACTGATGAAAATTCTTTTGATTTTCGGTAATGATACATTTGTTACAGATACAAGTGATGACAAATTTACATACAATCTTCCAACTCTATTAAAAAAAATTTAACACAAAATAAGTGTTTGATAGAATTCCTGGATCCGTTACTTTGTCTTTTGGTCAAAAACTAATATTTAATAAGCAGGACCTGGTTGTTCTTCACTTGGAGCTGGAGCAATGATGGAACTCGGACCATTTAGAGTCAACAAAGATGGTAAAACTCTTTATCGGAATGAACATGCATGGAATAATGGTGAGTACTGTTTGAGATGATTCTCAATCATATAAATGCTAATAAACGAATGTAAAAAAGTGGATATCTAAATGTTTTGCTAGATGCCAATATCATCTTCGTTGAGTCTCCTGCTGGTGTTGGGTTTTCCTACTCAAACACAACTTCGGATTACAAGCTAAGTGGAGACAACCGAACTGCTCAAGATTCATATACCTTTCTTCTTAACTGGTTACAGAGATTTCCCGAATACAAGACTAGAGACTTGTATATTACAGGAGAGAGTTATGCGGGTCATTATGTACCCCAACTAGCTCAGACCATACTTCACAACAACAAGAATACCAACCGAACTACGATAAATCTAAAGGGAATTGCAGTATGTTTCCCTATACACGAGTCCCATTTTTAATAAATCAATTTCAACGAATTTGTAGTTATATTGCAACAAAGTTGTTTGAAATGGGTAAAAAAAATAATATAAAACCCTGACATATGTGCATATTGATGTATCAGATTGGTAATGCATATGTTGATGCGGAAACAAATTTTAAAGGATCACTGGATTATTTCTGGACGCATGCGTTCATTTCCGATGAAACATACATGGGAGTTGTAACGAATTGCAATTTTTCTTCATCTATATCCCAAATCTGCATTGAATATCTGGATCAGGTTGATGATGCAATCGCCGACATCTACACGTACGATATTTATGCCCCATTTTGTAATTCTTCCTCAAATTCTATCCCGGTGAGTCCAATTTTCTCCTCTACTCATTTACAAAAGGATATTATGTAATTTCTCGTACAATAAATGGAATTGTTTTCCACTTCTCCATAGTTTTTTGTATATTTTCCATGATTAGGAAATAGTGTTAATGAGTGAAGAATCCACTTTTCGATGAAGAGGGCCACTCCAAAAAACCATCAGATATATAAACTGGAATTACTACTACGCACTCTACTATCTTTAATTTAATAGGTAGCGCTTCTAGCATGTAGTAGACACACCAAGCTTACATTATTTATTGACAAAAAAACTCGTTACTCAAATAATACTTGGATACAATTACTAACATGTACAATTCATTAGATAACCAGTCAAATCATTACCACTTTAGTTAATGAAATAACTTGTTGTTGGAGTTTGTATGTCTAAAACTAATTGTATTACCCTTATTAAAAAATTCCATATTAATACGTTTTATATAATTTATTAGTTTTAAACTTATTTACAAAACTATAGCATTGTTAAATGGCCTTGTCCAAAACTCTTGCTTAAATTTAAAAGTCGACAACACATTTAGAATGAATTTTGAAAAATCGATGTTTCATGTTTCCTAGATACAGCGTCAAAATTGCCATGTGTGAATAAGTTTAAATCAACTGTTTCTTGGTTGTCAAAAATGTATTTAAAGCTATTTTCTAAAACAAAACTCATTTCTCTTGCCAAAAAAAAAAAAAATCCGTTGCCTATTTGTCAAAACTATATTGTCTTTAGTATAATTATTTACTATAAAATTATTTTGCATGTGGTAAAATTATTGTCTTTGGTATAACAATGAATATACGCTAACTTACTTGACAATTTTTTTTATACTAATTGAAATTACAAGCAGATTTCATCGTTTGATCCTTGCTCGGAGGATTACATTAGTTCCTACCTAAATATTCCTCAAGTTCAAACTGCTCTTCATGCAAATATTACAGCTCTTCCTTATCCATGGGAGTCCTGCAGGTACTATTACCCCAAGTCATCTCAACATATCCATATATGCATACTTGAACTGTATATAATATATGTGATTGTGTTGTATATTTCTTCACAAATGTTTCAAGTGTATTGAAACAGTGACAACATAAGAGAGCTTTGGAATGATAGTCCAAGAACCGTGTTGCCGGACATTCATGAATTAATGGAGGGTGGATTGGATTTGTGGGTATACAGGTAATAATTTAAAACAGTATATGCTGATTGATTCAAGTGGTTAAAACTTAATTCGAGTAAATTTGAATTGTTTTGTGGAAGCGTTTTGATTAGGGCTCCCGTGACCTAGAAAACAATCACGCCATGGTAATTCAATTTAAAGAAATAGAGAACACAAATAATATACAAGTGTGAGGATACGTGTCACTAAATTGAGAAAACATATTATAAATTTGAAGAAGTTTTGTTTCTTCCTCACCCACAAAATAATCTCTTTTCACTCGCAAAATAAAACTACAGACAAATAATGAAAGATTCTCAAAAAATTAATCTCACGAAAGCTCTCAAAATTCTATCCCGAAATTTTTGATAGAAAATATCCAAAATTAATTCCTAAATAAATAACCAACTTTACACAAAAGTGAAGAAAACCCAATATTTCTTCGCATCAAAACCCACCATCGGATTCTCCTTAAAGAAGGAACCAAAAAGCAAACAGAGAAGAATTGTTGTTTAAGTAGAATACCAAAAAGAAACCTTTTCACATGGACTGTCATATCTGATTAGTTACAACACTTTAAACTTGAATTTTCTTTGAAGTTTACTCCAAAACTTATCTCAAGAATCCACATTTTTTTTAACCTGAACCTACACTCGAACAAGCCCTTTGGCCTCCTCCATGCGAGCTAAACAGGAGGGACGCTGTGCCAGAGCCACCCTAACGCACTCCCCGCTTAAATTCTGGTTGGTATCTGCTGGGAGGTTTTGATGCCAAACACCATAAATCTCCACCTTGCCGAGATGTAATTGAACACAAAATAGAGTCTTCTATACGCAATTGCGCCCATTCGCTACGATAACAAAACACCTTCAATGAAGCCAACTTTCCCTTCAATGAAGTCAACTTTTGCCATAACAACCTCAAATAGAAAAAAATTCTTCTCAACGTGTCTAGTGAAATACCAATGAAATTTACTCCAAATATTAATCTTGAAACTATAAAGTGAGAGTCATCAACAAAATGCACAATCGACATCAACCTAAAATAAAATAGATAATGAATTTTGGCCAAGTTTGAGGCCAATTAAAGCCTAACTCTTGACTCATTCATCTAATAATACATATCTCGTGGAACCACAAGAATGCATTTACCACGTTTATCAAACCCCATAATGCTCACCCATAGCACTCTCGAATTTTCCCTTTTTGACATAACCCCGAGAAACCTCCGCCAATCACACACTAACACCATTTGATAGCAGACCATATTATACTCCATTTGGAGAAGAAAATGTCCCCGACTTCCTCCTTATCTGTATCATGAGCAACTTCATGCCTTCCTCACATTTTCGTGGCACTCCAATGGACAATCTCAATACCACTAAAATTATTGCAAGCTAACGTCATGTCCGTCCTCATAGGTCTAAAAGCATATTTCACTCGCCCACAATGTAGTGTAGCCCCTTCCCAACCAAAGTGTGAGTTAAGATCACGAGTATTCCAATAATGAAATTCCCACTTGCCTACTCCTCAAGTACTAAGACTCGAATACGAAATTACATTCGCCATAGAATACCTCACAATAGCTCCATGTGTTATTTTATTAAAGACCATAAGAAAACCTACCATGACCCTCAAAACTCCACCTTTTGTTATAACCGTATAACCCATAGAGTTTAGCACGCCCGCCGACATACGGTTCATCCAAAAACTCGTAGCATGCTTCATACCACACAAATCTCTCACCAACTCATCATTTTTTTTTTTGAATTTTTTGATCTACACATATGAAATGAGAAACCATAATCAATAATCAAAACGTCACCAAATGACTCAACAAAAAAGATATGATATCTATGAGAGAAAAATCTTTTTCATCTTCAAGATCACTTTCTTTAATCGCCACTGTTACTATTATCTCTTAAACCTTCTCCTTGCTTATACCCTTAAGTTTACGATGATCATGAATTATGTGCCCAAATCCGTGAAACTAGCAACACTCACTTTTCTTGTGCACCCTTTGACTTGTACCTGGAGTTATATGAACCGCAATTCGTTGGTCAATCTCTAACGACTTGGATTGTGGCATCAACATCACCCTCACCACTTTCTTCTTATTCTCGTTAGAGAGAAGGATTGATGTGACCTCATTCAAAATAATACTCTTCTTCATGTACATTGTGGTAGGTACTAAATGATCATACCTCTCGAGAAGAGACGGCAAAAGAACCGCAACCTTGTATTCTTCCACCATCTTCTCCTTCATATTTAATAGTTTCAAAATAAGCATATTAAACTCATTGAGGTGGTGTGGGAACAAAGTACCCACTGTAATACTAAAGCGGTAGAACTCTTATTTGAGATTATTCCAGTTAGTAAGAGACTTCTCCAAATAAAGACTTTCGATCTTTTTCCATATTATCCATGATAAAGTCTCTGCCATAACATTGTGTTTGGTGTCCTTTGTCAAACACAATTGAATCATGGGAAAATCATGCATGTTCCTCTTCCACTCATCTCTTTCATTATGTCTGATTTTCCTTATAATACTTATATCAATCCCGCTTTGATAAGGATGTCCATTAGCTTTACTTATCACATACTGAAATTGGTATTGCCGTCAAATTTCTCGACATCATGCTTTATTTTATAATCTAACTAAAAAAGGGCCATAATTTTCTTCATAAGCTTTTATACTAATGTAGTGTGTGCAAGCGTGTTAACTAGGGCTCTAATGACCAACAACCCAATCACACCAACGATTACATTTCAGAATATAGAAATAGAGAAGAATGATGAACACCGTGATATACAAAATGACGATCCGTACAACTAAATTGAGAAAAAATATTACAAATCTAAAGAAATTTTTGTTGTTAATCTCAAAAGTCTAACAAAATAAACCCTTAAAAAATAATGGAAGTCTCTCAAAATATTAATTTTATGAAAGGGTCTTAAAATTATACCCCCAAATTCTCACAGAAAATTAGTTCTCCCATTAAACTACACAAAAGCGGAGAAAACATAAATATTTTTACACACCAAAAGGCGCCATCGGGTTGAAGAACACAAACATACAAGAAGAAATCAAAGTGTGAAGAAGAACCGAAAAAATAAACTATTTAATTGAAGGTGCAAAACTTGTAAATTATTCTCATTGATGTTTCTCTTTGATTAGGAGCTTTATAATGAATCAAATATATCTTAAAAGAACCCTAATAACTAAATATATATATGTTGGAAGTCGTTTAGAAGAGTCCTCAAAACATAAATCTCTCTAAGGTAAAAACTAGGGCTAAAATAAATTTTTTGCTTCTGGTAATTTACCACGGTTTTTAACCACAACAAATTTGATAACGTACTTGGAGCGTGACTAATGACAAACCGGTTCACCCACCGGTTCGGGCCTAGCTTCAACCTAAGTTATGCCTTGTGTGTGCGAAGTTCTTTTATTTACAATTTTGCCACTAGAATTTCTTCTCAACTTCAAACGCGCATAACTTCTTCATCGTAGCTCGGATTGATGTATTTTTTTCTAGTATTCTTTTGACGTAAAGATATTAAAATTTCCGGTTGGATCCTCCTTCGGGTTATGGAGGAAAAATTATGAAAATGCTCTTCAACTTCCTTTCCTTTGTTTCTTTCACTGTTTCGATTTCTCTCACGCATTCACATGCATGAAATACCTGTAAAATACAAGAGAATTACACAAAACAAGAAATAATCTCCAAAAAGGGTTATTGGCATAAATATGAGATAAATCCAAGTTAATTACAATGCACGGGATCATAAAAGGACCAAAATTAAGGGGATAAATATGAAATATATACGCGTTATCAAATTCTCTTAACTTAGAACATTGCGCATACCGAGAAATGTAAAAGAATAAGAGCATGAGTTTAAATGGACTTGTAAACAACTAATGTGATAGGATACCCCTTTTGCGGACAAACGATTGCATTTAGCGTATGTAACAAGCCGTTAAATTCTTAAGTTACCCTAGTAAGAGGAGTGGTGTCTCGTGAGATTTTGCAGTGAATATACCCACAAAATTTTCTCGTGAGATTTTGCTGTGAATATACCCAAAAAATTCGATTTTCGACTTAAAGAAAAATTAAAATACTTAAAAATTGTACAACTTAAATTCCTAAAAAATTGTCACCTTAAATTCATAATCAAGAGTCTTAATTCGTAATGTGTGTGTGCGAAGCCGAGAATTAAATCGCTAACTACCACCGATTGATCATTACGATATTTTTTGAAAATTTCTTTTGATTCAATTTCTCACGGATACTCTCACAAACGAATCACTCAAAATGTGATTAGTTCTCTCGTTGTGCATGATATAAAGAGTAAACATAATAGAACATGAATTCACGCACACAAATTTGAAAGACAAAATTTTTATGATGAAAAGATCTCATCATCGGAATATGATTATTGGAAAGAGAGAAACAACGACTCTTATATGCACAAATTAATCTCTCGTGTTATCTTTTCGTGTCTTAGCTCTCCACGGGGTAATTAATTTCGTTACTTAGACTCGATTATGACTTTCTTGGGCTAAAGGTGTATTGGGTGAAATAGGAACGGTCGAAAAATTCGGAGTTGGAAAATGTGTTTGTATACAATGTCCTTAGGAACTTTTTCGGGCACTTTCTTATTTTCTCTTCTTTTTCTAAATTTTTTTCCTCATATTTTTCTCATTTTCCCATTTCTTTCTTACTATTTTTGGTTGAGCATTTCACTATTTTTCTTTTGCCCCTTTTTACTGCACCATTTGGACTTGCTTGATGAATTTTTATTTTCACAACTCCAGGTTAAATGAATTTTTCGGGTTATCAAACGAATTTGAAGACTTTTAGTAGGCTCAATTGGGTTTACAAATGGAATAATTTTTCATGGCTTTTATGGCTCATATTTTTAGGTAACAATCGTTGGCCTAACTTCATTCGCCCGAATTACTAATTATTTTAACACATTTTCAAGATAACATATCGCTCGTTTTTCGTAACCGATCAAAACAAAGGAATAGAGATCTTTGACGAATTATATAAACACTGAATCGAACATTGAGTTAACCATTAACTTAAATTGATTTAATTACTCACAAAAATGAAGGGCTCGAAATCTCACCAAGTTAATTAATCTCCACATTTATTCATAAAGTCGTCAATTTTCATTCAATTTTCCGTTTTTGGTCAAATCCAACTTTGTGAATTTGATTTTTACTATTTTAGACGTTAAACAAATTTTTAGTGATATTTTTGAAAAAGTTAAATTCCAAATTTATTTATTTTGAATAAAAATATTTTTGGCTTTTTCGAAATTTTCAAATTTTTCGATAAAAGCATGCTAGGTAAAAAAAACATGTGATCAAATCAATGGAACTCAAAAAATAATGGTAAGAATATCCCACATCGCCTAACTTGAATGTTGCATTATCCTCCATTCAAATCAAGAGCACAACATAAAGAGAGGAAAATAAAGATATTATCCAAAATTGAGCAATCCTTGATAAGTACAAGTCCATTGAATCTACAAAATATGTTTGAAGCAAGCATAAAAAAAAAAGAATACCAAAAACTTTAACTAATTACACTAGATTATAATAAAAGAGAGAAAAAGAAATAAATAAATAAAAAAACTAACAATTTACAACCTACAATTTGAACTTTTAATAAATAATACACTAGAAGTCAAAAAATTTGAGGGTCCATCCAAAATACGATTTGACTTTGAGGGATAGTCGATGTACCCTCATTTTCATGCATGCCTTCGAAAAATAGGAATTCCATTTGAGCAACAGAAGAAAGGAACACCGATTATCCTTTCTTCTGTTGTTCAAATGGAATTCCTATTTTTCGGAAGGAATGCATGAAAAATTTTCGGGAGGAACAATGATTATCCTTTCTTCCGTTGTTCAAATTGGTGATGTGTAAAGTGGAAGAAAGGAACCATCACTAATTCAAAAAATTTGGAGGATGATGGGGGATATTGATGCTAAGGGGGACAAGTACAATTAGGATCCAATAAAGAGAAAATCACCTTCCAAAGATTTTTCAAGTAGAATGGGAGGCGGTACATACAAAAATTAAGAACCCACATTGGAAAATAATTTAAGTAAAGAGTCATCTTCGGTTAAAGTTTTAAACATTTCAAAAGTTTCAACCGACTCATAGGAATCTAGCGGTACTTGTAATGGTTCAATAATGGAGAACGAAAGTGGTGATGAAATAAATTCAATCTCAAGTGATTTATCATCACTTAGAGATTGAATTTCATGGGAGAAAGACTCACTTTCAATGAGACGTTCTTCTAAAAAAATTGGAGGTAAAACACAAGTCTTAACCTCCTCTTTATTTTCCAAATAAGAATTAATCTCCTCGAAAAGTGCTTTAATTTCCAAACCAACACCAATAGTGTTATCCAAGCCTTGGGTGAAAAGAAGCATGGTTTCTTCCAAAGTAGGCTTCCTTGGCTCAAGAACCTCGGATTCCTCATTTGGTTGAAACCATTCTTCAACTTCAAAAGTATCGGAAGAAAAATCATTGTTTGATTCGAAAAATGCATCCAACTCTTGATCCCAAAAACGATTTCCTTCACGCCTTTCATTCTCAAGAATTCGAAGGCCTTTACGCATAGTAATAGCTAAAGGCGCAAATTCTTGAAAATAAAAGGTTTGAAAATGATTTTTTTCCCGATATTTTTTTCAAGCCTTTTATTCTCAAGAATTCTAAGGCATTCGCTCAAAGTAATAAGTGAAGGCTGGATTCTTGAAAAATAAAAATATTGAAAACGATTTTCTTCCAGATATTTTTTTTAAGACTTTCATTCTCAAAAATTCGAAGGCCTTCACGCACAATAATAGGTGAGGGCGTAGATTCTTGAAAATAAAAAGTTTGAGTACTATTCCCATATGAACCATTATAATTACCAAACTCACTATAAAAAGATATGATTACCGAATAGTTTGTAGATGGAAAATCCACGTAGAGAGGTATGCGGTCGAGAATTCAATGTTTCTTGGGGCTCAAATATACAATCCTACAAAAAAGGTTAAAACAAAGAATACAAATACAAAGGAAAACTATGGTACGGAATAGTAAATTAATTACAATCTATGACAATGCATTTCCTGACAAAGACGTCATTTTGATGTGGTAGAAACTTAGCATCCGTGTATATACGCTAATCATTGTTATCGGCTTCCGACTGCAATGCAAAAAAATAAAATTTTAACAACACTCCTATGAAGTATATAGGCTAGTTCCGGTATCGAAAATCCACAAGGAATGTTTGATAGACTTTAATTGATTTATTACTTCTCAAATAAAAGTGTAAAAGATGATGTAGGTTGAAAAGGGGAAAGTGAACAGAAAAAGTTTACTACGCTGATTAAAACTAAACAAAGATTATGATCACATCCCCGCCATGGGCTACACAACACGTATAAAGGATTTTGGTTCAAAAATAGTTAATCGAGCATATTCAATTGATTATAAACATCAAGCATGAAGAAATTTAATTCAAGAATTAAAGATTAAACTTTCGCTCGAATATGGTCACAAGTGGATTAATTTCGGAATATCGTTATAAACACTAACGTTGCATGACAAAGAAATTTAAATGCCTAATATTCCAACTTTAATACACGAGATTTCAATTAATTGTATTTATACACAAAATCTAACTTTCAAAGTTCAACACCCATCAATGGCGGAAACATGATCCCAACCCTTAAAGTAGCTACTAAACAAGATGGTGTTAACAACGCAAGAATCCATTAACAAGCATGTAAATATAATGAAACAATAATAAGAGTGATGGAATTTAAGGTTACCAAGGTTGAAGAATACAAACATGCAAGAAGAAATCAAAGTGTGAAGAAGAACCAAAAAAACTATTGAATTGAAGGCGCAAAACTTGTAAATTATTCTCCTAGATGTTTCTCTTTAATTAGAAGCTTTACAATGAATTCAATCGATCTTAAAATAATCCTAATGACTAAATATATTTGTTGTAAGTTGTTTAGAAGAGTCTTGAAAACATAAAACTCTCCAGGTTAAAAAAATAGGTCCAAAATAAAAATCCCGCTTCTGGTAATTTGTGACAGTTTTTAAGCGTGACAGATGTTGTCACGTTCCTGGAGCGTGACTAATGATGAATCGATTCCCCACCGGTTCGGGCTTAGCTTCGGCCTAAGTGATTCCTTGTGTGCTTGAAGTTCTCTTATTTACAATTCTGCCACTAGATTTTCTTTTCAACTTCAAAGGCGCATAACTTCTTCACCGTAGCTCAGACTGAGGTGTCGTATTTTCCAGTATTCTTGTGACTTCAAGCTATTCACCTTTTCAGTTGGTTCCTCCTCCAAGTTATGGTGTCAAAATTACGAAAATGCCTTTCAACTTCCTTTCCTTTGTTTCTTTCACTGTTTCGATTTTTCTCATGTATTCACTTGCATGAAATACCTATAAGACACACAAGAAATACACAAAATAAGAAATACTCTCCCAAAAGAATTAGTAACATAAATATGAGCTAAATCTAAGTTAATTACGATGCACGGGATCATAAACGGACCAAAATTATGGGGATAAATATGAAATATTTACGCCTTATCAACAAACTAACGTGTCATGTCTACATTGATTAGTATTTGGAATCCATAATTATCATTAAAGACACCAACAAATGTAGACATGATACGTGAGTGTGTTTATCAAAACATGTTTGAATCCCGTATCAACTTAGAATTACTCTTTCACATGGGTTTTCATGTCATATCAGATTACTTTTAATGCAGAAAACTTCAATTTTCTTTGAAGTACAAGACTCCAAAGCTTATATAAAAAAAACCACATGAGCGAGGTAATATCCCAATAGTATTTAACACCATGGAGATCGATACAAACACTACTTGAAGTAAAAAAAAGATAACTTTCATGCATTATCTATGTTATTGATTATATCTTCTATGACTATTGTAGGATGATAGAATAAATTCCACTTATACGTATAATATTTAGAAGAATTTAAGGGTACCTTTATATTTTGCAAAATAATGTGAGTGTTCCTTATATTCTGATAAGTTATTTAGAAAAGTTTTTTGTTTAAACAAAATCGTCAATCAACCATTACACATCAACTCAACATTTGTAAATACCAAGGATAATACTCGCATAGCTTGATGGACAAAATATGATAAAAGCTAGGGGTAATGAACTTTAATCCTTGAAGTTTGGTCAAACTTTCACTTCAATACCTAATGTTTCGAAAGTGTCACATAAAACTCCAAAGTTTTTTAGTTGATGCACTTCCATACAAGATCTAAAGGACCGTTAAATTTTGGGTAGAAAGTGGCATGTGCGTTGCACATGCTTCAAATTTAAAATTTCATTAATCAGTTAAATTCTTTGAAAAATCATAATTTCTATGTAAAATTCAAAAAATAATGAGAAATATAACATCGGATTCATGACAACGCGTACGTGATTTATATATATAAATTTCTTAAATTTCAAATGTCACCATTCATTGCACTATTTACCAAGTTTTGGCTCATTTGTTTTATATTAACATATCATAACCAGTAAATAGATATTTTTTTAAGAAAAATATAATTTAATTTATAATTTTAAAAAGTGAGTCCTACACTACCATGTTAATTTTTTCATGTATTGATTACGCTACTTTATTGCGAATGATAAAACTTGGACCCTTTATCAAAGATGTTTGAGAGGGTAAAACCATGTAAAACCTCGTATAGTCATCAACAAAAATTACATAATATTTCATTCATTGTGAGGATTGGATTGCATTGGGTTAGAACTTGTCCCCAAAGATCATAGTGGATTTTCTCAAAAGGAACTTGATAGAGTTTACTATTTAATTCAAAAGGAATCTTACAACTTTTTTCCATTCTACAACTAACACATATTTTTAATTTGTAGTCCAACTATTTACATTTAAACATTTTTTTCTGCTCAATACTTCAAGAATTCTTGAGTTGGTATGTCCAACTCTCTCATACCAGAGCTGGTCTGATACTCATACACTGCTTCCTCTTATAGTTACAAAGGTTATTTTGTTTTCCAATTTTCTCTTTTTATTCTCATCAATTGCATATATATTACCTCTCTTGCTCCCCTTTTCTAAGATTTGACTTGTCCTCTTGTCCTTTGACGATAAAATCAGTGTTAGAGAATTTCAAAATGCAGTCATTATCTTTGGCTAATTAACTAAAAAAAATATTTTTTTCTTTAACTTTGGTACTTCCAAAACATCCTTATTTTTAAGTCATATGTTACTTAATGCTCTCCAATATGGGTGATATCTAGTGAGATCCCTCGCCTACTATAATTTTATATGTGCCTTTATATGTATTATATAAGATAGGTTATCTGCAGATTGGATCAGCTGTGCAGTGGCACCTGAATCCATGTAGAGAGATTCATCTATTGGTCGTTGAATGGTTGAGGTAGCTAAGGCTATGGGCCTTTTTGCATCTGATATAAGTAATCCCATTTGTAGAAGTATACTATAGCAGTATGATTAATTCTCCTATAAATTTGGCACCCTTCTGTCTACTCCATATTGACAATAGGTTTATGTGTGCTATTATTGAATAAGGCAATGTTGGTGTTTGGGTTGGGTGTGGTGCATTAGTCATGGAGTTCTTCCACAATTGAAACCACCCGAATTATACCCAGCAGAACCACTTGGGTTATAACCTGTTGATGCACCTGGGTTATACCCGTCAGAGTTATATTCAACCTTTTCCTTAAGAGTTAAATGAGTTTTTATGAGGATAAAAGATAAAATTTCCTATTCCTCTATATGGCTTAGCACTTCCTCTTTTATTGCTTTGAAATTGTTATTTGTGAGCCACAAAATCTATGGTGTGATCAACTGATTATATAGGTGTTAGTTATTTTCAAGTTCCTTACTTATGTCGAAGATTCGTGAAGAGGTTATGAGTTGAGCAAGTGATGTATAAGGTGACTTACCAAGCATCATAATGCGAAAAGTTTGATATTTAAGTCCCAAACCTTTGAAAAAAATGATTACCTTAGTCTATTCATCCACAGGTTTGTGAGTGGCATCTATTCCATCACAAATTCCGTTGAATTATTTCATGTACTCATTATTATGTTTCCCTTCAATCTCTATATTTTGAATTTTATCCTTCAACTTGAACTCATTATCTTTGGTGACTTGAGGATAGGTTTCCTCCAGACAATCCCACATTTCTTTAGTTGTGTTACATTCGATGATAAGGTACATGCACTATTATGTTAGAGTGACAGAGTCCATCGTTTGAGGATTAGGTCCTTTTTTCCCATTCTTGTTGGGCCCTGCTAGTTTCTTCTTATTCCTTTGGTTCTAGTGGCTCTTGAGTGATTAAATCAGCCACCTTCATGGTTTTCATAAGCTGTTTCATCTACGTTCTCCATATTAGATCGTTAGTTTGAGTTTTATGGAGCTCATGGTGATCTCTTTGTGTAGTGATCCAACTAAGAGTAAGCCCAGTGGATGCCATGGAACCTTGATGCTCTGATACCATGAATTTATAGAGAACGTGAGTGAGAAGGAAAAAGGTATTTCTTAATATTTCTCGGGTTTGCTTGAGTTACATTAATAGAGAGTCCTAATTCTTTATTCCTTTATTTCGAGAAGTGCTTATCTTTGAATTCAAATATTCAACGATAATCTAGTCCTATTAGATTGGGTTGATCTCGTCAAGTATGGTAGTTCCACATTTGTCTCTAACGACTGATGACCTCTAATGCATCGGAATGGGAGAGAAGTTGTGCAGGGTGGGGTTCTGTTGGTGTGGGAAAGGGAAGGGGTCTGGTAGATAGGGGTGAGTTTTTCTTTTAACCCACTTCAAAGGCCTATGGTTTATCCCCTATAATTTAGGATAATAAGGAGGTGTTTGATTTTACTTTTTGAGATTCAGACTTAAAAGAGGAAATAAATAATATTTAATTTTTTTCAATAATTAAGAGAATAACGACTATATTTGGGAGGTAGAGTTATATAATCTGAATCTAAAATCTGAACGAGTCTAAATACATTTTAGATTTCAGACATTATATTCAGTCTTCAGACTTCAAAATCATATGAAAAACAAACGCAACCTAAGTATAATTTGATAAGTTACCCTTAATAATATGCTTACAATTATAATGGAAAAACCAAAATATAGTTGTTTCTTTACTATCTTTATTAATTATCATTTTAAGAGAGAGAGAGAGAGAGAGAGAGAGGGGTTCCTATACATTATGTTTTTTTATATCATTCATACATCACATCTAATTCTAAGTCTTAAATTTTTATTTTTATTTTACAATTTATTTTATTTTATCCATAGAGTTAACCTTCCAATCAACATATGTTCAAAAAATTAGATCAAAATACAATTTCAAGCTATTTTTTAAAAATCGAATAAAAAACTACTAAAAATACCTTATTTATAAGGGTCTGCGCTAACAAAAGTTTTATGATTTTTTTAAAATAGCTAGAAAATATATTTTGACCTAATTTTATAACATGTGTTGATTAAAATGTTAATTTCAATAGAAAAATAAAAAAAAATGGAAAATAGGGTTTCTTAGGGCGTAAAACATGGTGCGATGTATAGAGTGTGATGTATGAGAGTCTCTCTCTCTCTCTCTCTCTCTATATATATATATATATATACAGTCTTGCTCTTGTGCGGACTAGTCCGCATTTTAAGAATGCGGACCAGCCATGTGTCACCTGGCGATGAGCCAAGAAGAGAGAGAGAGTGTGCTAATAAATTAGGCGATAATTTTTAGGCGCACCGTTAGGTGACACATGTCCGGTCCGCATTCTTAAAATGCGGACTAGTCCGAACAGAATTATTATTTTATATATATATATATATATATATTTGAGAGGTCTAAAAATTTAAAATTAGTACTATGTCATATAGAAGATATTAACTATATATAATCTTATAACATTAACATATTTTACAGTGGGGACACGGATGGTGTGATACCAGTAACGTCCACTAGGTACGCTATAAACAAATTGGAGACACCAATTAAAACTCCCTGGTACCCTTGGTACATTCAAGGAGAGGTAATACTTTAATTTATCTTTACATTTTATTCCTTTTTTCAACATTTTATTTTTGAGCACTTAATATGTTATACATTTATAATCCATATTATGGTATCATGTTTTAAATAGAAAAATGACATAAAACAAGTTATCTGGTATGATATATGATTAGATATCTATATATACAGAGTCAATCTCCTGTGAGGTCCTTAAATAAAGACCTCCCTCCTGTGAGGTCCTTAAATAAAGACCTCCCTACAGATCTATTTTTTAAAATAGTAAAAAAAATATTTTTGAGTTGATTTTTCTGTGGGATATTTAAATATTTTAGGGAAGCTCCACAAAAAATATAAACTCAAAATAATTTATTTTAATATTTTAAAAAAATAGGTCAAAATATTTCAGTTTTTAAGGTGTTTTGACCAATTTTTTTATAAAATAGAAAAACAATTTATTTGCGTTGATATTTATTTTAGGCTTCCCTCAAATGTAAAAATAAACTAAAAATAATTTTTTGCTATTTTAAAAAAATAGATCCGAAAAGTAGGTATGTACAAGAGTCTGCCTATATATATATGTGTATTCAGGCCGGCTCTAATGTGGACTTAACTTGCGGATGAATTTTTCTGTATTTTTTAAAAATAGCAAAAAATATTTTTTCGACTTCATTTTTTTCTATGGTGTTTAAACATTTCAGGGGTCTCCCATAAAAAAAATCAACTCCAAATGAATTGTTTTTATATTTTTAAAAAATGGGTAAAGCATATGTCAGTTTTTAAAGCCCTTAAAAGCTTATATATGCTTGACCGATTTTTTAAAAATAGCAAAACAATTTATTTTGAGCTGATTTTTTTGTAGGGGTCCCCTGAAATGTTTAAATATCACAGGAAAAAAAATCAAGTTGAAATTTGATATTTTGCCATTATTTTAAAATCACACAAAAATTTGTCCGCAAGTTGCGTCCGCATATATATATATATACACACACACACACACACACAAAGTCTCATGTAAGGACTCCTTATGGTGCAGATCCCGGTACATACTATTTTTTTAAATAGTAAACAATGAATTTTTTGATAAAACTTCATGGATATGATCTTCATGGTAAGAAGATCATCTCCAATTTTTTCGTCAAAAAATTCAGTAAAAAAAAACGTTGACGTGAGGTGATATGTAAAAAAATGGTATAAATCTACATTTTTAACCGTCGAAATGTTGGGTCGGCGCCAGCTGATTTATTGATTGAATTTTTTGATGAAACTGCATGGATATAATCTTCTCACTATCGAAATCATATCCACGAAGTTTCATTAAAAAATTCAATCAAAAAGTGGGTGAGATGATCGTCAACATTTCAACAGTCGAAAATGCATATTTATACCATTTTTTTACATATCATCTCATCTCAACGGGTTTTTTATTGAATTTTTTTATGAAAAATATTGGAGGGGATCTTCCCACCGTGGAGATCATATTCATGAAGTTTCATCAAAAAAATCATTTTTTTTACTATTTAAAAAAAATAGTATGTACCGGATTCTGCACCATAAAGAGTCCTTACACAGGAGAGTGCCTCTCTCTCTCTCTCTCTCTCTCTCTCTCTCTCTCTCTTTATATATATATATATATATATATATATATATATATATATATATATATATATATATATATATATATATATATATAATAATAATGCTCTTGTGCAGATTAGTCCGCATTTTAAGAATACGGACCGGACCGAACATGTGTTACAAAACGGTGCCCCTAGAAATTATTGCCTAAATTATAGATACGCTAATGCGGACTAGTCCGCACAAGAGCAGGACTGTGTATATATATATATATATATATATATATATATATATATATATATATATATATACACAGTCCTACTCTTGTGCGGACTAGTCCGCATTTTAAGAATGCGGACCGGACATGTGTCACCTGGCGGTGACCCAGAAAAGAGAGAGTGTGTCTATAATTTAGACGATAATTTCTAGGCACACCGTTTGGTGACAATGTCCGATTCGCATTCTTAAAATTAGCGTTATTATATATATGTGTGTGTGTGTGTGAGTGCGTGCAGGTTGGTGGGTATGCACTCGGATACCATACTATTGGCCTATATATGCACGTCAAGTGAATAACCATACTATTGGCCTATATACGCAGGTTGGTGGGTATGCAGTCGGATACCAAAATTTGACATTTGTGACCATTAGAGGGTCTGGGCATTTTGTTCCTAGTTATCAGCCAGCTCGAGCCCTTGAATTATTCTCTTCATTCATAAATGGGAAACTTCCCCCTTCATCTTGATTTAAAAGAGAATACACTATAAGAGCTTAATTTCAAGGATCAATAAGATGATAATTGATGCTTTATATTTTCCTTAAAAGCAAAGATTGGCAATATTTACAATTTATCTATTTCTTCGTAGTTCTATTTTCCCTTTAAATGAATACTATGTTTGTAGATAAAGATATGTTTGTTCTCGATTTTGAACTTGGTGTAAAATTAACCATGTATGATGTAAATCGTTCTTACAACTTAAATAACATGGCATGTATGATGGAAATCGCTCTTACAACTTAAATAATTACACACCAAGTAGCTTGACTGGGAATTGAACTCAACTACAAGTTAAAAAGAGTTCTAGATATTCTGTGTGGAAAAGCATTGAAATCTTATTCCACGAAGTAAGAAAACTAATTTATCCATTCAAATACAAGCCTTTACATTTAAAGATAAAACTCAATCTACTGGACAAGAATTACTAAAACTAAAATCCAATCCAAAACCATTTTTCACGTTGGTGTTAGGATATATGCAAGCAGAAAAGTGGAAAAGAAAAACCTCAAGAAAATAACAATTAAAAGCTTAGAGTCGTGTAATCACTTTTTGAAGATAGTTGAAGCCTCACCCACGAGAAAACGGAAGAATTAGGGTCCGTTTGGTTCGTGGTGAAATACTTTTCACCGTGTTAAAAGTAAAAGGTGAATTATTAGTGCGGTGATTTTGTTTTCACCATCTCCGTTTGGATGGTCGAGTTTTCACTAGGTGAAAATTTTAACTTTTTCACCATTTGTTGTTTGGATGGTCAAGATTAATACGGTGAAAAAATAAAATGACCATATTACCCACATACTTCAAATGCATATAACTATTTTGATTTTCATCACACAAGTGTCAATGGCCATTAAAAAATATGCATTTACCCCAAACTAAAATTTGACATAATCACCCCCCCCCCACACACACAACTAGTCATATTTCGCTACGCAAGACAAATAAGTAAAAAAACAGTACCAATTAAAAATAAAGTCCTTATTAAAAAAGAAAACAGTCCCAATTTTAAAAAAAAATTCCAACAATGAAAAAAAACTGTCATTTGTAAAAAAAAAATCACAGTTAAAAAAAAAAGAGTCAACTATAAAAACAGTAGTCCATAATAAAAAAAAAATTCTCAACAATGAAAAAACAGTCCCAAATAAAAGAAAAGTTTTCAACATTGAAAAAAAAGCAATCCCAATTTAAAAAAAAAGTCCCAACTATAAAAAAAAAGTGTTCCAATTAAAAGAATAAAAAAAATAATAATTCCCAACTATGAAACCGTCCCAATTAGTAATTAAATTCCCAACACATTACCATGCACCAAACAAATATTCATTTTTTTTATTTTTTTTATGGGAATAGATATTCTCACACCCTCTATATGTTCCCCCACACCCTTTGAATAATAAATGACAATTGCGCCCTTAAATTTATAAAAGCAAAATGTCCACTTTTTTCACCTCCAACTAAAATAATTACATTTGATAAAAACAAAAAAATTATATTTTCAATAAAAAAATTGTTTTTTATAAGTAATAATAAAAAAACTGTTTATAAAACGTAAAATCTTATCTATTTGTTTTATTAAAAAACTGTATATAAAACGCAAAATTTATTTTTCTTAAGAAACTCTTTTCTTAAAAAGTGTTTTATTTTTTATTTACAAATTTTATTTTTGGTTAAAAACTGTTTTTTTTTACTATATTAAAAATAATCTTTTTACTATTTTTAAAAAATATAATCTGCGGCAGCGGTATGTATAGGCGGTCTGACCACCTATACATACCGCTGGCGCGGAGCATTTTTGTCTAATATGTTGGTCCGCGCCAACGGTATGTATAAGTGGTCGAACTGCCTATACATACCGCTGACGCGGACCATTTTTTTGTATAGTAAAAAGATTATTTTTAAAATAGAAAAAAATAGTTTTTAACTGAAAAAATAAATAACGAAACATTTTTTTTAAATAAATAAAAGAAACAGTTGTTTAACTAGAAATGATAAAAAGAATGTCCATTTTTTAAAATAAATAACGAAATAGTTTTTTATCAACGTCCATTTAAATAAAAAGTAATATGTTTTTTTATAAATAACATAATATTTTTTAAATGAAAAAATATCTTTTATAATTTTTATATTTTCAGAATATTAAAATTTTAATTTTCTAGAATATTAGGATTTTTATTTTCAAAATATTATGTTTTATTTTTTTCTTAATATTACCTTTTTTTTTTAAATAATAGATTTTTGGGCAAAAGATTATATTTGCTCAAATCATATTTGCATAGAAGGTCTTTTGATCTTTTAGTATTTAAACATTAAAAAGGGTGTGGGGAAAGACATAGAGGGTGTAGGAATAGCTATTCTATTTTTTATTTTTTATTTTAATTTTTAATTATTTAAATTATTTAATTTTTTTTTAATTTTTGATTTTTTTAATTTTTTAAAATAAAAAATGAAATTTAGAAAAAAAATATTTTTTTAAAATGAATATTTGATGATCTTATTAATTGAGAGGGAGAAATGAATGTGTGATAATTGTAAGTGGAAATAAGAAAGGTTACTTTGGTAATAAGATAAATTTCATTGTTTTCACCTGTTAAATTATTCACTTTACCCATGGTTTAAAATGGTTACAGTTTCACCTCACTTTTCACCATATTCATTTTATTTCACCGTGTTAAATGTCCAACCAAACACATATTTTACCTAGGTGAATTTTATTTTAACGCGGTAAAAAATATTTCACCACGAACCAAACGGACCCTTAGTGGCAGCTCTATCTTCTTGATTAAACCAATCCGAGATTTTGCAATCTATATGTTTAAGAAGGTTGCATTTTTCTTCCAGAATCTGTACTATAAGAAAATACTTTCACTATTGCTTGGAAAAAATGTGAGATTTTTCAACGAATCCAAAAATGCTTTGAAAATCCGTGTAATATGGAGGAGTTTTTGGAATATAAAAAGTCTTACACTTAAAACCATTAAATAAATGATCAAATACCAAAAAGTTCCTCAAATATTTTTTAATACACATTTAGTCCAAGTCTTTTATTTTGTACCAAAAAGCTCTTATTCTCTTATCTTTAAAGGTCCGCGTCAGCAACATGGTGAATGACTTTTTTGTGCAAAATAAAAAGGCTTGGACTAAACGTGTACTAAAAAAAGTTCGAGGAACTATTTTATATATGCCCCTTAAATAAAGGTAATTTGAAAAACCAAAGGTCAAATTAAGTAATAGTGTAAGATCTAAGGTCACAGTCATTAACCCAAATTAATAAGGGAGATCAAAATCCGAAAGTCTAGTTAGTGAGGCAAAAATCTTAAAATTTAATTTTAAAACAAATTTCATATATTAATTTGAAACAATTCCCTCTAGTTCACATAATTCAATAAATTCTAACGTATTGTATTCACCACCTCTATCTGATCTAACTAACTTGATACTTAAACTTATTTTCAACTTCTTCTTTATATGCTTTAAATTTATCAAGCTTCGTCTTTAGTTCTTAAGGGATAAACATAAGTGTATTGAGACTGATCATCAATAAAAGCGATTAAATAAAGTTTGCCATTTCGTGACAATAAGTTCATTTCACAAATATCAGTATGGATTAATTCTATCAATTTTGAGCGGTTTCTTTGTAATTTTAAATTAACTACAAACAATGCATTGATCCATATGATTTTAACCACAATCTTTGATTAATCCTTGATTAACCATTTTATTAATGGACTTGAAATTAACATGACCAGGTCTCGCATGAGACAAATCAAGAGACTCGAAAATATAGGAATAAACTATTTCATTCTCAATGTAAAATTTGAACATGCCTTTTACAGATTGACATTTACCAATAAACACACCTTTATAGAGATAACAACATTATTAAATTAAAATACCATCTTAAAGCCATGTGTGGGGGGAAATAGTTTGCGACACATGGATATGAAGCATGTGGTGTACTAACTAGGTCAAATATCACATGGATAAACATCATAGGAAAACAAACATGTGGATATCAATGAGGGGATAAAGCCGATCACCGACAGATAACTGTCACGGTCGTCGAAGAGCTTGGGACTCTCCTAGGATACCTTATAAATATATACTTTTCCCCAGGGAAAAATGGGGGATGTAATATTCAAATGAATAAAAGAAGAGAATCATCCATGGACATAGGAACATTTTCAAACTACGTACATCTTGTCTTTATGTGTGTGTGATATTGATTTTGATTATTTGCTTGGTTTGTGAACACTGAATATTTAATAATAGAATTTTATCACCTACTACTAGTCTCGTCCGTGGGAAGTGATTGTGTTCCTCAAATCACCAGCTAACAGTAATTGAATCATGTCTCATTCACGCGATGAATACTTTCAACCTCGAGATGACCAGTGGAAAATCGAACTGAACACATTCCACTAGAGTCAAATATGTGGTTAGGCGCCACTAAGATCAGAGTACCCCCCCCCCATTTCCGTTTACCATCCTCGAGAGGTGTAAACAGTAGAGTTAAATGAATCACTGTGGTCTAGTCAAATATCACAACTCGTAGACGCTTACGAGCGGCATTTTCGACAACAGGAGACAACTACTTACCGTAAATAATAGGAGAATTATTGCCTTTAGTGTTATCTAGGAAGAGTGGAGATAGAGATCCAGAGGGATAAGACAACACACCATGAGATCAACCACCCTCCTCCTCAGGCGAGCAAAAATCAAAGCCGAAGAAGGAACTCATAGTGCTAGCTAGACCTCTCTCTCTAGGGACGGTCACGAGAAGAAAAGCTCGACCTATAAACTAATATGGAAAATAATACATGTGTAACCTTATACGGAGAGAGATGGATGAACACCCATCTCTTCGAGGAGCCCGAACCTCTAAGGAGCTATCCATAAGGGCCCTATCAGCAAAATGAAATCCCCATTCACTCGATCAATTGAAGACACCAAACTGCTAAAAAAATTCACTATGCGCAGGTTAAAAAATGTAATAACCTGGATTTGTAATCATATCCTAACTAGTGTTCTATAATAAAGTCGGGTTGTAGTTTTGAATTTGTGTCAATTGATGTATTAATTAAATTGAAAGTTGGAGTAAATAATTATTTTTTGTGATAATGTTTAATTAGCATGGACTAATTAAGGTAATTTTAAGTGCAACGTTAATATTGTTGGATAATTATTCGAAAATTGATCAAGTTAAGTTATTAGAGGAGCGAGTAATTGTTATAATTGGACAATTTGAATGAATATTAATCACATGTGGTAGACATAATTGTGGGAATCAAGTTGTGATTTAAAGTTCGTTTTTAGGCTTAGAAAGAGTCAAAAGTAAACTGGAACTATACGGTACAAACTCAATGAATAAATGAAAACTTTGATGATACCAGGCTCATCGTCTAATATGTTGTGTTGCCATTATATGACGAATGAGAGAAGAGCAATCATTTCATCACCAACTATTCTAGACAAATGAGTAGAAGCAAGGACAAAGTACTTGAACCGCAACAGCAGTGAAGCACTACTCAAGGGAAGAAAAGCTGCATTCGCGATAGTTAAAGGCCGCCATGGCGGTTGTGCAAGCCGCAGTGGAGAAAGAGAACACCACAATCACGACTAGGGACGGTGAGTCAGAACAATTTCTTTAAAATTCGAAATCCTTAATATTAAATAAGGGTGACACATGTCCCCCAAAATTTATCTCTAAACTCTTTAAATAAGGATGTTTGGAGGAAGAAAAAGGATCCGACAAAAACAATATAAAAAATGTCACTTCTCATCCAAAACATACCTCCTGCCACCATACACACAAGGGAAAAATAAACCCTAATGAGAGTATTTGAGGGTGCATAAGGAGTACATTATGGTGGAGTTTGTGAGTGTAAAGGTAGGGAGAATATTATTTAGGGCACACATCCAAGCTAAGTGTGATTGGCAGCCCTATGAGGCCAACTTTAGAGGTAGGAGTTTCCTCTTTATACCATATATTATTCAAGTTTATATTACAAAATAGGTAGGTGGGTTGTATTATGTAGTGTTTTGAATAATTAGGATGCATTAAATGAATAATACATAAGGTGAATACATGCGAACAATAGGTTAAATTATTTTCGAGTTAAGTATGTTGAAGGATGTATTTTAAATGGTTTCATATGTGTATATAAGTATTATAGATGTTGGTACATTTATAACATAAAGAATGATGTATTAGTGGGTTGTGACCCCATGTTATGGGTATTGGCTATTTGTGCATTTGGCTAAAAATATTATTATTTTTTGGTGAAAAACAGAAATATGAAATTAAAGGTTGTGCTTAAAATAATATATTGAATTTTTTTTAAGTTGTAGACTTTTAAAAAAAATGTAATATGGGCCAAAGGGTAGTATAGGTCATGTTTTTAATCCTTACACTTTGTAAAAACGGTTTTGAATCCAAACCTTCATGAAATTATAGTTTGGACCCTGAACTTGTTGAAAATGTACGAAATTGGCCTTAAAAGGTATTTTTAGCGATATTATAAAATACTCCTAAATTATGCAATAATTATACAGCTACCCCAAACTTATATATAATTACAAATTGGGTCCTAAACTTTTAAATATTTGCAAAAAGGAGTTTGTTAAATTTGCCATAAACTTGTGGTTTTGGGAATTAGTCCCTAAATTTAAAAGTTATTTGACTTTAACTTTGCAAAAGAATTTACAAAGGAACCTCGGAATTTTTTAGAAAATATGAAATTAACTTTAAATTTCAAAATAAATAAATTTAACCCTAAAACGATTCAAGAAGGGAAATATCTTCCTTTAAGTGTATAAAGGGAATAAAAGTATAAATTACGCATAATGTGCTTTTGTGTGGTTTGGTTGTTGGCTGAGTGTAAAATTCTAAAATGTTAAAAGGGTGGGCATATAAGTATTAAATATAGCATAAACTGAGTATTTTTTAAATACGGCTTCTACCCTAGTATTTTGAAATATGGCATAAGACTTATAATACAAGGGTGGAACATTATCTTAGACCCAAAACAACTGGTCAGTAAAACAATTGGATGTAACATTTATAGAATGCGGTGCAAGCCCGTAAATATAAATGGAATTCGATGAACTCCAGGATAAAAAGGAAATTTCTGAAAAGAAATGGAATTGATAAATTTCGAGAAAAGGTAATATGTTACTAAATGATTACAAAATTTGGATTTCGAGTTTTGAGGAATAGGGTCCACAATCATCATAAATATGTAATAAAGTAAATTGATGAATCCCAAATATGAAACGAAATGAAGGACCTAGTATTTATGAATTAAAGGACTATAAATATGACTATTGTGTGGGTGAGTAATCCTATAGTGGGAGTATAAACCCAAGTATAACATGGATATGTGTCGAATATTTGACAAATGATTAATAATTGGGTGTGTGAGTAATCCCAAGCTGGGGAGTCAATCCTAAGATTTGACACGTTAATATGTGAGTAATTCTTTTTAAACACCGGGTATGTGTGTTGAAGAAACGCTGAACATGTGTTAATTTAAGTATAAATAGATATATTTTGAAAGGAAACCAGATGGTTTAAAGATAGTCCAAGATTACGATTTTCCAAATTAATCGCATTATTTAATTGATTAAAGGAAGTTTTTGGTACAAAATGGCAAATGGTGAAGGTAAGAGTTAATGGTATTTAACCAGACTTAAAGATAATATTTTGGAAGTAAATAATGGTTAATGTATGTACAGTATAGTAATTGTATGTAGAGTCGGGTATAATTATATTTTTTTATAATATTGTATTCATCCTTTTGATGTTTGTTTCTGTATTAAATTTTGATAGGGAGCCTCTACTCGGCATTAACTTACCCCTGTTCCCTTTGTTATAGCAAGTTTGCTGAGATTCTATATTTTGAGAGCATTTTACAAGTAAGTAATCCTTAGTTTTTACACTAGTAGCTCTGATTACTTGAACCCTAGGACATTGTTTAATGGGCTCCACCCTTGTCATTGTTATGATTATATGCTATGAAAATGGAATTGCATGCTTACTCGGGAATTCTAATTAATTAAAATTGAATGGAAACATTATATAGTTTATTTCACATCACTTCACACCTTAAGCATCTGGATCATACAGAGTTGACCCACGAGTAACATTAAATTCCAGGTAAATGGAAAAATAGATCCCATTGACCATGTTCACTAGTATTTCTGGGACATTGACACTCTAGAACAACAATTAAACCCTAATGTGACAAATATTTCCCTAAAGATTTGGGGATATGGTGCAAAAGTGGTTTGATGTGTTGCCTCACAGGTCTATTTCATGTTTCAAGTAGCTCGCCAAGGTTTTTACCTCCAAATTCATCTTAAGCAGCATCCAATCTAAGAGCATGGATTTTATCCTTATGCTAAAAAAGAAATCACAAGAGTCACTATATTAGTTTTAGGAAGTGTACGATGGGGTGGAAAACTGTAGAGAATAGGTTGTAGTAGCTCTTTTTAAGACTAAATTACCATACAACTCCATATTGTATGACTCCCTCACCAAGAAGAAAGCAACCATTAATGGAGAATTGATGTCGAAGATAAAAAATATGTTGAAGTCGAGGACGTGGTCACGTGAACGAACTAGGATAATGGATGACCAAAGTCAAACAAGAAAGGAGACAAAGATGTCACCCCTAATTGGGGGAGGGGGGGGGGGGGGCTGGTGAGAAGTCGTATCTAAGTAAAGCTCATCGTGCTATTAATGTTGTCTTTAAGGAACCAATATAAAAAAATCTTAACTACATTTAAGGACCAATAGTACTTTAAGTGTCCTAGGAAAATGGAGTGAGAACCTTCCAATAGAATTACCTCCTTGAGGTGTACCTACCATAAGGAGCGTAGTAACAAGCCATAAAATTCCAAATAATTAAAATCAAACCTTGAGGTTCTATCCTAGGTAGGTCATCTCGATGATTTTATAGAAAAAAATGGAAAAAGTCTCGCTAAGAATGACCAAAATCCAGACAATGTCCCTGATGATGATGAATTTGTAGTGATCCAGAGATCCATTAATCCTAATCAAATAAAAGGAAATGATTTAAGAAGGGAGATAAAAAATATCACTACAATATCGACAAATGTCGCCAACCATAAGAGATAGACTATGGCAATAATATCGTATTCACTGAGGAATACCTGGTTGGAATTAGGACCCCAAAATATTATGCACTAGTAATCACATTAAGAATCACCAACTGGGATGTGGACAAACTACTTGTGGACCAGGGAATCTCTTCAAAGGCAATGTATCATAAACTATTCAACCAACTCAATTTATGGATGGGAGACCTCAAGGAGGCGACCATCCCTCTGGTTGGGTTTGTAGGTAAAATGACAATACTGTTACGGAGGGGAAGAATTTTAAATTTCATAGAATTCTTGGTCGTCAACATTAATTCTTCATAAACTGTGATCTTTGGGAGGGGATGGAAGCACACGATGAAGGTAGTCTCATCCACTTATCACTAGAAGCTCAAATGCATTACCATCCAAAGGGTAATGGAGATACATAGAAGCCAAGCTTTCGCTTAACAATGCTTTATCACAGTAATCATACCAAAATAAGATAAAAAATAAATAAATGGGGGAGAATGCGGAGGGGACAGTCCCCAAGAAATAGTAGCTAAAGCATGGGCAACCAAGGGTTGAAAACACAAGGATGACACCTGTTGATAGGTTCATGGAACCATTCTAAGAGTTTTTTTTCCATGGTACTCATCATCATAAGAAATTTCTCATCGAAAACTCCTACAATGATACAAAAAAAAAATATGATTTGGTCACCATCCTCAAGGAAAATTAGGGTGTATTTGTTTGACATCCATATGATATGCCTAGCATAATCCCAAAAATCACATGTCATAGGTTTCACGTCAATCCAAAAGTCTCATTGGTAACCCAAAAAGCTCTTGAGAAGGCAAAAGTCGTAGAAGAAGAGTTCGAGAAACATTTTGAGGAAAGGTTAATTAAAGAAGTTTAATTTCCCAGTGAGCTCTCAAATACAGTTATGGTAAAGAATAGTAGTGGAAAATGGAGGGTTTTATTGACTTCACCGACTTATATAAGGGATGTCCCAAGGACAGTTTGCCCCATCAAAGATTGATGAACTGGTAAACGCCACATCCAATCATGAGTAAATGAGTTTTTTGGACACATAATCAAGTTACCATCAAATCCCTTTGTTCGGACCCGACTAAGAAAAAAATTCATTCATCACCATGCTTGGTCTCTATTATTATATAGTCATGACCTTTGGGATTAAGAATGCAGGGAATACCTATTAAGGATTGGTCACCAAGATATTTAAAGGAAAATTATGGAAGACCAAGGAAGTATATATCGATGATATGCTTATAAAAAAGCAAGAAAAATGGTGATCACCTCTCAGTTCTCCTCATCTTTAGTTAATAGACCTTATAAGAGGTCAAAACCCACATATAGCAGTAGCAGATCTCTAAAATACCCAAATAGGTCCTGTAAATTTTATTCAAATGGTTAACAATGTTGATTATCCTCCATATGTTAGGAGAACATTAAGAACATTAAGAGGGATCCACCTTGAAATATTCACGTAACTCCAAAAAGAGATGGTTTATGGAGAAAATGATCTTAGCCTCTGCCAAAAACTGGGAGAACATCAAATGGCCATTATTAATGTTATAATTGTCCAAGGGTCCAAATTCCATATCAATCTATACCCAATCAGGAATATAACATCATTTAAATGCCTTAGTGGTGTTCTCATTAATGACATACACCATGGTTTACGCTAATTACAGATACAGAAAGGAAGAAATGTGACAAAAAAAAAGAAGGACAATGATGACGAGATGACTCATAAGGAATCAGAAAGCACATGCAAGGTTGTGCTCTTGATGGCTTACTTGTTTTTTAAAAATTAAAGTCCACGTAACAGGGGAAAAGGCTTTGGTGGCTTGTATATTAGATGGGTGCTTCCCAAAATGGCAGCTTAAAAAGTAGACATCCCTCCAACTCAGTGGGGAAAATGATAAGAGTACCCCTCAGATAAGTAAGGGCAAAATACCACCATGCCCCTTAGTTTTATAAGGCAAACGAATTTTTATCGCCAAGGAAAATTACCTCCATATCCATCGACTAGGGTATAGTTGAGCGACCCAGATCAACCGCGGCCCTAACATTAATTCTCCTAAGATTAAAATAAACATTGACGACCTTAGTGAGTAAAAGATCTTTGGGGATAATTATGGGGGGAAATAATTCGCAACACATATAGAAGAATGACATGGCCAACTAACCCGTTCAGCTTCCTTTGTCACGTAGATAAGAATCACAAACAAAATAACCTACGAAACTCTAGGAGGCGATAAAGCTGATTAATCATGAATAACTATAATGGGTGTCAAAGATCCTGGGACTCTCCCAGGTTCCCTTATATATATATATATATATATATATATATATATATATATATATATATATATATATATATATATATAGGGGAAAAGGGGAGATGTAATCATGATCACTAATACTTTGTCAAAATAGATTAAAATTAATAAAAGAAGAGAATCCTGTATATTCATAGTAACATTGCTCAACCACGTACATCTTATCTTTATGAGTGTATGTGATACTTATTTTGATTATTTTCTTAGTTTGTTAAAATTGAATCTTGAACATTAGGATTTTACCATATACACTATGATATGAGAGTTCAACACCAAATATTAAATTTTTGCAAATATTAAGAACATGAAGACCAACATCCTTTAAAGTATTCATCTTACATAAGTTGTTCCAACACCAATCATATTGGAAGTTACACAGTTTCCCATGTACAAGACCGTACCATCCCTCACTAATTCGTTAGTTTTTTAAGAAGAAAAATGATACATTACCCGGGAGTTAACCCCGGGTTAGTACATGGAGGCTACTTTTTTTTTTCCTTATTGGTTTCTCATGTAAAATGAGTCTAAAATAATAAAAATTAAATAAAAATTATTAGAATAGTTTTTTTAATTAGTTTTTTTTGTTTTTTAAAAAATATTTTTAACCTTTTTTTTTGTTAAGGTATTTTTCATACCACGAGGTGTCCCGCCCAGCTTACGTGCACCTCGACTAATCCCCGCTCGCGATTCGTGGCTTCCACTGGCCAAACATTATTTTGACACTGTCATGGATCGAACTGGGGACCGAACCTAATCCACCCCCAAACAGTATCCCAGTGATAGCCTTATACCATTGGACCAAGAGGGTGGTTAACTCATTTATTCCCTTAAACCTCCATTTATCCAATCTTCTCTTATTTTGACAAGTTAGTGCCAGCAGCACCCATTATTTTTAAACTTAATTTTTTTAATTAGCCCGACACTATCTCTCGGGTTGTCTAGTATTATTTTTTTGTTTTTTTTTTATTATTTTTAACTCATTTATCCCCTCAAACACCCATTTACCCAATATTCACTTATTTTTAAAGGACCGAGCCAACGGCACCCCTTATTTTTAAACTTAATATATTGTTTACAACATTTAAAACAATTTTTGAATTTCTAAAAATGGTTTAAAATGTAAAAAAAAAAAGTTTTTTTATTTATATTAAACTAACTTTTATTTTTTGAGACAATTTTTTTCAAAAAAAATATAAATCGGTATTTTTAATTAAAATATGTTTTTTAAAAATAAAACTATTCCAATAAGATTTTTTTTAAAAATTATTTTTAACTCATTTAGTCCCTTAAACACTCATTTACCCAATACTCTTTTATTTTTAAAGGTCTGCACCAACGGCACCCATTATTTTTAAACTTAATTTTTTTTTACAACATTTAAAATAATTTTGTATTTCTTAAAACTATTTAAAAATGTAAAAAAAAAATTATTTACATTAAACAACTTTTCATTTTTTAAATAGTGTTTTTCAAAATAGTGTTTTTTTAACAATATATATTTTTTAATTTATAAAAAATATTAATTTCTAACAAAACTGTTTTTTTAAAATAAAAAAAAAGTCCAATAATGCTAATAAAACACATAAGACAAAGGGAAAAAAAAAAGAAAAAAAAAAATACCTCCATGTACTAACCCGGGTTAACTCCCGGATAGTCTAGCATTGCTCTTTTAAGAAACTACACTCACTATCAATGTGGCAAGATGCTTTTGTGTCGATCCTCCTGTCCATGTCATGTCCGACAACAAATGCTTCCACAACAACAAGTGCCAAGATATTATTGGTTTCCTTCTTCATATCTTTCTTATTTTTATTTCCATCTTCCGGTTGTTTGTAATACTTAGCAAGATGATCATTCTTGTGGAGATTAACGTATTCATTGTCTTTAGCAAAAGATAATCAACTAAGAGGCCTTGAGTTTTTAATAATCATGGAATTCACAACCTTTAAAGCATTCTTATTTAATTGTTCCTTCGTTGAATATGTATTTTTTACTACCACATAAGCTTTCATAATTATCTCATTTGGAATTTCAGATTGATCATGATTTTTGGACTCCTCTTCGATATGGATGTGCTACGTCAAATGTTCAAATGTGAGTTCCTTTTTTCTTATGCTTAAAAATGTTGCAATACTCTTTCCATGACGGAGGACATTTGGCCATGATAGTGGAAACAGTAGAGTTCTCATCAATAACCATTTCAACAAAAGTAATTTCTTTGGCTATCGACTAAAATTCAGGAATGTGATCTAAAACTGACCTTCCATCTTCCATCTTGAATTTTATAATTATAAACTAATAATTTCTTTGATTTAGCCTCCTCGGCCTTATAAACACTCTTGAGATTAACTCACGAATCCTTTGTAGTTTTGAAAATCTTCGAATACTAGTCGTAAAAGGAGCTGGCCATAGCACCGAGAATATAATTTCAACATAAATAATCATCGTTGACCCACTTCGAGATCTTGGTGTTGATTTGGTCAAGTTGTTTAGATGTTAGAATCAACATCGGGAGATTTGGGATATAGCTTAGTCAGCACATAAGCAATGTTTTGTTGATGAAGATAAAATTCCATCTTTTATTGACATCTTTGATAATTCCTTCCATTAAATGCCTCAAAAGTTGATTGGATAATTGAATAGAGCCCACTAGCACATGTAGAAAATGATGCCATGAGAAGAAACTATCTTCAACTTATTGGGATATATACTAGTAGAAAAGTGCTGCAGAAAATAACAATCAAACATATATAGGCGCGTATTAGCTTCTTGAAGAGAGTTAAAGCCTCTCCCACGTGCAAATGGAGGATTCAGTGGCATCTTTATCTCTGGTATTCAACTAAGCCATGATTTTACAAATTATATATACAATAAGATTGCACCTATCTTTTAGAACCTATGTGTTCATCTCCGGCCGAACTATAAGAAAGTGCTTTCAATATTACTTAGATATATATGAGATTTTTCAACAATCCAAAAATGCTTTCAATCAACCTATAAATATAGGATTTTTGGAGTTTGAAAGGTCTTGCACTAAAAACCATTAAATAAAGGGATTTTGAAAGACCAAAGGTCTAAAATTAACTAGTAGTTGAAGGTTTAAGGTCACAATCATTAATTAAAATTAATAAGGGAGTTGGAAAGAAATAAGTCTTAAAATTTTATTTTGAAATAAATTTCAAATATTAATTTGAAACAAATTCTAAAAGTTAGAAATGTATTTTGACAACTCCCAAAAAATTGCATTATACCTTTTAGGCATTTAAACAAAAAGTTATGCTACTTTTCCTAAAATATTGCTAATTCTAGACTCACAGTTTTAGTATTCAGGTAGCAAGCAACCTTCTTCCCCAACCATATCACTGGAGAAGACATGTTTCACACTTATTAGACTTGCCAATGCCCAAGTTCCAAAATGCCCATGTTTTGGACAAACACGCACGCGCGCTAGTGGAAATTAGTACAATGCACGGGTAGGACTCTAAAACAAACCAAGTTACTCGAGATCGACTCGTGTTCATTTGATTGAAATCTTGTTCAAGCTTGGTTCGTTGTGAAAACAAATCAAGAGTGAACAAATTTCTAAGCTTGTTACCTTATTGAGATCGTCTAGAATTCGGCTCGATTATCAATAATCATACTAAAATAGTATAAAAATCAAATTACTTGAGCTCAACTCGAGTTCATTTGAATTAAATCTCATTCAGGTTAGGCTCATAAAATAAACAAGTTTGTAAGGACATATTTATAATAAGTCCGCCACAATTAATTATGTCGTATACCGCTACAAGTCGTCGAAGGATTGAAGAAGTTTTCATCTACAAAACACGAATCCGAATTACAAGTGATCTTCAACATTCAAGCCCAACAATATGAACTTTGGTAAGATATTGTTTTAAAGTTTCATTTACATTTCATATTAATAGTGTTGGGATATTTTTAAAAAGGTTTTAAAAAGATTTTATACAAAAATGTTCTTTTAAAGAGGTTTTAGAAAAAGTTTTGTTTTGAAAAGTTTTGTGAAAAACTGCTTCAATAGTAAACGTACCTCGATTTCGACGCCAAGGTCGTTCAAGCGAGATATCAATCTCGTTCGAATGACATTGGAATGTCGCGCATAGACGTTCAAATGACACACGATCTTGTTCAAGCGAGATGAGGTTCTCGTTCGAACGACCCTGCTTTTTGGCTGACACGCTGCTGTAATGCTTATCTTTTGACCGACTCAAATTTTGTATAAAAAGGGGTCCTGGTAGCCTAGAAAAACGTGGAGAACAGTTTCAACTTTTAAGAGTCTTATTCTTTTGAAACTTTTGTGTATCTGCCCAGATTTAATTCAATACCTTTTGGCAGAAAGTTTTTCTCCAACAATTTTAAGGGTTCAAATATTTTTGTTTTGATTCACAAAATCCCAATTACTTTTATGTGAATTGTTTTGTGGAACCCAAGAACATATTTTGCTATTTGTTTATTCTTTGTGGAGAGAGCTCTACAACCGACAGCTGCGTGCTATTGTGGAGGGAGACTCTATAAAGATTTAAGACTACAGTCTTTGGGGAGTGCTTGCGGGTGTTCTCTTGCTGATTTTGGACTGCGGTTCATGTGGGTTCGCTGCGTGTGGATCTACTGCAAATTTCTAGCCGTTGCTTTGAAGGTTTGACGAAGACACCGTGCGTTACTCTTGTGGGCGATGCAAGTTGGTATGTAAGTCAATGGTCTTGTAAACTTTTCAAAGTTCTAGAAATAAAAGGTTTTGCCTTGCGGGGATTTTTTCTTAAGCTTGTGTCGCATGCTTTATTTATTTTATGGTTTGACACACGCATACACGCAATTGAATAATTTGGGGATGATTTATTTTGGTTTAAAAATAGACACTAATTAAATAAGTGTGCCAACGTAGTAATTTGCGAATTTAATCAATTATCACACATACGCTTCACAAATTGGTATCAGAGCTTTATTAAAAGCGAGTGCATACCTTTTTAAATTGGTATTAGAGCAGGTTGCGCTAATTTATTGCGTATTCCTATTTTTCTCAAAATTGTGTGATATTGATTTTTTTTGAAAAATCAGTTTTGTGAAAAATCGCATTTTTTTAATGGAACGCCCATTTAATGAGGAGCCTATTTTTGAAAAGATTCACGACCGTGCTGATAATTTAAAAAGTTTGAATTTGAAACTTTGCAAAAGAATTAAAGTTTTGGAAAAAGAAAATTCTCGTTTTAAATCAGCGATGGATCTTTTGCAAACGGTTCAAAATCAACTAGATTTTTATCGTGAAAAATTTGTTTCCTTGGACCATGACTTTGTTACCTTAAAATTGTCCAAGAAGGAGAGTGATGATAAGTTCATATTTTTAGAAGAAGAATTAGAGGACCTTAAAAATTCAATAGTTTGTGTTTGTGCCAAAGAAGATAAAAATATTTTAGTCAATGAGTTTGTGGCACGTGAAGAGACTCTAAGGAAAAAGTTTCCCTTAATTGAGGGAGAGAGAGATACCATTCCAGGAATTGTTGAGAATTTGAAAAAGTAGTCCCTTAAATTGGAAGAATCTAATTCTTTGCTTGAGTCAAAAATTTTGAAGTTAAAAAATGATTTGACAGACTCAAGTAGGTTTGATAGTGATGGTAGTAGCTCATCTTGTTCTCATGCTTCTAATGTTAAAGCCAAAACCATTATTTGTTTTAGAGGGTCAACTAATTCCAAGGATGTTAGAAAATATCACACTTTAGGTGTCATTCCACCCGTTTTCACATGTTCATATTGTGGTAGGAAAGATCACCTTAGGCGATTTTATTTTGATCTTGAAAAATGTCCTAGGAAGTTTATGTCTAGTGTTCCCGTGGTTTCCAAATCCCCCGCACGACGTTTCACATCTATTTGGATTAGGAAATCACTTTTAAAGGCACTAGATTTTAGACAAGTTGACTCTCGTTTGCTTGTACATCATTCTTCTCTTGCCATATCATATAGATGATTGTGTTTGCATGTTTGTCATACGCTAGTTTTTTTTTTTGTTTCATGATATTTATTTTTGCTAGCGTTGTGACATGTACTTTTTGTATAAATTTTTTTTGATGAAATTTTTAGAAAAATCCAAAAAGATTTTTGTTTTTTGTTTGCACCGTTTATGGATGAACACTTAGGATGACCAAGCCATAACATCATTCCATTATTCATGTGATTTTTTGATAGTGTTTTGAGATAATAGGTCAATTCATCCATGTGCTTTGTAATGTTTAGAGTCATTAAGATGTAATTAAGTGTTACTTCCTACATATTTGACTCATGATTTCTTTTATTGCACACATGCACGAATTTGTTTGATTATTGTGCTTATCTTATCACATGTTGGTTGAGTGTTTTCGCTTCAATCCTGTCTTTAAAACGATCCAAGCGTGATAAATTTTGATAAGGGAATTGTGCATATAAAAACCGTTTTGTGAGTTTGTGTGCCTTGTTTAAAAAAAATGGGGAAGGGCTGCGAAAGGTTCATTTTTCCTTTGCGAATACTAAGCCACCGTTTCAATTGGACCTAAAAAATGGAGGAATTTTATTATCTTGGGTCCAAAGAGGTTTAAAAGAGCCCGAAAAAATTTAAAGCCAATAAAAAGAAATTCATGCCAAATATGGCCCATTTAGGTTTTTGCACCAATTCTCCAAAGTTTGAGAATTTAGTTTATCACCTCTAAAAGAAAATATGAGGGTGTTTGGTTGGAGATTTTAAACGGGTTTGCACGTTCTTAAAAATCTTGAAAAAGCGCTAAATAGTTTTGGACGTTATTGGTGTGGAAATAATTTAGACTTTGATTTGTTGATTTGCATAAGACGATGTTACTTAAGTTCAACAAATTTTTATACTTAAGGATACTTTTGATGTTCATTCATTAGGGGTACACATATGCATCGTGCACATATGATTGATTGAGTTTATTTTCCTATCGAATGTGTTCACACCCATACATTCCATTTCCATGACTCGGTTGTTTTAGTATAAATCCATGGTGTGATTTTTTTTGTATCCTATTTTTGTATAAAAAATTAAAAAATCCAAAAATAGTTTGTGGATATTTTTGGGGACATAACTTTGCATGCGAGTAGCTTGATCTTTGTTTGCTATGCATTTTGTCGTAACACTCCATGTTTTGATTTTTTCTGCTTATCTGTCTATTTGGGGACATCATAAAAAGGGGGAGAAAGAATTATCATGTTATGGTGGAAGTTTTTGCATTTTGGGGGAGATTTGATTATCAATGCTTTATTCCTATATCATTTCAAAATCGATGCGTCACGAAGGTTTTTGGTTTATCTCAGGTGTGTAGGTACGAAGATTGAAGATCATGATGTTGCACACCCTGATGAGAAAAGCTTTGAGTTTTGATGTTGAAGAAAAATTTGAGAACTTGCACATTTTACCTTTTCAGTTTTGGGATTCATGAGAGGGTAGATTTGTATAGGCATTTTGGTTTTTGATAATTCAGATGTTTTTATGTATGTATCGGCATAGACATAGGGGGAGATTTGTAAGGACATATTTTTAATAAGTCCGTCACAATTAATTATGTCCTATACCGCTACAAGTCGTCGAAGAATTGAAGAAGTTTTCATCTACAAAAGACGAATCCGAATTACAAGTTGTCTTCAATATTCAAGCCCAACAATATGAACTTTGGTAAGATATTATTTTAAAGTTTCATTTACATTTCATATTAAGAGTGTTGGGATATTTTTAAAAAGGTTTTAAAAAGATTTTATATAAAAATGTTTTTTTTAAAGAGGTTTTAGAAAATGTTTTGTTTTAAAAAGTTTTGTGAAAAACTGCTTCAATAGTAAATGTACCTCGATTTTGACGCCAAGGTCGTTCAACCGAGATATCAATCTCGTTCGAATGACACTGGAATGTCGCACGTAGTCGTTCAAACGACACGCGATCTCGTTCAAGCGAGATGAGGTTCTCGTTTGAACGACCCTTCTTTTTGGCTGACACGCTGTTGTAATGCTTATCTTTTGACCGACTCAAATTTTGTATAAAAAGGTGTCCTGGCAGCCTAGAAAAACGTGGAGAACAGTTTCAACTTTTAAGAGTCTTATTCTTTTAAACTTTTGTGTATCTGACCAGATTTAATTCAATACCTTTTGGCATGAAATTTTTCTCCAACAATTTTAAGGGTTCAAATATTTTTGTTTTAATTCACAAAATCCCAATTACTTTTATGTGAATTATTTTGTGGAACCCAAGAACATATTTTTCTATTTGTTTATTCTTTGTGGGGAGAGCTCTACAACCGACAGCTGCGTGCTATTGTGGAGGGAGACTCTATAAAGATTTAAGATTGCGGTCTTTGGGGAGTGCTTGCGGGTGTTCTCTTGCTGATTTTGGACTGCGGTTCATGTGGGTTCACTGCATGTGGATCTACTGCAGATTTCTAGCCATTGCTTTGAAGGTTTGACAAAGACACCATGGGTTACTCTTGTGGGCGATGAAAGTTGGTATGTAAGTCAATTGTCTTGTAAACTTTTCAAAGTTCTAGAAATAAAAGGTTTTGCCCTGCGGGGATTTTTCCTTAAGCTTGTGTCACATGCTTTATTTATTTTATGGTTTGACACACGCATACACGTAATTAAATGATTTGGGGCTGATTTATTTTGGTTTTAAAATAGACACTAATTAAATAAGTGTGCCAACATAGAAATTTGCGAATTTAATCAATTATCACACATACGTTTCACAAATTGGTATCAGAGCTTTATTAAAAGCGAGTGCATACCTTTTCAAAGTTAAGCTTGAACACATTTTCAATCTCGATAAACTTTACAAACCAAGCTTGAATACCCTATTTTTCAGCTTGACTCGTCTTGTTTACACCCCTATGTACAAGCAAGTGATAATATAATATAAAGTAATTTAGCATCATCTACATTTAGGGAAGTATTTAAATACTGAAGGTGTTTTCAATTGTGCAGCTAAGAATATTTATTAACCCCCACCCACCCCAACCCCACCAAAAAATTACAAAAAGAGTTTACTATGTAAAAAATGTCAAAAATATTCCTTAAGTGATAAATATTTGCAATCAAACATACACTTTCAGATAATGCGATATTAGTTAGTTGTGATAACCCGCTCACCAAAATATGGGGTGGCCAGCCCGATACTCAAATATAATAGGAATCATGGATGGAATCATTCTCAGCATCACAACCAAATAAAAATTACACAGGATAACCACTCCATATTTCAGAAAAACGGGTTGCCAAAAAATTTGGTTTTTAAAGTTAAGGAAAGAATTTAAACAACCCAATTTAAAAAGAAAGTGGAAACCCAGAAGAAATTATACTACATACACATTAAGTATACAATAAGGGACCGAATATGCCGTCAGTCAACAGACTCATACAATAATACTAAACAAGTTCAGTAAATTATATAATATATTACATTAAACAATTACAAAAGCTTGGGCCTCATGCCCGAGTAAAAGACCCGACCATAACTAGAGGACAAGGATGACGATGTCTATTGCAATATGTCCCGTAATACCCGCAAAGCATCACGGCTCCCAGAAACACAGGAGCAGGAGAGTCAGAATAGGCGTCCTTGTAGCGGAGCACCTGAGAGGATACAAGATGCATGCACAACAAGAAATATGAATGGGTCAGGGCCCGGTTTTATATGATCACCAGATGAATAAAAAGTATGACAGTTATGAATAGTAAATCATGGCTAATAGAAATAAGAATCTACCTACACAATTTAAAGCATAAGCAAAGACATTCTAAATAATCATGAATCAAATTTAATTATGCAGGAAAAAGAATAATTTATATTAATTTAAAAGCCTTCATCATGAACACTAATCCATTTCATAGCTCCGTTCCTTATTAGGAAACATAATCATTATTTTAAGCTCTTTATGGCTTTTATCTCAATCATATGCCCTTTATGGAATTCCATTCCTTATCAGGAATATCATCATTATCATATGCTTTTTAAGGCATTTATCATACATCAAGTCCCACTTGATTAAGAATTGTTATATTCATATACATATAACGATTCTAAGATCGCCCCTCCAAGTTTCTGTAATACCCCGTACTTTTGGCTATATTTATTTTTGGGATTAATTAATTAAATGCGTATTAATTGGAAATTAATCCGGGTTATAAATTGGCTATATTTATTTTTGGGATTAATTAATTAAATGCGTATTAATTGGAAATTAATCCGGGTTATAAATACTAACGAGATGAGAGTTGGTATTTGATTATGTGCATACAAGTTTTGATATATGTATTTGGTATTATAAAATTTGTCGTGAGATTTATATACGGCATTTTAGAAATTTTGTTGAGACGCGTGGGACCGCCGCGTCACGGTGTAATATTTTGATAATAAAAGTGAATTTAAAATATATAAACCGTATGGTCGTTTTGAGTACGCCAACGCATCCGGAAGGGTCGAGATAGTCAGAAAACACTACCCGGGGGTGTAGTTTGGATTCCGGGGTATTTTTAGGCCATACCGGCAACTTAAAGGGTATTTTGGTAATTTTACATTTTGAGGAATTAAAAGTGACGAAAATTAGATATGTAAATCTGATGTGGATTAAACCCACTAAGCCCATTAACCAAACCATATTAACCTAGAAGGCTACGTAGGTTATTAGAAGAGTTTTCTAAATTCCCAAATCAAAACCCTAGCCACCTTAAGCCACCATTGGAGAGGAAGCTTGGAGAGAGGAAAATCTGCAGAAATCTTCACCAAACCAACACCAAAATCAGAAATCCAATCAAGGAAAGTGACTTTATTCCATTTAATTTCAGAGAATGTCTTTTCCATGTTAGAAATTGAGGAATTTTAATTGTTCTTGAAAGATGAATGAAAACCCATGTAGTTTGGAGTTTAGAACTTGAAAATTTTGAAGAGAATTGCATGTAGAATGATAGGTAAATGATTTCTCTCATGAATATTGTGATTAGAAGAAATTAAAATGAATGAAATTCTGGGATTTGATGATGATATAAATCTAGGGTTCATGTTCTTGATGATATTGGGGAAAAGTATAAAACCTTGTAATTTAATGATGTTTAGGATGCATTAATGCCTTAAAAGATGTTAGTTTATGACCTAAGCATGTTTTAGTATGATTAGAGGACTTAAATCATTGTTAAAACGAACTTTGGAGAAGGATTGAGGTGTTAAAAATGGTGAGAAACGTAACTTAGGAAATTTAGGACGAATCTGGTAGCTCGTTAGAAGCCCCTACCCAGGTCGTTCGAACGAACTCGTTTGAACGAGCTTCTAACGAGTTGACCAGTCGCTGCTAACGAAAAGGAATCTCGTTCGAACGAGATATCGTTAGAAGGTACAGTTCGTTCGAACGAACTGGAATCTCGTTCGAACAGTCTCGTTCGAACGAGACTTCTAACGAGCTGACAGTCCAATCTCGTTCGAACAGCCTCGTTCGAACGAGACTTCTAACGAGTTGACAGTTTGGTCCTTTTTGGACTGTTTTGATTTTTGGAGTTCCGTAAACTTGTTCGACGGTAGAGTTAACCTTCCTTGATGATGTATTGATGGATTTGGGACTTTTGGGTTATTAAGAGGAGTAAACTATATACGCGAGTTAGATTAAATGAACCGTTTGGGTTGAGACATGAGAGTCTACTACGACGTGAGGATGAATTATGGCGCGTATAATTACAAACCGGAATAGTATGAATTGTGATAATTATAAGTTAGTACGAGAATGCGATATGTACTACGATTAAACTACGGTATTACTAAGACGTGTGTTTACTTAGTATTGGTATATGAATTGTGTGTATGACATACCTACCATACTTGCTATCACGGGAGGTTTGCGTTCGCTTAGGGCGCTCTAATCCTTGTGTTGCCCGGATTTAGACTGGTTACCTCGATGAACATAGGTCATAGAAAGACTTATTGGGATATTAATAAGTCCGTTGATCGTAGGAGCGTAGGTATGTGCATGACCTATGTGATGTGACTGTGTTCGCCTCCATTCTTTGTGATGTTGTTATCTGTGAACTATTCCTGAGAGATTCGGAATATGTGATCCTTATGTACGTGATGTACCGGGATGGATAGCAGAGTATGTGTGCACCGTAGCTTAGATCTCGGGGTGCTAATATTGTATATTTGTGATGTGAATAATATACACTTAATTAATGAGAACCTTCATGTTAATGATGTGAATATAATTACGGTATTATTTCGAGAAATATAACGTGTTAACTGATAGTTATATATACTGCATATTGAACATCTGAGTTATGTTAAACCCCTACTTAATTACGAGCGTTATTATGTTAATAGAACCGAGTAATAAGGGTAAGACCTATGATAGTCTAGCTAGATATGTTGTCACTTAGCTAGTAGTTTGTATCACTCTAGATGGGTACTTACGTTAGGAGTGCACAGTGAGAAGAGAGGTGAGAATATCATGTGAGTGCACGTCCTAACATGTACTTTGCATTTAATGTTTTAAATGTTTTTAAAGCACTTGCAGGTTTTTAAAATATAACTCCACATTCGGGCTCTGACCCATTTGCTTTTCAAATCCTTTTCTTGTAAAAACCATTTTAGGTGCCCAGCCACAAGGACACCAAGCATAGGATACTCATTCAGGTGACAAGCTGTAGCTGTTTGTGGAAGCTACAGGGACTTTGCTTGTAGACGCTTTGATCTTTTGGATTCCAGAGTTATTATCTATCAGTTGTAGGGCATGTTGCCCATTTCTATTAGACATCTTTCCATTACAGTTTTCAGACTTTGGCATGTGCTGTTTTAGTATTCAGTTTACTTTTCAGTTGTGGGATTGTAGTGAGGAGTTTTTCCTCCAGACTTTATTTACCGCATGTGATGGTTATTCTATTTCTTTCAGTATGGTGAATGGTATTGTTATTCTTTATGACACTTGTTGCATGTTAATCAGACTTATATTAAAATTTGTTAACTTACTTTTTAAATACTAGGTGGTTAGTAAAATTAAAATGTTTTCGACAGTGATGCTATTAACTGAGGCATCTTGGCATTTTGAATTAATTTAATAAAGGAGTAGCTACCCGGTATTTAATTAGTCGGGGTGTCACAGGTGGTATCAGAGCATCAGGTTCTAGTGTCCTTTAGGATCTGAAGGCTTATTATGTTTCCGCTACGTTTCTTTGATATAGAGCCCTACATTTTATGACTGTTGTACTCTTTTTGTGTATGCTTCGTTCTTCAGCTTTATTAAGTTTATAGCAGCGAACTTATAAACTTTGTTCTTATTTCAGATGCCTCCACAACGTGAACGACGAGTTCCCAGGGGTGCAATGCCCGAACCCCAGCCCGCTCCAGTTCAGGGTATGATGAACGCCGCTGAGGTTGCAGCTATAGTAGCTCAAGCGGTAAATGCCGCCATTGCCGTTGTTCAGCAGGCACCACCTCAGGCGCCGGTTGCCGCGCCAGTACAGGTTAATGAATTCCCGTCTGCTTGGGAGCGTGTACGTGACGCTTTTCAGAAAGCGCATCCGCCAGAGTTTGCAGGTAGCTCAGATGTGGTAGTCTCGAGCCAATGGAGGAAGGACATGTAGAGGCACTTGAGGATGCATGAGTGCACGGATGTTCAGAAGCAGGTGCTAGCTACTTTCAAGCTGGTTGGATCTGCACTACAGTGGTGGGAGTCTATTACCACCATGGAGGAGAGGGATACTCTCACGATTCAGGAGTTTTGGGTGCGGTTCGACCGCAAGTACTTTCCGTCAGCTGTTCATACGGAAATGAGGAGGAGATTGATGAGTCTAAAGAAGGAGGGCAAGACAGTGGCCGAGTATGAGGCCGAGTTCACTAATCTGTTGAACATCGTTCCAGACGAGATACCAACAGAGAAGAAGAAAATTGAGAAGTTCACCGACGGGTTGACTTGGAGGATCCGTCAACATCTGCTAGGGAACCTATCGTTGGCCACTTATTCTGACGTGGTTAACGCTGCATTGTTGCACTGCCAGGACCACCGTTTTCATATGGCCGAGGGCAAGAGGTCGGGGGAGTCTAGCCATCAGGGCAGGACTGGAGGACATGGTGCCAGCGGGGCACAATCGGGTCAGGGGCAGAGACAGAATGAGCAAGGCTCCCAGCAGGGGGATAATAAGAGGTTCCGGTCAGGGAACTACAGACAGGGACAGGGAGGTTTCCGTCAGGGCCATCAGGGTCCAAACGGCCATCAGGGCCAACAGGGGCAGAATGGGCAGCAGTTTCACCAGGGCCAGCAGGGCCAAGGGAGGAATGGTAACGGCCACCAGGGCCGGGGACAACAGGGGCAGAGAGGAGGGAACTTCCCAGGGAAGTGTTTCGTTTGTGGCAAGACTATCCATAAGCGACAGGATTGTCCTGATAGGGACAGGGCCCCACAGCAGCAGCAGCAGGGTGCTCGCCAGGAGCCACAGAGACCTATGTTTCCCGCCGCTCTTCCCGCACCGCCACAGATGGCAGCATTGCCACCCATTCCAGCAGTCCCAGCTCAGCAGGGGCAGCTACAGTATGGACGTGTCTACAATGTTCACCAGGCTGCAGTTCCACAGGCACCGCCCGCGATTGAGGGTACGTTTACTATCCATGGCACTATGGGTCGGGTGTTATTTGATACGGGTGCTACACACTGTTTTATAGCTACACACTTCGCGAAAGCTTTAGGATTATTAGCTACGGCAGAGATCACAGTAACGTGTGTCGACTCACCATTGGAGAGTGGGTCACTTATTTTCTTTATATGCCGGGGAATGGGGGTAGAGATTGGTGGTTTGGTATTACCTGCAGACATGTTAGTGTTAGACATGCATGTTCACGATGTGATCATCGGTATGGATTGGCTCGTAGCATATAGGGCCATGATTGATTGCTTCAGCGGGAGCATTGTTTTTACCATTCCGGGGCAAGAGATGTTTGTAGTGGCGATGCCTCGCCCAGAGGGAGGATCGACCGCTCATCTGTATTACATTGAGGAGGATACCTCTAAGGAGGTAGTGATTCCTTTAGATTCTATCCCAGCAGTCAGGGAGTATTCGGATGTGTTTCAGGAGATACCAGTTTTACCACCCAGTCGAGAGATAGACTTTGTTATAGATTTGCTACCGGGTACGAGACCTATAGCACGTGCACCGTACCGTATGGCTCCAGCTGAGATGAGAGAGTTACGGGATCAGATAGAGCAGCTGTTAGGCTAGGGCTTTATTCGCAGGAGTTTCTCACCTTGGGGCGCTCCAGTTTTGTTCGTGAAGAAGAGGGACGATTTACTGAGATTTTGTGTGGACTACCGAGAGTTGAATAAGGTCACGATACGGAATAAGTATCCGTTGCCTCGAATCGATGACTTATTCGAGCAGTTGAGGGGAGCTTCTTTCTTCTAGAAGATTGATTTGAGATCGGGATACCATCAGTTGCGTATCAGGGAGGAGGATGTCTCGAAGACTGTGTTCTTGTCGAGATATGGTTCTTACGAGTTTCGGGTTATGCCTTTTGGTTTGACAAACGCTCCAGCTGTGTTTATGGACTTGATGAACAGAGTGTTCAGGGATTTCCTAGACCAGTTTGTCATTGTCTTCATTGATGATATTCTGGTTTACTCCCAGATAGAGGAGGAGCACGTCGAGCATTTGAGGCAGGTTTTGCAGACACTTCGTCAGAATGAGTTGTATGCAAAATATGAGAAGTGCCGGTTTTGGCTGAAGGAAGTCCAGTTTTTGGGGCATATCATTTCCGACCGGGGAATATCTGTTGATCCGGGGAAGGTGTCAGCGGTGAGGGAGTGGGGACCGCCCACGACACCAACGGAGATTCGTAGTTTCTTGGGCTTGGCAGGATACTACAGGAGGTTCATTCGGGGATTTTCGAAGATAGCAGGTCCTTTGACACATCTTACTCATAAAGGTGTGCCGTTCATTTGGAGTGATGCCTATCAGTTGGCATTCGATGAATTGAAGGACAAATTGACCTCAGCACCTGTGTTAGCATTGCCGAGACCGGGAGTTGAGTATTTGGTTTACACCGATGCATCTTTGCAAGGACTGGGAGGTGTATTACAGCAGGAGAGACATGCCATATCTTATGCTTCCCGTAAGCTTAAGCCTCATGAGAAGAATTACCCCACACATGATTTGGAGTTGGCGGCAGTGGTATTTGCCCTACGGATTTGAAGACACTATCTTTTGGGGGAGAAGTTCCAACTGTTCACGGACCACAAGTCCCTACAGTACCTGTTCACGCAGAAGGAGTTGAATATGCGACAGCGTAGGTGGCTTGAGTTTGTGAAAGACTACCAGTTCGACATCCAGTATCACCCGGGTAAGGCTAACGTGGTAGCAGACGCGTTGAGCCGTAGGCCAGCAGATGAGGTGGCAGAGGTGTGGAAGGCTAAGTGGAAGGAATTGGGACACCAGGATGCAGTGGCCCAATCTTTCATGTCTGTGATGACTGTTACACCGCAGATTGTCACGAAGGTAGTACGGGCACAGGCTAATGACTCGTTCTGTCAAGAGAAGATAGTTCGGTTACTAGCAGAGGGAGCCGAGTCCTATACCGTTAGCTCAGACGGGGGATTACGCTTCAATGGGAGATTGGTAGTTCCAGAAGGGGATGAATTGCGGCACGATGTGATGGCAGAGTCACACGGCTCACGGTACATCCCGGAGGGGACAAAATGTACCAAGACATGAGACGCCAATATTGGTGGAGCGGTATGAAGAGAGATATTGCTGAGTTTGTTTCGAAATGCGCCACTTGTCAGCTTGTAAAAGTGGATCATCAGAAACCGGCAGGATTGCTACAGCCATTGGAGGTCCCGGTGTGGATGTGGGAGAGCATATCCATGAACTTTATCACGGGGTTGCCTACGTCGCAGATGGGCCACGACTCCGTTTGGGTAATCGTGGATAGGTTGTCCAAGGTCGCTCACTTTTTACCCGTTAGGACTGATTACACTACGGGACAGTATGCCCAGCTCTTCATTTCAGAGATTATGAGACTTCACGGTGTGCCCCTAAATATCGTGTCTGACAGAGACAAGATATTTGTTTCGCGGTTTTGGGAAAGTTTCCAGGAGGCCATGGGCATGGAATTGCGGTTGAGTACGGCTTATCATCCGCAAACCGATGGGCAGACAGAGCGCACCAATCAAATGTTAGAGGACATTCTACGCATGTGCATTATTGACTTCGGGGGTGGATGGGAGCAGTACCTTCCACTGGTGGAGTTTGCTTACAACAACTCCTATCAGTTCACTATTGGCATGGCACCGTTTGAGGCATTGTACGGTAGGCCTTGTCGTTCCCCATCATGTTGGTTAGAGGTGGGGGACAATAAACTGCTTGGACCGGAAGTGATTCAGGATACTTCGGCAAGGATTGAGTTGATTCGGAGTCGCATTCGGGTAGCTCAAGACAAGAAGAAGAGTTATGCTGATGCGAAGAGATTTTTCAGAGAGTTCCAAGTGGGGGACCAGGTTTTGCTCAGGGTATCTCCTATGAAGGGGATTATGCGATTCGGGAAAAAGGGGAAGTTGGCACCGAGGTATGTGGGGCCGTTTCCTATTATTGAGAGGATCGGACCGGTTGCGTATAGACTTGGGTTGCCGGAACATTTGCATCGGATTCACGATGTGTTCCATATTTCCTCGCTGAGGAAATATCTTAGAGATAATTTGGCTCATTCTCATATTACTGTGGAGGACATCGATCTCCAGCCGGATAGCTCTTACGAGGAGGGGCCGATTGCTATTTTGGACCGAAGCGAGAGGAAACTGCGGTCAAAGATAGTTCCGTTAGTGCGTGTTCAGTGGCGACATCACAATGTCGAGGAGTCCACATGGGAGCGCGAGGATGAGATGCGCGAGCGTTATCCAGAGTTGTTTTTAGCAGGTACTTTCTAGTTTCGAATTTCGGGACGAAATTCAGTTATTAGGGGGGAAGTATGTAATACCCCGTACTTTTGGCTATATTTATTTTTGGGATTAATTAATTAAATGCGTATTAATTGGAAATTAATCCGGGTTATAAATTGGCTATATTTATTTTTGGGATTAATTAATTAAATGCGTATTAATGGGAAATTAATCCGGGTTATAAATACTAACGAGATGCGAGTTGGTATTTGATTATGTGCATACATGTTTTGATATATGTATTTGGTATTATAAAATTTGTGGTGAGATTTATATACGGCATTTTAGAAATTTTGTTGAGACGCGTGGGACCGCCGCGTCACAGTGTAATATTTTGATAACAAAAGTGAATTTAAAATCTATAAACCGTATGGTCGTTTTGAGTGCTCCAACGCGTCCGGAAGGGTCGAGATAGTCAGAAAACACTACCCGGGGGTGTAGTTTGGATTCCGGGGTATTTTTAGGCCATACCGGCAACTTAAAGGGTATTTTGGTAATTTTACATTTTGAGGAATTAAAAGTGACGAAAATTAGAGATGTAAATCTGATGTGGATTAAACCCACTAAGCCCATTAACCAAACCATATTAACCTAGAAGGCTACGTAGGTTATTAGAAGAGTTTTCTAAATTCCCAAATCAAAACCCTAGCCACCTTAAGCCACCATTGGAGAGGAAGCTTGGAGAGAGGAAAATCTGCAGAAATCTTCACCAAACCAACACCAAAATCAGAAATCCAATCAAGGCAAGTGACTTTATTCCATTTAATTTCAGAGAAGGTCTTTTCCATGTTAGAAATTGAGGAATTTTAATTGTTCTTGAAAGATGAATGAAAACCCATGTAGTTTGGAGTTTAGAACTTGAAAATTTTGAAGAGAATTGCATGTAGAATGATAGGTAGATCATTTCTCTCATGAATATTGTGATTAGAAGAAATTAAAACGAATGAAATTCTGGGATTTGACGATGATATAAATCTAGGGTTCATGTTCTTGATGATATTGGGGAAAAGTATAAAACCTTGTAATTTAATGATGTTTAGGATGCGTTAATGCCTTAAAAGATGTTAGTTTATGACCTAAGCATGTTTTAGTATGATTAGAGGACTTAAATCATTGATATAACGAACTTTGGAGAAGGATTGAGGTGTTAAAAATGGTGAGAAACGTAACTTAGGAAATTTGGGACGAATCTGGTAGCTCGTTAGAAGCCCCTACCCAGGTCGTTCGAACGAACTCGTTCGAACGAGCTTCTAACGAGTTGACCAGTCGCTGCTAACGAAAAGGAATCTCGTTCGAACGAGATATCGTTAGAAGGTACAGTTCGTTCGAACGAACTGGAATCTCGTTCGAACAGTCTCGTTCGAACGAGACTTCTAACGAGCTGACAGTCCAATCTCGTTCGAATAGCCTCGTTCGAACGAGACTTCTAACGAGTTGACAGTTTGGTCCTTTTTGGACTGTTTTGATTTTTGGAGTTCCGTAAACTTGTTCGAGGGTAGAGTTAACCTTCCTTGATGATGTATTGATGGATTTGGGACTTTTGGGTTATTAAGAGGAGTAAACTATATACGCGAGTTAGATTAAATGAACCATTTGGGTTGAGACGTGAGAGTCTACTACGACGTGAGGATGAATTATGGCGCGTATAATTACAAACCGGAATAGTATGAATTGTGATAATTATAAGTTAGTACGAGAATGCGATATGTACTACGATTAAACTACGGTATTACTAAGACGTGTGTTTACTTAGTATTAGTATATGAATTGTGTGTATGACATACCTACCATACTTGCTATCACGGGAGGTTTGCGTTCGCTTAGGGCGCTCTAATCCTTGTGTTTCCCGGATTTAGACTGGTTACCTCGATGAACATAGGTCATAGAAAGACTTATTGGGATATTGATAAGTCCGCTGATCGTAGGAGCGTAGGTATGTGCGTGACCTATGTGATGTGACTGTGTTCGCCTCCATTCTTTGTGATGTTGTTATCTGTGAACTATTCCTGAGAGATTCAGAATATGTGATCCTTATGTACGTGATGTACCGGGATGGATAACAGAGTATGTGTGCACCGCAGCTTAGATCTCGGGGTGCTAATATTGTATATTTGTGATGTGAATAATATACACTTAATTAATGAGAACCTTCATGTTAATGATGTGAATATAATTACGGTATTGTTTCGAGAAATATAACGTGTTAACTGATAGTTATATATACTGCATATTGAACATCTGAGTTACGTTAAACCCCTACTTAATTACGAGCGTTATTATGTTAATAGAACCGAGTAATAAGGGTAAGACCTATGATAGTCTAGCTAGATATGTTGTCACTTAGCTAGTAGTTTGTATCACTCTAGATGGGTACTTACGTTAGGAGTGCACAGTGAGAAGAGAGGTGAGAATATCATGTGAGTGCACGTCCTAACATGTACTTTGCATTTAATGTTTTAAATGTTTTTAAAGCACTCGCAGGTTTTTAAAATATAACTCCACATTCGGGCTCTGACCCGTTTGCTTTTCAAATCCTTTTCTTGTAAAAACCATTTTAGGTGCCCAGCCACAAGGACACCAAGCATAGGATACTCATTCAGGTGATGAGCTGTAGTTATTTGTGGAAGCTACAGGGACTTTGCTTGTAGACGCTTTGATCTTTTGGATTCCAGAGTTATTATCTATCAGTTGTAGGGCATGTTGCCCATTTCTATTAGACATCTTTCCATTACAGTTTTCAGACTTTGGCATGTGCTGTTTTAGTATTCAGGTTACTTTTCAGTTGTGGGATTGTAGTGAGGAGTTTTTCCTCCAGACTTTATTTACCGCATGTGATGGTTATTCTATTTCTTTCAGTATGGTGAATGGTATTGTTATTCTTTATTACACTTGTTGCATGTTAATCAGACTTATATTAAAATTTGGCAACTTACTTTTTAAATACTAGGTGGTTAGTAAAATTAAAATGTTTTCGACAGTGATGCTATTAACTGAGGCAACTTGGCATTTTGAATTAATTTAATAAAGGAGTAGCTACCCGGTATTTAATTAGTCGGGGTGTCACAGTTTCCCCACTAGGCACGCCCCTAAATGACTATCATCTTTCAGGGACTATCAAAGAAGACAACTTGGGCACCAATAACGCAAGATGTCGAGAAGCGACTATATGCCAGCGGGAGAGTCATGACCACACCCAGAATCACCTCACCAGTGCAGAAACATACAATAATCGCTCATATGACCTAGGACTATATCCACCCTGCATTCATTAGCCAGGGGGCATCACCTCACGCGCGAACTTCCCTTATGATAGCATTTAGAGAGGTGTGTTTAAGTAAATTATCATTTACCATATCCATGATTAAGTAAATTATCATTTACCATAATCGTTACCATTTCCATTTCATTTTCATTTACTCTTTTTCATATGTATGTTTCACTTTATCCAAAACCATAATCATTTACATTTTGTAAATAATTCATATTTTATCCGGAGCCATACGTAATTCATATCGTCATTACAACCTCAAGGAATAAGTGAACTCCCAATTTAATTCTCCTAACACCCTTTTGTGGTGTTATACTATTAACCATCAAGACTAACATAGCTCAATTGAGCTTATAAAGTCTCCCAAACATAACACTACAACTCCTAGTTTCATAATAATCAACTAGAAGAAAAGAATGCCCTAACATCAATTGGCATATCCGCGGAAAAGCCCCCACTTAACGCATTTCTAATGTAGGATAGTTAACTAACTCATCTAGGACTCCAGGACTCTAAGTTTACTTCATACAAGAAGGTTCCTAGGTCCTAAGCCTAAAGAAAATAAAATAAAAATTGAGTTAGAAAAATAACTCAAAAACAGCCTGATTCCGAATCGATTCGCCCAAGGGCCGAATCGATTCGCCCCAGGCAGCGAATCGATTTGCCCAATAGTGAATCGATTCGGATGACAAAACCAACATTCTGCAGTTGGCTGAATTGATTCAGCCCTAACTCGAATCGATTTGGGTTTTGAAGACCTGTAAGCTGACCCCTTAGCGAATCGATTCGCCCTAGGGCCGAATCGATTTTCCCTTGCGAATTTGCCAAGAATGCGTTACGGGTTATAAACCCTAGTTTTTTTTTTCCCAAAACTCAAATATCTTCTATTTTTACACACATCCAACATCATTAATCTACTCCAAATCATCCGACATGATTATTAACTACTCTTACCCACAATTTCATCATCATAAACTAAGATTAGGGTTAAAACACCATAAATTTTATTTTTGATTCATAAATACTAATACACAACTATCACACAATTTACTCATCTTATATCATATATTAGCAAGTAGAAAACTTTCCTTAAAGTTGAAATCTCATATTTCTTTGTGGTAGATGCAATCCCAATCTTCAATCTCCGAATCTCTCTTCTTTCTCCTCTTTGTCTCTCTATGTTTCATAACACACAAATGGGAAATGAAATAAGGGGAAAGACTTAAAATCGTGGCTTAAGTCTAAAATTCCCAACTTAAATGGTTAATACCACATTAAAATGACTCCCAAATACGCATTTAAGTTAAAACCAGTCAAAAGTGCCCGGAACTTAAAAATACAATATGGCACTCTTTTTGACTGTCTCGCACATTCCGGGACTAACTACGCCCTCTAAAATGGCATCCGAGAATTTCATAAATCATTTCGAGTTTCGGTTTCATTTAAACCACAATGTCATATAAAACACATGACACTATAAAACATGCAACACGATGATATTTACTTACACATACAGTAAATTTGCAACAATCCAGTAAATATTAACTTTCAACTCATTCAATTAATATTTACTCCAGTTCTCAAAATTTTATATAATTACTTCATGCGGTGAATTAATATAAAATGAGTCTCCTAAAAGCGAGGGTTGTTGCATACTCCCCCCCTTATGAGGGGATTTTGCCCTCAAAATTCGGGCGTACCTTAATCACATAAAAGGTATACTATCCTAAACCATCGTGCTATAACCCTTAACATGCCCCTCGTTATGATGGCATCCTAAAAGGATTCAGACTAAGGTCGTCACTAACGATCTCAGTCTACATTCTTCGTGCTCTAACATAGCGCAAAGTGTTCCTCACAAACTATCAATTCTAACTTCCTATGGCGGAAGATAATAACCACGCGACTCGGCGCAAACTGACTTACTTCCAGAATAACGTTACATCCCTCCTCGGGGCACTCACACCAACGCTAAATGGCTTGACCCCAACACTACACAGCTACTCTTCGTATAAGCAGAGCCCTTTTAAAGCATATGTCTCACTAAGCCCAATCCTTAAAGAAATGTTACGGAACCACTCCAAGTCCAAGGAACATATTGTTCGCTGGTTCCATCCAACGAGTATGCGAATTACTCAACCGGCTTCATAAGGCCACTCACGGTGCCATACCTTAGAAAATGATCCGAATTATTGTACGGGAATTCTCCATCCATATTAGCTACTGATCCCCTCAATCCCTTTAGCCTAAGGCGCACGTTCTAGATATGCCCTTCAACATTAGGTTAACTTCCTCTATTCATTCATCCATTTTAGGGTGGTAGAATACACTCCATTTCCATACGGTTCCCATTACTTCCTGGGAACTTTACCCAATATTTGACACGAATGCCAAATCTTAGTCCACCACTATTTTGATAGGCACTTCATACGGTTCTACCACTTCTCCATAAAGAGTAGGGCATAATCTTCTACATATAGTCCGCCCATAATGGCCGAAAAAGCAACGACTTGGTCGAGCGATCAACAATTTTCTCAAAGAGGATCATGACTAGGTCAGTGATGGTAATTCAATAAAGACGTCTATGACTATACCCTTCTTCGTTCCACCACCACTCTCTTCACACGAGTGGGTGAAATGGTCAGTCACAGACATGAATGCTCTTGCTCTAAAGTATTCCTAGTTATGCTCGTTCTTTTTGTCCTTCCATGCCATCACTAATTTTTTCGACGGGTTTTCTACTGGGCGCATCTACTACCCCAATCGCATTTCCTTAGCGAATGGGAATATCCAATCCATAGTCCTTTATGAACTCCAAACACCAACTTTATTCCTCCCACAACATATTGTAATAACTTGTTGCTCGCGAGAAAGGCCAACTTTCTTGCCCAGGAAGTAGTACCTCTATTTCTTTAAGGCGATTGCTACCGCAATGAATTCAAAATTAATCATGGGATAACACTTCCCCCAAGGTTCGAGTTTGTAAGATGCATAAATAATGGGTCTATGGTCCCGTATTACTACTTCCCATTCCCAGCAGAGACTTGTTCGTTAAACCCACTCTCAAGCTTAACAACATGGTTTCAGGAGTGAAAGTCAACGCATCATTTTAACTCCCCGAAAGTTAAGTTACCAACGTAACATTCTATCTAAGAGAGGACTCATCTCCTTCGGCCTAACCTTCCAAACCTCTCGAGAATCCATACTTCTCATTCCTAGGGACCTAATCCATCTTAGAGTTTACCCACAACCTATTCGTAGTTAACTCCCTATAGCCTTCCTAAATCAACATCACATGCCCTAAAGGCCTTACGTCCTAAAAATCATAAGGTCGATCTATATATATCCTATCTAAGTCGTATACGTATGATACTAAGTATATCCTTAGTGACCAAGGCCTTTCTCAACTTCTGACATTCGCTCGGTTTCATGCGTGGGATGTCTCGTCAAAGAAAAATCTAGACAAGGAACCCTCCCATTACACTACTACCTCGCATCGTCGATCATCAAGATATGACAGTTTAAGACACATGAGCGGGACCGAAAAAGTTTCTAACCCTCAACCCTACTAATAAGATTCTACTTCTATGTCTTACCATTTAAATAATTGAGGATTTCAACTAATCGGACATTTACTTTCAGCAAAGTCTTACAAATATTTATCCAACAACATATAGACATCTTTCTAAATAGCCTTCTTATCAAGGCATAACCCGTAGTCTCAATTCGACTTCATATCTCAGTCTCCCTCACATCGATCAGAGGAGAGAATTATTTTCAATGCTTCTATCTCGCACTTTAATATCCCTTAATCACTCAACTACGTGATTCTCGGCTAAACCTTTTAACCCAACTTCTAATAACAAAATAAAATAAAACAAAAGAAGAACGAATAACATCTCTCCACTCCCAACGTCGTTAAGGTTCACGCGTGGAGCGTCTCGCTAAAGAGAAATCCAAACAAGGAACCCCTCCTATGCATTACTACTTAACCTTGTTGGTTGTGGAGATAAGGCATAACAACCACAAACAGAGCAACCAAACAATCAAACACTCAAGCAAGATAGCACAACAAGAAATGAAAATCTCCTACTTCCCTCAAACCGCCCCTATAAAGTCTCAACCTGTATCCAGGAGAGATATTATAGGATAACTAGTTCCCTCCTAAAACTAGAAGTAGGATAGCCTCGCAATTTATTTGCTTTCTATCACCCCAATCAAACCAAAATATCTTTACTAGCATAATACACATAATACACATAGCACATCACACACATAATACTTTTTAAAAAAATATCATCACTCGCTTCATAACGAGTGAGGGAAAATATAAAACTTCCCTACCATGGAAGTCATATAATTACCCTATTTATAGTAGCGTCGATACTACCACAAACTCAATATACACACTCGGTTCTAAAGTACACAATACTACCATATCTTATCATGAGGAATGCACCACCCACTACTAAGGCAGAATTCTTGCCAACATTCTTGCCAATCACCCCGGGTCAATACTGATGGTTCTCAGACACCGTACTCGAGTCTTATTCGAACTGACATTACTTCCATCCGCTCCCCAACTAGGCATCTTATCTTTGCCCTTATTCTCCAATCAACATAATAAAAATGAGTGGTTCTACACTCCACATCATAGCCATTGTTCTATCCCTAGCTGTCAACTAATTACCCGCGTAGTTCCTTTAACTTCCTCAATAAAGCCTCTCCTACTTTAGTTCAATGAATCCTCCCCGGGCGGATATCCACTAATGGGGTTTCATGAACAATGTTCCTTCAGAAGTGTTAACGACACTTATTCTGGAGCCTATCATTACACTGAAGGGCTCTTTCTTCCTTATACCTACCTTCTTTTAGTTTACGGACTCCCTAACCGTACAACTCTTTATTCACTATCGGCCTCTGACCGAGCCTCGTGTGAATGTTTGAGAATCCATCTTCTCCTCAGTCCAGTTATCCCATAAAAACTCGCTGTTGAAAACATTCATCGGGTTTCTCCATGGGCAAAACTTCCTGCACCCATAAATATGGTGACTACGTTCCCACCATTTCAACACTACTCCTACGGGTGAAGGATTTTCCTTCATCTTTTTCATTTGGGCACTTCTATACCCCTACCTAGGCCAAAACTCCTGGACCTTATACTTCTACCAAATGAGGATGCATCTCCTATATCTTACTTCAACATGTGGCCCTTATCATGGGCTCTTCTCAACTTTGATTTAACGTCGCTTGGAACCCCAAGCTTAGTACCACTCTCTGCTCCTAGCGGTACTTGGAAAACTATATCTACTATAATTAGTAGTCGCAATAGCAAGATAAGAAAATTCTACAAAAGGGAGCGACCTACAAAGCGGTCTTCATCCCCGACCACAACTTACAGTTCCTAGTAATCCCATCTCGCGATGCCTTCACAACAATCTTCTCTGGCGCCCTTCTTCAATCGACCTACTAATCTCACATGAACGCGCAACAGATTATATTGGTTCTATATCATGGCAAGAGAACGAAATCTCATAAGAGAAATCAACGATCTTAATCCTAAGGCTCTATGTCCAATCAAAAGCAACGCTGAAAGTGTAAAGCATTCACACAGACTCTTAAGGACTCTAGAACCTGATGCTCTGATACCATCTGTGACAACCTGCTCACCAAAATATGGGGTGGCCAGCCCGATACTCAAATATAATAGGAATCATGGATGGAATCTCAGCATCACAACCAAATAAAAAGTATATAGGATAACCACTCCATATTTCAGAAAAACGGGTTGCCAAAAAAATTGCTTTTTAAAGTTAAGGAAATAATTTAAACAACCCAATTTAAAAAGAAAGTGGAAACCCATAAGAAATTATACTACATACACATTAAGTATACAATAAGGGACCGAATATGCTATCGGTCAATAGACTCATACAATAATACTAAACAAGTTCAGTAAATTATATAATACATTACATTAAACAATTACAAAAGCTTGGGCCTCACACCCGAGTAAAAAACCCGATCATAACTAGAGGACAAGGATGATGGTGTCTATTGTAATATATCCCGTAATACCCGCAAAGCATCACGGCTCCCAAAAACACCGGAGCAGGAGAGTCAGAACAAGCGTGCTTACGGCGGAGCACCTGAGCGGATAAAAGATGCATGCACAACAAGAAATATGAACGGGCCAGGGCCTGGTTTTATATGATCACTAGATGAATAAAAAGTATGATAGTTATGAACAGTAAATCATGGCTAATAGAAATAAGAATCTACATACACAATTTAAAGCATAAGCTAAGACATTTTAAATAATCATGAATCAAATTTAATTATGCAGGAAAAGGAATAATTTATATTAATTTAAAAGCCTTCATCATGAACACTAATCCATTTCATAGTTTCGTTCCTTATCAGGAAACATAATCATAATTTTAAGCTCTTTATGGCTTTTATCTCAATCATATGCTCTTTATGGCATTCCATTCCTTATCAAGAATATCATCATTATCATATGCTCTTTATGGCATTTATCATACATCAAGTCCCACTTGATTAAGAATTGTTATATTCATATACATATAGCGATTCTAAGACTGCCCCTCCGAGTTTCCCCACTGAGCCCGCCACTAAATGACTATTATCTTCCAAGGCCTATCAAATAAAACAACCTGGGCACCAATAACGCTAGACGTCGGGAAGCGGCCATATGCCTACGGGAGAGTCATGGCCACACCCAGAATCACCTCACTAGCGCAAAAACATAAAATAATCGCTCATATGGCCTAGGACTATATCCACCCTGCATTCATTAGCCAGTGGACATCACCTCACGCGCGAACTTCCCTTATGATAGCATTTAGAGAGGTGTGTTTAAGTAAATTATCATTTACCATATCCATGATTAAGTAAATTATCATTTACCATAATCGTTACCATTTCCATTTCATTTTCATTTACTCTTTTTCATATGCATGTTTCACTTTATCCAAAACCATAATCATTTTCATTTTATAAATAATTCACATTTTATCCGGAGCCATACGTAATTCATATCGTCATTACAACCTCAAGGAATAAGTGAACTCCCAATTTAATTCTCCTAACACCCTTTTGTGGTGTTATACTATTAACCATCGAGACTAACATAGCTCAATTGAGCTTCTAAATTCTCCCGAACATAACACTACAACTCCTAGTTTCATAATAATCAACTAGAAGAAAAGAATGCCCTAACATCAATTGGTATATCCCCGAAAAGCCCCCACATTTTCTAATGTAGGGTGGTTAACTAACTCATCTAGGACTACAGGACTCTAAGTTTACTTCATACAAGAAGGTTCCTAGGTCCTAAGCCTAAAGAAAAAGAATAAAAATTGAGTTAGACAAACAACTCAAAAACAACCTGATTCTGAATCGATTCGCCCAAAAGAGAATCGACTCGCCCCAGGCAGCGAATCGATTCGCCCAAAAGTGAATCGATTTGGATGACAAAACCAACATTCTGCTGTTGGCCGAATTGATTCGGACCTAACCCGAATTGATTTGGGTTTTGAAGACCTGTAAGCTGACCCCTTAGCGAATCGATTCTCCCTAGGGCCGAATCGATTTGCCCTTGCGAATTTGCCAAGAATGCGTTACGGGTTATAAACCCTAGTTTTTTTTTCCCAAAACTCAAATCTCTTCTATTTTTACACACATCCAACAACATTAATCTACTCCAAATCATCCGACATGATTATTAACTACTCTTACCCACAATTTCATCATCATAAACTAAGATTAGGGTTAAAACACCATTAATTTTATTTTTGATTCATAAATACTAATACATAACTATCACACAATTTACTCATCTTAAATCATATATTAGCAAGTAGAAAACTTGCCTTAAAGTTGAAATTTCATATTTCTTTGTGGTAGATGCAATCCCAATCTTCAATCTCCGAATCTCTCTTCTTTCTCCTCTTTGTCTCTCTATGTTTGGTAATACACAAATGGGAAATGAAATAAGGGGCAAGACTTAAAATCGTGGCTTAAGTCTAAAATTCACAACTTAAATGGTTAATACCATATTAAAATGACTCCCAAATACGCATTTAAGTTAAAACTAGTCAAAAGTGCCCGGAACTTAAAAATACAATATGGCACTCTTTTTGACTGTCTCGCAAATTCCGGGACTAACTACGCCCTCTAAAATGGCATCCGAGAATTTTATAAATCATTTCGAGTTTCGGTTTCATTTAAACCACAATGTCATATAAAACACATGACACTATAAAACATGCAACACGATGATATTTACTTACACATACAGTAAATATGCAACAATCCAGTAAATATTAACTTTCAACTCTTTTAATTAATATTTACTCCAGTTCTCAACATTTTATATAATTACTTCATGCAGTGAATTAATATAAAATGAGTCTCCTAAAAGCGAGGGTTGTTACATTAGTTAAATTCTTTAATGAGTTTAATGACTTGAGCAATAATTCAAGAATTATTATATGATAATATTAAAACATATATAAAATTCTTTTACTCTATGTTTTCATTTTCACATTACCATTTCAGTTGTCTTATTACACGAAGAAACCCTCTTTATGTGGGCATATACCTTCCAAGGATGGATAAGTTCTTCTGAAAATGTAATTGTTTAATATATAGTTTGGTTGCCATTTTTCTATGTCAATGCATTTGAGTTATGCACTATATCAATCTTAAAATCTTGAAGCACTTTTTAGTTTTATGTGAGAGAATCCTGTTTTTTTTTATACCTATGGACATTAAGACTTGAAGATATTGTGGCTTCTCCACATTCAAGACTTCCATTACTGATCAATCGAATAGTATCCTTTTCTGGAATGTTTTATTTGTTTATCATTTTTCTATGTACACACTCACTATCTTTGAAATGAAAAAAAAATGAAGTATTTTTTTGAGTTTCCTTATATTATGTGTATGTCATTAAAAAAGGGGACAATGCCCTTGTTTTGATTCTAAAAGACATTTTAAAAAGAGATTTTTTTTGCCTCAAAACGTTCACACGGTGTGAACTCACTCCCATGCACATGGATCATGGTTTTTAGGCTTTGAAAATTCCCTACCTATAATCTGTGCACGGTGTTGAATTTAAGGATTTTTCCCTGACTATAATTTTGCACATAGTTCTTATTTTCACCCGTGCGCACGACGGTGCTGATATTTCAATTTTTTTATAAATAGACCTTATTTTCCCTAAAAGTAACAATATTTTTCCTCATTACAAATCAGACTTACTCTGAGAACATTTTTATGTTTGAGAGCATCTATTTTCTTCCCCTTTCTCAAATCAAGTGTTCAAATTCAAATTGAGATATTTTTAGATCTAAACCGAGATCTACACTTGTGAGATTATTTGAGAGTTTTTAATCCACAATAGCCATGGTTTACATCTGATTTACTTTCATTCCATATGATATATACTCCAAGATCTTAATAGAGGTGTTTGACTTAGTGAATATTTCAAGCATGACTTGGTCCAAGGATAAAGAATTCTACTTTCATATTCGATCGATGAACCTTTGATTGAATTTCTTATTGAAATAGGGGAGGTTCACGTCATTCATAGGTAACTTCTTATGAGTGCAAGATAGTAAGGGACCTTCTTAGATTATACAAAGGAACTTTTCAAATCTAATAAGAAACTAGGAACAACGAAGTTTTTTACCCATATGTTAGGTTTTTTCCTCGTAAATTGGTGTTGAACGATTCTTTTGTTATTTGATTATTTGTGCTTGTCATCATCTTATTTAATATAGCTCTAATTGTTAAATTGAAAATGACTTAAATTTAATGCCTCGACCCATATTTAAGGGTCACCTGTGGGCCAATTCGATTTGGTTCGACTGCGTTAAGTATGGCGTGATTTAAAACAACATAGATAATATTTCTAGTCCATTTTAATTGATTACATTTACTGAATAAGCATGCAGTTCCTTTTTTTGAGCATAAAAATATAATGATAATAAGTGTGGAACCCTTTAGGAAATGTCATATGGTTCATGTACTTAGAAACTAGTGTAAATAGTAATAATCACTTACCTGAAAAACGCTCTCAAAATAAGAAATGTTGCTTAAACAGTCGTAATAAAGGAACAAGGTGAGCTAATCCCCATTGGGTTTCCCAATAAAAATGATATATCGAAACGAACAGTAAAAAGTACAAATGAAATATCTTAATAATAACTTTAGTGTATATGTAATGACTAAGAAACATATTCATTAATCATGTTTTATTTCAAAACATTTCCTTTAACTTAGGTTAAAAGACATTAGCCTTCATGTTATTTACCTTACCATTTTATTACAAAAATGTTTCTTTAACTGATTGACCAAAAGGTTTGTTTAGGAAAAATCGCACTCCTTAGTCCCCTTTTTTCATTCATCTGTTTTTTTTTAATTTAAATCATCAACTTTGCACTTAAAACTACACATCTCTGGTCATTCTTTGAAAATCTAATTTCAACACACACACACACTTAGTATATAAAAAGATTTATTCAGACTCACATGCCAACCTAAGCTTGTAACCATGATAAGTCATGCAAATTGTCACTACAATTCTTTAGCTATTCCATTTTCTTTTAACAATTTTTTACCACCACTTTGTCGTGTTAAACTCGGGCTTTTGTCCGTCGTGGATCACTTATCCACCCAAAAAAATTGCTTATTTCTCCAAGCATTTACTTTCTAGATTATTTGATTCATTTTATACCCTATCATTCAAAAGTTTCCCTTGTTACCTAATTACAAAATTTTTTGATGTATACTAATTTAAACCCAAAATAGCTATACAATGATTAACCGTTAATCTTTTACCGGAATTTAACAATTTCATGCCTCTCAATTTTATATTTTTCCTTGTCATTTTATGAGAACCAATACTAATATAACATCATTTATCATTATTTTGGAGCTCATCAATCCCATTTATATTTAGGGACTTCCATTGTCTACTAGAAATTTGCTAGCCATTGTTTTACTTATCAGTTGTATTGGGTCTAACCCAAAGCCACACCCTAAGGTTCCTCTCCCTTCTTAAATTTTTTTGTTGCTTCGAGCATGTTTTCTTTACTCTTTAGTAATGTCTTTCATATTTATGTATCCTTTAAGCCGATCATTAAGGACAAACCTTTCAATGCATTAACCTTCCTGAATTGTCATTTTCTTACTAGTGTTGCACACTTTATTTACCCTTTTTAGATTTAGGTCCTTATTCTCCGAGTCTTAACAGCTTAACTATAACAACCCGAATTTTTTAAATGGGAATTTTTAAATTTATTTTCAAAAATCGAAGAAAAATAAAACTTTGGATTTAATTATTTTTAATAATTAAATATATTGATATTTATATTCGGAGTTCGGAAATCTAGGTTATAAGACTCGTAATATGAGTATATATAAGTCTTGGGGTGTTTAGAAGAATCCTCAAAACATAAAACTCTCTAAGAGTCCTCAAAACATAAAACTCTTAGGTTTTTGTCCGGTTGTCCTTAAATTTCAGCCAATTTCAACTGTCCGATTGTCCGAAATATTTTTTAGGTGTTTGTCTTTGATTAGAACTCTTTTCTTAATCAAACTCTGAATCCTTTATATATCACAACAAATTTGTGGCTTTGCTTTTCAAATCACTTTTTCATCAACTTTTCAACTATAACACCTCTCCAAAATTATTCCCTTTCATCTACAAGCTTTATCACCAAACTTAATTAAGTGTTTGACTCAATATTTGAAGGTTTATTTGGTGTTTTCTCGACTTTGGGCTAAAACGAGTTTTGATTATTTTCGCGAGAGGAACGTGATGGTCTGATCAGATTTTGAGGCTGAAATTTATGTGACGATTCATGTGATAATTTTGAGGTACGGGACTTGCACAATAGGCTCATAAATTCTATCGAGAGTCTTCCGTTTGTTTTTTGTGTCAATTGCACTCATGTTGAATTGTGATATTCATTGGAATCCTAAAAATTTGTTGGAATCTATTATTTGATTCATTGAGATATGTTATATTGTTTATTTGCACATAGTGTCATGAGATTTTAATGTGGCATTGATAATGGGCACCCACCAATAGTCCAAAACCCGTTATATGGCTTTGAGATGCCCAGGGGAGGTGAGGTGAGGCCTGGTGACCCATTAATGTGTTGTTGAGAAATTAATATTGATATAATGCTTGATTATTGCATTTGATTTAGATATGTGAATTCATATTGTTGCAATTCATTCATTGTGCTAATTATTTTTGAGCATCTATTCCGTCATATTGTGTACTTCCTCATATTTTCTTTTAGTGGCAAGCTAGCATGGATTGGGATGCTATGGACTATTGGGGAGAATGATTTTAGAGCTTGGATATGAAGATTTATTTTTTGATGTATAAATTAGTGGTATAATTTTTGTTGGAGAATTGGGTATTTTGAGAGGAACATTATTATAAATCATTATTGTGTAAATAGAAGAATTGTGGTTTTGTTATATTTAAATTATTGAATATAGATGCTCTATACTTATTTTGGATGGGTTTAGCTTAGTTTTTATCGTAGTAGCACGCCATGTGTCTTCTCGGACGTGCGAGGTGTTAAATTAACACCATTTTATCTATTTAAGACTTCATATTTATTATTTATGTAAAATATACAAAATATCAAGGACCATAATTTGAATCCTGCTAATTTAGAGCATTTTTGTGCAAAAACTGTGACTTTGTTACCATTTTGTGAACTTCCTAATTTCAAGGGCTAAAATATATTTTCCACATTTCCATGAGATGTTTTGCAAATAAATAACCTTAGGGGATGTTTTGTAATTATTTCAACATATGTCCAATATTTCTAGTTTAATTCCTTAAACTAACTTTTTGTGCATTTTAAAACAAATTCATGGTTTTTAACCCAAACCCATCCTACAGGTATCACACGTATGCATATATGCCATTTTAGGATTTTTTTTTCATAAACTTTATCTTAAAATATTTAGCAATATTTTTCTTGAAATCATACATGTTTAACATTATGAATATTCTGTCGAAATGACTTTAACTACTTAAATCATTTTCTCACATGGAATAACAATTTTGGTCATATAACTAACATGCATATGAAACATATATACATAAATATAAGTACCATATTGAATAATATAAATATATAATACATATCCAACCTAACATGCCTCATATTAATTTTTAAAAATGTTGGATAAGGCCCTCTAATACCCCGTATTTTTACAATAAAAGAAAATCGATAGTAATTAAATTAATTTCGTAGAATATAATTAAATAAATTCATGAATAAATTACTTAGCTGTAATTGCATGTTTATTGGATTCATTTATTCATGTTATGCTTACTCGTAGAAATAAATTTGCATGTTAATTAAATAATTGGTATGTGGTGTTCATTCTAATATAAAAGTGTGTAAATTGGGTGGTTATGATTTGGGCACATTTTGGGATGAACCGGGGACTCGGTTGGGTGTCTTAGACATAAATAATTTGGCCCGGGGGAATATAATTATACCCTTTGGGGAGTTATTGGGCCAATCTAGGTATGGTTTCTGGCTCATTTGAGGGTCCAAATGTGGCGGTCATGGGGTAATTCAGGATTAGTGGTTATATTAAGTTAATTAATAATTAATTTTTTTTTGCAAACCACCACAACTAAACCCTAGAAGCCCAACACCTAATTAGAGAGGTTACCACGGTTAGAGAAGGGAGGAAGACCAATATCCAAGAGAAAAAGATCCTAAATCGTAAAACTAAGGCAATAATTCTCTTGCTAAGTTAATTTTCAATATGTTTCTTAATTCATTTATTATTTTATCATATGAATTTCTGGGTTAAGGTTGATAAATTGGTGATTATATGATGCGAATAAACCTTATGCATGTTGAAGAAAAAATCTGAATTTGTGATGTTTAATGATTAAACTATTTGGTGTCAAACCTAGAAATCTGAATTGTAGTAATCTTGAATTGGATCTTAGAACCCATGTTGTTGGATTTTCATTTTATGATTACCATTCTTGTGCAGAACCTTAAATATGAGAATAACTGAGTAGGTATATGGAATCAAGGTGGGGTTAGTTTAACTATAAGGTTAGGTTAATTTTGTGGGATTTTGTGGCACAATCGTGTGTTGATTTGTATAAATGATCACCTAAACAATGTTATTTGATCATGGGTAACCTATAATAATTGAAATAAATATGGGTAAAACATTAGGATGCATTTTGGGTTTGAAACTATGAATCCCGTATTGAAAAGTAGGAAAAAATCTGGGTTTCAATATTTTTGTCGTCAATTGGATTTGAAACCATGAATCCCGTATTGAATAGTAGGCAAAAATCTGGGTTTCAACACTTTTGTCATCAATCTCATTAGAACAACACTCCAAGGTCGTTCGAACGAGAATCGACCTTCGTTTGAAAAAGATGTAACGCTGTTAGAACAAAATAGCATATTTCATTCAAACGAGTTATGGTTTCATTCGAACGACCCTTTTATCTTTGGGTGAGATTAAGACCAGGGAAACGTCCGGGTGATTTTAACGAACTCACGCGAGTATCTGGGAGGTTATCCAAGTGAACAAATATTTTATTAAAATTCAATTTATGTCTCTATTTTAATTAACAATTAACTAGATGGCTAATTCTTAAAGTTAGAATAATAGTAGGATTCTAAATGGGACTCTTGGGGGGTGGGAGAGGGGGGAATTATAGGGTTAATTACCTATCCATATTATGTGATAAAAATATGTATATATTTATTTGTGTGGACAAACCTATATTTGTGGATGTCCTATTGGTTGGGGTTATCTGCGTCTCGACACCGTAGCACGCATTAGTATAGTTGGTATAGGCGTTGCGTAGGTCATTATTTTAGGTACTGCGTGGCAACACCACTTATGGAGGTAGGTTTTGATATTGGAATCGATTGACACTGCCGGGGTATAGACCATTTAATAGTGTACCTCGTATGGACCACCCCACTTGTATGTATTTTTTATGTCCATTTGGATGAGTGAATCCTCCGGTCTTACCTATAGAGCACGAATGGGACATTAAGGGTAGATGCCTTTGCTTGTCATATATATGCAAGGACATATATAATTATATAAATTAATTGAGAACTAACCTATCTAATGATGTAAACAGTTGGTAATGAACCCAATACTACATAAAATGCATAATTGATGTTATGTTACTTTTGGGGGTAGTACAATAGGGGTACTCTGGTAAGTAGAATCATACGTGTAGACGATTAACTTTTGTACATGAATTTTGATAAATGCATCGAATATTTTATTGTTATAGTTATCACACTTTTTTATTTGGGACTTAGGTTAATATACATATAGTATTTCACTTATATGCATGTGAGTGCCCATGGGTGGTACATACTTTGAATTAACTGTACTATGTGTAACACCCCACACGTTCATGGCATCGGCAGCCACCATGACTATACCGGGTGATGACGACATAAATAGCACCACCAGATCAAGGTATAAGGGAGCTCAAACATACATAACAATGGCAGCATATAAGCAATATAAATGTAGAGGGAGGTGAGGAGAAGAGGAAAGAGACAACAATATAAGTGGTTTAGACTATCTAGGCCTACGTCCACTATGCAGGTGAGTGATCTTCACTATAAAAGAAGGGCTCTAATGGCCTTGTGATACAATACACTCACTTTTTCTCTCTATTGTGTATTTTTGTAGAGCTTTAACTAGGGTTTGTAATTGACGCCCCTCTACAAGGTAGGAGAAGACAAGTATATATAGTGCCTGGGGTCGTGTAACCCCAGGAATGCAATGAGCATGTGTAGGATGATATAACCAATCTAGTGAAGCCACCTATCACTATCACCTATAGAGTATGATGATGAAATATTCCCTCATGTGGGGCAATGATTCGGTTGCAACAATTTCATTCACTTAGGACCTGTGTCCCACGCGCACTATTCCACGCATCTCCTAGACCACGCACTCTGCCAGCTAGCGTTATCGGCTGGATGGTCCAGGCTGAGGCTGAGGCACCATGTGATGAGCTATGAGGCTAAGACCGAGGTTGAGCTGCTGTATAAGAGCTATGAGGTCGAGGTCGAGGTCATGGCTGAGCTGCTGTATGAGAGATATGAGGTTGAGGCCAAGGTCATAGTTAAGTTACTATATGAGAACTATGAGGTTGAGGTCGAGAGCCGTGAGGCCGAGGCTGAGAGTTATGAGGCCAAGGCTGAGCTTCAGTATGAGGGACATGATGATGAGGCTGAGGCCGAGGCTAAGCTGTTGTATGAGATCTATGAGGCTGAGGCTAAGCTGATATATGAGAGCTATGAGGTTACGGCCGAGGCCGAGGCTAAACTGCTATATGAGAGCCATAAGGCTGAGGCCGAGGCTGAGATGCTGTGTGAGAGCTATTAGGCTAAGATGCTGTATGAGAGCTATGAGGTAAGGGCCAAGTCGTTATGATATGGCATGAGGTCAAGGTCGGGGCTGGCTTCTTCTATTCCGACCCTTAGGCTGAGGTATCAAGTTCCCTTCATGATGGCCGAGGTTATTCCCATAATGTTTGAGGTTGCTAATAATAGACTCATGTTATTGCGTTGATGTATAAATGTAGTCTCGATTGAAGTGATCAGGCCGAGGTTAATTAAGTCGTGGTCGATCCTACTGAGGCCGACCTTTATCTAGACGACCCTGCCAATGATATGCGAGGCTCTTGTGATGACTCAGTCATGAGATGTGATGCTCATCGTCCTATGAGACGAGGGTACATTTTGGTCATATCAATTACCCCCTAAACCTTAGCCTTCAATGTAGATAGAATGATGAGGGATAAAGTATCTTTAGGCCGAGAAGTTGATGAGACATCCTTTCCTGTGTTAGGCCTAAAATATTGCATGTTAATGTGTGTCAAGTACCAACTGCTGACCATCCTCGTCTAGGATGAGGACAAAATGACGTGTCAGCCTTCTGGCAGGACAGTTACTAGTGTTGAGCCAGATATGTGCAGAAGTCTCGGCTCCACTGTCATGGACAAGGCCGAGGGGACATGAGTCCACTGATTGTAACTATCATGCTGAGTTATCTTCAGTCGATCTTCGTTCTACAGGTGGTGGATGAGGATGAGGGTACTTGGGTTATAAGACCTCTGATGCTTGAATCCATGACTATACTTTACAAAACTGATGGTACCGCTGTTGGTCGGCCTTGGTCGAGGGGTCTTATTTGGGATGAGATCGAGATGATAAGTTAGTCCTTTGGCAGGATGAGGCCGTATTGGTCCAGGCCGAGATGATGAGTCGGTGTTCTGATAGGACAGTTGCTAGCAATGAGATCATCAAATGTATTGTCATGGATGAGGCTGAGGATTATTGTGCCGACCCTCAGGCTGAGTCATAATATCTCTATGTCTGATGATTTATCAAGGTCGACCTTGGCCGAGGGGTCCCAAGCTTGGACAAGGGTATACTTGGACATATCAATGATGTTTGTCTCTAACCAAGCCAATGGTTTTTTAAATATGAGATCAACAAGTTAATGATGCTTGTCTTAGGTCACCAAGTTAATGATGTTTCAAATATGAGGCCACTAAGTTAATGATGTTAACTCACATGTCACCAAGTTAATGATGTTTCAAGATATCAAGCCACCAAGTTAATGATGTTAACTCATGTGTTACCAAGTTAATGATGTTAAATCTCATGTCACTAAGTTAATGATGTTTGTCTCAGATACGAGGCCACCAAGTTAATGATGTTAACTCTCATATCACCAAGTTAATGATGTTTCAGATATGAGATCACCAACTTAATGATGTTTGTCTCAGATATGAGGCCACCAAGTTAATGATGTTAACTCTCATGTCACCAAGTTAATGATGTTTCATATATGAAATCACCAAGTTAATGATATTTATCTCAGATATGAGTCCACCAAGTTAATGATGTTAACTCTCATGTCACCAAGTTAATGGTGTTTCAGATATGACCACCAAGTTAATGACATTTGTCTCAGATATGAGGCCACCAAGTTAATGATGTTAACTCTCATGTCACTAAGTTAATGATGTTTCAGGTATGAGACCACCAAGTTAATGATGTTTATCTCAGATATGAGGCCACCAAGTTAAAGATGTTAACTCTTATCTCACCAAGTTAATGATGTTTCAGATATGAGATCATCAAGTTAATAATGTTTGTCTTAGATATGAGGCCACCAATTTAATGGTGTTAACTCTCATGTCACCAAGTTAATGATGTTTCACGTATGAGATCACAAAGTTAATGATGTTTGTCTCAGATATGAGGCCACCAAGTTAATGATGTTTTGGATATGAGATCACCAAGTTAATGATGTTTGTCTCAGATATGGGCACACTAAGTTAATGATGTTAACTCTAATGTCACCAAGCTAATGATGTTTCAAGTATGAGATCACCAAGGTAATGATGTTTGTCTCTACTCGTCTCATCCTTATCCGAGATGAATATAACAAAATGATTTTTCACGTCCCCTCTCATTGTTTTGAGAGTGTATGGACGAGACGACCCTCGTCCATATACTGTCTTTTAGCCGAGAGGAGCATAAAATGATTTTTGAATTTGAATTCACCAAATTATGGTGTTCTTCCACATCCCCTCTCGTTATTTTGAGAGTGTATTGTCTTTTTGCCGAAAGGGTTTCTCACCAAAATGATGATGTTTTATAGTTTAAGGCGAGTTAAAACATGTAACTGAACACTTATTATGAGAAGAATATGAGAGAGAACGTATGAAATTTTTCATTGACCTTTTATTATAAGACAAATAGTCGATATATATGAGGTAGCGAATACATTGAAACTCACTTGATAGAGATACCACTCTTACAGTTAAGACAACTAATAGTCGACTTTGTGAATGAAGAGTTTTTGATCAGCTTTTGCCAAACTTTTTATGCAGCCGACCCTTTAGAGCAACATCCTATGGGAGGTTGGGGTCGGCTTCTCCACAATCATTGGATTCTTTATCGTTTGTGTTTATTTGGACATCCTGGTCCGGACTGAGGCAGAGACTACTTGGATGCTGGATAGGGTCGAGGCCGAGTTAATAAGTCATTCCCCTGATGGGAGTCCTCCTTGGTCTCTATCATCCTGGTCCCAGTTGAGGATGAGATGACCTTGATGCTGGAGAGGGCCGAAGCCGAGTTAATTAGTCAGTCACATGATGGGAGTCCTCCTTGGTCTCTGTCATCCTTGTCCCGGCTAATTCCGAGATGACCTTGATGCTGAAGAGGGTCGAGGTTGAGTTGATTAGTCAGTCCCCTGATGGGAGTCCTCCTTGGTCTCTGTCATCCTGGTCCTGACTGAGGCCGAGATGACCTTGATGTTGGAGAGGGCCGAGGACGAGTTGATTAGTCGGTCCCCTAATGGGAGTCCTCCTTGTCAAAACTTATAATGTAGTCTCTGAGACTCTCATTCTTCCCCTTCTTGGCATACATCAGGTTAGTAGTCTTCTTCTGAGGTCTTACCCCAAAGAAAAAATTGTGGATGAATCTTTTAGTAAGTTTCTTGAAACTTTCAATGCAGTTCTTTGGGAGCGAAGGGTACCAAACATGGGTAGCCCCTGTTAGATTGATTGAAAAAGCACAGCATCTTGTTACACCCCACCTAATTAAATACCTAACGATCAATCCTTTATTCAATTAAAATCAAGGTGAACCGTTGGTTCATTCTTGTAACACCCCGCATTTTTCATGCATTAAATATTTAATTAATTCGGGAATTGAAAATTACTTGTGAGTCGTAATTTAATTGAATTAATTAGGGAAATTTTATTTAAATATTAATCGAGGATTAAATGGTTAATATTTACGGGAAGTTATTTACTAAGTGAATAGTAATTATTTATTTAAGTCATTTCGAGTATTAATGACAGGGTATGCACTTATCTCAACCGGGAGTCAGTACAGACTAAGGGATGAGGGGATAAATATTTTTATAAATTAATTCGGATGCCAATTCTGAGTGTACGGTTGAGTCCAGATGGGCCGAGATAGTCGAAAAGTGTACCCGGGGGTAGTAAACGGGTCACGGGGCATTTTTAGACATAGTCGGGCCCACACGGGGGCATTTGGGTCACTTGGGCTTGGCCCATTAGGAAAAAAATGGAATTAGGTAAATTAAGGAATTGGGAGGAATAATAAAACGGCTGATAGAGTTTTAGAAAAGGCTAAGTGTATTAAGGAACCCTAATAGCAGTTAAGCGCAGCTTTGGGAGCACTAGAGAGCCAACAAGGATCGTCTTCAACCTTGAAAATTTATCTCCGAATAAGACACTAAGAAACCTAAGGCAAGTGGATAACTTGCAATAGTATTGAATCTGTTTTGAAATTAATATTCATGTGATGTGTTTGATCAAAATTCTTTTTGGGTGTTCATGGCATAAACATGAGGTTTTGAAAAATAATAATTTGATTTACGAATTTGAATGAGGATTCTTGTAGAAATCTGGTATTATAAATTGATACATATTTGGTAGGATAATATCTGGATAATTAGAAACGAATTTGGTGAAGGGATTTGGGATGTAAATGGGCAAGGAATTAAAGATGGATATTTCCCCCAAATTCAGAAATTGTAGTTAATGGACGAATTAATGATGTTGGTGGACATTCTGGAGGTCCCTAATAAGGTTTCTAACATGTATTGATGTTAAGATGGATTAAGGTTGCTGGTAGAGAAAACTAGGGTTTGGGAAAAATCGTCCATGGCTGAATCTGTCTTCGCGAAGAAAATGAAGACCTACTCGATCGATCGATCGATCGAAGGTCTGGGGTTGATCGATCGAAGGTCGGCAGATTTTGACAGTTCGCCCAGTTTTATTTTATATAAAGAAAATTTAATTTAATCTTTTTCCATGAATTAATTTGGTGAGAAATTTATACATGGGTTTTAAATCTAATTAATGGTGAATAAAATTAATTAGAATTTGGAGACGACTTAGTGTGACATCATAATTTAAAATTGTTGGGTTTTGGAGAAATTAGGTGTGATACACTAAGGTTGAATTTTTGGGAAGGCATTCGGAATAATTAAATATAGATGTAGTGAACAAGTCCGGGAATAACGGTTGAGGAATACCGAGTGATCAATCCTATTTAGGTAAAGGCTAAATAATTCGGAAGTCGAGAAGTTAGACTCGAGTGAGGGTAATTCGGACTTCGAGAGTAAGTTCAATTTTATGGTGGGGGCGACACCAAAGGTGACTTAATTAATTAATGTGCGAATTAATTAATAATTAGATTTGGACCATAAACTCTTAATAAATTAAATGGGCTTATGTTACGAGTTTTGTACATGGTGTAGCCGGGACGTTTTATATATATATATATATATATATATATATATATATATATATAGTGTGTATGCATTAATATCAGTGATTGATTATTATTAGTATGTAGTCTAGTGATATAGGGGGAGGTTGCGCGCAGTGGATGAATCCCCTAGCTTGAGGAGTAGGGCGAGTATAATCCCAGGTCATAGCATTCGTTATATGGGTGAGGGGCATCTCACTTCCAGGGAAGGAATATGACCGCCTCCAATTCGTATGTTAAACTAAGTTAGTGAGCAAATCTAACTTGGATAACTAGGTTACGTGAATACACCTAGTGGGATAGCACTTGAGAAAATTTATATTTTGTGAGTATTTTTACTCTGTCGAAATTTGTACTAAATGTTATTTCAGTATGTTTGTGAATACTGTAAAATGATTAAATATATAATTAGGTAAATAATTATATATGGGATAATTAATACATAGTGAAAAATGTATTATGTGCATAATAGGTGTGAATGTTATATGAAATTAAAAGGGGTAATGATTTAATTAAGTTTGACGTTTATAATAACTTAAAAATCATGAATTAAGGCATACTCGGTTAGAGTAGGTAGAATTAAAGGGTTAAAATAAGCATTGGGTCAGGAGCGTAGCACCTAGTAAATTAAATGGAAGCGTTAGTAGTGCACATTAGAGGAGGGGTGAGGAAGTCCTCAAGAGAGTGCGACACTAACTAAAATATGAAGAGCATGCATATTTATTCATTACTACAAGTTAATCATTTGTTAAATGTTTTCAAATGTTTTTGGGTACTAACCCTTGCTATAAAAATTTTAAAAACCTTTTAGGTGTCCAGCCACAGGGACGCCAGGCTTGACTCTATTCCAGGTATCCTTTGCTGCAGCATATGTGGATGTTGCGGTGTTTTTGATAGACGCCTCCTTCTTTCATTCGTGTAGAGACTCTCTAGTAGTTATCTGAGCTTGTCGCTCACAGTTCATTTATCAGTATTAGACTTGTTGAGATGTTTTTTCTGATATTTACTTGTATTGGATATTTGGACCGATGGTTTATTCGGTTAGGTGTTTTATTTGTGGATGGTTATTTTAATTAACTGTGATTGTGTATTATTCTATGTTCCGAATGAGTTTTATTTAATTAATCGAAAGATAAAAATTGGCACCAGTCTACTTTTCTCACTTAGGTGGTTAGTAATTAAAAAAGACGACAGTGATGCTAAGAATGGACCAACTGAGAAACCTTTTCTAACTTGATTTAGGACTGATCACCCTGGATTAATTAGGCGGGGTGTCACAGATGGTATCAGAGCATCAGGTTCTAGTGTCCTTAGGATCTGTGCGGCTTTCTACATTTCAGTGTAGCACTCGTTTGTTATAGAGCCCTATTATTAGGATTGTTGATTGATTTTTCGCTTGTGAGACATCGTATTTCTGCTGTGAATATTTTTGTGTAAACTGTGTACTTACGCGATTCAATCTATTTCAGATGCCACCGAAGAGGCAGAGAGCGGAGAGGGCTGAGGCTAGGGATGAAATCAGGGAGGCTCATCAGGAGCCACAGGTACTGCTACCACCACCCCCACTTGAGTTGATTTCCACAACTCAGGTGGCAGTGATAGTGGCCCAGGCGGTCGAAACAGCAATGAGAGCTATGGCAACTCACTTTCCACAGCCCCAGGCACCGCCCCAGTGGCACCAGCAGTTCAGGCTCCAGTGGGGCCACCATCTTGGCATAGAGTTAGAGAGACCCGTCATAAGGGTCACCCACATGAGTTCCGGGGTAGCACAGACGTGATAGAGGCTTGTGACTGGAAGAGGAATGTTCAGCGCCATATGCGCATGCGGGAGTGTGTCGATGTGCAGAGGCAGATGCTTGCTTCCTTTCGTCTGTCGTAGGCAACCTTACAATGGTGGGAGTCAGTTACCACCGCTGAGGAGTGAAATTTGATGACGACATTCGAATGCGGGGTGCGGTTCGATCGCAAATACTTTCCACCAGTAGTAGAGGCTGAGATGAGAAAGAAATTCAGTGATTTAGTTCAAGGTGACCGATCAGTGGAAGACTACGAAGAAGAGTTCACCCGTTTGGCGAACTTTGTGCCAAATGAGGTGAGCAACGAGGAGTGGAAGAAGTCAAGATTCATGAATGGCTTAGCCTGGAGGATCAGGCAGCATTTGATTGGGAATCCGATATTAATGACTTATACAGATGTCGTTAATACCGCCCTCGCACATTGCCAGGATCATCGTTTCCATGCGAAGGGGAGTAAGAAAGCAGGTGAGCCGAGCCAACAGGGCAAAGCGGTTACTAGTAGTGACACTAGTCGTACTCGTCAACCGATCATTATCCAGCAGGAGAGTCAGGCCAAGAGATTTAGACCTGGTGGGTCCCGGCCTGGAGGTCAGGGATTCAGGCAAGGGCAACCGGGCCCAAATCAACAACAACAGGTTCCTCAGGGCTGTCAGGGCCAAGGGAACAATGGGGAAGGCCAACAGGGCCAGTCGCATCAGGGCCAACGACAGGGGAACGGTCAAAGACACTGTTTTGTCTGTGGCCAGCCAGGGAATTTCAAGAGGGAGTGCCCACAGAGGGGCAGAGGTCAAAAGCAAGAGGCCCAACGGGGGCAACGGGGACAGATGCCGCCAGCAGCAATAGCACCTGCCCCACCGCAGCATGGACAGATGCACTACGGGCATGCGTATAACATCCGGGATGTTCCCAATCCTCCAGCACAACAAGCACCGCCAGCAGTTGAGGGTATGTTTCTCATTCATGGTTATGAGGGTAATATTCTTTTTGATATGGCAGCATTGCATTCATTTATTAAATATAGTTTTTGCTAAACGGGCCGGACTACTAGAGACTATGAGTAGTCTTCGGATGTGTGTAGAGTCGCTAGTAGGCAGCGGGGCTATGATCCACTCGATTTGTTGGGGTGTGAACATTTTGATCCGGAGACTTAGTTTAGCAGCGGACCTACTAGTGTTAGATATGGAGGGGTACGATGTCATCTTGGGTATGGATTGGTTGGCAGGTTATCGAGCGACGGTGGATTGCTACGAAAGGACTACCGTGTTCTCCATTCCAAGGAAGGAGATGTTCTTAATAGTAATGCCACTACCCGAGGGAGGGTCACGCACACACTTGTATTACATTGAGGAGGAAACCTCACAGGAGGTGTCTATTCCATTGGATTCAATCCCAGTGGTGAGAGACTTTGAGGATGTGTTTCAGGAGATACCTAGGTTGCCACCTAGCAGGGAAATCAAATTTGTGATCGATTTAGCACCGGGGACGAGGCCAATTACTCGGGCCCCATACCGTATGGCCCCTTCAGAGATGTGTGAACTGAGGGAGAAGATTCAGCAGCTTCTGGGTCAGGGTTTCATACGACGGAGTACATCGCCGTGGGGTGCACCGGTGTTATTTGTGAAAAATCGAGATGGATCACTACGGTTATGCGTGGACTATAGAGAGCTGAATAAGGCCACAATACGGAATAAGTATCCATTGCCTAGGATTGACGACCTATTTGTCCAGTTGAGAGGGGCGTCTTATTTCTCTAAGGTCGACTTAAGGTCAGGATATCATCAACTACGTATCCGAGAGGAAGATGATCCGAATACCACTTCCCTGTCGCGGTATGGATCTTACGAGTTCAGGGTGATGCCATTCGGACTCACCAATGCAGCAGCAGTGTTCATGGACCTCATGAACAGAGTATTCAGGGAGTTTCTCGATCATTTCGTTATCGTGTTCATTGATGACATCCTGATCTACTCGCATACCGAGGAGGAGCACTTAGAGCACCTACATATAGTGTTACAGACATTACGGGATCACCAACTCTATGCCAAATTCGGTAAGTGTGGATTTTGGCTACGGGAGGTCTAGTTCCTTGGCCACATGGTGTCAGACCGGGGTATTACGGTGGATCCAAGTAAAGTATCGGCGGTGAGGGAGAGGGGATAGCCCACGACACCGACAAAAGTGCGCAGTTTTCTGGGGTTGGCTGGTTATTACATACGGTTCATCAAAGGATTCTCAAAGATTGCGGGACCTTTAACGAATCTTACCTGGAAAGGGGTACCTTTCACTTGGAATGATCACTGTCAATTAGCCTTCGACGAGTTAAAGGACAAGTTCACATCTGCACCCGTGCTTGCATTGCCGAAAGGAGGATTAGAGTATCGGGTTTACACTGACGCATCCTTACAGGGACTTGGGGGCGTGCTTCAGCAGGAGGAAAGGGCTATAGCTTATGCATCCAGGAAGCTAAAGCCTCACGAGAGGAATTACCCCACTCACGACCTGGAGTTAGCAGCAGTCATTTTTGCTTTGAGGATATGGAGACATTATCTCCTGAGGGAGCAGTTCACGCTATTAACGGATCACAAATCACTTCAGTATCTCTTCACTCAGAAGGATTTGAATATGAGACAGAGGCGATGGCTAGAATTCGTGAAAAACTATCAGTTTGATATTCAGTATCATCCTGGTAAGGCTAATGTGGTGGCAGATGCATTGAGTCGGAGACCGACTGGGGAAATATCATAAATCTGGAAAGCGAAGTGGAGAGAACTTCGATACGAGGATGATGTAGCCAGGGCTTGCATGTCAGCATCATCCATCACACCGGAGATCATTATGCGGGTTGTGAGGGCTCAGGCAGAGGATCAGACCTACCTGAATAGGGTGAGCCAGTTGCTAGCTGAGGGAGCGGAGGGCTACTCGATCAGCTCGGAGGGAGGCTTACGCCATAATGGGAGGTTGATTGTGCCAAAGGATGCGGAATTCAGGCACGCTGTTATGACGGAGTCTCTTGGGTCGAGATTCGCGGTACATCCCGGTGGGGATAAGATGTATCAAGATATGAGGAGGCAGTATTGGTGGGAAGAGTTGAAACGGGACATAGCAGAATTTGTTTTGAAATGTGCCACGTGTCAGCTTGTGAAAGTTGACCATCAGAAACCATCAGGGATGCTATAGCCACTTGAAATTTCTATGTGGATGTGGGAGAGCATCTCTATGGACTTCATTACAGGGTTACCGACATCACAGAAGGGTCACAATTCCATATGGGTTATTGTGGATCGGTTGACAAAAGTGGCCCACTTCCTACCGGTTCGTACAGACTTTGAGACGATGCGTTATGCACATCTATTCATAGCGGAGATTGTTAAACTGCACGGGGTACCAATTAATATTGTGTCGGATAGGGACAAGATCTTTGTGGCCCATTTTTGGCAGAGTTTTCAGGAGGCCATGGGCACGGAGTTATGTTTGAGTACAACCTATCACCCACAGACTGATGGACAGACCGAGAGAGTCAATCAAATGTTGTAAGATATGCTCAGAATGTGTATACTAGACTTTGGGGGAGGTTGGGAGAAATATCTTCCTCTGGTAGAGTTTGCGTATAATAACTCTTACCAATTCACGATCGACATGGAACCATTTGAGGCATTATATGGGAGACCTTGTCGTTCACCCGCTTGTTGGTTAGAGGTGGGGGACAACAAATTGTTGGGGCCGGAGATTTTTCAGGAGACATCTTCCAAGATAGAGATGATCCGAGGGAGGATTCAGATAGCTCAAGATAGGCAGAAAAGTTACGCTGATGCTTCACGGAGACACGTGGAGTTAGAGGTTGGGGATCAGGTATTGGTCAGGGTGTCCCCCACGAAAGGTGTGATGAGGTTCGGCAAGAAGGGTAAGCTAGCACCGAGGTACGTAAACCTTTCCCTATTATCGAGAGGGTGGGGCCTGTAGCCTACAGGCTGGGATTACCGGAGCATCTTCAGCGGATACACGACGTGTTCCATGTAGCATCGCTGAAGAAATATCGCCGGAGTGAGAGGGCCTTCTGGCACATTCCACTCAAAGAAATTGATTTACAGCCAGACATCTCATATGAGGAGAGGCCGGTGGCTATCCTAGACCGTAGCGAGCGGAAATTACGATCCAAGGTTGTTCCACTAGTTAGAGTACAGTGGGGTCATCACAACATTGATGAGACTACCTGGGAGCGAGGGGAGGATATGCAGGAGCATTATCCAGAGCTTTTCATCACAGGTATGACCTAATTTCAGGGACGAAATTCCTTTGTAAGGGGGGGGGGGGGGGGAGTATGTAACACCCCGCATTTTTCATGCATTAAATAGTTAATTAATTCGGGATTTGAAAATTACTCGTGAGTCATAATTTAATTGAATTAATTAGGAAAATTTTATTTAAATATTAGTCGAGGAGTAAATGGTTAATATTTATGGGAAGTTATTTACTAAGTGAATAGTAATTATTTATTTAAGCCATTTCGAGTATTAATGACAGGGTATGCACTTATCTCAACCGGGAGTCGATATAGACTAAAGGGGTGAGGGGATAAATATTTTTATAAATTAATTCGGATGCCAATTGTGAGTTTACGGTTGAGTCCGGATGGGCCGAAATAGTCGGAAAAGTGTACCCGGTGGTAGTAAACGGGTCACGGGGCGTTTTTAGACATAGTCGGGCCCACACGGGGGCATTTGGGTCACTTGGGCTTGGCCCATTAGGCAAAAAACGGGATTAGGTAAATTAAGGAATTGGGAGGAATAATAAAATGGCTGATAGAGTTTTAGAAAAGGCTAAGTGTATTAAGGAACCCTAATAGCAGTTAAGGGCAGCTTTGGGATCACTAGAGAGCCAACAAGGATCGTCTTCAACCTTGGAAATTCATCTCCGAATCAGACACTATGAAACCTAAGGCAAGTGGATAACTTGCAATAGTATTGAATCTGTTTTGAAATTCATATTCATGTGATGTGTTTGATCAAAATTCGTTTTGGGTGTTCATGGCATAAACATGAGGTTTTGAAAAATAATAATCTGATTTACGAATTTGAATGAGGATTCTTGTAGAAATCTGGTATTATAAATTGATATATATCTGGTAGGATGATATCTGGATAATTAGAAATGAATTTGGTGAAGGGATTTGGGATGTAAATGGGTAAGGAATTAAAGATGAATATTTCCCCCAAATTCAGAAATTATAGTTAATGGACGAATTAATGATGTTGGTGGACATTCTGGAGGTCCCTAATAAGGTTTCTAACATGTATTGATGTTAAGAGGGCTTAAGGTTGCTGGTAGAGAAAACTAGGGTTTGGGAAAAATCGTCCATGGCTAAATCTGTCTTCAGAAAGAAGACAAAGACATGCTCGATCGATCGATCGAAGGTCTGGGGTCGATCGATCGAAGGTCGGTAGATTTTGACAGTTCGCCCAGTTTTATTTTATTTAAAGAAAATTTAATTTAATCTTTTGCCATGAATTAATTTGGTGAGAAATTTATACATGGGTTTTAAATCTAATTAATGGTGAATAAAATTAATTAGAATTTGGAGATGACTTAGTGTGACATCATAATTTAAAATTGTTGGGTTTTGGAGAAATTAGGTGTGATACACTAAGGTTGAATTTTTGGGAAGGTGTTCAGAAGAATTAAATATAGATGTAGTGAACAAGTCCAGGAATAACGGTTAAGGAATACCGATTGATCAATCCTATTTAGGTAAAGGCTAAATAATTCGGAATTCGAGAAGTTAGACTCGGGTGAGGGTAATTAGGACTTCAAGAGTAAGTTCAATTTTATGGTGGGGGCAACACCAAAGGTGACTTAATTAATTAATGTGCGAATTAATTAATAATTAGAGTTGGACCATAAACTCTTAATAAATTAAATGGGCTTATGTTACGGGTTTGGTACATGGTGTAGCCGGGACGTTTTATATATATATATATATATATATATATATATATATATATATACGGAGTGTGGTAGTATATATATATAGTGTGTATGCATTAATTTCAGTGATTGATTATTATTAGTATGTACTCTAGTGCTATAGGGGGAGGTTGCACGCAGTGGATGAATCCCGTAGCTTGAGGAGTAGGGCGAGTATAATCCCAGGTCATAGCGTCCGTTATATGGGTGAGGGGCATCTCACTTCCAGAGAAGGAATATGACCGCCTCCAATACGTATGTTAAACTAAGTTAGTGAGCGAATCTAACTTGGATAACTAGGTTACGTGAATACACCTAGTGGGATTGCACTTAGGAAAATTTATATTTTGTGAGTATTTTTACTCGGCCGAAAGTTGTACTAAATGTTATTTCAGTATGTTTGTGAATACTGTAAAATGATTAAATATATAATTAGGTAAATAATTATATATGGGATAATTAATACGTAGTGAAAAATGTATTATGTGCATAACTGGTGTGAATGTTATATGAAATTAAAAGGGGTAATGATTTAATTAAGTTTGACATTTATAATAACTTAAAAATCATGAATTAAGGCATACTCGGTTAGAGTAGGTAGAATTCAAGGGTTAAAATAAGCATTGGGTCAGGAGCGTAGCACCTAGTAAATTAAATGGAAGCGTTAGTAGTGCACATTAGAGGAGGGGTGAGGAAGTCCTCAAGAGAGTGCGACACTAACTAAAATATGAAGAGCATGCATATTTATTTATTACCGCAAGTTAATCATTTGTTAAATGTTTTCAAATGTTTTTGGGTACTAACCCTTGCTATAAATTTTTTAAAAACCTTTTAGGTGTCCAGCCACAGGGACACCAGGCTTGACTCTATTCCAGGTATCCTTTGCTGCAACACCTGTGGATGTTGTGGAGTTTTTGATAGACGCCTACTTCTTTCAATCATGTAGAGACTCTCTAGTAGTTATCTGAGCTTGTCGCTCACAGTTCATTTATCAGCATTAGACTTGTTGAGATGTTTTTCTGATATTTACTTGTATTGGATATTTGGACAGATGGTTTATTCGGTTAGGTGTTTTATTTGTGGATGGTTATTTTACTTAACTGTGATTGTGTATTATTCTATGTTCCGCATGAGTTTTATTTAATTAATCGAAAGATAAAAATTGGCACCAGTCTACTTTTCTCACTTAGGTGGTTAGTAATTAAAAAGACGACAGTGATGATAAGAATGGACCAACTGAGAAACCTTTTCTAACTTGATTTAGGACTGATCACCCGAGATTAATTAGGCGGGGTGTCACAATTCTTAGCATCACTGTCGCACATAAAAATTTTCAAATTAAACACCCTAAATAATTAAGCTAAGTGTCAAAACCATTTAAAACCTTATTTCCATTTTATTTGAATCCAATTATAAAACCTTTGGCCATTTAACAGTTTAAGAGTCACACATTAAGTGTAAGAATGTAAATGAACATTCAAGAATTAAACCATCAAATAAAAAATCCCAACTTTAAAACACTGAAGGAAAACATCCTGACAGTAATAAATCCCAAAGTAAAAATACTGAAAGTAAGAGAATTACAATCTCTGACAAAACCAACAGAATAAGGGAAAAGGCGACACATTCCCCACAGGATAAAACCGAACTAGAAGTGAACTCAATAATGAGGTCGTCTAAGAAATGGCCTGCAACTCCCACAAAAGCTACATCACGTTCCATCCAAAGAATCCTAAGCATGGCTCCCCTGTGGCTGGGCACCTGTAATATATATATATATATATATATATATATAGACACAAACACACAAGAGAGAGGAGATAACAACAAACAAGTCAGAGCCCAATTGTAAAACAACTTTAAAATAGTTTAGCAAGTATTTAAAATGCTTACCGGCTAATGTAACAGTCATATTAGTATGCGACACTCTCTTGAGAATTCTCACCTCTCATCTAGTGTGCAAGTCTACCATACTAATGAATCTCATATATCTCTCTAACTTACTCTCCATAAGTCTTATCATGTGAATTTAAGGTTATGATATTCACTTTAGAAAATCTATCTCTTCAAGATTTCTTAAGTTATTTAGAATAGCTCCGTATCGTTATAAAGTTTTCGAATACTTATGGTGAAGCGAAGCATTTATTCATTTATTAACTACTTATACGCACAGTATAAACTTCCCATATAGATATACATATATATATTAGTTAAACATATAATATATATACTAACAGCACCCCACATAAAAATCTATGGTGCAAAGTTTCCATATATAAGTAGATATATCTACTAATTTCTCATATAATATATATATATACTATCTGCACCCCATATACAAACTATGGTGCTAGCATACTCTGCTATCAAGTCCCTGTATCACTCGTACTAAAGGAGTACTAGTTCGGAATCACCCTCGAACTGTATTAACATAAAACACATACAAATGAGGTGAAACATAGTTCCAAGTCACTAAGAGGTCAGCACATACCCTCACGTCTCCTAGGACCGTCTGACTATCGATCAGATAGCCTGTACCAAGGAGTTCTATGTTCCAGGGTACAAGTCAATATCCCCCATAAAGGTCCTATCGAGATATGACTGTTCCGGCGCGGTAACCTCCGTGATAACAAGCATCGCGGGCATGATTTTTACACGTATATATGATATATAAACAATCACACAGTCATATAAATATATAATCATTCACATCCACATTACTAAATTAGGTACGCTTACGACCCATAATTATAATTATCCGTTATTACGCATTTTACTCGATTATTTCGTATAACAGACTCGTTCATTTTATTCTTGTCGTTAAGTTATTCTAAATTCACTTCTCGTCTCTCGAAGTATTCTCTTTACCTCAGTACAATTTTAGTAGGCCCTCACTTACCTTCTAATCCAACTTCCTAGTCATTTCGATTATTAAATCAACGCACATATGATTTCCTCAGTAGGAATATCTTCCCATTTACCCCTTCATTTCCCCTTCACATTAAAGTCCCACTTATCGGGGTTTATCTTGACCCTACTGGTCCTTTTTATGTTCCATTATGTTCTAGCAATCCTAATCAAGGTTTACTATGCATAAAATCGGATTAAACTAACATGAGCAAAAATGCAGTTCTCCAGAAGGGGCCGATCGATCGATGAAATGGGGTCGATCGATTGATCAAGCAGTTATGGCAAAACTGCAGAAAATCCATCTACAAAAATCTTACCCCAAACTCATCCAAATCATCATGTTTCAATCCTAAACTCCCAACCACTTATACTACAAGTGTTGTATACCCATGTAAACAATATCCTACGTAAAACATGCCAGTTTTCATCAACTATAACAAAATAAAAGGGTAAAATCTATATAAATCTCAAGAACCCTAATATTTTTCTATAACTTAGTTTCTTCCATTATTTTTCCAGATTTTCTATCATTAACACCATAAAAATTCGTGATTCAACCTCTACATGTGAAATGGATTTCCAGAATATGATCATTACCTCTATAACATGTAATTTTTGTCTCCAATTAATGTTTTCTTTCAAGAACACGAATTCTAATCAACCCTAGACTAATATAAAAGAAGCATTAACTTGATTAAAGCAAGATAGATACTTGACGGAAATTCAAAGTTCTGATTTGTGAAAGAATTTGGTGTGGTTGAGATCCTCGTTGCGCGATCTACCATTTGGCGGTGACGGCGGTGCAACCGGAGGAGTTCTTGGCCTAGAACTCCTTGGAAAGCTTATCCTCTTCCTCTCCAATGTCCGTCATTCGTTTTTGGTTATGCTAACCCTAGAATACAACACTTACCATTTGATATAACCCTAGAAAAATTCGTGGGTTTAATTGCCCATAATTACGAAATGTCCAAAACGCCCTCCCGGGGTACTAATTAAGCCTAAAAATGCCCCGAGACCCAAACTAAACCCCCGGGTACAATATTTTGACTATCTCGACCCTTCCGCACACTTTTGCGCACTCGAAATGACCATACGGATAACTTATAATTTATTCACTTTATATAATAATAATTTAGTCCTGACACGACATAGGCGCGTCCCGACTTAATTTCCATAATTGTCATTTTATTCACACGTGACAATTTTTATAAAATCAATCTCATATATTACTATACTCATCCAGTAACATTCAAAAAATTTTCAATAATTACTAACTCTCATCACGCTAGTAAATATTTAAAACAACTTTTCGAATTAAAATTAAATTAATTTATCTCAATTAAATTTAATAAATCCCTAAATTTAAAAGCCGTAAAAATACAAGGTATTACATACTTCCCCCCTAATAACGGAATTTCGTCCCGAAATTCGGAAAATAAGGCCTACCCGGTAGAACAATTCTGGATATCTTTTCAGTACGCAAACTATCTACATAGTAAGATGCTTAATCACTATAGCACCCGCCTTACAGCAAGATTGATTAACAATCTCATTGGAGACACTTCACATGGTGCTCCTAACCGACAACATTCGCATAGGTCACACCTATACATTATAAATTTCCATTATCTCACTATCATTGGGAGGCTGCACCTCACTAAATGACAACTACTCGGATTTATCTATATACAAAACTCCCATCCTGAGAAAAAACATACGAACATTTGACCACTCTTGTTTGCCTAAAACAGTCGTGGAATTCCACCATAGTTATCGGATTATTTTCGACCGATTCAAAATTTTTATTATACACTCACCTCTAAACATATGGAAGGAGAATAGTCGAGGTTCTTCCACACCAAAACCTTAATAAGCACCTCGTACGCGACAAACAGGTACGAGTGCTTCTACATAATACTCCTGAAATCACCGTACCAAGATTCCAAATTTTCCTTCACGTGGCTCCACTAATCTTTAATCACCGTGCGCCTATTCCCTAACTAGGGGTGATACATCCTACTCAAAATGAAACCTTATCTCGTTGGTTCCTGAAATCCCATGTCAAAGGTGGGATTCACAAATCTCATCCCGATTCAGGAATTAATACTGTGTCGTACCACGTACTGGCGCGATCCTTCCTTTCAAAGGAAGCCTGGGGCACGCTAGCTAATATTGTAAACCACCCCAAAAGAATATCAATCACTTCCTTCTTGGGCGACTTAATTCACATGTTCGGATGAAACCTTGATCTTTCCTTGAGGATGGAAACCCATCCAAGAAACTTTACCGACCTCTTCCAATTACAGGAATTGGAGATAGACACAAAATTCTCTGGTTGATCATCCTATCAAACTGAACTCTACCTATGGGTGGTGCATGCAGAGACTACTCACTACGTCATGATAAACATCAAATTTTCCTTGAAAAGTCTCACATTAAGTGGCACTTAATACTCCCCTTCCTTCATTGGTGTATACTACCATCATCACTATTTGTATGCGCAAGTCGCTCCCACATTTGACTAATTACATCTCTACTCCGAGTGTTCTCCATAATAATTAAATTCTACTATTCTCAAGGAATATCCCTTTTTAAATGGCTTCCCATAGCCTTCCAACCAAATTCGGGTGTGCTACTTTAATTGCACTCTCCTATATGGATTTTTCATTTTTCATGCAACGCTTAATCCACTCTACCTCTTCCACCTCGATAGGTTAGTCTAACAAACATATATTCCGCACGTTTATTACCATGTCCCTTTAACTTGGAAAATTTTAACATCCGTTAACCAGGATGCCCACATTTTGTAACACCCCGATCGCCCGGGGAGAGCGAACGACGCGCTACTGTTATATAAAACTAAATAAACCCACAAAATATAAGGAATAGTTCATCCAAATTCCATGACAACAAAAGAGAAACAGTAATCTCAAACTTCTTCAAATAAATACAATAATTTTCCCGAATAGGTACAACAACCAAAATAAATCACTAACGCTCTATTCATCAAAATAAATACAAGTCATCTCTTTTGTATAATAAAATTTCTTTCTAGATAATCCACGCTAAAAATCATCCCAAATCTTTATTTAGCTTGTGTTCTGAATGCGGTTACAACACTTGGGTACTCTCAATCACCCTAGAAATCAAAATTTTTAAATCCTCTTTATCATCATTCCACCCCTCAACTCGTGGGGATAACTTTCAATGCTTTCTTACCACATAACCGACTCCACTGGCCTTAAATCATGATTCAACTTCTAACTTGTAGATATAATTACCTACCCCTAGTAAAACTGAGGTACCGAACTCACGGACTAATGACCAAAAATCTCCCTAATTCCAACCGTACGCTAAGTTTCATGCGTGGGATGTCTCGCAAAGCGAAATCCAAACAAGGAACCCCCCCGGATACACTACTACCTAGCATTATCGGTTATCGAAATCCGTTAGGTCCTCCATCCATAGCATGTACCCCTTTATTTCGTCTCTTGACCGAAAAGTTACCTTTCCTCCCGTAATTACACTTAACAAAGAACATTTCACCAATTGCACTATCGTTCAGTATTGGTGGGTGGTAATTTCATTCCATAAACCTCGAATACCTACAATCGGAATTCTCAAAATCCCTTTCCCTAATAATAGGGGTATAACTCTTAACTCCCACATCTCTAGAGGATAGATATAACAATGCACTCTTCCTATCCCCAAGTCCTGAGTGCTAAACATAATACTGAGTTAAATCTTTTCACTCAACAGTAAACCCGCTACATACTGAATCATAATGACAAAGTCCATAACATACATTTGTATCAAATATCTCGAGCCCAATATCCCGTCCGAAGTCTCTAGGATAGATAATATAAGTGCGAGTCCGACCTTCTTACAGGTGAAGCCTCGCCAGAACAAAACATGCTGCACTAATGCAACCACTCCGATAGCCTTGCAATAATTGCCCACTATCGTACTAACCATTTCTATAACGTTGTAACAAAGATAATATCATACTCGCATATCGCATCACTACAACACTTAACCTCAATAAGTACATAATACTGTTAATATACTCATTCATCCCCCGCGGATAGCACTAAAGAAAAATCCCGCTACATTAGGGAAAAATATTCACATAATAATAACGTTTATAATTATACTCTGTAAACTCGTCTCACATGCTAATCTAGCAATGAACAAGATATAGTGACTCGATCGTGTCACATAAACACGCCTCATCCTCTGAGGATACAACTTATACTTCCACCTTGCCAATCGCCTTGACTGCACAAATGGTCTCCGGACGTAACACGTCTGCCCAAACCAAAACAAAACTACTTTAATCGTTGTCTTTTGCTAGGCACCGTATTCTTGTCCCTTTACTCACTTCGGAAAATATTATCACGTGCGATTTCACTCCCCACAAAATACCTCAACACATAATCTACTTATCACCTGTCCTACTAACCATGTTAGGATTGTCCTTCTCTCGGACTTTAGTAGACTCGATTCCTGTTGGCTACCCCGGATATTCCCTTAGCCTTTTAGGCCGTAAACAACATGTCACTATCTATAATAGTCCTTACTAAATTTACCATCACTTGGTAAGAATTCAACTATCCGAATCATTTAAATGGGTCCCCAGATGTGTATCCACACCCCTTTGTGGTGCTACACCACCACCGTTGTATTCAGTCTTATTCTCGACTAAATTCTTCGATTCTTTTAGCTTCCCACACAAAGGAGCATTATCATATTTATTGACAAAATATGACATTTTTAACCTCAAAATCGACCGTCCATCAAAATTTCCTCTTTGAGTGTTATCAACTATTATTACGAGTCGATCTCCCAGTTGGAGTCGTTTCCTCTACTTGTATCTACATCTTCCGATACAAAATTTACTAACGGTTAAGATTCATATTCACAAATGGACCTCTGTCACGTCCTCCTGTGATGAGTTCAGGACAATGTTCACTTCTAATTCTGAACATCTGATGAAGGAACATACGGTCAACACTGTACCTAAGGTTCTCCTATAGACATAGCATTGCAGTTCTAAAATTGGTGGTTGAATCCCATCATTATAACTTTCCGACAGCCAAGAAAATTTTCTCTAAATTTTCACTTTCAGTTAGCCACACTCCGTCCTATATCTAAACCTTTGGATACTTTACCTCATTTGGTAAACATACACAATTCCCTCATTTCTAGAATTCCCACTGACAGTTCTTTACACGTTTTATAACACGTTGGGTGAGTTTACTCTCGCACCTCATTCGACTATAGCAGCATTTGGAAATCATGGTTGCGCCTTAGTCATCTTTCCAGTCTCGGCTTCTCGTGCCTTAATGGAGGCGACCTCGACTACGGTCATCATCCTCGAATATACTTTACAACCTCAACTGAGCCCTGCCTCCTGATGTCCGTTTAACGGTCCTCTTCTAACATCCGTCATCGCTCGGCACACGCACACATCCGAACGAAATTAGAATTCACTAATGTATATACGTTATAGCAGGAGAACAAAATCTCATCAAAGAAATCGACAATCCTAAACATAGGGCTCTATATCAAACAAAGCAACACTGAAAGTATAATAAGCTGCACAGATCCAAAAGGACACCAGAACCTGATGCTCTGATACCACCTGTTACACCCCGCCTAATTAAATACCGGGCGATCAATCCTTTATTAAATTAAAATCAAGGTGAACAGTTGGTTCATTCTTAGCATCATTGTCGCACATAAAATTTTTCAAATTAAACACCCTAAATAATTAAGCTAAGTGTCAAAACCATTTAAAAACTTATTTCCATTTTATTTAAATCCAATTATAAAACCTGATGATGCTACAATTAGCACCACCAGATAAGGTGTTTTCAAGCTCAATCTAAGAACAAAAATGGTAGCACAGTTATGTAAACGGTAAGAGAATGAGATGAGGAGAAGAGGAGAGAGCACCAGGATATAAGTGGTTCAACCTAAATTGGCCTACGTCCACTGTGTGCGTGTGTGAATAACCTCACTGCAATAAGACACTAATGGCCATGGATATAATCTCTCAAGCTTTCTCTCTCTACTGTTTATCTAGACAGAGTTTCAGCTAGGGTTGAATATCTGGGGGATGTTGTGCAAGGTAGAGGATGACCTGTGTATATAGTACCTAGGGGGTGTAATGTACCCCCCATGCATTCAATGAGCATGTGTGTGTTTGCCTCACCAATATGGGAAATCCATCTGTCACTGTCACATGTAGAGAATGATGATGCAATATTCTCCCCACGTGTGGGGAATAATCTTGTTACAACTGATTTTTTCCCACGTGCCCTTCTCCAAATGTCCACAGATGCCCGGCTATCGCACCTAGTGTATGACCTCGGCCTGGGAGAGGCCGAGGTTGGTAAGTCTAGGTACTTGTTCGATCCGAGTATTTCATGGAGGTCTCGGCCCAACCCCAGCCGAGACAATGCACGAGGTCGGCCTGAGACGAGGTTGAGCTGTAGTGTTTGGAGTGTCGACTAATGTCTTGATGAGGTTGCTGGTGGATTTATGTAAGCTCGGCCTATGTCTGGCCTCAGTTGCCATTCCAAGGTATACGAGAATACTGCTGATCCTTGTGATGTCCCTTGGAGAGGCTCACGGTAGTGTCGGCCTTGGCCGACCTTACTATGGCCGAGGGTTGGTATCGCGTGTCCAAGACGTCCAACTTTGGCAATAATCTCGGCGGAGGTTGGTGCCTCTGGGCCGAGGTCACACTTGGGCATATCAATCACACCCCAACCCTTAGTTATATGTGGGAGCAGGTGACTAGGGGTTTATCACACCTCCGAGGCCTGTCTATTACAATATGTGCCAATATTTGTTTGATACTTATCCAATGCTGCAGTATGCTTGCGTGTTGGGCGTGTGCTGCTAGCCGCCCTTTGGGGCTCCTAAGGCAATGATGGGCCTTGGGAGTTGTGCCTGTATATTTAAGGGTTTTGAACCCTATTTCCCTTCTTCCTTCTTCACTTCTCTCATTTCCAGCCAACTCGTTCCTGCAGCTTTCTCTCTCTAGCAAGATCCTTGTTGAAGCTTTTGGAAGGTGGTTTTCTTACGTCTTCTCATCTCCTCCTTACTATTTCATCCTCAGGTAACCTTCACCATACTTTTTCCTTCATTTTTCCTGCAAGTCTCCTTATTTTTGCATTTTCCGGCGAGTTTCTGAGTTTCCCGGCGAGATCACCATTATTTCAGGCGAACAATTCTTGCCACGTTTAGGTAGTTTGATCTTTTACTGTTTTACTTCACTAGCCAATCTTGTTTGTGGTTTTAGGAAGTCTCCCAAGTGTAGTGTCATCCTCTGATGCTCAGACCCTTATATCATCATCTTGAGGAGTTCCCCTCCCTTAGAGATAAGACTTTAGAAAAGATTAGACAAATAGAAAGAGCACAAGAGGAGGCTCGTAGGTCACAAGAGTTTCTCGTTAGACCCATATTTCCACCACCTCTGAAGGTGATATATCCTGACCCCCCAGAGTTTTTCTATCAGACAGAGGTTCCTGCTGATCCCATACCGATGTCTGAGTCTGAATCTTCTACCTCAGACCCCATGTCTATGGATTCCTTTCAGGATTCCGTGAACTTCACACCTCGTCCTGATCAGGCCCCTGATCAGGTCGAGGTCTCCAGCCGAGCCTCGTCCCATAATAGCTCAAGCACCTCAGCCTCTTCCTTAGAGGTTGAAATTGTTGAGCCAAGTGTGGCTATACCACCACCACTTGACGCCATCCCTCCGTCGGCCTTCACTGGTTTCGAGTTCGCTCAGAAGTTCCCGAGTAACCCACCAACATCTGCTCCAGTCGACATTGAGTTAAATGGTGATGATGAGGCTGAGAGCGATGTCGACGTCTCTAAGGTGGCCGAGATCGAGAGTACTATTACCGAGGTAGATCTTCTCTGCTTCAGATATCTGTATTCTACCAGTCCCTCAATAAAACTTAGGAGACCTCTGAGGGAGGAGAGGGCTTATCATGGTCAAGATGGCGAGATTTTCTTGTACGAGCAGATGTTCAAGTTGGGTTTTCGTCTGCCCATTCACCCCATTATCAAATCCATCTTTTCTTATATTAATTTGGCCCCCTCTCAACTATCCCCTAATGCCTGGAGAGTCATAATAGGGGCCATAGTCTTATGGAAGGCTGTCCACCATTCAGACCTTCCATTTCAGGTCTTCGTAGGTTTCTATGTCCCTTCCTCGACCAAAAATCATCCGAGCCACTACCATTTTGTAGCTCGAAAGCCTGAGAAGAAAATGCTTCAAGTAACTCAGACTTCCAACCATAACTGGAAGCCTTGGTATTTCTTTACTTCTGGGCCATAGGAATTTGGCCCATGTGTTCCCTCATCTATTTTAGAGACGAGGATGCCCTTAAGGTGGGGTAAAGTCACAATGTCTGCGAGGGCTGACCCTGGCCTAAGCCCACCGAACCTTCAAAAGGTGAAAGCCCTTCAATATCAGGGGGTACTGGTCTGTTAGTCAGGTTCGAGCACTTGATGACTCCCCACTACCTCTCTGGGACAGGTCTAGGTGGAAGTCCCCTTGCTGAGCTTGGTAAGCATTTTTGTTTTTTAAGTTTAACCTCTGAGTTTATTCATATCTGATTATCTAACTCAGATCTACTATTTTTTTGCAGAGCGACCACAGGATATTTCGGACGAGCTTTGGGAGATGGCTGCACCCATCTTGATGAGACTTGCTAAGAAAGCAGGCCTTAACGCCCCTCCCCCAGCTCCCTTTGCCTCTAAGCACCCATCCACAAAGAAGAGGGGTCCAGAAGGTCATGCCCCTGAGGATCAGAGGCCGAAGAAGAAGACTGTTGACGCTGCCATCCCCATCTCTTCAGCTGATGCCCTATCGGCTCGTCTGGATCAGTTGAAAATAACTGACAGCATAGTCGACCACAATCTTCAGGACTTAGATGCTTTCGGCTCTACAATGACCGAGGCTGACAAACACTTCTTCAAGTCACTAGACACCCCACTGGTTGTTGAGTTCGGCATTCACAGATCCATTCAGGTACGACTTGATCATTCTGATTGTTCTTCACCCAAGTGCAACATCTGATTGTTCTCCAGCTCATTCATTATCACAAAATATGCAGGGCCTGGCAGCTATGCACTACTTATCTAACTGGACTCTGAGGAAATTTCCCCTCATCCAAAAGGGGCAAGAGGCCGAGAAAGTCCAGAGCACTCTGAACGCCGAGATTGACCGTCTCAAATCTGAGCTGAAGGATTCTGAGAAGAAGGTGAATGGGTTGGAGAAGGACATCTCCCAGCTCGGCAAGGATCACGCTGCAGCTCTGAAGGCTAAGGACGACATTCTGCAGCAGAAAGTCAACTCAGTTGTCAGCGCCGCCCTTGATGACGCCTCCGAGAAGATAATTGCTGACTATAAGTCCTCTGATGAGTTCATGGGCTTCGACTTTGAATACCTTGAAAGAGGTATCAAAGCCACTATTAAATGGGCTAACGTCAGGGAGAGAGAGTCCGGCACTTTGAAGGCCTCTGATTTCTTTGGTCTCGGCTTTGCTGATCCTCAATTCGCCCAGGCTCTTCAGGAGGTCGAGGAAGAGGATGTCGCTCCTGCCGAGCCTGATACGTTGGAGGGCACTGAGATTAGAGGGGCAAACCATCGTGATGATGCTGCCGAGGTGACCAATCAAGCCGAGGATGTCAACGCTCCCCCTTCAAACCCTTAGAGGATTTTTTGGTCATTATTTGTAACTCATTACATTATGGAGATTGTCTGTAATCGTTGAACATCTTATTATTTCTGAATATATATCAACCTCTGAGGAGGACCATCTTCACTTTTTTTTCATTCAATGTCATGTGATGTTTTTCATTCTTAGTTTTGTTATAATGGTGTCTGCTAAAAATAAATTTGTAATCTGAGCTTCAACCTCTGAAGTCCTCTTTCTAAGCTTGTCTTTTTGCAATGATGTCTTGTTTGAACTCAACCAATGGTCCTGAGCTCAGACCTCGTCACCACTGAATGGTGTTATGAAGGTCTGAGGTCATCACCTAAGATATTATCCCCATAATTAGTCTCACCAAATTAATGATCTTAAGGGTCTGAGGTCATCTATTATGGTGTCTGAGCTTAGACCTCGTCACCACTGAATGATGTTATGAAGGTCTGAGGTCATCACCTAAGATGTTATCCTCATAACTAATCTCACCAAATTAATAATGTTAAGGGTCTGAGGTCATCCCATTATGGTATCTGACCTCAGACCTCGTCACCACTGAATGATGTTGTAAGGGTCTGAGGTCATCACCTAAGATGTTATCCTCATAATTAATCTCACCAAATTAATGATGTTAAGGGTATGAGGTCATCCCATTATGGTGTCTGAGCTCAGACCTCGTCACCACTGAATGATGTTGTAAGGTTCTGAGGTCATCACCTAAGATGTTACCCTCATAATTAATCTCACCAAATTAATGATGTTAAGGGTCTGAGGTCATCCCATTATGGTGCCTGAGCTCAGACCTCGTCACCACTGAATGATGTTGTAAGGGTCTGAGGTCATCACCTAAGATGTTACCCTCATAATTAATCTCACCAAATTAATGATGTTAAGGGTCTGAGGTCATCACCTAAGATGTTATCCTCAATTAATCTCACCAAATTAATGATGTTAAGGGTTTGAGGTCATCACCTAAGATGTTACCCTCAATTAATCTCACCAAATTAATGATGTTAAGGGTCTGAGGTCATCACCTAAGATTTTATCCTCATAATTAATCTCACCAAATTAATGATGTTAAGGGTCTGAGGTCATCCCATTATGGTGTCTGAGCTCATACCTCGTCACCACTGAATGATGTTGTAAGGGTCTGAGGTCATCACCTAAGATGTTACCCTAATAATTAATCTCAACAAATTAATTATGTTAAGGGTCTGAGGTCATCACCTAAGATGTTATCCTCATAATTTATCTCTGACCAAAGAATGAAGCGAGAACTCTCACGGGAACGGATCTTTATTAATAACCTCTTCATAATAAGATGGTACATTTACATAAAACTCTATGCAACATCATATGTAATATCTCTTTAGGTGATCAGCATTCCATGGGTTAGCGAAAGGTTCTCCTTCTAGGTTTTCTAGCCTGTAGGTGCCAGATACAACCTCTTCTGTCACTTTGTAGGGGCCATGCCAGTTTGGGTGAAGCTTATTTTCTTTCTGAAGGGTCTTCTTTAGCACTAGGTCTCCCACTGCAATGGGTCTTGACTTCACCCCCTGGTTGTAGAATTTCGTTGCCCTCTGTTGGTAGGCTGCTTGTCTGACCTCTGCATCCTCTCTTCGTTCTTCGATAAGATCTAGGTCTAGCCTCCTCTCTTCTCCGTTATTGTCAGGGTCATAGGTCTGAATCCAATGAGTTGAGAGCCCTATCTCCGTTGGTATGGCGGCCTCTGAGCCATGTGCCAACATGAACGGGATTTCACCTGTTGGTGTCCTTACCGTGGTTCTGTAGGCCCATAACACAGCATAGACCTCTTCAGTCCATCTTCCCTTCGCATCTTCTAACCTCTTCTTGATTCCATCCAGGATAGTTCTATTTTTTACCTCGGTCTGACCATTTGCCTGAGGTCGGCCAGGAGATGAGAGTGTTTGGGAGGCCATATATGCATATGATATTCCTCCAAATAAACTGGAAGGTCTTCTGCTCTGTGATTGTTATCATCGGCTCTGCCTCCACCCACTTTGAGAAGTAGTCTATGGCACCTATCAAGAATCTATAGTTGTTGGCGGCTCTTGGTAGGGGTCCTACTAAGTCAATCCCCCATACTGCAAATGGCCATGGAGAGGTGATTGACGTCATAGGCTGATGGGGCTGATGAGGAATAGTGGCGAACCTTTGACATTTATCACACCTCTTCACGTAAGCTGCGACGTCCTTGGACAAAGTTGGCCACCAGTACCCCTGTGTGATGATTCTCTTGGCCAAGGGTCTTCCCCCTATATGGCTAGAGAAAGAACCCTCATGAACCTCCTGCAAGACCCGAGGAACTTCCGTGGGATGCACACATCTGAGGAGAGGCAATAGAAATCCATTTTTGTACAAGACGTCTCCTATCATCGAGAACTTGGCAGCCCTATATCTCAATTTTCTCCTCCCTAGCTTGGACTCAGGTAGCTCTCCCCCTCTAATATACCTGACGAGGGGGTTGATCCATGAGTCTCCTAGGTTCAAATTATGACATGAGTTACATTCCTCTTCTTCCTCGATGGTCGCCTTTCTCAAGACCTCGATTGGAAGGTCCTTCTAATAACTGTCTTCATTACTGAGGCCAGCCTTGCCAATGCATCTGTGTGACTGTTATTTTATTGAGGTACTTTCTTCAGTTTTTCCTCTTCAAAATATTCTAACAACCTTCTTACCTTCTTCAAGTACTTGGCCATCCTTTCATCTTTGGCCTCATAGATCCCCAGTACTTGATTGATAACCAGCCTTTAGTCGCCTGGGAGTAGGAGTCATTTCACGCAAAGAGTTGTTTCCAATAAGAGACCTGCTATCATGGCCTCATACTCAGACTCATTATTTGAGGCCTGGAAGTTGAACCTTAGAGCGTATTCAATGTTCGCACCATCCGAAGCTGAGAGTATCAACCCCGCGCCGCTTCCACTGTCGCAGGAAGAGCCATCAACGAAAATGCTCCAGACGTCTGTATCTGATGGAAAGGATCCTTATGTCATGACTCCTTGCTTGAAGAGACATCGATCCTCCTCGTCCTCCGCAATTCTGCTCATAACTTTTTTGGATACGACCTCTTCCAGATTTTGGGAGACACTTGGTGTCGTCTCTTCCTCCTCTCGAAAGACACTGGGTGTCATCTTTTCCTGATTTTGGAAGACACTGCGATTTGTCTCTTCCATGCCCCCCAGGCCTTTCTCTACCTCGACCTCTTCCCATGTGAACTCAGCAATAAAATCTGCGAGGGCCTGCCCTTTGATGGCTGTCCTAGGTTGGTAGGCAAGATCGTACTCCCCCAACTCGATGGCCCAGGTCATCAACCTCCCGGATTTATCAGGTTTATGAAGGACCTGTCTTAGTGGGGAGTCAGTGAGGACTACCATAGAGTGAGCCTGGAAGTAGGGCTTCATTTTTCTCGAAGCATGTATCAGGGCATGAGCCAATTTTTCCATGCGAGGGTAATTCTGTTCAGCCCCTTGAAAATATTTACTGTTGAAATACACAGGCCTTTGGATCCCATCGTCTTCCCGTATTATGGCGACACTGATGGCTGATTCGGAGACTGCCAGATACACATATAACTTTTCTCCTGCGACGGGTCGAGATAGCAATAAGGGGGATCCCAAGTAAGATTTGCGTTGGTTGAAGGTTTTTTCACACTCTTCGTCCCATTGGAAGGCCTTTCATAGAACTTTAAAGAATGGAAGACACTTGTCCATTGCCCTAGAAACAAACCTGTTAAGGGCAGCCACTCTCCCCATAAGTCTTTGGACATCCTTGATACTCCTAGGAGTCTTCATGTCAAGTAATGCCTTGATTTTCTCAGGGTTCGCTTCAATTTCTCTCTAGTTAATAATGAATCCCAGGAACTTCCCAGCTCCTACTCCGAATACACACTTTGCTGGGTTGAGTTTCATTCTATACGAGTCCATAACATCGAAGGTCTTCTCAAGGTCTGCTACGTGAGTGAAAGCTTTCAAACTCTTTGTTAGCATATCGTCTACATACACCTCCATAGTCTTACCTATTTGCTCTTCGAACATCTTATTGATAAGACGTTGGTACCTTGCCCCTTCATTTTTCAGACCGAAGGGCATCACTTTGTAGCAGTACGTCCCTTTGTCAGTAATGAAGGCTGTCTTCTCAGAGTCTTCAGCATCCATGAAGATTTGGTTATAGCCTGAATACGCATCCATGAAGCTCATGAGCTCATGTCCCGCCGTCGTGTCCACCATCTGATCTATCCGAGGTAAGGGATAGCTGTCTTTTGGATAAGATCTGTTCAGGTCAGTGAAATCCACACACATTCTCCACTTCCCATTGGCCTTAGGCACGTTGACTGCATTTGAAAGCCACTCCGGATAGGTAACTTCTCTTATGAACTCGGCCTCTTCTAACTTTTTGACCTCTTCTCGGATGACGTCGTATTTATCCCTGGAGTAGACTCTTCATCTCAGTTTGATAGGCTTGGCATCTCTGGTCACGTTGAGCTTGTGACTCATCACCTCAGCGTCGATGCCAGGCATGTCTGCGTGACTCCATGCGAAGACACGCTGTCTCCTCCTGAGGATGTTTATCAGCTGTTCCTTGGTTCCTGGATGTAGGGCTTTACCGACCTGGACGGTTTTTTCCGATTCATCCTCATTGAGGACGATGGATTCTACCTCTTCCGCGGCCTCTCCCTTATACAACTTTGTTTCATCTTTTGGGTCAAGAGTGTCAATGCTATAAGTGGTGGTTGCCCTCTTATGGGATTCTCTCTCTTCGGCCGAGTTGAAGTAACATTCTCGCGCTGTGGTCTGGTCACCTTGCACTTCCCCTACTCCATAAGGAGTCGGGAATTTTAGCATCTGATGGACCGTCGATGGCACAACTTCAAACTCTTTAAGGGCCACCCTTCCTATGATGAGGTTATAGGCCGAGAACATGTTCTCGTCCATGACGAAAAAATTTATCTTCTTGGTCAGCCTCTTAGGCCACTCATCACCCATCTGTACGTCCATCTCATACATGCCCAAGGGGTGGACCTTTTCGCCACTGAAGCCTATCAATAGGTGATGATAGGGCATCAGTCTTGCTTTGCTAAGACCTAGGCTCTTGAAGCAAGGCCAGAACATCACGTCCGCCGAGCTCCCCCCGTCTATGAGGATCCCCTGCACCTCGCACCCATGCACCTTGTTGTTATGACCAAAGGGTCATCATGGGGGGCTAAGATACCCTTGAAGTCGAGTCTGGAGAACCCAACTTGAGGGTGTCCATGTCTATTTTCTTCCTCTTCTGCACTGTATCGGAAGACATTAGATTCACAACTTCAAGATTGGCCACTGACCTGGCCTCTGCTACGTGAGCCTTATTATCAGCTACTTCAGAGCCACCTCCTGCAAATCCTCCACATATGGTGTCAACACCAAAGGATATCATACCGACCCTCTTCACCGGGGTGTTGTCATCTTTCGGTGAAAGATCCGGATCATCTTCGTCATCTCCTTCTGAATCATCGTCTCTTCTGGCCGGGGCATTGTCACGGCATTTGTCATTTCTCCTTTTCTTAGGGTCATCTCTTCCACCTTTTGGAGCCTTACCATCCACATACTTCCTCAGATTTCCAGATTTCAACATCTTTTCAATCTCATCTTTTAAAGCGAAGCATCTATTCGTGATATGGCCATGATCCTGATGGAATTCACACCATAGGTTTTTGTTCCTCTTATGTGATGGGTCCTTCGGTTTTTTCGGCCATCTCTGAGTCCTGTCAGTCTTAATCTCATTGAGGATGTGCTCGCAGCTTACAGTCAGAGGTGTATAGTGACAAAACTTATCATCACCCGACCTCTTCTTCCCATCTTTCTTGCTTTGGTACTTTCCACTTCCACCGCGGTTCTCATCCTCATACTTGGAAGCCATTGCCTCTTTCGTATTCATTACTTTCCCTGCGGTTGCCAGCAGCTCTGCCATAGACCTAGGGGGCTCTTCCGCCAGTTTCCACAATAGCTTCCCCTTCTGGAGACCTCCTATAAGGGCGGTCATGGCTATGTTCTCTTCATAATCATCGACCACCAACTTTTCTTTGTTGAATATTGCTATGTAGTCTCTTAGGCTCTCTCCCTTGGCCTGCTTGACATACAACAGGTGGGTAGTCTTCTTTTGAGGCCTCACCCCAAAGCAGAAGTTATGGATGAGTCTCTCAGCCAAGCCTTTGAAGTTCTCAATTGAGTTCTTTGGAAGGGAGGTGAACCAACTGTGTGCTGCCCTTGTCAAGGTCCCAGAGAAGGCCCTACACTTCATCTCATCGGGTATCGAGTAGATGTCTGCTGCCGACTGGTACATTTCGATATGATGCACAGGGTTAGTGCTGCCATCATACTTGGGAGACACTGTAGGAGGCTTGAACTTAGATGGGGTTGGGAACCCCACTATCCTAGCCACAAATGGGGAGCCCTCTGAGTAACCCCTTTGCAATGGGTCCCTGTTTTTAATGAGATCTCCTATCTTCTCCTCAAGGCGTTGGATAAAATCATTCCATGGTCTTCTTCCATCGACTTGGTCGAGGTTATCCCATGCCACCTCCCTGGGATGGACCGAGGGTTCCCCTGCCGTGACACGTCGGCTGTTGACCTCTTCCTGTTCCCTGCCTCTTCTTTCACAATGTCGGCCTTGATCTGGCCGACCCTGCCTGTTCCCTCTCTGAGAGCCTGCTACGCTCCTTGATCTCGACAGTCTCTGTCTTAGGTCATTCATCGGTCCCAATCTCTCAAAGGCCAACCCTCTGCTCAACCTATCAAAGGCTGGTCCTCTTTATTGGGCCTCTTCACTTCTTCGGCCAACACAACCTTGACTTTGCCTAAGAGGTCGTACAATGTTATTTGACACCTCATACGGCTCCCAGCAGTCTTCCGGGTCTTCTTCTGCCTCTAGATCATCATACATGTCCTCTGGGCAAGGATTTCCCTGCCTCCCCAGGCGCAAGCGCCTAGGGTCAGCAACGCCCCTTCTCCGCTGGGGTGCAGGCTGTTCCTTCATTAGTGCCTGGGGTGGTGCCCTGACGTCAGGATGGGGCTGAACTACCGCCGAAGTGATCATGTCCGGTGAGATTCCAGGTGGCCTCATCATAGTTTGGCTGATTTGTGCAAATTTCTCCTGCATGGCTTGTTGTGTTGCAGCTAAAGATCTCCAGGCTGCAGCTACCTCCGCCATTTCTTACTGGGGGGGCGCCTGACTGGAACTAGGCCCTCCACCCCCAGGTGGCGGAAGAGGCGGTGGTAAGTCTGGTGCCATATGTTAACACTATGGATCTTGAGTAGAAGATGAGCTTAGTACCTCACAGAACCTCTTTCAATGGTGAAACAACTCCACGCTAGGGGGAGGCCTGGTTCACCACCAGAGTCTCCGGTGAGGTTAAGCAGAAAAAGAGGAAGAGATAGCTTCTCGTTCCCATAGATGGCGCCAAAATGATGATGCTGCAATTAGCTCCACCAGATAATGTGTTTTCAAGCTCAATCTAAGAACAACAATGGCAACACAGTTATGCAAAAGGTAAGAGAATGAGATGAGGAGAAGAGGAGAGAGCACCAGGATATAAGTGGTTCAGCCTAAATTGGCCTACGTCCACTATGTGTGTGTGTGTGAATAACCTCACTGTAATAAGGCACTAATGGCCATGGATACAATCTCTCAAGCTTTCTCTCTCTACTGTGTATCTAGACAGAGTTTCAGCTAGGGTTGAATATCTAGGGGATGCTTTGCAAGGTAGAGTATGACCTCTATATATAGTACCTAGGGGGTGTAATGTACCCCCCATGCATGCAATGAGCATGTGTGTGTTTGCCTCACCAATATGGGAAAGCCATCTGTCACTGTCACATGTAGAGAAGGATGATGCAATATTCTCCCCACGTGTGGGGAATAATCTTGTTACAACTGATTTGTGCCCACGTGCCCTTATCTAAATGTCAGCAGATGCTCGGCTATCACACCTGGTGTATGACCTCGGCCTGGGAGAGGCCGAGGTTGGTAATTCTAGGTACTTGTTCGGTCTGAGAATTTCATGGAGGTCTCGGCCCAACCTCAGCCGAGACAATGTACGAGGTTGAGCTGTAGTGTTTGGAGTGTCGACTAATGTCTTGATGAGGTTGCTGGTGGCTTTATGTAAGCTTGGCCTATGTCTGGACGAGGTTTCCATTCCAAGGTATACGAGAATGCTGCTGATCCTTGTCATGTCCCTTGGAGAGGCTCACGGTAGTGTCGGCCTGGCCCGACCTTACTATGGCCGAGGACTGGCATCGCGTGTCCAAGACATCCAACTTCGGCCATAATCTCGGCGGAGGTTGGTGCCTCTGGGCCGAGGTCACACTTGGGCATATCAAAAACTTTGACCATTTAACAGTTTAAGAGTCACACATTAAGTGTAAGAATGTAAATGAGCATTTAAGAATTAAACCATCAAATAACAAATCCCAGCTTTAAAACACCAAAGGAAAACATCCTGACACTAATAAATCCCAAAGTAAAAATCCTGAAAGTAAGAGAATTACAATCTCTGACAAAACCAACTGAATAAGGGAAAAGGCGACACATGCCCCACTGGATAAAACCGAACTAGAAGTGAAGTCAACAATGAGGTCGTCTAAGCAATGGCCTGCAACTCCCACAAAAGCTACAGCACGTTCCATCCAAAGAATCCTAAGCATGGCGCCCCTGTGGCTGGGCACCTGTAATATATATATATATATATATATATATATATATATATATATATATATATATATATATATATATATATATACACACACACACACACACACACACACACAAGAGAGAGGAGATAACAACAAACGAGTCAGAGCCCAATTGTAAAACAATTTTAAAATAGTTTAGCAAGTATTTAAAATGCTTACCGGCTAATGCAACAATCATATTAGTATGCGACACTCTCTTGAGAATTCTCACCTCTCATCTAGTGTGCAAGTCTACCGTACTAATGAATCTCATATATCTTTCTAACTTACTCTCCATAAGTCATATCATGTGAAATTACGGTTATGATATTCACTTTAGAAAATCTATCTCTTCAAGATGTCTTAAGTTATTTAGAATAGCTCCGTATCGTTATAAAGTTTCTGAATACTTATAGTGAAGCGAAGCATTTATTCATTTATCAACTAATTATACGCACAATATAAAGTTTCCATATAGATATACATATATATATTAGTTACACATATAATATATATCCTAACGGCACCCCACATAAAAATCTATGGTGCAAAGTTTCCATATATAAGTAGATATATATACCAATTTCACATAATATATATATATATATATATACTATCTGCACCCCACATACAAACTATGGTGCTGGAATACTCTGCTATCAAGTCCCCATATCACTCGTACTAAGGGAATACTAGTTCAGAATCACTCTTGAACTGTATTAACACGAAACACATACAAATGAGGCGAAGCATAGTTCCAAGTCACTAAGAGGTCAGCACATACCCTCACGTCTCTTAGGACCATCTGACTATCGATTAGATAGCCTGTACCAAGGAGTTCTATGTTCTAGGGTACAAGTCAATATCCCCCATAAAGGTCCCATCGAGATAAGACTGTCCCAGCGCGGTAACCTCCGTGATAGCAAGTAGCGTGGGCATGATTTTTACACGTATATAAGATATATGAATAATCACACAGTCATATAGATATATAATCATTCACATCCACATTACTAAATTAGGTGCGCTCACGACCCATAATTATAATTATCCGTTAATACACATTTTACTCGATTATTTCGTATAACGGACGCGTTCATTTTATTCTTGTCATTAAGTTATTCTAAATTCACTTCTCGTCTCTCGAAGTATTCTCTTTACCTAAGTACAATTTCAGTAGGCCCTCACTTACCTTCTAATCCAACTTCCTCGACATTTTGATTATTAAATCAACGCACGTATGATTTCCTAAGTATGAATATCTTCCCGTTTACCCCTTCATTTCCCCTTCACATTAAAGTACCACTTATCGGGGTTTATCTTGACCCTACTAGTCTTTTTCATGTTCCATTATGTTCTAGCAACCCTAATCAAGGTTTACTATGCATAAAATCAGATTAAGCTAACACGAGAAAAAATGCAATTTTCCAGGAGGGGTCGATCGATCGATGAAATGGGGTCGATCGATCGATCGATGCTCTGGGCTCGATCGATCGATTAAGCAGTTATGGTGAAACTGCAGAAAACCCAGCTACGGAAATCTTACCCCAAACTCATCCAAATCATTATGTTTCAGTCCTAAACTCCCAACCGCTTATACTACAAGTGTTGTATACCCATATAAACAATATCCTATGTAAAACATGCCAGTTTTCATCAACTATAACAAAATAAAAGGGTAAAGTCTATATAAATCTCAAGAACCCTAATATTCTCTGTAACTTAGTTTCTTCCATTCTTTTTCCAGATTTTTTATCATTAACACCATGGAAATTCGTGATTCAACCTCTACATGTGAAATGGATTTCCAGAATAGGATCTTTACCTCTACAACATGTAATTTTTGTCTCCAATTAATGTTTTCTTTTAAGAACACGAATTCTAATCAACCCTAAACTAATATAAAAGTAGCATTAACTTGATTAAAGAAAGATAAAGACTTGTCTGAAATTCAAGGTTCTTATTTGTGAAATAATTTGGTGTGGTTGAGATCCTCGTTGCGCGATCTACCATTTGGCGGTGATGGCGGTGCAACCAGAGGAGTTCTTGGCCTAGAACTCCTTGGAAAGCTTATCATCTTCATCTCCAATGGCCGTCATTAGTTTTTGGTTATGCTAACCCTAGAAGACAACACTTACCATCTGATATAACCCTAGAAAATTCGTGGGTTTAATTACCCATAATTACAAAATGTCCAAAACGCCCTCCCAGGGTACTAATTAGGCCTAAAAATGCCCCGAGACCCAAACTAAACCCTTGGGTACATATTTTGACTATATCCACCCTTTCGGACACTTTGGCGCACTCGAAATGACCATAAGGACAACTTATAATTTATTCACTTTATATAATAATAATTTAGTCCTGACACGGCACAGATGCGTCCCGACTTAATTTCCATAATTGTCATTTTATTCACACGCGAATTTTTTTTATAAAATCAATCTCATATAATACTATACTCATCCAGTAACATTCAACAAATTTCCAATAATTACTAACTCTCGTCATGCTAGTAAATATTTAAAACAACTTTCCGGATTAAAATTAAATTAATTTATCTCAATTAAATTTTATAAATCCCTAAATTTAAATGCCATAAAAATACGGGGTATTACACATCTCTTCTTGTATGAGATAGAATATATATCTACCACCGATTGGTACATCTCAATGTGATGAATTGGATTGGTGCTCCCATCATATTTAGGGGTTACTACTGGCAGCTTGAACATGACCAGCGTTGGGAAGTTGACTATCCTTGCAATGAATGGAGAGCCCTTTGAGTACCCCCTATGCAAGGGGTCTCGTCTCTTCAAAATATCACCAATATTGTTCTTAAGCCTTTGGATGGAATCATTCCAAGGTCTTACAGTATCAGCCTGGCCGATGTTATCCCCTGCTGCTTCCTTGAGTTGGGTTGGGGGTTCACCAGCTACAGGTCGCCGTTAGTTGTTGACTTCTTCGCAACCACACTCTTGGCCTTGTTGGGGTCGTCTATGTTGGGGTAGACATTCCCCTTCTCTTTTGCATCCAATGAGGCTCCTGGACCAGGATAATATTTCTCTCAGGTTATTGACTTGGCCGATCCTCTCAAAGGCCGACCCTCTGCTCATTCTATCAAATGTTGAACCTCTTGGATGAGGATCCAGACACTACCTCCTATGACCTTGACTCTCCTAGATCGGTCTTACAATGTTATTTGATATTTCATAGGGCTCCCAACAGTTGGTTGGAGCATCCTCAGCTTCTATATCATCATATATATCCTCAGGACAAAGGTTTCCTTGCCTCCTCGGGCATAAATGCCTGGGGTCAGTAACATCCCTCCGCCGTTGGAGAGGAGGTAGATCCTTGCGTGGTGCCTGGGGTGGTACCCTGGCCTTTTGGTGTTGTACCTGTTCACCTACCGTAGTAATCATTTTCGATGAGAGTCCTTGTGGCCTTATCATCATATTTTGGCTGAAGTAAGCAAATTGTTCATGTATGGATTGCTAACTGGCCACCAAGGACTTCATGGATGAAGCCACCTCATCCATCTCGGACTTTGGCGGCGCAAGACTGGAACTTGGTCCTCCTCCACCAGCTGGTGGATGAGGTGGTGGTTTCTCTGGTGCGATAAGTTTTCCTGATGAGATGGATGATCAGAAGAGTGATGAGCTTTAAAACCTTAAGGGATCTCTTTCAATGGTGAAATAGCTCCATACAAGGGAGAGGACTGGTTCACCACCAGAGTACCCGGTGAGGCTTAGTTACAAAAGGAAGAGATATAGCTTCCTGTTCCCACAGACGGCGCCAAATTGATGATGCTATAAATAGCACCACCAGATCAAGGTGTAAGGGAGCTCAAACATACATAACAATGGCAGCACATAAGCAATATAAATGTAGAGGGAGGTGAGCAGAAGAGGAAAAAGAAAACAATATAAGTGATTCAGCCTATCTAGGCCTATGTTCACTATGCAGGTGAGTGATCTTCACTATAAAATAAGGGCTCTAATGGCCCTGTGATACAATACACTCACTTTCTCTCTATACTGTGTATTTTGATAGAGCTTCAGCTATGAGACATATATTAAATACCATTCTTATCATTCTTATCATGTGATAGATATGAGACATATTAAATTTTCATCCACAAGAGAAATAATCAGATTTAAAACAATAATATAGTCATCCTTGTAGTAATAAAATCCATCACCATGCTAAGCTCCCAAAATAATCCAACTCCATAATTATTTAAAAATTCAAATGAAATAATCGAATAAAGTAACTGACAGAAAGTCGTAAATAACTTTGGAACCGAGTGGCCCAATAAAATCCGTAATGAAGTCTCAAAATATAAACGACTGAATACAGGAAATCTAATCTAATAAAGGGAATAAATCAATAATCTCCAACTGCACCTTCAAATGATCTCCAATAAATCCTATGCAGCTACTCCCATGCTACCCCTGAAATGTTAGTCAACACATAGGGTCAGAGCCATGAGTATGGATACCAGCTACTCCTCTCAAATAAGGTCATTGAACCCAAACAACAGCATTATACGCAATAAACACGACATTAGAATATTTTAAATTAAACCAGATAAATTAACATGCGATAGAAATAAATCACTATCTACCCACAACAAAGTCCGTCTAAAGCCCAAGTTCAAATATTTAATTACCAATAACTCCATTTTTATTTATTTAACTAATTTACTCGAATTTATCTTTTTTCTCATTTTATTATTATGAGTCATGGTGTTCCCACATTTAAGTCTTCTGCTATCTCCATTATAGGATTCCCATTAGTTTTCATTATTTTAGGACGGGACTGCCGCTTTAAGTTTTTACAACAGTTTAGTTGTGGGACTCCCACATGTTCTACACCACATCCATTTCCCTCATTACGACCAGTCAACCCGATTCACTTTCACCATTCCACACACTCGTGAGGTTCCACTCATGACACGTCACCATAGCCAGTCAGCCTATTTAACTGTCAACCCATACATACTCATGATGTCATACACACCCACGTCGCTATATTCAGTCGGCCCGTTTAACTGTCATCCCTACACATACTCACGTTGCCAATATATTTTAATACCCGTTTATTACCTTAGGAATTAATTCTCAATTTCTCAAGTTTAATCGTTTATCATATTAAATTAGCTCTGCCCTTTCTATGCGACATGAAATCCTCAAAACACCCTTAGTCCCATACCTAAAGGTTTAGAACACACCAATGTTTTCTATCCTGTTATTTAGGAAGAAAACCAACTAAGAAACATTACTTAGCCTCACCACTCGCCTCGCTAATCCAAGGAACAACATAAAAATCAACCCCACCCTAGAAATCTCTATCCGTAAACCGCACCACTATCTTGTCCCATACCTAGAAAGAGATAACTACCCAAAGGTCTACTAACTAGTCCTATACCTATAAAGAAACCTAAATAAAGGTGAGCGTCCTATCTATCGCATAATCCCGTTATTACCTCAGTGTCGAACATAATAAAATAAGAAAGTGACATAAAACTAAATTTTCCATTCGTCACACTAATTTTCCCAATTTAATCCACACACCATTAATTATATCAATTAATGTCCGTTGAATCATAAAATTAATTAAACCATTTATTTTCATGAAATTAATCAATTTATAATCATATGCATGCGATAAGATTTATACCACAAGAATTTACTACTACGCAACATCCACAAATTTTCCATTATTTAACATCGTACAAATCATTAAATGTCATTCCTATGTGAAGACTTACATGAACACCTTAACGTCCACGACACCCAACTCTTTACCCTAACATGCAAGGTTTTGAGTCCCATTCATATTAGAAAATTTCATAAAAAATAGTCCCGGATTATCTCCCACTTTCCCAAATTAATCTCTATAGTTTGTTTTAAGAAAATGCATGAAATTAATGTGTAGTACATAATTACTACGCATAATACTAAGGAAAATCAATAGAGGTAACCATGCCTGAGATTTGTTTGAAGAAATTCGATTTTGTAGATGCTTTCCTCGCTAAAAGTTAACAAATATTCGTTCTTGGACCGGTTTATCTTGATAAATCTTGATTTGAAACTTGTGTATAATGGAGCTAGGGTTTAGGGGTAGAAGATCATGAAGTTTGAAGAGACTTATGGTTGTAGGATTTATGAAAAAATGATTTGGAAAGCCTACCCCGGAGTTTATGTAAGTGGGAAAAGATTAGAGTTCAATTGTCATAAGAATTCTTTTGAAGATAAAACATTGTCCTGGCCGACCTAGCCGAACCAGTTCGGCCTGCCCCCCGAACCCTTTCAGGGTACCTAACACCCAAAGATCCCTTATTTTATTTATAAAACTTGTAACTCTTAGAATTTATCTCTGATTTTGATTCGGATTAAAATCTTGCTTTTCATAAAAAAAAACCAACATTTTTAATTACTAAAAAAACAATCCAAAAAATTATTTTCACAAATTCCGAATTAATTTCAAATAATTCCAATTTAAATTTATGCGGTGTTACATACTTCCCCACTAGCACGGGAATTTTGTCCTCGAAATTTGACGAAGCGTAAATGTGCAAAATAAAATAAGGCTCACATATGCCTATCCATAAGCGCCACGATTAGGCGTCCATACACCCAATCCTACCCGCGTGTAACTCACGATCAAAATACAATATATATATATATATATATATATATATATATATATATATATATATATATATATATATATATATATATATATATATATATGTGTGTGTGTGTGTGTGTGTGTGTGTGTGTGTGTGTGTGTGTGTGTAACTATGAAAGTAATGGCGTATCACGCTCTCCTACAAATCGCCACCCGATTCTATCTCTAAAAGTCACCGTGATGCCTAAATCCTCAAATTAAATCACACCACTACATCAATACTAGATATACCCAAAATATATACTAACAATCTGCCAAATAAATATCATTTTAAAAATCAACTCTAAGGATCCTCACATCAAGATTACTATTTCTAACCTCAATGCCTATAATGTCCTTAACACAAAACTTCTTATCTCCAAGAAACATAGCTAACACGTATGCTATACCCAATACCTTAAGAAGTACGAATCAATAAAGGGGATCAAAGATCGTTAATGCAGAATCTAAACGGACTCACAACCTATGAGATCAAAGGCCATGCTCTGATACCATATGTAACACCATGCACATACCTAGCGTTTGCCGCCACCAAGACGACATCGGACGTCACTAAATTAAATACAATTCTTAGCATGTGACATATATGAGATTTATTAAATTTTCATCCACAAGAGAAACAATCAGATTTAAACCAATTAAATAATCATCCTTACAGTAATAAATCCATCACCATGCTAAACTCTCAAAATAATCCAACTCCATAATTATTTAAAACTTCAAATGAAATAATCCATTAAAGTAACTGACTGAAAACCGTAAACAACTTTGGAACTGAGTGGCTCAATAAAATCCATAATGAAGTCTCATAATTTAAACGATTGAATAAAGGAAATCTAATCTAATCTAATAACGCGAATAAATCAATAGACTCTAGATGTACCTTCAAATGATATCCAATAAATCCTATGCAGATACACCCATGCTACGCCAAAAATGTTAGTTAACGCAAAGGGTCAGAGCCCCGAGCATGGATACCAGCTACTTCTCTCAAATAGGGTGCTTGAACCTACACAATAGCATTATACGCACTAAACATGACAATATAATATTTTAAATTAAACGAGATAAATTAACTTGCGATAGAAATAATTCACTATTTACCCACAACAAAGTCCGTCTAAAACCCAAGTTAAATTATTAAATGCCAATAACTAAATTTATATTTATTTAACCAATATACTCGAATTTATAATTTTTCTCATTTTATTATTATCAGTCGTGGTGCTCCCGCATTTAAGTCTTACACTATCTCTATTGTGGGACTCCCACTAGTTTTCATTATTTCAGGGCGAGACTCCCGCTTTATGTTTTTACAACAGTTTAGTTGTGGTACTCCCACATATCCTACACCACACCCATTCCCTTCACTATGGCCAGTCAGACCAGTTCACTATCAGCTCTATACACACTCGTGAGGTTATACGCATGACATGTCACTTTAGCCCGTTAGGCTGTTTAACTATCAACCCCCACATAGTCGTGACGCTACACACACCCACGTCGCTATAGACAGTCGGTCCGTTTAACTTCCAGCCCTGCATATACTCATACCGCCAATATATCTTAATACCAGTTTATTATCTTAGGCCTTAATTCTCAATTTCTCATGTTTAATCATTTATCATCATAAATTAGCCTCACCCTTTCTATGCGATATGTAATCCTCAAAACACCCTTAGTAACATACCTAGAGGTTTCTAACACACCAATATTTCCTATCCCATTATTTAGAAAGAAAACTAACTAACCAACACCACTTAGCCTCACCCCTCGGCTCACAAATATAAGGAACAACGTAAAAATCAGCCGCATCCTAGAAATCTCTATCCGTAAACTTTCACCACTATCTAGTCCCATACCTAGAAAGCGATAACTACCCAAAGGTCTACTAACTAGTCCCATACCTAGAAATCTATTTAAATACAAGTGAGCATACTATCTATCCCATAATCCCGTTGTTCCCGCGGTGTCAAACATAATAAAATAAGCAAGTGACATAAAAATAAATTTTCCATTCATCACACTAATTTTCCCAATTTAATCTACACACCATTAATTATATCAATTAATGTCCATTGAATCATAAAATTAATTAAACAACACTTTTTCATGAAGTTAATCAATTTATAATCATATACATGCAATAAGATTTATACCACAAGAATTTACTTTTGTGCAATATCCACAAATTTTCCATTATTTAACATCATACAAATTATTGAATGCCATTCCTACGTGAAGACCTACATGCAAACACTTTAACGTCAACGGTACCCAACTCTCTACCTTAACATGCAAGGTTTTGAGTCTTCATTCATATTAGAAATTTTCATAAAAAATAGTCCCGAATTATCTTTCACTTTACCTAATTAATCTCTCTAGTTTGTTTTAAGAAAACACATGTAATTAATGTGTAGGCCATAATTACTATGCATAATACTAAGGGAAATAAATAGAGGTAACCATGCCTAATATTTTTTTTGAATAAATCTGATTATGTAGATGCATTCCTCATGAAAAGTTGACAAGATTAATTCTTAGATCGTCTTGAGAAAACCCGATTTATGTTGACAAATCTTGATTTGAAACTTGTGTATAATGGATCTACGGTTTATATGCAGAGGATGATGAAGTTTTAAGAGCCTTATGGTTGTAAGGTTTATGAACAAGTAATTAGAAAAGCCTAGCCCTAGTTTATTTAAGTGGGAAAAAGATTAGAGTTTAATTGGCATAATAATTCTTTTGAAAATAAAACATTGTGCTGGCCGACCTCGCCGAGCCGGTTCGAGGTACCTGGCACCCAAAAATCCCATATTTTATTTATAAAACTTGTAACTGTTAGAATTTAACTCCGATTTCGAGTCCGATTAAAATCTCACTTCTCATAAATTAACATCAACATTTTTAATTACTAAAAATTAATAAATTCCAAAAATATATTTTCCCAGATTCTGAATTAATTTCAAATAATTCCAATGTAAATTTACGGGGTGTTACACTGTGGTATTTTAATTTCTTAAGATAATTCCTGTAACACTAGGGCGGGCCGCTGACCCAAATTATAAAATGTTTTCCCCACAGGAGTGCCTAGACAGGGACAGCGCGGCTCATAAAGTATTAGACTTTTGATCACACATTGCTCGCTAGTCATCAACTCATTTGATTCTACTTTAGGTTGTTATTTCTATTTTAGTTAATTTTTATTTCGGATATTATATGGGCATAATTTCAAAGTTTATTATTCATTCTTTTTATAGAGGTAGTACTTTTGTTGGAGTTTTGTGACTATCGGGATGTTGGATTTATTATTGGTTATCAATTGTTAATTAAATCTGTTTTATCGTGCAATGTTGGTTAAGAAATACAAATGTTTTATCATGGTTGGTTTTGAGAATGATATAGATTGATAGACAAGCCCTATCTTAGGCATATTATGTCTGGCCAACCTTTACGTGGAAAATAGTGGTTATTACAGTTGGTATCAGAGCTAGGTTCTAGCGCCCTTAGGATTTGTATTGCGTTCATTACGTTCTGCGTTGCGTTTTTTGCTATGTAGTGCTATGATTAGGAATAATTATATTATTTGTGATCTCTTACAAATACGCACCTTACTTTCTTTCAGATGGAAAACAATAGGATAGGTAGACAAAAACATGTCACTACGCAGGCTACAAAGTAGGGGGCTCAACATCCATCACCAACCCCACATGGCCGAGAAGAGTTTGCGAGGATAGTGACTCAGGAAGTTTTTGCGATGATGGTCTCTATGCTATGCAATTCTATCCACCATAGCAGCAGCCACCACCACCACCCTCACAGTAGGTAGTATTACCCATGCAGATATAGGGATCAATATGAGATAGATCTCAGGAAGATGTCATTAAAGGCCACCTACTGGAGTTTTTCGAGAATACCGACATTTTAGTGTCCAGTTAGTGGAAAAAGGACATAAAATGACACTTAAGGATTGTTGAGTGAACGCCAGTGCATAAGCAGATGTTAGCCTCATTTCGGCTCGTCGGGACAACTTTATAGTGTTGGGAGTCTATCTCTAGGCTGGAGGAGAGAGATAGGTTGACGATTCATGAGTTATGGGGAAAATTCGACGGAAATTAACTATGAAATTTTAGATGAGAAAAAAGTTCATGGACTTGAAGCAGGAAGGCCACACAATAGTCGAATACGAAGAGGATTTTACTTTACTGTCCTATTTTTTTCGGGATGAGTTAAACATAGAAGAGAAGAAGATAGAAAAGTTTGTATCGGGGATAGTCTAGCACATTAGGAAGTCTTTATTAGGGAATCAAACTTTCACTACCTAGACTCAGATGGTGAATGTCGCTTTACTCATTACCAAGGTCATAGATCATTTTAGAAAAATAAGGGGGAAAAGAGACTGAGCACAAAGACGTCGAACCAGCAGGGTAAGATGAATGGGAATGGAAGTCAGGGAACCATGTAATTTAAGGGCCACAGTTGAGTGATCAACAAAAGAGGTACATAGGTTTCGATGATTGAAACAGGCATGTCCAACAGGGCTAGGGCCAGCAAGGCCTGCAATATAGGGACCAACAGGGCAAAGGGTAGTTGGGTTAAGGCCAGTAGGGCCGACAACCATATAGGCGCCCTTTTCACGGGAGTTGCTATAGTTATGAAGAGAGGGGTCATACCTAAAAGAGGTGTCCTCGGGGAAATTAGGGACCATGGGAGCAGGTTGGATAGCGTGGGCATCTGGCACAATAGGGGTAGCGTCAGCAGTTTCCATCCATAGGGATTGCAATTCCAGCACCACCAGGTCCCACCGCCCCACCTCAGGGGAAACAATCATAGTTGCAATATGGTCGAGTATATCATGTCATGCCTCATGAGGAACCATCATCGGTTCAGGTAGTGGAGGGTATGTTACCTATCATTAGGCATGTAGGACGCATTTTATTTGACACTGATGCATTACATTCATTCGTTAGTACTAGTTTTTCTCACATTTCTGGGATGATAGATTTCTCATCTGATACATTACTTTATATTGACTAATACGTGGGTAGAGGGCCCCGTATATGTTCAGTGTGTAGAGGTATAGGGATTAAAATTGGGAGACTCATATTTGTGACATACTTGCTAGCTTTAGATATGACTAAGTACGACATTATCTTAGGGATGGATTGGCTAGCTATGTAGATATCATGTGTTAATTATTACGGTAGGTCCATCGTCTTTTCAATTTCGGGGAAAGAGATGTACCTAGTTGCGATGTCGCACCCCGAGGGTAGGTCGATCACGCATTTGTATTATATTGAGGAGGATACTTATTCAGATGTCATTGTTTTTCTATATTCCATTCCGATAGTTAGTGAGTTTTCTTATGTATTTGGGGAGATTATAGGATTGCCACTTAGTAGGGAGAGAGAGTTTATGATTGACATGAACTCGGGTTCAATACCCATAGCACGTGTACCGTATCGAATGGATCCTCTGGAGATGAGGGATCTTAGGGACCAGATTTAACAATTACTGGGTCAGAGATTTATTCAAAGGAGTACTTCACCTTAGGGTTCTCCAATTTTGTTCATCAAGAAAAAATGATGGATCTTTGAGACTTTGTATCGGTTATAGGGAGTTGAATAAGGTCACTATACAAAACAAATATTCATTGCTCCATATTAATGACTTGTTTGACTAGATGAGGGACACAACATATTTTTCTAAGATCTATTTTAGATCGGGATATCATCAGTTGAGGATTCGAGAGAAGGATGTCCCGAAGACAGCGTTTCTGGTGAGATATGGGTCGTATGAGTTCTTGGTTATGCCTTTTGGCCTGACCAATGCATAGGCTGTGTTTATGGACCTAATGAATGGAGTGTTTATGGACTTCCTAGATCAGTTCGTCATTATATTCATTGATGACATACTGATTTACTGTTGGACTACAAAAGATCATGCGCGACATTTGCGGGTAATCTTAGATACATTACGAGACCATCAACTCTATGTTAAGTTCGAAAAATTTGTTTTTTTGGTTGTGGAAGGTTCAGTTCTTAGGACACATCGTATCTGAGAGGGGGATATCGGTGGATCTAGGGAAGATTTATATAGTGATGGAGTGGATACAACCTACTACACCCAAAGAGGTATATAGTTTCTTGGGATCGGCATGGTATTACCATGAGTTCATTTAGGGGTTCTAGAAGATAGTTGATCCTTTGACTAATTTGACGAGGAAAGTTGTGCCATTTATTTGGGATGATGCGTGTCAATATGCCTTTGATGAGATGAAGGTTTGATTGACTTCAGCTCTGATACTTTCTTTGGCTTGAGGAGGAATTGACTATAAGGTCTTTACGAATGCATCATTGTGGGGACTTGGTGGGGTGTTGATGCAAGAGGAGAGGTCAATGGCTTATGATTACCATAAGTTTAACATTAACCCACCCATGACTTGGAGTTACTATTCATGGTGTTTGCTTTACGTATATGGAGGCATTATCTCACGGGGTATAAGTTTCAGTTATACATACCATAAGAGCCTACATTACTTGTTCATGCAGAGAGAATTGAACACGAGACAACGAAGATGGTTATAGTTTGTGAAAGACTACCAGTTTGATATCCAGTACCACCCTAGAAAGGAAAACGTAGTGGTGTCGTCAATTGGAAGGCGAAGTGGAAATCACTTTGAGATGTAAGATGACAATGGAGTTAACCGACAGTAAATTTAGAAGCAATGTGGAAGGAGAAGTGGAAATCACTTTGTACTGAGAACGAGTTGACACGTGCTTTTATGGAGATTTTTACCATCAAACTCGAGATCATCATTTGGGTTGTGAAGGAATAGGCAGGGTCCATCTTTTCCAGGAGAGGGTTATGAAATTATTAGCCGAGGGGGCAAAGAACTATTTGATTGGCTCAGATGGTAGATTTAGATTTTTAGGCAGGTTAATAGTTCTAGAGGGATGAGGAGTGGAGGTGAACCATTACGATAGAGGCTCACGAGTCACATTTTATGATTTATCCTAGTGGGGATAAGATGTAACAGAACACGAAACGCCAATATTGGTGGGCAAGCATGAAGAAGGACATTGTAGCTTTTATGTCCAAGTGTGACACGTGCTAGTTGCAGAAGGTGGACCAATAGCAACCAATAGGTGTTCTACAACCTCTTGATATACCAATGTGGAAATGAGAGATCATTTCCATGGATTTTATAACTAGGTTACTATGTCACAACGATGGTACGATTTTATCTGGGTGATTTGTTGACCGATAGACAAAGGTATATCACTTTTTACTAGTCCAGACAGACTACCTTCAGAGCATTGCGCCAAGCTTTTCCTTATAGAGATAGTGTAATTACATGGGGTATTGCTCAATATTGTATTTGATAGGAACAACACATTGTGTGTCCCACTTTTGGATGAGTTTCTAGTATGCATTAGAGGCGGAGTCGAGGTTCGGTACTTCATACTACCCACAGACGGATGGTCAGACGGAGAGAGTAAATTTGATGCCGGAGGATATGTTGCGGATGTGCATCCTGGACTTTAAGGGTATTTGAAGTATTATTTACCAATGGTGGAGTTCACTTATAACAACAGTTACCATTTTACTATTGGGATCGCACCTTTTAAGGAGTTATATAGGAGACCTTTCCGTTCAACCTCAGTTAATTGGAAGTAAGGGAGAACAAACCTATTAGACCAGAGTTTATTCAAGACACCTCGTAGAAGGTAGATATGATTCGGTCTAGGATTCAGATTGCCCATGATAGACAAAAGAGTTATGCTAATAAAGATATGAGGAAGTTATATTTTCAGATCGGGGATCAGGTGCTAATTAAGGTGTCTCCCATGAAGGGAGTAATGATATTCAAAAAGAAAAGGAAGTTATCTCATCGGTATGTGGGACCATTCCCTATTATTGAGACGATTGGGACCATGACATACTTGTTTGGATTAACGGATCACTAGTAGGAGATGCTCGATGTTTTCCATATTTCATCATTATGGATATTTTTTAGGTATGAGATTTCCTACCAGTACATAGACCTCAACTAAATAGAGCTTTAGCCTAACGCGACTTATGAGGAGAAACTCGTAGCTATTCTGGACCTTAGGTAGTGGAGACTTCATTCCAAGGTTGTTCCCTTAGTACGTGTGCAATGGGGACACCACAATGAAGATGAGTCGATGTGGGAAAGAGAGAACGACATGTGAGATAAGTATCCTAAACTCTTCTAGTTAGATACGTTTAGAATTTCGAGGACAAAATTTTGTTATTAGGGGAACAAAGTAATACCCCGTATTTTTATAATAAAATAAAATCAGTAGTAATTAAATTAATTTGGTATAATATAATTAAATAAATTCATGAGTGAATAACTTAGTTGTAATTTCATGTTTATTGGATTCATTTATGAAAGTCATGCTTACTGATACAAATAAATTTTCATTTTAATTAAATAATTGGTATGTAGTGTTCAATCTAATATAAAAGTGTGTAAATTGGGTAGTTATGATTTGGGCACATTTCAGGATTAATTGGGGACTCTGTTGGGTGTATTAGACATCAAAAATTCGGCCCGAGGCATAGGTATACAATTTAGGGAGTTATTGGGAAAATCCGGGTACAATTTTGACCTCATTTGAAGGTCCAAATGTAGGGGTCATGGGGTAATTTGGGATTAATAGTTATATTAAGTTAATTAACTATTAAGAAAACATTTCATATCCATCACAACTAAACCCTAGTATCCCCACACCTAATTGCAGAGGTTATCAAGGTTAAAGAAGGGAGGAAGACCAAGATCCAAGAGAAAGAAACCCTAAATCGTCAAACTAAGGCAAGAATTCTCATGCTAAATTAATTTCCAATATGGTTCTTCATTCATTTGGGTATTTTTATTATGTGAATTTCTGGGTTAAAGTTGATAAATTGATGTTTATATGATGGGAATAAACCTTATGCATGTTGAAGACCAAATCTGAATTTTTTATGTTTAATGATTAAATTATTTTGTGTCAAACCCAAAAATTGGAATCATGTTAATCTGCAATTGTATCATTGAACCCATGTTGTAGGATTTTCATTTGATGATTACCATTCTTGTGTAGAACCTTAAATCTGAGAATAATCGAATAGGTATTTGGAATCAAGGTGGGGTTAGATGAACTCTAATGTTGGGTTAAATCTATGGGATTTTGGGTCATACTCGTGCATTGATTTGTATAAATGATCTTTTAAAGAGTGTTATTTGATCATGAGGAACCTCTATTAATAAAATAAATATGGGTAAAACATTGGGATGCAGGTTGGGTTTGAAACTATGAATCCTGTTTTGAAAAGTAGGCAAAGATCTGGGTTTGAGCACTAATTATGTCAATCTCATTAGAAGGGCGTTAGAAGGTCATTCGAACGAGAATAGACCTTTTTTAGAATGAGATGTAACGTTGTTTGAAGAAAATAGTAGATTTAGTTCAAATGAGTTATGGTTTCGTGTGAACGACCCTTTTAAGTTTGGGTCAGGTTAAGACCGGGAAAACGTCCGGGTGATTTTTATGAACTCAGGCGAGTATGTAGGACTTTATCCAAGTGAAAAGATATTTTATTAAAAATGAATTTATGTCACTATTTTAATTTTTAATTTGACAATTAACTATATGGTCAATTCTTAAAGTGGGAATATTATTGGGAGATTAAATGGGACTCTTGGGGGGTAATTATAGGGTTATTACCTATGCATGTTATACGATAAAAATATGTATGTATTTATTTGTGTGGGCATACCCATGTTCATGGACGTCCTATCGGTTGGGGTTACGTGCGTCCCGGGATCATAGCACGCCTCGACATGGGTGGGCTAGGCATTGTGTAGGTCATTATTTTAGGTACTGCATGGAAGTGCCACTTACAAAAGGTAGGTGTAGATAATGGGATCCATTGACACTGTCAGAGTATAGACCTTGCAATGGTGTATCGCGAAGGGACCACCCCACTTGTATGTATTTTGTGATGTCCATTTGAACAAGGGACTCCTTTGGTCTTACCGATAGAGCACGAATGGGATACTAAGGGTAGATGCCTTTAAGTGTCATATATATGTAAGGACATGTATAATTATATAAATTAATTGAGAACTAACCTTTAGTCTAATAATTTAGACGATTTGTAATGAAGCCAATACTACGTAAAAGGCATGATGGATGTTATATTACTTTTGGGAGTAGTATAGTAGGGGTGCTCTCGGAAGTATAATCACACATGTAGATGATTAGCTTCTGAAAATGAATTATGCTATATGCATAAAATATTTTATTGTTGTAGTTATCAGACATTCATATTTTGGACTTGGATTGATATGCGTATAGTATTTCACTTAGATAAGAGGTGAGATACTTAATGCATGTGAGTGCTGATGAGTGGTACATACTTTGAATTAACTGCACTATTGAATTTTAATTTCGTAAGATAATTCTTGCAATTCTGGGACGCTAACCCAAATTATGAAATGTTTTCCCCCAAGTTTGCCTAGACAGGGACAACAGGGCTGAAGAGATATCAAACTACTTGTCACACATTTCTCACCCGTCATCAACTCATTTGATTCTAATTTAGGTCGTTGTTTACCTGTCAGTTATTTATTATTTCGAATATTGTATGGTCATAAGCCCAAACTTTAATATTCAGTCTTTTGAGACCAGTAGTACTTATATTGGAGTTTTTTTACTCGGGATATTGGATTTATTATTGGTTATCAGTTATTATTTAAATTGATTTTATCATGCAATGTTTGATTAAAAGTACAAATGTTTTATCACGGTTGATGCTGAGAATGATATAGATTGATAGACAAGCCCCATCTTTGGCGTATTGTGTCTGGCCAACCTTTACGTGGAAAATGGCGGTTGTTACAGTCCCTGCCTCAAATGAAGAATCCTCTTAAATTTATATAAGAAATAAGCTCCATAGTCTCCTTGAAAAATGCTCCACAAAATCTCTAAAATCTAAAACCAAGATTTCTCCAAAAATATTTTATTTAAATGAGTAAACCGTTTACATGGCAACAACAATAAAGATCCAGTCATTCAAAACTCGATAAAACATAAGAAAGTATCTGGCGTATGAGGCCAAACAACATAACCGCATGAACCAGTCGCTATAGTGGTGGGGTTGCAAGTAGGAAGTGCGTACGAGCCGCGCGGGGGGTGGAAATGGTAAGCGTATTGGTCTAAGGATTGTTTTTCTTAGGTTTTGTTTATTTTCTACTCCTCCATTTATCCGAATGTTTTTCTAATAATTTGTATAATACTAATCTAACTCCTCTAAATTACTTTTAATAGTTATTATCAACCCATAAAGTGCATTCATTTATTTATCGTACCAAAAATATAATTTTATCAAAATAAGGTTTGTGCTCTAAACATAAAAATGACCTTTTTATCCGAGTATTATCCTTTATCCAAAACAACTATTTTTTATTTATGAAATTTTGTGAAACTTATCCATTAATTTGTACATAATAATTAATATTTTATAAAACCACACTCGATGCGAAACTTTACATAAAACATCATTATTAATCTTTGCATGCAAATCCATGCAATTATATGCAACGCCCTGCACCGTCATTCAACATGCATTTAATGATGCAATTCCATGCAAATACGTGTCTCATAAAATTACACGTGAAAATATCAAATTATTCCACGTAATAATATATTTGAAATCTGGTTATTACATTAAATCTAGGTCGCTAGTTATTGCCTGATATTTAAAATTGGATTAATTTACTTCAAACCTATTCACCCCACCCCTATAGGTTTACATTTAGTGTACACTAATTTACATCCTCAATTCGTATCAGAGCACAATTACCCATTTTAGGGCTTAACATCCCGAGTTGATCCTTATTTGTAATTGTATGTTTGCTAAATCATGTTTTTATATAGAGATTTTAGATTTTTATGCTTTGGGAGTTAGTTGGCATAATATGAATTCATCATCTCACTCGTCTATAGCTAAGAACACATCACATGTATCTATTGAGTCTAGATATGAAATTCCGCATGATGAAAATGTGTCGAGTGATGATGAGGAGATGAGTGAAATCAGTTATGCATATACAAAATTATTTCATAAGTCTTCGAAATTGAAGAAATCTAACATCAAGATGAGAAATAAAATTAAAGTTTTTGGAGAAGAAATTTATTTATTGTAAGAAAAAAGAAGAAATGATTTTCGAACTCAAACTTGAGTTAAAGCGTGCGATTAATCAAAACTCTTCTCTAGGAATCAAGAAATTTAATCTCCTTAAAATGAATAGAAATCTTGAGAAAGAGTGTAAGACGTTTGAAATCAAAGAAAAAAAATTTCAAAAATAAATTATTTCTCTCAAAAGTGATTTGTCTAATGTTATGAAAATTCAATTTGTTTTATAAAATAGGTCCAATAAAATGAACAAAATGCTATTGAGAAGTCTATGATAGAAAATGGTAAGAAAGGATTAGGTTTTCACTCGTTTAATGTTTCTTCAGATGCTTATACTACTTTTATGCATGAAAAGTGATATGTTATTGAAAAAGAGACTGCTACTCAAGTTAATGAAGTGAATGCGTCTTCAAATAATGTCAAAGAAAAAGAAGTTGAGAAGAATGTTGTGTCCAAAATGAATGCAAAAATACATGTTAAATTTGAAAAATATTCTCAACACAAAAGCCTATATTTGTTCAAATACCAAAAATGCAAGATAATTAAAAGAAAGTTTGAACAAAGGTTTTTCAAAACAAACATGAATTTTGCTAAAAATCCTTTTCAAACTTACATATGATCTTATTATTTCATAGGAGGACATTTGAGACATTTTTGCTACAAAGTTAAAAAAAGATGAGCAATATTCATACAATAGATTCTAAAGGAGAAATGAGTGTCAAGGGGATAACACATGACGAAACTGAAATTTAAAAACTCAAGCAGGAAGTGAGTGAATTGATAAAGGGTGATCAAGCTAAACCTATATGGGTTAGGAAGGAGAATCATAATTATAGTTTTATCAATGCGGCTCTTAAAGCCTCAAGCTCTATCAACTAGTATTTTAATAGTGGCTTCTCACGACATATGACGGGATATAAGTCATTTTTCACTTCACTGCAGTATAACAAATGTGATTTAGTAACTTTTATAAATGGGAAGAAATCTAGTGTGAGTGGTAGTGGTACCATGGAGAGCACTACACTTCACAATGTTCTTTATGTTTAAGCGCTTGCCGCTAATCTGATTACCATAAGTAAAATTTGTGATGATGTTAATCTTGTGAGATTTTAGAAAGGTTAGTTCTTAGTGAGAAATGAATAGAATGGAAATTTGATGAGAAGGATTAGATGGAGTCATAATTGCTATGTTCTTATGAATGAACCCAAAGTTATTTGTTAAGTGCTAAAGTGGAGACGCTTAAATTATGGCACCAAAAGGCTAAGAAATATCAACTTGATTGTTTTTGAGATTTTTTCAAAGAAATATAGAGTTATGGGTTTTCCTAGGTTAGGAAAATTAGTGAGAAAGGTTTGTGGAAAAGTTGAAAAGGGGAAATAAGCCAAGAGTTCTCATAAGAAATTTAGTGATATTACTACCTATAGAACTCTAGAGTTAGTACATGTTAATTAGATAGGTCCCTCTAAGGGTGAAACGGATATTCAAAAATTTGAATCCGTCTGATATTCGTATCCGAATTTAGCAACTATTTATGCGAATAAGTATTCGAAATAGAGGATTCGGATAGGCGTTTTAAATATCCAAAAAATAGATACGGATATGGATAATGATGGTATCCGTGATGGATAATTTATATCCTAAACGGACTATCCATGTTCATGGATATCTGTTTTCTCCAATATCCGTATCTGTAAAATAATTATATTTATTAAATATTTTAAATATTTTAAATATTTTTTAATGATATAAAATAAATATTTTTTGCAGTATATAATAATATTAATATTAAAATAACATAAGTTTATAATATAACATTTAGTGTAAGTTTGTATTTTAGTTTGTAATAATGGAAAATAAGGGAATGGGTTACTAATGGATTTGATCTTTAAAAAAATAAAAATTCAAGGGTAGAATGAAGAAGGGTTTATTATATATAAGTCCTATTAGACATTTTTTTACTCATTATAGTCCCACGATGTTTTTTACCCCTACATATAAGTCCTATTCCTAATTTTTTGGGACTTTTTTTTTACAATTATGCCCTTTTAAAACCAATCACCCATAACTTCCTATGGGAAGTTACATAAGTGGTTGAACTTTTTTATTTTATTTTCAAATGATCATAACTTTTGATTGACAAATCCATTTTTCACTAAATTACTATTTTTGAAATCTCCTTACTGAAATCTATCAAACAAGATCCATGAACTCTATAAAATTTCGAAGAAAAAAAATTACACAGACAGTAAACTTTACTGTATGCACTAGAATGTGAAATAGTTTTATATCTATGACATTTTCACAAATAGTGATATTTTTTGTGTTAATATTACATAGACAATAAAATTTACTGGTTAAATAAATGGGTCAAATAATCTATGCCACCCTTACTCACCCAAATCGAAGATCTCGTGGATCCAAACTCAATTTATTCAATATTCTCTTATTTGTAAAGGTTCACGCCAGCAGCAACCCATGCCAGCTCAATCCACCACAAATCGGATCTCCTGCTTGGGGTGATTAGGGATGGCATGGGGTGCCGCTGGTGCAAACCTTTAAAAATAAGAGAATATTGGATAAATGAGTGTTTAAGTGACTAAATAGCTTAAATTATAAATAGGTGTCTTTTTTTACACACACACACACACACACAGATATATATATATATAAATAAAATAATGCTCTTGTGCGGACTAGCCCGCATTTTAAGAATGCGGACCAGACATGTGTTACCTAACGGTGCGCTTAGATATTATCTCTTAAATTATAGGCACACTCTCTCTCTTTTCTGGGTTCACCGCATGTCCGGTACGCATTCTTAAAATGTGGACTAGTTCGCCCAAGAGCAGGACTGTATATACACACACACACATTAATTGACCAAAACACTAAATTTTACTCTGCTGAAATAGTTTTATATATGTGTTGAAATCCTCTCGCCGAGATCTATCAAACAATATCCATGAAGCCTAAAAAATTTTGAGGAAAAAAATTACACAAACAGTAAAGTTTACTGTATGCACTTGAATATGAAATAGTTTTATATCTATGGCATTTTCACATACAGTGACATTTTTTGTGTTAGTATTACACAGAGAATAAATTTTATTGATTAAATAAATGGGTCAAATAATCTCTCTCTCTCTCTCTCTCTCTCTATATATATATATATATATATATATATATATATATATTGAAAAAAAGACACATATTTTTAGTTTAAGCCATTTAGTCACACAAACACCCATTTATTCAATAATCTCTTATTTTTAAAGGTCCGCGCCAGCGGCACCCCATGCCATCCCTAATCACCCCAAATAGGTGCTCCGATTTATGGTGGGTTGAGCTGGTATTGGTTGCCGCTGGTTCGGACCTTTACAAATAAGAGAATATTAAATAAATTGAGTTTGGATCCACGAGATCTTCGGTTTGGGTGAGTAGGGGTGGCATTTGCCATTGCGTGGACCTTTAAAAATAAGAGCATATTGGATAAATGAGTGTTTGAGCAACTAAATGGGTTAAACTAAAAATATGTGTCTTTTTTCCAATATATATATATATATATATATAATTTTCAAGTAAGTTATTTATGTTTATATTATCATTATGAATGTGAATGTAGAAACTAGGTTCATACATCATGAATCTTATAAAATAGGAGAAGATTATACAAGGCTCTGATACCAGATAGAGTAGCGCAGCACAACGAAAAACTTTATATATTGATAGTGGAATATATTACAATATAATGGGAAAACCTCTCAAATTACAAGAGATATCTTACTAAAGAGTTCTATAATTTTCTATGATCCATAACTGAGGTGAGTATCGTCTTTTATAATGCTTTGGATAATTACAAGACAAAAGGAAAAAGAAGTCAAGAAACTTCTTACTTTACATCTAATTAATAAAGCAAAGTTTCTTTTTCGTTTTTCAAAAAGGCAACAGTAGAAAGTTTTATTCTCTTTTTGTTGTTCAAAAAGGGAAAAAGTAGGCCGTCAGCAATAAACGTCGGTGCTTAAGTAGAGATTATCACATTGTGTGCTAGATGGATTTGCAGTCGTCCAGTTGTAATAATCTTTTCCGACCATTTATTAATCTCCCATTGCATTAGCCAAGTTAGCGAATGTAATCTCATCAAAGGCATAATCATTATCTAGACTTTGAATTTGTGGGTTTAATCTATCTTCCTCATACATTTGAGCGCTTGTCAATAATTCATAAGGAATATTCAGATTATTTTTCCTCCTGAGATTATACAAAAAAATTTATTCTTCTGCCTTCTGTTCATCAGTAAGCTGATAATTGACAAGCAAAGAAGTAGCGAATAGTCTTTTACCATCCGTTACCATGAACTTGAATTATTTTTTTGCATATAAACTTTAGGATTTATTTGTTATAGTGAGAAATGATTTAATCCAGTATGATTCACTATTCAAAAATGGTATTAAAGTCATACTATATTGGTCTTATTTTTCCATTTCATCCCAATCCCAAGCTTCAGTATTACGAAGGTAATAGATCTGATAAGGGGAATACATTTTTTTCCTCATTCTCCATCCAATTCCTCCAGTAATCTCCAGAGTAAAAGAACGATTAAATCTCATCACCAAGTCCATGACATGGGTGATCATTGTTTTGACCATAATGGGTAGAGCTGTGAATTTTGAACCTAGATGAACTTGGTAAATAATTTTGTTGCATAAGCCCCATTTTAAGACTTTTGGTTCCCATTCACCATCAAGGTGCATGTGGAGCTTAGGAATTTCATCAAGAGTATTAAAAAATTCTCCATGACTGATCAGTAGCCGTTTTTATCTTCTGATCATGATCTTCAACCTTTGGCAGGATCTCTTTATTAAAAATAGTTTCTGGTAAAATTTGTTTGGCTTTTTCAAAGAGACATATTCTCCTGATTTTATTAAAAAATTTATCAGAAAAGTCATTCGGCAGGAGTTCAGTAGTAGACAAAAAGATATTAATTTTATGTAAAGAAAAATCTTCAACTTCGAAATTGATGTTTTTCAAAATTTGAAGTGCTAAAGATTTTAGTTGATCTAGCTCTGCTGTTTGTTCAGCAATGCTAGTGGCAAATAAACTTAAAGTTTTTCTGAAATCTTTTTTCTTGCCTTCCAAATGAGCCTTCCAGGAATCATTTAAGGGCTTATAAATATGGAAAGGAATTCCTGGGTTTACAAAATCTTGTAGATCAGAAACAATGGTGGTTTCCTTGTTTTGAAGTCTTGAGAATTGATAAATCAGATTAGGAGGGTTAAACTTTTTTAGAAATTCTTCTCAATCTGTAATTGCTTCCACCTCATTAGTATATTTTTAATAACATGCTCCGGGGAAGCCATTCGTTTGTTCTTGGCATTGATACCAAGAATAGTAAAAACCTGGATTTCTGCCATAAAAAATAACATACACATTAACCTTTTTAGGCTGTGTATTTGATGTTGAAGCAACAACTGGTTTAACTGTGGCTTCTGGAATTCTTCTTGAACTACTAGCCTTTTTAACTATTGTAATCCAAGGTCCTTGCTCCTCTCTAGGGATGTTTTGTCCCTTTTGACCATATTTCATACCTGAAATAAAATCTGTTAATATCCTCCTGATTAGAGTATATTAACAACCTAGGTCTACTCATATTCTATTTACACCGGGTAGTCTACTTTTAATCCACTGGGTTAGTGGGATTTTCACAAATTCTCCACTTGTTTAGTGGATTCTAAAAATTTTCTCTACTTAAAAAGTCTCCACGAAAATGGTTTGTGCCTTTAAGGTGTTCTACCTCAAAGGTGTAGAGAGCAATTTGATTAAACCATTTTAATCTGCGTCCTTCTAAAATATTTATTTTATTGGTTAAAAAATCACGGACAGCTTGATTATCGATTCTTATTCTGAAATCTTCTGGTGCTAAAAATATATGAAAATTTTTAACAACTAATTTGATGGCTAATAATTCTTTTTCAAAAATTATATAATTAATTTCATTAGGCTTGAATTTGCCTGAATTGTAACCACAAATTAACTCATGCTTGGAAATAGATTTTGGAATAGTTATTTTTCTACTCCTTATACCTACTACATTATTGGTTTGTGGTTCAGACCAATATTGTTGTGGTACTGCCTTGAGCACACACACCCAACATAAGTTAGAAGCATCTGTTTTAAGGATAAGTTTATCTCCTGTGTTAGGAAAATAAACTTTAGGACAATTGTTATGAATATAAATTTTAATGTTTTGGACAATTCCAGAGTCCTTTTTAGACCATGAAAAAGTATTATTTTTCTTGAGTTTCTCAAGAAGAGGTAATTTTTTTGGGATAAATGTGGGATAAAATTCCTACCATAGTTTAAAATTACCAAAAAACTTTGTAATTTTTTTTTATCCAAGATATTTTCATCAAAATCTTTTATTTTGGAAATAATATGATCTTGGAGTTGTAATCCTTCTTTAGTAAGGATCAGTCCAAGAAAATTGATTTCTATTTTTTCAGTTTCAATTTTCTTTGAAGAGAGAATAATACCATGTTTTAGTACTTTCTCATTGAAATTTTTTAAATGTGTTCGGTGATCCTCAATGTTTTTTGAGAACACTAAAATATCATCAATATAGACAATACAAAAATCTTTAAGATCTATAAATATATTATCCATCCATCTCTGAAAAACTTGTGGTGCTATATTGAGTGCAAAGGGCATTACATTCATTGGTAGTGACCTTTTGGAGTACTAAATGCAGTCAAAGGTTTTGATTCTTCAGTTAGTTTTAACTGCCAAAATCCTGACTTGCAATCAAATTTACTAAAGATGGTTTTACCTTTAGTATGATTTATTAAGACATCTTTTCTAGGAATAAAGTATCCGTCAAAATCAATTTGTTCATTAAGCCTTTTATAGTTGATTACCATTCAGGCTTTTCCTTTTGTTATTTCACTGTGTTTGTTCACAATGAAAGCTGGACTAGAATGTGGACTAAAATTTTCTAAGATTACCTTTAAATCCAATAATTCTTTTATTTTCTTATCAAATTCTTCAATATCCTTTCTAGTGTAAACCATAGGTTTTACTCTAATGATTACATCAGGATTTCGAAGTTTGAATGAGCAATATCATGGACTTTTGTCCCATAATTTTAACGTATTTTTGCTAAAATTGTCTTCCAGCATTGTGTATAGACAATGTGTTTTATCTAACACTTTCATATTATTTAATTCCTTTTTAACTAGATGAATTTTTTTTTCACATTTTTATTTATGTTGTTGAAGTAGTGGGATTTTTACTACCTGTTTTTTCAATGTGAGACTTATGGTTCCTTCATTGACATATAGTGGTAAATATTGTGAGATAAAATTATTACCTAGAATAAAATCACCATGCATATCAGAAAAACATAAGATTTTAGGTATAATGATTTTTTTATCATTAAACCAAATTGCAACTTTTTTAGCTTTTAGTTGAATTAGGCTTTGGGTGCCATTAATTCCTGTGACTACAATGAGGTTTTTCATTACAATCCATTTTTCTAGAGGTAAAGAATTAGTTCTACAAGAGGAGACTGTGGCTCGAGTATCTATTAAAGTGCAAAGACTATATTATTTATAGCCCGCAAAATTAAAGTATCCTAATACATAGGTATATCTCTTTTTTCCATGGCTAGGAGAAAAAATAATATCATCCTTACCGATTTGAAGATGATACATCATTATCTCTTTTAAATGAAGTACCTAGTAGGATGGGAATTTGAATATTTTCCATAGAAATAGCTTTGTTAGCTTTACTATTACTGTTACTACTTCCTTCGTGTAAGGATTTAGTGCATTTAAATTTTTCCCAGTCATATTCAGGGAAATTAGTTTGCCAGTTTGTATCTTTATGTTTAAAATAAACATTACTTCCTGATACTTGTATTTCCACTTCAGGTTGTTTTCTTTGTGGGTTTTCTGTGATTTGGAGAATTATCCATTGTTTTGGGATCTCCAAATCTCTCTAATTTATGAGTCTAGACTGGATCGCCGTTTCATAAGGTCTTGGTTCAAAAATCTCAATAATGCTTTTATCAAGATTTTGAGTATGTGTTTTAGGTAGGTTGGTTAATTCATGGATTGTTTTCCAATGAACAACTAAATTATGTGAAGTATCTTTCATACCTACACCCTTAGTTTGAATTTTAATTTTTACAGTATCTGTAATATTGGGGTCATCGATAGATATGAAGAAATTTGGTTTTATGTTAAACCAAGTAATTCCATTTACCAAATTGGATTGGATTCCTCCAATTATGGCATTTACAGGATTATTAAATCTTTTATCTAATACAAGTATGGCAATTGGGGTATCCATTCCTTGTCTAAATAAAGCTGTTATGCAGATTTGGATTAAACCTACATGAACATATTTAATATGCGGATGTTTTTTTTCCATCTTTTGATTTTGTTTAAATCAAAGATTGTGATTTCTGTAGTATCATTATCAGTTGAGCATGCAGTAGTGTTGCCTGCAAATTGCTCAAATATTCTTACAGATAAGAAATTAAATTTGGACAATTTATAGACATCTTATTTTTTAACCAGTTGTTTCTGGTTTTCAATTTCCATTAATTGTTCTTTGGTAAAAGTGAGTTCTTCTCCAACGATATCTTTTAAAGTGATAGATTGTGTTTCAGTCGGATCACTAGATTTGATTTCTATTGTATTGAACATAAAAATCATTTCATTATTAGAATCATCAGACTCTGACTCGGACTCTATTTCATATAATATTTCATCAACTGAGACGTCTGATAGTTCATCTCCAAATGATATTTCAAGTTCTTGTTCTTTAAGAAACTTAATCATTTTTCTTGCGCCTTTCCCTTTTTTAAGGCATTCGGGCTCATAGTGACCTTCTTCATTGCAAATATAGCATTTGCATTTTTTGGCTGAGATATCTCCCTTTTTAGGAGATTTCTTTTTCTTCTTCACATATTTTTTATGTTTAGAAGTATTAAATTTTTTTTTACGCCAAAATTTCCATTTAAATTTCTTCTTATTTTTCTTTGACGATTTATGGTGTTTTGGAAGTGGGTTACATCCAATCTTCCTATCTTCTCTTAATATTTTATTACAACAAAGATATCCTGCTCGGTTAGCAGATATATCATTTTTGATTTGTTTTTTGGCCTTCGTATCAGGACATTTTTTAGTTATGCAACGCATTACCCAATTTATCCTGGGACCGATATTATCTGTTTTATTTATACTATGTATATAGTCATCATATGTTTTTATAGATTCTTCATCGCATGGTGGTGGGAGTTTGTGAAAGAATTGATCTAACCAGAATTTATGTTCTGGAGGGTTTACCAAAAAATAATATTTCTTATAGAGATTAGCAAATTCTTCAAAACGACAGATATCACACAATTCTAGTTTAGCAAGTATGTATCTATCTGGTATCAGAGCCTTGTAAAATTTTCAAGTAAGTTATTTATGTTTATATTATCATTATGAATGTGAATGTAGAAACTAGGTTCATACATCATGAATCTTATAAAATAGGAGAAGATTATCAAATAAAGCATAAAACTATATATAGGAAATGTCCTAATCTATGTTGTTTGAAAATAATAACTTTTATTATATTTACAAAAGAGACTTGTAAATCATATCCAACGAAATTTCTATTCAAATTCCGGCATAATTTCCATAAAACCCATACACCTGTTTAGGTTGTAAAGCTCATATGTCTTTATCTTGGCCGTTTTTCCCATATGAGGTTTTCCATGGCTATTGATTGACATCGGTTTTAAGCACCATCAACCAAAAATAAGAGGTCTTAAGTACCCTTGGATATTATAATGGAAGAAGAACAAAATTTAAGAGGAGTTTTAAAATGTACAGCTCCCTGGTTAGAAAAACAAGAATCTATGTTTAACCATAACATGCATATAGATAAAAAAATGGAAAACCAGATTGCTTATATAAGTGTTACCTTAAATACTATTATAGATATGATATTTGGATGGTCTAAAATAGTTGAAGATCATTAAAAACTTGATGAGGAAAAACTCATTAAAATTCAAGTATACTTAAACAAAGTCGAAAGAAAATTAGGAACATATGATAATATGATAAACTTGGATCTAAAATAAGAAACCAAGGAAAAAATAAGTGCTCTAATAAACAAATTAGACTCTATAGCCATTCCTGAAAGTATGGGAATGAATGCTCCAGGTACTAGAAAAAACCCTCGCTTATACTATGGATCTGAAGATATTAAAGTTCTTCATACAGACACGGAATAAAATTATAACTATGAAGAATATATTAATATCAAAGAAGTTATTGAATACGGGAGACATTTATATAAAGACCCAAACCTTAATATAACTGAAAGTAACCAGTTAATCCAATATATATATATCAGCACAATAAATGCTACTGTTTGTGAAAATGACACATATATAAAACTATAAAATTGTTTCGAGACCGTAAAATTTACTGTGTTGGTCAATTAATGTGTGTGTGTATGTATATATATATGAGTTTATAGATTATTTGACCCATTTATTTAACTAGTAAATTTTACTATCTATGCAATATTAACACAAAAAATGTCACTGTTTGTGAAAATGTCATAGATATAAAACTATTTCATATTTTAGTGCATACAGTAAACTTTACTGTCTGTGTAATTTTTTTTCTTCGAAATTTTATAGGCTTCATGGATCTTGTTTGATAGATCTCCGCGAGGAGATTTCAAAAATAGTAATTTTGCGAAAAACGAATTTGTCAATCAAAAGTTATGATCATTTAAAAATTAAAAAAAAAGGTTCCACCACTTATGTAACTTCCCCAAGAAGTTACGAATGGTTGGTTTTAAAAGGGTATAATTGTAAACATAAGTCCCAAAAAAATAGGAATAGGACTTATATATTAGGGAGAAATATGATAGGACTAGAATGAGGTAAAAAAAGTCTAATATGACTTATATGTGAAAACCCCAATGAGGAATGGGTTTTAACGATTTTGGTAGCCCTAATTTCATTTTTGTCTCATTTTATTTTTCTACCCACCTGTCTCCTCTCACTCCATCAATCTCCTCCTCCATCTACCTAACATTATCCATGCTCTCACGTGTTTCTCTTCAGCCGGTCACCTCAATCTCAATCTCTCCCTTTCGTCACCGGTAAGACCCACAACGGCTACCACTACCCTTGTGTATGTGAGCTAATTATACACACACACACACACACACACACACACACACACACACACATACTATATATATATATATACTAGCGTATGCCCGTGCCTGAAGGCACGACGAAATTTTCCAAAGTACGTAATCGCGAAACGACGATAACTTTTCAAAGTACGTAATAGCGAAACGCAAAAATTTCGAAGTGTAATTTTAAAAAAATGTCAAATAGTCCAATAACATTCAAATAGTCTAGATTCATCAAATAAATTCACATATAATACGAAATATACAATATTCATCCATCGAATTCACATTGTCTCAAAAAAACAAAATGTCAAATTTTAAAAAAATTTGGACATAATATCCTTTGTTTATGGAACTATTCACCCTGCATAACAAATAACAAATAGTCCAACATCCAAATTGTCTAAATTCTTCAAACAAAATTCACATATAAAATGAAATATACAATATTCACCAATCAAACTAACCGTGTCTCAAAAAAACAAAGTGTCAATTTAAAAAAAAATGGGCATAGTCTCCTTTGTTTATTGGACTATCCACCCTATTTAAGGGGTAACAACAAATCCAACAAATTAAAAAAAAAATCCCGAATTCAGTGTTCATGGCTAGAGGTGGGACTTCCTCAAAATGTCTGTGCCATGGTGCTTCTGGATTAGGTGCTACGACTGCTGTCTTCCCATCCTTCTTCCCACCTCTAGCCATGATCACTCTCTCTCTCAGTTTTCTGTACGATTTGACAAACAATAAACATAATTAATGAGTTTCTCGGACAAAGATACAGTCACCTAAGTAAATATAAAATCAGTAAAATGAAATATACAATCACATCCAAATTGTCTAAATTCGAGATTGATTCAGCCGGATCCAATTGGATTACCTCTTTTATACAAAAATGTAGTTTCGAGTGTGATCCAATCATATTTGGTCTACAAATAAAACAAATAACAATATTAGGAAAAAGGAACTATTTGAATAAGTGCATATGCGTATATGCGAGTGCATATATACAGTGTGTGTGAGCATGTTTGTGTGCGCGCGCGTGTGTGCGTTTGAGTGGGAAAGGGGGGAGGGGATGGGCAGGGGGAGTGAGGAAGGGGGAGGGGATGGGCAGGGGGAGTGAGGAAGGGGGAGGGGACGGGCAGGGAGCTCGTGTGCATGGGTGTGTGCGTGTGTGAGTGGGGAAGGGGGGGGGGGGATGGGGCAGGGGGTGCGTGTGCACGTGTTTGCGTGTATGCATATGCATATGCATATATGCCAGTGCATATATTCAATGCGCGTGTGCATGTTTGTGTGTGTTTGTGTCCGTGTGTGCGTGTGTCAGTGGGGAAGGGGGAGGGGACAGGCAGTGGGTGCGTGTGTGCATGTTTGTGTGTGTGTGTGTTTATATCCGCGTGTGTGAGTGGGGAAGGAGGGATGAGACGGGGAAGGTATGCATATATGCATATGCATATATGTAGTGCGATTGTGTGAGTGTGTGCGTGCATGTGTTTGTGTGCGCGCGTGTGAGTGGGAAAGAGGGGAGGGGACGGGCAGGGGGCGTGTGTGTTTGTGTCCGCGTGTGTGCGTGTGAGTGGGGAAGGGGGGAGGGGACGCGTGTGTGTGTGTTTGTGTGCGCGTGTGTGCGTGCGAGTGGGGAAGGGGGGAGGGGATGGGGCAGGGGGCGTGTGTGTGAATGTGTATGTGTGCGCGTGTTTGCGTGTATGCATATATGCAGTGCATATATGCCAGTGCGCGTGTGTGCATGTTTGTGTGCGTGTGTGTGCGTGTGAGGGGGGAAGGGGGAGGGGACGGGCAGGGGGTGCGTGTGTGCGTGTTTGTGTGTGTTCGTGTGCGTGTGTGTGTGTTTGTGTGTGTTCGTGTGCGTAGTGCGAGCGTGTGTTTGTGTGCGCGTGGGTAAGGGGGGAGGGGGCAGGAAGAGGGCCCATATGTTTGTGTCCACGTGTGTGCGTGTGTGAGTGGGGAAGGGGGAGCATGTGTGTGTGTTTGAGTGGGGAAGGGGGGAGGGGACGGGACAGGTATGCATATATGCATATGCATATATGCAGTGCGAGTGTGTGCATGCGTGTGCGCATGTCTGAGTGGGAAAGGGGGGAGGGGACGGGAAGGGGGAGCATGTGTGTGCGCGCGCGCGCGCGCGTGCGTGCGTGCGTGAGTGGGCAGAGATGCATATATGCAGTGCATATATACACCTAAGAAGTGTTATTGCATCTATTCTAAACCACAAATCTATATAAAATAGTTAAAAAAAGTACATTGAATATTAACCGATCCCATATTTATAGATCAAAACAGAATGGGATATCTTTTATGGAAAATTTACCTTAATAGCAAATGATGACATCATGTGGCTCGTCAACTGCCGGCTTCGATAGCAAAATGAACACGTGTTTATCTTGAGAATCGGTATTTAAACATGAATACACTTTCACCTTTGTTTAGAAATGTTCACCTACATATTTATGAATTGAATAAATGACTCAAATCAGTAAAACGAAAGGTGAAACGTAATAGATAATCCAACTAATTGAGACCCTATTTGTGTTGATGCAAATTTCATCTTAATATTCAGTATAACAGATTTTCAGCATAGTATAACATATATGACTTGATATTCAGCATAATATTATTCAAATTTGTTTATTACATAAAAAAGTGAAAAGTTAGTTATCAAAACAGTTATGTGTCAACCAACATTAACACAAACCCCTATAAAACAAACTAATTAACAGACCAACACTACCATAATAACCCATTGATTCATTTGAAGCATTGTAAAGATGGACATACTCAAAACATGAGGAACTTAATACATATATATATAATCCGCATATATATGCAGATGCATATATAAGCGTATGCTGATTATGTATATATATGCAACTGCATATATATACATAATCAGCATATGCATATATATGCACTGCATATATATGCAATCAGCATATATATGCAGCTGGATATATATGTGTATGCATATATATATGCCCTGCATATATATGCATATGCATATATATGCCCTGCATATATATGCATATTCATATATATATATATATGCCCTACACATATATGCAGATTGCATATATATGCACTGCATATATATGCATATGCATATATATGCACCTGCATATATATATGCACTGCATACATATGCAGCCGTCCTAATCTACGACCATCATTTCAGTGCGAGTATTTTTATCATTTCATTTGCTGCTAAATTTTATCAAAAAGTAAATGATACCCAACAGAAGTAAAATTAAATCAATACACTGTAATTCTAGTGGTCAAACGGTATGTTCAAATGGGAAATAAATGCGAAAAATAGGGAAAGAAATTGTAGTCAGGTAAATACCTACTCAATAGATGAAAAATTCATACCTTTGTGTTACCCATGCACGTGGATGCCATCATCGCTGAACATCGCTGCAAAAAAAACTCTTCGCTGAACATCGCTGCAGACATGGATGATATGCAATATTAGTGTACACGTAACATCCATTGTGATGAAACTACAGGAAATTAGTCTCGAGGACAATTTATAGCCGTAGCGAAATCAACAATTTTAACTCAAGATGGTCTGTTTAGCTCATCTTACTCTTTAGAAATGTTTTTAGCATCTAAAAATATCACCTCAAATTCACATAACTTCCTAAATATGTGCTTTTGAGTTGTTATGCCTCTATGGGGTGGCAATTTTCAATTTTTAGAAACAATACAATAGCATAAAACGACACGACATTATTCCAAAATTGACACGACATGAGTCCAAAACTTTGCAAGTATATTATATCTACGTATATGAACGGTTCAAATCAAAGGGTAAGTTAGTTAAAATTAAATTAAAATTAATTACTTATTATATATGATCTTGCTCGTAGATTACTTACTATAATCAGTGGATATTTGCATAAAATCAAACATTTAAAATCATTTTTAGGAAAATAAAGTAAATCAAGAAAAATGTGGGAAAATTTATTGCTCAATGGATGTACTATGTACAAATAAGAGGATTTATACAAATAAGAGGATTGGTATGCCCAACATGTGAACATTGGAAACTAATACAATAGTGGGATGCTATATGTAAAGAAATATCACCAAAAGAGAGCTCACCTTCACTATCACACAAAAGTGGTTAGACTATGAAACACCAACTGGAGTTTGTGAGACCTGCATTGCCTTCAACTTATTAAAGACAGTCACATAAAAGTATTCAAAAGATTCAAAATTTCACCAAAAATATGAAATAAAGTTAAAAAATATGCAAATAAAGTTAGAAAGTATTAAAAGCAAATGATATTGACATTTCAAATAGATTTCTAAGAACAAATGTAAATGTTCTATCACAGTACCTGTTCTATCATAGTACCAGATCACAATACCAAGGTCCTAGTGTACCTGTTTATAACACCTAAGTACCTATTCACAACACCTAAGTCCTAGTACCCCTATCAACATATTACATGTTCACGAAACCCAAGTCATAGTACCCCTGTTAACATGATACCTTTTATGTCATAGCACCTAAGTCCTAGTTTATACATAATTCAAAATTACATAGTAGCTACCATAACAATAATAGTAGCTGCCATAACACGTAGTATCTGCCACAATTACAATTCCAATTAACATAGTAGCTGCCATAACAATAATAGTAGCTGCCAAAATTACATAGTAGTTATCACAATTACATAGTAGTTGCCATAACACCTAAATCCTAGAAAATTAACAATTAAAGAAACTAAAGAAATTTTTTTTTAAAAAGAAACTACAGAGAAGAAAAAACTACAATCCACAGTTACATAGTAGTTGCCATAACAAATCATCCATGACAATTGAGAATTTTCAAACTAAATGAGCATGCATTCACTACTCAACAAACTAAAAGAAAAGGAACATTGTAAACTAAGAACGAATGTTTTCTTAGAGTAAACTGATATGACAAAATAAGTTCAAAGAATTCAAAAATAAGATTGTTATACCATATATGAATAATAAGGACTACAAAAAATCAATAAAACGATGATACCACCACCGCCGAGTATCTACACGGTAGTGCAACTGCAAGGGCAAAGCCCTGTATATCAATCTTCAGAATCATTCTTCTTCTTCCATTTGTAAAAAATTTCTAAAATCTCGAGATTTGTCACCTGGATTTCTTCAGGGCATAGATAGTCAATATTATTCTCATAATCCGTAGGGTCATTTTTAGTTTTTATTTGCCTCCTTTTTTACTTCGGCTGCTTCACTCGAACCAAATTCATCTCCGAGTTCCCTAAAACTGCTCTTGAATTTAGCCACTCCTCAAGTAGCATTGTTCTTTCCTCACTCAAATTAGGAGCTGCCTGTGCAGATTGGTCTTTAACAGCAGCTCTATCCAACGCTTTCAATCTGTTACCATCCATGTGAGCATTTTGTTATTTTGAGATTTTCATTACTTCGATAGAGATACCTATCTATAGCCTTTATTAACATGAGTAATATTGTATCCAAAACGATTTACATTATGCATAAACACCATCGAACATTTTTGTGGAGAAAAAAAATCATATGCTACGTATAAATATCTTTTTTTTTCTTTCAAAATTTGGTTCAGTAGGTTAGTAGTAAGTATCTTTATTCAGTGGAGAAACTTCAAAAGTTGGTTTAGTAAGTTGGTCGTTCTGGTAATCTTGAGTCCCCTTTGACAGTTCCTTTGACTGTTATAATAAAGAGTGATGTTTTGAATAGTCCTGTTACAAAAGAAACTGTCAAAATCAAGAACGTCCGATCCAAAAATAAGAATCAAAATACTTTATACTGAAATGGGTAATTGATATGAACATGAAGAAACCAAGTTAATAACCAAATCAAGAAAATAACCAAATCACGAAAATAAAATATCCAAAGAGAATAATTAATGAATTACACTTTGGCCATTCTAAAGAGTGCTACAGAGTTAATATAAGTCTTCAGAAGAAATTAGATCCAAACATGGCACGACCCGATGACAGTCCAACATTACAGATCCGAACACGAAGACTCATATCAATTTAGTTTTGTTTTGTGTTTTCATTTCATTTTCAAAATTATCACCCCGAAAAATCACCTTGTAAGTGTCATTCTTCATTTTCTATCTTCAAATCAAACTCTCTTTTTAGATTGATTACTGACATGATTTTCTGTCTTCAAACCTTTACCCCCATAGGCTTCACGACATTCTTGAAGAGTTCACATGTTATGCCATGTTGATGTTATCCCAAACACTTATTTTCAAAATGATAAGTAGATTCCGACTTGAACTAATCTTGATAAAGCAATATGTTGGACAACATAATTGAAAATATTAACGATACAAAATGGTGATAAACTTATGATTTTTTAATTAGAGCAATTAAAAAATCCAAAAATCCAAACCCTTGAAATGCCAAAACAAAGACAATGATAAACCCTAGAGGATGAAAAATGGGTATGTATAACATTCAAACCTTAGATCCAAACATCATTATCCCAACACCTTTTCCCGAAACAAAATCCTCACAAACTATGATTCAACACACTAATATTGAAACATATATAGGATTCGTAAAATAAAAACTTACCCAGGGCCTTTTCTCGAAACATAATCCACACAAATAAAAATGTGATTCTTTTACACCTTCAGCACTTTAATAGCCCATGCCATTTGCACTGCAGTGCAGTGTACTATCCAACCCAAACAACTCCACATCCTTCTGCCCGAAAACAAAATACAAAAGATCCCAATAAACATTAAAATAAAACATTCAATCCAATATGAATTTATGTAAATCTAAATCTCACACCCAAATGCCCTAATCATGAACCCAAACCTCTATTTTGAAACCCCAAAAATCGAATAGGGAAGACCCAATGTGAGATATCTGAAACCAAACATAAAACTCATTAAAATAAAGGAACAAACAAATCCACCATGGGAGGATTTAGTGTAAACGGTATCATACCATATTTTCAATCAGATGTTGATGACGGCTGCATGGGTGGATATCTACAACGATGGCTAGAGGACGAAAGCTTGGCAGCGGTGGAATGAGGGAGGGCGGATTGAAGGTTTTGGAATAGGAGAGACAAAAGGGGGGAGGGTTTTTTGGTGATGTGAGAATGAGAGAAGAGTGTGTGTGCGCGATATCAGAGTGTGTGCAATCAAATTGATTTTACCAAAATACCCCCTTTTTGAATTGAAAGTTAAATTTTATGAGTAAAAAAGAGTGGGAAACCAAATATTGGAGGGGTAGATTTGTAAAATAGAAAAGGATGTGATCTAAACCATTAAAATGTGTCAAAATATGTGGGTAGGTTGCACCGATCTAGACCGTTAAAAATGTACACATTTTCAAAAACCAAGCTCCCATATATATATATATATATATATATATATATATATATATATATATATATATATATATATATATATATATATATATACACACACACACACACGCACATTGTGTGTGTGTGAGAGAGAGAGAAATAGCACCGATTGAACTCTATTTTTTTATTCCTCTAATTGTACTCTTATTTTTTTACTGATTGTATCGTATAATAACTTGTCAAATTTTAGACTAATTCTTTGTTAAAGTTATATTTGATGGAGAATTTAGAGAAAAAATCTGGCATAAGCGTATGGTAATTGAAGGATAAAATTACATTTTTTTAATAGAGAATTAAGGTAAAGGTCATGTTCCTACCTATATTTGGATTTTTAGGACAATGACTTTCAAGTTTATAAATCTAGTCCCTGTGGTACAATAGCATTTATAAATATAGTCCCTGTGTTACAATTGCCTTTATTTTTTTGGTCCGCGCTAGCGGCACCATTTTTCATGATGTTTTTGGTACAGGGACTAAATTTATAAAATTATATGGAGTGTCCTATTTGTATACACTTTAAGCATTATAAGGACCTTTTCCCAAAACCCACTTTTTTTAATCATGTAAATCGAAAACTAAATTTGTTGTTATTAAACATTGATAACAAACCTTTTGTATGGAATTTCGTTGGTAATCCAATCAGCATATGCACTTGCCATTATGAGCATATGCCATTTCATTGGTATTCCAATCAACATATCTATGTGTCGCCATAATTTTGCTTATAATTTTTTTCCTTGTTCTTGTTAAATACAACTTTATGGGACCTTGAAAGTTGAAGATAGATTTTTTTTGTGTTTTGGACAAATTTTAGGGGAAGAAACTTTTTTAACAAGTCCTGCTCGGCGGCGTTATTTTTTTGTTTGATTTTTGTTCTTTAATAACTTATTTAATTTGGTGCATATCTTTTATTATAAATAAAAACTTATGTTACATGTTTTAAATTCATTGATTTTTCTTTTTAGTATAATATATTGGTGAAGTTTTATTTGGGTGAATTAATATGTTCAAATAATCGATATGTCCTAATATGTCTTTATATACTACTAATAAGTTGTGAGTTATGAGTACCTAAATTCTTAATATGAAAGGGACACAAAGGAAATGAAACACTTCAGGAACTTGAGGGGTAAAAAATATCCTTCCATCTTTTCCTCACCTAATATTTTAATCGATCATTTTTCAGGTAAAATGATGCTTCACTTTTGTTTAAACATTAGAGAAACTGATAATGATATAATTATCAATGTAGTAGAAAGCCCTAGAAACCATTAGGGTTTTCATGTCTCTTTGTTCCTCTACTCTAAAGTAAAATGGGTTTCAACACCTCCAACCGTTATCTTAAAACTATACAACACAAATCTTTCCTCAAAACCAACCTCACTCCACAAGAAAATCATTTGCAGGTCTTGTTTCAATCCAAAGATCAGGCTCGCTAGCCTTATAAAATATCACCACATACATGGGAGAACCAACCATCATGTATGAAGATAAGTCCTCAAAAAAATGGATCAACCATACGATCGTTGGAAAATTTTCTCATGGATGTCCAACCATTGATGATACTCGACATTTTTTCTCTTCACTAATGCTTAAAGGTCCTTTGACCATTGGGTTAATAGATTAGAAGCATATCTTGATAATATTGTCACATGAAGAAGACTACCATCGATTATGGCTCAAAGAAACCTAGTTTATTCAAAGCTTCCCCTATGCGTACATTCAAATGGGATATTGACTTTCACCCAAAGAAAGAGTCTTCTATAGTCCCTTCATGGATCCTGCTCCCTCTTCTGCCAATACACATATACAATCAACATGCCTTATTTTACATTGCTCAAGTAGTGGGAACTCCATTAAAAGTGGACAGTGCAACTGACTCTTTGACTCGTCCAAGTATGGAAATAATTTGCGTGGAGCTTGATTTGAAGAAGACATTGCCATCAAGAAGTTGGATTGGAAATAATGATAAAAAGAATGGGTGTAGGCAACATATAGTGTATAAAGATTTACCTCCCTTTTGTTTCCGTTGGGAAAAAATGTCACATTCAAGATCAATGCTATTTAAATAAGGCGGCTCAAGAAAATAGAGAAGCAACAATCCTAGATATCTGAAAGTCAGAGAGAACTGAGAAAAGGAAAGAAGCCACAAAAAAATCAGCCAGGAGGACATTTGATTCAAGAAAAGAGGCTTAAAAAGACCAAGAAACAAAAAGGCCATAAGCATAAAAATGAGAAATAATAGAAAAGAGAAGTGCATAAGGAAAAAGTCTTAGACAAAAACTAATAGCTTCTATCTTTACAACAAAGAAGGTCTATATAGTTGAGCATATAGGACTCCAACAGAATATAAATAGGACAACACCTGAAATTTGGTTGAGATGAGGCCGATCCAACACCAATCAGGAACTCAAAATCCATCTCAGGCCACTAGTGAAGCAATGCAAAAAAAATGTTAGGAGGAAAGATTAGAAGAAGATAAGCACCAGGAAGAAGAGGACGAAGTTTCTTTTCTTGAAAGAGGGGTAAATACTGGAGAGGATGGGTCCACACAAGATGAATCAAAAGGAGAGGGCCAATCACCAATGAGAGAAAAAGAGCATCATCTTGGCTTTATAGATGTCAGGAGAAGAAAGAAGACTCCCAGAAAAGGAGGCATACATATACAACAACACAGTCCCACCGTAAGGCTGCTAAGATCTAACTCAAACTCCAAACCCAACCAAAAGTTTAAATGATTCAAACAATTATATGAAATATCAGGGGCATTTCCAAGAAACGTGCTATGAGAATACTAAAGAGACTTTTAAGGTTTCATAAGCTTCAAATGTTAGTTATATTGGCGCCTAAGCAAAAGGTAGAAAAAAAAGATTTTATTGCAATAAATTAGGTTTTAGTTCTTGTGTTTCCAACCTAATTAGCAAAATATGACGTTTCTTTCAAGAAGGGATGGAATGGGAAATAGTGTCTGATATGACATAATATATTTCAATCCATATTAAAGTATCTTCTCAAAATAACAAAATTCTTTGCAGCCTAGTATATGCAAGATAAATTAGGTATGAAAAGAAGGAATTGCGGGAGTATTTATTAAAGGTGAAAACTAATGATCCATGGATGATAGGAGAAGACTTTAATATCATCATAGACCCTCAAGAAAAAACATGTGGAAAGAATGTTCAAATAAGAGCAATGTATGAGTTTATAGAATGTATAGAGAGCAACGAGATTACTAATTAGGGATATATTGGATCTAAGTTCACATGGTATAATAAACGGTGTTAAGAGGAAGGAATCTGGTGTGGGTTGGATAGAGTTTTGATGAATCAAGCCGGCCTGGATATGGAATTTAAATGGGGAGTTAGCCATCTCAATTGGAATATGTCAGATCACAATCCTCTTCTTATTAGAGGAGAACTCCATAATCAAGTAAGTAGCGGAACTTTTAGATTTCTCAAGATTTCTCAAGATTTGGTTAGATGGTGAGGATTGCATTCAATTGGTGAAGAAAACTTGGAAGTAAGAATCAAGTGTTTATCTTTTAGAAGATATTTCAATAAATCTCAAAGCTCTTAGAAAAAAGTTGAGTGAATGGAGCATGTCTAAATTTGGGGATATATGTCAAGTAGTTGGAGATGCAGAAGATAGTCTTCTAATTATTGTATTGCTTTTTGAGGGTAATCCTTAAGATCTTTATACGGAGGATCTATCAAAGGCCACAACAGTTTATAATAAAAGACTGAAGACTGAGGAAGAATATTGGGCTCAAAAAGAAAAGGAAACATGGAAAGCTAAGGGGGATAGAAATAATGCCTAATTCCATAGACTTGTCAAGCATATGCACATAAGGACGCATATTCAGAAAATCAAGGGAACTTGGGCTGAGTCAAACGAAGAAATTAAAGAGAAAGCTATAAATCATTATTCTAAATTATTTCAATCAGAAGGGATGCTTATTACAGATGGAGAACAAGGTCTGCTTTAGCACATTCCCGGGTCAGTAGCAGAAGAAATTAACTTATAACTCACAACATGGCCCACCTTACAAGAAATAGAAAATGCAATGAAAGGATTAAGTTCAAATAGTGTCCCTTCAATGGATGATTTTGATGGAAGCTTCTTTAGTTTATTTTAGGAAGACATAAAGTTTGACCATAAGGATGCCGTGCATAGCTTCTTTGCAGGTTCAATTTTTCCAAAGGCTTTTTACACCACTAAAATAGATTTGATTCCTATAATTGATAACCCCCAAACTTTTAATGATTTCTGACCTATTAGGATGAAATTTTTCATAAGCAAGATATTCTCTAGAATATTAAATTATAGACTCTCACCCATTCTTCCAGAACTCATTTCTCCATGTCAATCTATATTTTTAAAAGGAAGGTCTATTACAGAGAATGTATAGTTAGCTCAGGAATGCATGTCTAGAATACATCAAAAAAATTGGGGGAAATATTATTCTAAAATTAGATATGTTTAGAGGCATGATGGAGTGTCCTGGTGGTTTCTGATAAAAGTTTTGAGGAGAATGGGATTCAATGAATCCTAGGTGGATCTACTATGGAGAATAATATCAAATGCTTGGTTTACAGTCATGCTCAATGGAGAAAATGTTGACTTTTTGCCTCTTCGAGGGGGCTTAGACAAGGGGATCTATTATCCCTTGGTCTATTTATTATAATGGCAAATGTCCTCTCTAAAAAATTGGAAAGTCTTCAGTTTAAAAAGGCTTTTGTGGGGCTCAAAATGCCCATAAACAGTCTAAAGTTCAATCACGTAGCCTTTGCATATGATATTATTATATTTAGGTCTGGTGTTAGAAAGGAAGTTAAGACAATTATGGATGTTATAAGTCTGTATAAGAAGGTATCATTCCAATTAGTGAACAAGTCAAAGATCTTTATGGTGGTCTCAAATAAGTTGAAGAAGGATACTATAAAATCATTTCAAGTTTGTACTGGAATGTCTATAAAAAAAGACCCCATAACATATCTTGGATGCCCTTTATTTAGTGGAAGGAGGAAAATAATCTTTTTTAAAGAAATGGTTCAAGAAATCAAAAACAAGATTTAAGGATGGAACGCCAAATGCTTAAGTGCAGGAGGTAAGTTAGTTTTGCTTAAGTCAATCATATCCTCAATGCCTTTATATATGCTCTCAGCCTTATCACCTCCTAAAACAGTCTTCACAAGGATTAAATCTCTTATGTCCAAGTTCTTCTGGAGCTCATTTTATAGGAAGAAAGACATCAATGGACTTCATGGGAATCAATTGCAAAACCAGTTAATGAAGGAGGATTGGGTCTTCGAAATATATTTAAAATTAATCAAGACTTAAGTATGAAGCTCTAGTGGAATTTCAAAAGAAATTCTTCTGTATGGTCACAGTTCATGCAAGCAACCTATTGTAGAAAATATCACCCCTTAAAAGATCCATCTGGAGTAGGAGCTCACTCGTGGATGTGTTAAGTCAGATATAGTGTAGAAGAGAACATGGTTTGGCAAATAGGTAATGGAAACATTACCATCCACTGGGACAATTACGGTATTAAGGAGTGAAAAAACATCAATTCAGAAGATAAAAATCTAATTAAGCAGCTCTGGGATAAGAATGGCAACTGAGATAGAGATAAGGTGTATAACCAGTATCCTCTTGAAGTGGCTATTAAAGTTCTACATTTTGAAGATATTTACCACCTCCAAGAGGATTATCTTGTATGGAAACCTTGTTCCAATGGAATTTTAACACATTAATTGTGTGGAACATATGCAGACATAGAAATACTTTAATGTTTAGTTCCAAATTTTACTTGCACCTAAAAATTATATCTAATATTTCAGTTTTTATGTGGAAGCTTTTAAATAATCTCCTTCCAACGGATGATTACGTCAAATCCATTGGTATTAGAGGTCCTTCAAAATGCCCCTGTTATTATAAATCATTAAAAGATGCAGTAGATCACTTGTTTGAGTCAGGATATGAATCTTCGAAAGTGTGGGATCAAATGTAAAAAATGCATGGAGTTCATAGAGTTAAAGGCAGTGGAGTTTGAAGTCATATCATCAAATAGTGGTTAGATGGAGAAAAAAAGATGATGATATTAATAAAGTGGCCCCCTGATATTATTTGTTGGTGCGTATGGAATCAAAGGAACAAATTATATTCGAACGCAAATCTATGAATCCACAGCCAGTCCTTCTTCACATAAAGCATGATATGTCTTCTGTTATACATGTCCAAAACTCCCCAATCAAAAGAATTTAAGTTAAATGGTTGGGCCCTCCTATGTTTGTTCTAAAACTAAATGTGGATGTAAGTTTGATAGGAAATCCAGGTATAGGAGGAGGGGCGAGTGCTGAGAAATTAGGCAGGTGAATTTATTTGGGCCTTCCATAATAATCTTGGGGTTGTTTCAAATATGGATGCTGAGGTAAATGCTTTGCTCAATGGATTGGAGTTTTACAAAGACTTAAGAGATTATGAGTTGATTATAAAAATTGACTCAAAGACTTTAGTGGATATAATTGAAGGCAAAAGAAAATGTCCTTCGAACATAAAATGGATAATTCTAACTATAAAGAGATTTTTAATAGACTACAAGCCTTTTATAAACTAAACCTTAAGGGAGGGGAACAAAATAGCTGATTTCTTGGCTAAGATGGGTAGCAAAGAGTCAAAAAATGGCTTATCTTCATATGTTAAAGACTTATCAAAGGATCTTAAAGGTTAAAGTACAATTGACAAGTGGGGATTGCCTAAATTTTGTCATGAATCGAAGCTTTGGTGTAAAGTATATTGTCTTCGTGGTTTGAAGCTCGATTTAATATCCTCAATCTATTTATATCTTATAAATCTTCTAACCTATAAAGAACCTTATTTATGGCTTTCTTTCAAGTTTTCTCTAAGCTCAGTGTATTATGTATGCCACATAGAAAAGGACATTTCTTCTAAAATAAATACATAACCCGTTATTAAAAAAAAAATAAGATAATGCACATTAAAGGTTATTACTTATGTTCATACATTCTCTATATCTTACTTGGAGAATTATATATTTCATTTAGTGATTAAATTGGTGTTTAATAAGAGATGTATGTCTTAATGTATCTTAAATAATAAAAACAAATAAGGATATTATCTGAAGTCGAAAAATTCGAGAGGATATGGATAATGATAGTTCTAATAATTATCTGGGAGGATACATACATATATATATATATATATACATA